>OY728136.1:300001365-301251365 GCA_963277665.1 Viscum album
ATTGTAACCCAGTAGCACATACAATTTTATTGGTAATACCATAACATTTGAAATTCTAGTAAAATATATCTATATACCCTATATCCGAAACAATACATGGGACTAACAGGATATTAAAATATATATATATAGGTTGTTCTAGGAAACTAAATTAACACATAACACCTTATTTCATTGAGTATAATCAAACTCTAAGAATCAAAGACATGGATTTCCCCACTAAATTCCTACATTGTGAAATATGTCTCATAGTGTATATAAATACATAATGTAAACTATGTTAATTAAATCCAACCCACATGGTAAGACACTGAGATAATTGGTATCACATCGATGGATTCCAATCAAGAAATAATATATATTGACCAGAGTAATGGAATTATTTAATGACATAATAATTTTTTGGATGGATTTTTTCTGTATTCATAGATAAATCATTTTATCATATTGCATGGCTGTTAATATTATGAAGGTTTTAAATATGTGATTGACCATGTCTTGATAGTTTTTTATAATCCAGTTTTATTTAAATTCCAACTTTCATGCTTGAAAGTAAATTAATTTATTGATAAATTATCCATATATATTTAACCATCCAGACAATAGAAATAAAATACACAAAATTTAATTTATCATGTTCGTTTCTAAATGTTGGAGTATCTAGAGGATGAGAAAAAAACCCTTCACCTAATGGAAATTTCTCATGTGACCACACCTGGTTCAAGTTATACCAATGTTGTACTATTCTATTCTACCCTTTAGGTAGGGTTAGATTTGAATACATATTTATAACAAATCATCTCTCCTAGGATATCTATCCTTTAAATATTATTTTACTCACACACAGGTGAGGGGAAACCAATAGAATTGTTATAGGGGGTTTATAGAAAAGAAACCATTAAAACATAAGTCCTATATAGTGTAGAGGAGGCGTTGACCATGAGGATGTAATATAAATATAATAATAATTAATTAAAACAAACTAATCCCCAACATATAGGTATAAAATCAGGATCATCCATTCACGAAATAAATATTAAAATTTAATTTACCAGGAATTGATTTCAATCCAATTAGTATTATTAAGATAACTCACAGAAGTAATTAATTAATTAATTATTAATTATATTAATTCATTTTCTTTTTATTCCCCATATGAAAAAACAATATTTGATCATTAATAATGTAATTTATATAAATTAAAAAAATCCATTTACTTATTATTAATTAACTACATGGAATGTACTATGAAGAAACAAAAGATGTACGCATAATAAATATACATAAAACACAAGTAATGTACTGTGATTTCATATTAAATCTATTGTATACTCATCAATCCACATATGAAAATATAGTGGTTATTATTATTTTATTTCTTTCATGAATCTCTAGTTTTCCCTATCTGGATGATAAGGTGGGTTCTTAAATAAGAAAACATATGAAGAAAAAGTCACTAATTTACCCCATACCATTTCCAGTGATCAAATATATTAGGATTTTTACTTTCATAAATTTTGGTTCTAGATGAATATTTGTTGTCATAAAAATATATATTTATTAAGATAAGTTTGACGAGTATTTTTAAGAGACATATATTGTGTAGTAGGTGAAAACGAAAAGGTTGTTTTATAATCTACATGATTGGTGGCATATTACACTTTATGAATAATGACAACTAAAATGTTCTCCTACCGTGATTAACAAATATATATGAATTCAATAATGAAATCCATGTATCAAAATTTTGGGGAACAATATTTTTTTATTTGTAATCCTCTTACTATTAGTGATTAATATAGAGAAATTATTTATGGATGATATGATTCAACCCTAATAAATCATTATTGATAATTATATGACTCATTAGACTTAATCCATGCCCAAAATATCATAAAAAATTAATTCTAAATAAATTCGATTTCTTCTTATAATGGATATTTTTTATGATCATTATATTAGAGGTTTGGATATTTAGGGATCTCACTTTAATAGATAATATATGGAACATGCCTATATGACATTACTAGAAGTGTTATTGAATGAAATAAATAACAATATGAAATAATAGTTTTTCATATATATTAATGTATTCAAAAATTAAAAGCGATTATAAAATATTGATTTGGAATGAAATAATTCCACATGTCTATGAAGGGTTTGAGGGAGAACCATTGTTTTTAGAACATGTCTTTTTGATATCATATTGAAACTTATAATCAGAATTAATAGTTTTCTATGTCTAAAACTTTCATCCCAAAGAATGATATAAAATAGAAACATATCTATTTGTAACAATATATATAGATATAGATCAACTAGGTTTCATAAGCTATTCATAGTATTTATGTTAGTCATGTATTTAAATATACAATTGAATAATTAAAAACTCAGTTATTACCTTGGTCACAATGTATAATGTCACTGTAGGGTAACATGCATGAGTTTATAAGTATATTAAAAATATAACTTATCATTCATGTTTATAGAGATCTTTCTACTATTACATGGTATAAACTAATATTTAAATTAATTATACAATTTTCAAGGGGTTAAAATATTAATCAATAATACTATAATTAAAAAGACACATAGTAATATCTATCTTATAGTACTCTAGAATGTATTGTTGAATGAGTTCACAATAAATGGGGAAATAAAAGTAATTGTTATGAGGTAAAATATCTGTATTATTCCACTATATCTTTTATTATATTTTATTGATGTAATTCTATATTGATAATCAATATAAACTTATTACACCAACATTTTTTAATATCTAGAAATTAAATGTAACTTAAAATATTAATGTAGTGTGATAATAATTTTAGAATTAATTTTTTTCTACATTGGGTTATATAGATATAGTAATATAGTTATAATTAATTTGATAAGATTTTTTATTTGGAATTATCATTGATATCATATTTATTACATATGAACAATATTTGGATACTCGTGGATATTACTATTTGATTGATTTTATCATAATTGTAATGTTATACTATGTAGATTCACCACATTCACATAATTATATTTATACTATTCCATAGAAATATTGTAGGCCCAATAGATATAATACACTTTGAAGAGAGAAATTCAAGTGTTGAGTATAAATGATTCATTAATCGTTGGCTCTTATGGATGTGGGAGTCAGTTGGAGATGGTTTCCAAAATTATTTATTTTATGATTACAAGTGTTCATGGTTATAAATATTTATTATTTTCATATCACATCATGATTGTTTTTATACCTGATGGTGTATGTGATAATGTATTAAGTGTAAATATCATATTTATTAGTCATAGTAGTTTGTTACTATGTTAGGATCATAGAAGTGAAATATTATTATCCATAAATATATATGTTATATAAAATAGATATCAATTGTTCGGACATGAATATTATAATATTTTAGGGGTAGGAAGCTCAAAATACATTGAAACGTCATCTTAGGATGTCCCCCTTTAGCAATCTCAATGAGAGGAGAATATGATGACAAGGTGCTCTTTTTGGAGAACACCATTTATATGTTTCATTCGATATTAATATCATAAGATGTATGTAATGTCCCATAAAAATTAATTTTGATATTTATTTATATCATAAGTAACATTAAATGATTTATTGGAGGGTATAATGATGATATATATTTGAAGATAGGTAGGATACAATGGGTGTGTATTGACTGATATTTCATTACTGAATAAGTCATTAAAGAAATTACCCCTTCCTTTATTTAATAGAAGTTATCATTCCATTAAATGGAAATTGAATTTCATGATTATGTCTAATACCAATGTATTATATCAAAAAAATTAGTTCAATACATTCAATGAAGAAGATATCAATAATGTAGGTTTATTACCGTAGTATGCAACATTCTTCATTAGAGTTTTTGAGATAGGGGGAATACATTACATGGGTTATGATAAAGTGAGGTTTTTGTTCATTTATGGAATAATTCTTTTTTCTCTATGGGTTTTATGTCATTTTGTCATAATTTACCATGTTATTTAGCCTATTTTGGAAAATTTTACTAATAATGGTACCTAGAGGGTTACAGAATAACAATATATGTGATCTCAGTTAAATTATATATGAATTTATTATTTTCTATAAATATTTTTCCCTTATTCAATTCTATAATTATTCTTGTTGTGATAATAAAAACTATCTAGAAACCAGTTATTCAAAATAATTTATGAGATTATAATATATAAGAAATTTTTAATCTCTATTCTTGGGAATATAATATTTATTTATTTTTCAAAAAATAATATGGTGATATTTTTAGTATTATTAATTTTAATAATTTTATTAAAGGATTCACATATACCATAGAGGATGGTTGGTATAAGGTATTAGTTAGACTATGAATGATATATTCAATATGATTTATGATAAATTAAATTTCATTTATGAAATTTATATATCCAAGATTTTAGTTCATATCGAGTGAATAATAATAATAAATTATTGTTATTATTTAAACCACTGGTTCTCTAAATATTAGTTCATAATGAGTGAATAATAATAAATTATTGTTTTCAATAATACACGGTATAAAGAGAAAGATGTTTGGAAGACAATTATAGAACATTACTTCTATGAACAAGTTATTAATATAAACCAAAGTGTATTCTTAATAAATGGAATGATTTATTTCTAAATAAGAACAATTCATAGATTAATTTCTCTAATGTTTAAAAAAGATTTAAAAATAAAAAAAATATGGTGGTTTATTTTCCAAAAAATTGGATATAATTAAATATAATGATATAAATTTCACACATAATGACATGAATATTGAAAATAAATTAATATATTACAGTGAACATTTAGAATTATAGAAATTGTATTTACATTATATGAGGACTTATATAATTATATGATTCATTAAAATTTGGCTAGAAACTAATAAAAATCCATGATTTATTATTTCATGAGATATATGATGATAAAAATTGTTAGGTAGTTATATCAATCATGATAATTCTTAGTTTTATTTTTCATAATAAACATGGATTTATTTTTTGGGAGTGAAAATACAAAAATTATTTAATCTTTTCCATTTCTTTTTTTTTATATTTAGTTCGGTTTTATCATAAACCATTCCAAATACCCTAGTAAACCTATATCAGATCTGATCCTAATATAAATTGAATGTTTTTCTTGATCCCCATGGGTTTCCAAAAAGCACCATGAATCATAAAATCTGAAACTGTTAATTATTTTTTGAAACAAACAATGGAAGAATGATAAAAAAGTCAGTATGAATACAAGAAAAAATCAATGCTGAGAAGTGTACCAGAACTCAAATATGCACAAAAAATACAATGTAATAATACAATAAAATCCATAAATTTAATTTAACAAATTTAATCCATTTTTACATTTTAAATTTCATAAAATTTGAATAATTTCACAAATACAGACAAATTTAATGGAATTAGGGGGTTTCCCCAAATTCATGCCCAATCCAATTCCAAAACCCTAATTTAATGGATTTGAGTATTAAGTCAACTAGTTGAAATAAAATTCATTATTCTCACGTATTTTAAATAAATAAAAATAATTGAATTTAAATCAATAAATTTAGGGTTAATAAAATAGGCCATCTATAACAGATCCTCCTAAATCGGGATCACGAGATCTCAAAACAAAAAACTGTAATTGGGAAACTCCAATGAGGAACACCAGAAAATAATATCCATGAATAATGAAATATATTTAAGATCTAATATAGTAGGGATTGGATTTCATAATAACCAATAGATCTATAAAAACATTTGGATAAAAGATGAGAGTGTAGGTGAAATATATGGGAAGAGGAATCCTATCGGGTATGTACTAAATGATTTTCTCAAATCCTTAGTCATATTCTAGAAGGGTGTATATGGGAATAATCATCTCTTTAGATATCACTAGGAAGAATAAAATTCAATGGGTCAAATTAATTCTCTCTAGCACCTAAAAGGGGTGTTTTTCGATGTGTAAAATTAATTTTCATAATAAAAAAATTCATTTGTGTGAGGATAACTATGAAAGGATTAACATATTAACAAACTATGAACCCTATCTATGTGCTCTATTTCGAATGGTTCATGTTTTATAGTTTGTGGGATAATAGTTATTCAAACCATGAACCTTCTTTGAAAGACCCCACTTACTGGGATTGCACGGGTTCCCCTGAGTGGGCACACAATTTTTGAAAAAACATTACCAACCATGCACATCATCGAAACAACGCAAAATTTTAAAAAATTTCACCCAAAAAACACCTTAAATGAATCCACATGAATGAAAGATAAAAATTGGGGTTTAGGAATACTTGAAATTAATAAAAAGATGTTACAACCTCCCCACCATATAATCATTGTGTCCCCAAAAATCCTACTAAGAAGAATCCTTGTAAAAAAGATTAGGCCTCTGCTCTCTCATCAGTTCCCATATCTGCCACATCTCATGAGAATTAGAACAATGCTAACATAGAACTTGAACCATATGAATCGTCATCCAATGATATACCCTAGTTTCATAATCAGCTGTCTTAACTAGATGCTCAATTATAGATAAATCAGGTTCAACATCAAGATAACTACATCTCAAAACATGAGATTGATCATATAGATAATTTCGTTGTTTAGATTCATGGAACATGTTATGTATCGACATCAACTGCAGTGGAATTGATAAATATTAAGAAATTATCCCCACCTTCTGAATAAATGGAAATGGTCCCAAAAAATGTGGAGCGTGTTTCTCTTGCATCCCAAGCGATCGATGACCCAAACGAGGTGAAACATTAACCAAAACCTACTCACCAAATGAATATTCCTCTTAATTGAAATAATTATCAACATATTATTTATACCATATTCTTTCAATTAACATAATTCAATTAATCAACAGAATGTTTCTACCATATCTTGTACCAAGCAAGGTGAATCTAAGAAACATTCACTGGTCACTGACCAACACATCATAGATCATCAAGGATAACCATAAAAGGCCTCAAATGGATCCATTATATTCATGGACTTGTTACTAATGTTATATGAAAACACAACCAGCCTCAAATGATCATTCAAACCTCTAAATGTTAATGACTCATGCATGAATCATATCTTCAGTAATCATTATAGTTCTTTATGTCTAACCATCCGACTATGGATGGTATATCATGCTCAAACAAATGTGTGATCCCAATTCCTCTTGAAAGCCTCTCCACAAACGTGAAGGTAATCATGGATCCATATAAGAGCCTATAATATATGAAACTCCATGAAAACTAATAATATCTTTCGCATAAAGATTTCAAAACTCAGAATCTATGGTAGTATCATGAATGGGTATAAAGTGTGTCAATTTATTTAGTCGATTAATCACAACCCATATTGTAATATTCAATCTCTAGTTACAAAAACCCCAACAAAAATGTCAATAAATATATCATCCCACTTACATGTCAGTAATTGATGTGGCTAAAGTAAACTGTCTCATACCTAGGTACCATAATTTCCATCACATGTGATAGAACATCTTTGTGGGATGGATTGTGAAACATTGGTATAAAATGGATTTCCTAATCCACATGGGTAAAAAATAAGATTCTGGATTCATACAATATGAGTGTGGGAAAGAAATTCTACAATCAAAATGGAAGAATGATAAAAAAGTTAGTATGCATACATGAAAAAAATCCACATAGAGAAGTGTAGGAGATGTTGAACAAGACAACTTATCCCAAATGACTACCACAATTAAATTACAAAAATTAAATTTATCCAAATTCCATCAAATTTTATAATTTAAATTCAACAATTTTAATCATACATACAACCCAATTCAATGGAATTATAGTTATTCCATAAATTCATTCCAAATCCAATTCAAAATCTCCAATTAAATTGATTGGGGTTTTAATGAAAAAGTTGTAATTAAATTGATTTATCTCAATTAATTAAATTTAAATAAAAAGATTTAATTTTTATTAATCCATTTAGGGTTAATCAAATTTGTCACTATAAACTGAAACATCTACCTCCTTATCCTGGGATCTCAAAACACAATCCAATAATTGGGAAAATATAATGATGAATGAAGATAATGAATATCCTAAAATCAACCCAAAAATTAAGATCCAAAATAGTAGGTATTAAATACACTATTAACCCAGAGATCTAAAAAACCCATGGGTGAAAATATGAGAGAGTTGGTGAAAGAGAACATAAATAGTAAACATTCCAATTAGAGTTCTAACTCCATTCAATAAGCATAGTTCCACTTCGTGAAGGGTGTAGATGGTCCAAAATAACTCATTGAGAGAACACCTGGAAGAAAAAAATGAAATGGGTTGATTTAGGTCTATTGAGTTCCTAAAGGAGACTTTTTCTAAGTTTGAAATTATTTTTTGGTTTTAAAGAACATTTACTCATTGTTAGCTGGGTTGGGCCGCATGCATAGACAAATATTGTTCTCTAATCTTTAACCCAAATTATCAAGGTTCATGTTTTCTACTCGGTGGGGGAACAAATTTTTAAATTATGAATCAGTCATGAAAAAACCCCACTACATGGGTTTGTATGGCTCCCCCTGAGTGGGTTCATGGTTTGAGAAAATTGTTCAATAACCATGCACAACCTAGAAACATTTATAAAATCCATAAAAATCTAGTCATAACAGCCCTAAATGAAACCCAACTAAAGAAAAATCAAAATACCTGTTCTAGAATACCAATATACAGAATCTTGATGTTATATATTTCATGTAAAAAAGTAGTGAATTATATTGAGTTCACATATTTTTGGAATTTTAATTTTATTTTTTAAATATTTATATATGTGTCTATTTTGGATCATTTGTAATAAATATTTTAGTAATCTTCTTTAAACACACTTCTTTCATACTAAAATAAATTATATTTATGATATTGAACTTGGAACACATTTATATTTTTACAAAATCGTTAAAATTTTACATTAATTGATTCATTAATTTATTTATATTATTATTTCACTATTTCAATAATTTTTTTATTTATAATATTCTAATAAAAATAGAATATATTTGAGATCATTTACAAAATAAAATTTTGATAATTTCTTGTTAAGGGAACCCAACCACACGTTACAACAAGATTTGACATTTGATTCCATTTTTCTCTCATGTATAAAAACTGAGAGTCTTTTTCCCAGAAATCATATGCCTAAATGACATAAAAAATGGATTAGAAGTCAATGTAACCACAAGATAGAAAACAAATTTCAAACATAATCTGACCTAATACACTATTGGACACTTAATTTAAAGGGAATAAAAAATATCATACTGACATGATTTAAGGAACATCCAATGCAGTGTTAAGGGAAAATAAAAATTGCATCCATATGTGCATGTATTATCAACATCCAATAATTATTTAAACCCTTGACAATATCATCATAGGATTATTCCTAGGATAACCCATTCCACTCAATGTAGTACGCATTTCAAAAAATACTAAATTTATATTATTTTCAACCATGAATAATTACATCTCTATTGAATTAGTGTAATATTTATTGGTATATAATGAAGGGATACGAATGAAAAAGAGATACATGGACATCATCACTTTTGTACATGAAACACAAGTAAGAAGAAAGGAACCATCTATGATTCTTCAGACTCAACTTGATAACAAATGTTGAAAATTCCCCAATGATCATTCCATATATTGGAATATCATGGAGATATGGCTCGGTGATATGATGAACTGTTCTGGAGGATGGTATTCAAAACATGTGATCAATTTTTATACAACCCCATATCCAGGTGAAACATTATTCTTCCATATGAAAATTCTAAATTGTTAAAAATATCATTGGTCATTGAGAGATATAGGGGGGAACTTGGAAAAGAAACTCAATTAAGATAATATATAGAAGGGAAATTAAAAAGGTGAGAAAATTATGGGGATGTTCACCAATTATGGATAGGAGAAGATAAATGAAATATCAGGGGATATACTTTTCGTTTAATACAATTTTATTTAGTTTTTTATATGGTAAACTATGAATCTAAAGATGTTCATACTTTTTGAATGTGTGGATATGACATAAATCATTTTTATATTTTCTTATATGAGAAATTGGAATGTAAATGATTATAACATTCATTTATAATTATTAGTAATATTTATAATTGATAAATGATATTATGATGTGAGTGAGGTAATCAGTTTTTAATAATGAATAATGGAATATTTTTTTAAATAGTTTAATTAATGGGAGATTTTAATGGTATGTTAAAGTATGCTTGTATGTACAGAAAAACCATGAAATGAATTCAATCTTTGTATACCATCTGAAAACAAAAAAACTTTTCAATTTTATTTAATGTAGTTATACTAATGAATTATTGAAATGAAATAATTAGGGAACTAATATCCCCATTCGGGATGAAATATGGGTTTCTTTAAGAGCCTATCCATTTGGAATATGAAATTGTTTATAAATTTACCATATCTAACAAGTATATTAGTATTTTTATATTAGGTTGATTTAAGATACCCAATCTATATATTTTCCCTTAGTGATAAGTACACAATTTATATTATTATAGTTTTGATAATTTCAAATTTATTACAACATATCACCAGAACATCATACTACTTTCCCAATAATCAAATAAATTTTTAGACCATTCCAATATTATTTTCCATTTGAATAAAACCAATGACACTTTTTATTAAATTATTCTCTATGTGGAGATGTCCTGGTAATTAATTTTTATTATTATACAAGGACCCTAGTATCATTAAATGGAATGTGTTTAAAACTGTTGAATTTTTTAAAATCCATATATTTAGACATTCTTATTAAATATAAAACTAAATAATTGTATGAAATAAAAAATCACAGTAGAAACCAAAGTGAAATTTATAACTAATCATTATGAAATTTATCAGAAACCTAATGAAATTTTATCATTGCTTATATGAAACCATTTTCAAATGAAAAATTTCACTAATTATAAGAATATATTTGATACGAAGGGATAGCCTCATTTTTTATAAGGAAACATTAACCATGAAACCATATATGAGAAAAAATTTCTTTAAAACCATAGGAATAAATATTTCATCACTAATTTCCTATCAAAAGATCTGAAAGAGTATAAATAGATTGGGTACATATTATTTTTCCAATATTTGAGATCCACCTACCTATATGATCACTAATAGATGTATAAATCAATGATAATTAGTTCAACACAAAAAAAATTCATTTCTATTTTCACATATACCATTCCATTGATTTTAGATAGATAATACATCATCAATCAGTAAACATATTATGATAGTGATGATATTAGATTGATATAGAGGGAAATTTACATATATAGACATAATGGATTTCAAGGATTATAAAGCCTTATTACCTAATGGATATGTATATTGTTTTTCATACTTTTCCCCACCATGATGTGTTGATGTTTTGTAATAAATGAAGAGGAAATTAGTTATAGTATGATGATATTCTTGAGTTCCTCTAATAATTAATGAATGAAAAAAATGGAATATAAAATGATTTCAAAAAACCATCAATGATCTTTTTCATCCTTTTTATGTGATTATGATATAATTGATTTACTTTACACTATTCATCATGGATAAATTAGGATTTTTGGTTGGCCCTCAAATCATTATTCATCAGCAATTATTTTACAAAAATATCATCCATATGTAGAAAAATTTCACTTATTTGAAAATTGATTAGTGGTCATCATCAAGCCTAGATTCATAAATATCCCCATCACGGTCGATGTAGGATATAAACATCTTCCATTCCCATTTCTTCCCAAAATTCATCTTCAATATCCAATATAAACTCTTTGTAACTCTCTGAAATCATTGTTTATTAAATTATGGAATTGAGGACCATACTAATACGATCATGTAATGATTTTCTCCGTGATGTAGTTTTTTAGTTCATTGTGAAGTCCCCAAACCATTATCAAATCTATTTCTCATTAATACATGAAATTTATTTTCCCATATTTGCATCATTAATGTTGACTATATCGACAATATTTTTATCACAAACCATGATTTTTGTCTCAAACACTTCAAATAATTATTTATAAGCATAATCACCAATGAAATGATAAATATAATCTTTATAGGCAAATAATTATTGAAATCCAGGATCATATTTCTATATGTATTGGATGGTTACTTTTCCATTCCATTATTAGAGACTATGAAAAAAATTCTAAAAACATTTTCTACTAGTTTCATGATATAGTATTTTTAATTGTACTATTTTATTGTCACCATTGTAACTAGGTAAAATTAAAACTCCATCCTTAAAAGGATATAATTGGACAATGATCATTTTTAATCAATGTTTGGTAAAAATAATTATTTATTGGTTTGATTCAACAATGTAGATAGAAAATATTTCCCCTAAAATAATTCAATCATGATAAATAAATTGAATGTTTTTATTTTACATAAAAATTATTTTACAACCATGAATTTTCACTATTTTTGGTGGTTATGTGTTCAATATTTCAAGACCTTGTCCTAATGAATACTAATAATCTATACCCACCAAAGGTTATATTTCATCAATAAATAGAAGATATGTTTTCTTAGAAACAAAAAATGTCTTTAACAAACTATGAATTAATATGTCTTAAACTCAAGTGTGACTCTTCAAAATATTTAGATTATTCACCAATATCTATAAAATTTCTACATCCATATCAGTTATTTTTCATTATATAAGTGACAATATTATGTCATCCATCAAAAATTTATGGTAACCAAAAAAATCTATCCTTAAAATAACCTCAAACAGAGCTAAATTATGTATATAAACAATGTTTATTTGTGTTTCATGATCTTCTCATTATAGGAGGAATCTATACCTAACTAATTTTATAGGTTTCTACACCTATACAATCATCATGGACAATGATTTTATTGTATCTCAATCCATTAGTAAGAAATAAACAATGTATAATATGCAATATCTATCCAATATTTTTATTCATTATCATTAAATATTTAATATAGTAAAATTACAACATCTTCAAGGTCTGTATAGATATGTTGTATGATTTATACATATTTATCTCAAGTATATTTCTAGATCATTATTAACACATATACAAAGAACCTCTTCATCTTCTAGAGTTCTCAATAACATATTATACCTTAAAAATTCATTATTCAATGCAATTAATTTTACATAAAAAAATCATATATTTATATATATTAATAATAAATTTTGCACAATAATTTTAAATCAAGAAAATCATGATTTTTATCACAAATCATCAATGGGAACCATAATATATTAACAAATTAATCATCCATGAATATTAAAAACAATTCTAATGTGTTATGCATTGACTTCATCAATCTCAGTCATTATGAGATGCATGGGGAATTACACTAAAAATGATTATTCAGTGTAAAGTGACATATTTTAGTCCATTTATGATATTAACTAGGTTTTTCTATATGACTTGTTATGCACACATGATGATATAAGTTTTCAAAACTAGTTGTCCTTTTGTATGCTCTTTTTAATTAATCAACATTCTCACGTCATCTGTTTATTTTGATTCAACTTCAATCTTTAATTAATCCTCAAATAAAGATAGATTCCTGAATCATGACATCTTAAATATTATTTAACAATATTAAATTCAACAAAGATAACAAACATATTCAACATTCATAATATTTTAATATGTTTATATATGATTATTAATTAATTATGAATGAAACTTAAAATTAATAATGGGTTTTCAAGAATACAAAAATATATAAATATGTTTCTTTTTCAAATATTATTATTCTATAGTTTCCCTTCTATATAATCTAATATATTAGGGAGTAATTATTTACCCATAATTATTTTTTTGACATTGAAATCAAGAATCAAAAAAGAGTTATTTTATATTGGATTTTCTAATATTGTTTTCATAAATATTCATATAGGGTGTTATATTTCTAAATAATTTTTTTCATAAAGTAACCATATAAGAAATAAATATTTAAAATATGTTCTTCAAAAGGTTGTTTTATTTAAATTTTCGAAATAAATTTTAAAATTATTTGTCCACATAAAATAATTTATGTTAAATCATTGTTAAAAATTGAAAAATTTATCAAAATTGAAAATATATCTACTATTTATGACTATTACTATTTTTATTATGTTATTTATAAGAATAAGATAATATTTTTAATTTAATGAAATTATAAACATTTATAATTTACCCAATGCTTGGACGTAGATAATCCATGTATAGTAAAACCCTCAATTTACCTTATATGGGAATTTCAATTATTTATTATACCATTTATATTTGATACAACATCACAGTTGGGCGAAGCACATGTTTTGTACTATGATTGATATTAGTATTATTAATATGATTATTAATATTACATCTACTCGATGATACAAGGGAACTGTATACATGCATCATACTATGTACCATTGTAATTAAAATGTCTTGAATATTTTCATTCCATATCTATTTTCAACAAGTATTTCCTATTTTCCTGTGATTTTTGTTTTCTGTAGTTATTATATATTATAGTGCCTAATGTATAATAA
Source organism: Viscum album (assembly GCA_963277665.1). Classification (NCBI taxonomy): domain Eukaryota; kingdom Viridiplantae; phylum Streptophyta; class Magnoliopsida; order Santalales; family Viscaceae; genus Viscum; species Viscum album. Next base: position 300,015,994 of record OY728136.1, read on the forward strand.
ATATAGAATAGTTTTATATTTTTATGACGGATCTTGTCATAAGTCGGATTAAGTGGAAAAACAATTTCAATTTATAATGTCTATGTGCCCTTATAAATTATAATGATGATCCACCTAATTTAATCTTTTTAAAGGAAATTGAATGTTTAAATAAATTAATGTAATACCAACTATTAAAATGAGAGGGCCACTTGAAATGTGAGACATTGAATTGTTATTTACCTTGGAAATGGTTGGTAGGTTGTGCCTTTGTGACCCTTATACGGTCTCCTAATTATATATACCCATTTCTTTGTGCTAGTTTTCTATTCTGTTATGGCTAGTTCTAGACTTTGCACATGTCCCCTTTATTGCATTCCATATCTACTATACCATTCTTAGGGAAAGGCTTATACCTAACCTCCTTACTTCTTTCATTGTCTATTATGTATATATAATAAAATCCAATATGAAGCATGTGCTTTTAAATTTTTTAGATATCCCCAAGTTAAATATTTTTTCTCTATGCTATGAGAGTGGTGATGAGAACACTCTGGAGGTGGTGGGCCTTGAGAAACCTATAGGACCTCCTTGAGTGACTCTTGGGGTACCTCCTACAGTTATTCCCTTGGGAATGGATTCTTAGTTCATAGAGAGTTTTATCAAGTTCATTTAGTCTATTCATACTACTCTCAAGCCTGTCCCAACTATGGCAGAGCTTACTCGAGAGTTTCAACAGCAACATCCTCCCACCATATCAAGGGATAGAGGTCCACCTGTTGTTGAGTCATGGATAAAATCTCTTATATCTACCAATTACCAAATGGATATGCATCCAGATATGTGGTTTATTCTTATTTCATATATGTTTCTTGACTACGCCAAGCATTGGTGTGTTGTTGTTTCTCAAGAATTTCATTACCGAGTCAAGGTTTATACAAATTTAAAGTTATTTTTCTATGATCACATCTTTTTTCATACTCTGAGAGGGGATATCTATATAGAGTTATTGCAACTCTAGTAGGGCACCATGACAATTCCTGAATATTTTACTCGCATCCCCAAGATTCAACATTATTCTCCAAATCTGACTAGTAATGATTTTTTAATTATGAGGTACATTAAGGATGGGAATGGTATTCTATCCACTTAAATGTGAATGAATTTTGGTTTATTAACATTAAAAAATAGTTTATCTGACCCTCAATAGGGAAAAGAACTCAATGAAGCTGATCATATTGCCCATGGTGCCTTATTTCTAAGGCAGGGTGAAGGTTAATCTAGCATTTGAATGTTCTATTTGGATGGTGCATGTAGGGGTGGTGTCACCAAAATGAAACACACTTGAAACTCTATAATATTTTATATGTGTGGTAGGATCAGAAAAAAAATCCTCAATGTATGAGGAACCTACTAGAATGTAGTGATTGTGACATGATGGGTCACCTTCAGTGGTTCTTCTGTTCCATTCCCCCATTATCTCATCAGAGGTGTTCCTTTATAGTTACTACAATAAGTATGGGATATGGGATGCCACATTAGGATGGGATTTGGTTTTCCAAAGTTCAATCATGTTGAGGTAGTAGAGGTCGTTGTCAAGGTAGTGAGAATTCATAAAATCATCATCAGTTGAGTGGATCTACCCAGGATAGTCAGGCAGCATCTCAATGTTTAGGATCAGAACAAATGTATGCAGTATAGGTAGTTCTAGTGGATTAGATTCTAGGGTCATCTTTAGTTAGAGGTAATATCCTTTTACCCTATACATTAGTTTCAAAGCTTTTTTATAATGGTTCATAACACTTTTTTATATCTATTGGAACAATTGAGAGTATGGGTATTTCTATATAGTACATTGGTGTTATATCTCTCAAAAAAATGTTGTGGGATAGAATAGATATAATATGATAGTTCTATTATTGGACCCTAGAGAATATTGGGAACTATTTCATTCACAATTTCACTTTCCTCAAGTTAACCAACTTTTATGTCATTGTAAATGTGGATTGTCTCAGCCATGATCATGCTCAAGTGGATTTCTATCTTCATAGGGTGCCCTTCACAACACCTGTGGGTATCACATATATACATAGGGTTAAATGGGATATCCAGGCAGATCGAGCTGGACATAAGTTATTTGGGCTGGGCATAGTGACAGCTCAACTAGGGAGATCCATTATCAGGAATCAGAGACTTCAGTTAATGGAATTTCATCCTTTTTTGGATTGTTTTCAGGGCTTCATCATTGATGATTTCTCTTGATTGCCTCTGATAAGAGAGGTTCCATTCAACATAGAGGAAGTTCCATGTGTGGAATTGGTTTCTATTACTCATCATATAATGACACCTAGAAGGATTTAATAACTAAAGAACTAGCTTAATGATCTTATGGTGAATCTTTTTATTAGAACCATCACATCTATCTGGGGTTCACTAATCCGTTTCACTAAATATGTGTGTGGTACACTCATATTGTGCATCGATTACCACTAACCGAACTAGCTTACGGTAAATATTCGATATATGTTACCTCATATAGATTACCACTTCAACTAGTTATTAAGAGAAAGTATATTCACCTTGTGTGACATGTGTTCAACCCATCATCAGGTGCATGTGAAACGATCATATATACCTTGTATAGTGTTACAAAGCAAGTAAATCATGCACAAGTTTTTGGTTATTCCATTTAGTCTGAAAATTTAAAAAATATTCTTCATGACTATGATGAATCAAATTCTCCACATGTACCATGATAACATTATGGTAGACTTAATATATAACTACATGTATGTGAGACTCAGTAAATTCCAGTTTTGGATCTGTCAGGTTCACTTCATGGGTCATATAATATCAGAAGCATGCTTATCCGTTGAACTATAGAGGATGAATGTAGTGGTCTGTTAGGAGTATCCCAAGAATTTTTTTGATGTATGCAACTTCTTAGGGATTTTTGGATATTAAAGTTGTTTTAATCCATGACTTATCCCACATAGAATAACCTCCTTCAACCCCTAACTAAGAATGGTGTGTAGTTTATCTGTTTTGAATAATGTCAGATATTTTTTCATGACTTAAATAAAAAACACATTTAATCTTTGATTCCGATTATATGTGATCCAGTAAGTAGATATATAGTCTATTGTGATGATTCTGAAATCGAATTGGGTATAGTTGTGATACATGAAGATTGAGTTGTGGATTATGGATCCAACCTATAGAGGCCTCTTGAGAAGAAATATCATACACATGATATTGAGATAGGGGTTGTGGTTCATGATCTTCTCTTTTGGAGCCACAATATTTTCGTTGAGAGTTTTTTGGTTAAAAAAATAATTATATCATGAAATACATCTCCACAAAGCATGATTTGAATTTGAGGTAGCATAGGTGGGTCTAATACCTACATCCTTTCGACATTGAACTTGATTACAAACCTGGTAACTGTAATTTGATTGTTGATTCTTTGAGAAACACGAATCAGAAGTAAACCATCCAAAAAAAATATGTGATTGAATGATTATTACCTTTTTTTTCTAAGATTCATATTGAGGTTCATGAATAGAAATGAAAATTAGTTCAAGTAGATCTGGAAGTGACATCAACTCTTCTAGAATAATTCTATAAGTGACAATTATCTAATTAAGAGGTAATAATTTTTAAGATAGTATTTTAGGAGAGAACCCACCTTTTGGTATGGGTTTTTTATGGTAGTGAGACCCTACACTACTGTGGTCATGTTTGGGTGTCGTCATAATTTCAAGAAAAGATGATGAGGGAATCTCATGCCTCATTGTGGGATGTTAATCCTAGGATCACTAATATGTACCAAGATATGTATCACAATTATAGGTAGCTGGGTAAGATGAAGTATATAGCATGATTAATCATTCATTGCTCCAGCTTCTAGTAGTTTAAGGTAGAGAACCATTTACCTAACAGACTCTTACAAACATTATCCATTCCTAAGTTGATATGGAATTATGTCACCATATATTTTGTTAAAGGATTGTTGAGATATTCTTATGGCATTGATGAAAAATGGGTGATCATTGCAGTTTGACAAATTTCACACAAATCCTAGAGATCCATGAGGCCTTATCTGTTTATGTGTTAGATAGGATATATATCACGGAGATAGTTTGACTTCATGGTGTTCCTCATTCAATCATGTTGGGACAAGATTCCTTCTTTACATCACGGTTCTAGAATGGGGTTCATATGGAATTGGGTTTATAGGTTCTCTTGAGTAATTCATATCACCTTCTTACCGATAGGAAATATGAGAGTACCAAAAGAGTGTTAGAGGATGTGTTATAGGACAATATCATTGATTTTGGAGGTTTTTCAGATATGTATATTCTTCTAGAGAAGTATTTTTATAACAACTGCTTTTAAAAATAGATCAAACATCACCTTATGAGGCCCTCTATGGTAGATCACTTCATTCAACACTATTCATGCTTGAGGAAATTTCGGCCAATATACAGGGTCCTTGTCTCATTTTGGAGTCTTCGTAGGATGTCCATCTAATTAGAACCACATGGCTATAGCTTAGTCTTAGATGAAATATTATATCTATCATTGATGTATACCTCTGTAGTTTGAGGTGGGGCATTTAATTTTTTTGTTTTTTTCAACAATGTTGAGTCATAAATGAATCATGAGATATGGGAAGTTATCCTGGATGCATGTCAGGCCATTCGAGATAGACGATAGAGTTGGGATGGTAGCTTATTATTATTTTTACCTTAGAGGTACCATTACATACATGAAACCATTCATGTATCTCAATTTCGATAGATCACCTAGAGATGTCCCATTTTTTTAGCTTGATGATATCGTGCTTGAGGCAGATGAATCCTCTGATGAGTGTCTGATACGTTTCACTGATCAAAACACAAAGGTTCTCTATGGAATGTTAGTTCCTCTGGTCCACGGGCTATAGAAATGAAAATGTGTTCAGGATGAGACATGGGAGAAGGAGGTCGATGTATGTGTGTATGGGCTAGTACATTTCTCAAAATGTGTTCTACCACAATTAGACTAGAAACACATTGGTGAGTTATTTTAAGTAGTGGAGGTGATAACATCACAGCGTCATCCCGATACGGGACACATAAATTCTTGTATTATTTCATTAAAAAATTATTTTGTAGGATCCAGGTAGTGGGAAGACAAATAGGCTATCAAAGGTTATTTAAGCCACGTGTCTTGCCAATGCAATGAGTTTTTTGTTCAAAAAACAGAATATGGTGATTACCTCTAATTTTATTCTTTATTTATTTTATGTTATGTTATTTTATTTTATATTATTTTACCTTATTTATTTTATTTTATTTTTATTTTCCTTATTAATAATTTAAATATTTTCTATTCTTTTTTCCATTCTTCCTCTTTTCACTCCTTCAACACATGAGTTCCCTGCTATCTTGGGAATGATCCCCTTATCCTCCTCCATGCATGGGTGTATTGAATTTTTCACCTCCATTGTTGATTTTTTTTTCATCACAGTCATAGGAGTTGGATGTTATTTGTTTTTCTCTCTCTTCCAAACTCTTCTATTTTGGGATTCCTCGACTTCTAGTTGTGATATTTTTTCATGGAAGTGTTTGTGCCCTATTTTGGGGGGTTCTTCAATCATTCAACTTATTATATGTTAGGTTGAATATAGGTTTTTTTTTCAAATGTAGATATTTATAAAACATTTAAGTTGGGTGTTACACCTTTTCCTTTAATTTTTTTCGTTTTAAAGGTTATACTATTATACCACTCATTATAACCTTGTAGTGAAGCTTGATATCTAATACCATATTAATTGTACTAAATTTATGTGTCTATAGTGACCCCTGATTACTATGAATCTCATTAATTGGTTGTTTCTTATCCTTCATCCACCCCTTTGGGTGAACCATCCATTTTGGATTTCTTTTCCCATAGTTTAAAATTCTAACATTATATTTGTTATGGTGTCCCCTTGGATTGGTGTTTAAGTTGATAAATTAAAATATGTGGGATGTTAAACTATGTGATGGATCTTATTTACTATTCTTGTTATTTTTTATTTTGATGATCCTATGGGTAGAGATAAATTCCATAGTTTATTATCATTCCATATAGAATTCTGTATATATAATTTCTCTTGAAAGTTATAATTTAGTTGCTTATGTAGTGTGTGGAATTGGTTATTTTTGTAATTTAATACTAATTGGCGTTGAATTATGATTCGAGAATAAATTCTAAATATGATGAAAACAATTATTAATGAATAATATCACATTTTTATAATAAAACCCATACAATGGAGGTGTTCTATCTTCAAAGAAAAAATAAGCATTTAGTGAAGAAACACATGTTTGGTCATTTGGAATTGTGGTTTTCACTAGGCATTATACCATATGAAATAGATCGACATTTTTCCAATACATTTTCCTTATTAGTGATATTTTCTTGATCCATTTAAATTTCATGAACTATTTTTAATATTGTTGGTATGATTATTAGCCTCCTATTTTAAATTGCATGTGATGACATGAAATTGTTTAAATTCCAGGTTTACCACTTCTGCATTATTTATGATGGATGTTATATCCTTAAATATTTAATGATCTATTATTGATTATATTAAATTTAATTTCATGAGATGGTTAATAAATTGAATGATATTATAAAATAATTCCTTGATATATTATTTCCGTCCATGCTTGTGATGTTCTTGGCTATTTGACTCACTTGACATGGTCCGATTGAGAACATGGGTTCCATATTAAGGGCCCATGGATGGACTCCAATGCAAGAAATGTTATAACACAATGTGTTGGGGGTGACTCAATACCGTTTCAAGTGAGGTATTCCTGGGTGATTTAATATACTCCTATGTTATATCGTTTCCCTAGGGGGAACCTTGGATGGACCTAGTGGAAAGATGGAAACACCATTCCTGGAGAGATACGTGATCCACAAGTAAGACATAGGGACAGACAAAATGTCACCATTCCCCAAGTGATACTAGAGAATCCTGTTGGGTTACCTAGGATGAACTTGGTGGTATTGTAAACATCAGATTTACCATAGTGATACCAGATATTCTACTTAGATCGCTTGGGACAATCTTGGACTCCACCAGTAGATTCAAAGTACTTATTTGCATTTATTTTATTTCCTGATATGAATTAATTAATGTTTCATAGATATTGATTATACTATTGTGATACACCTCATTCACATATTAGACCACTTGTTCATGACATGATAAATAGACACAAAGCCAATGTATAAGCACGAATATATAACTTTCTAGATTATTATATTTATATTTTTCTATAAATATATATTATGAAATACACAGGTACTTATTTTAAAAATTCTTATTATGAAAAATCAAGTGGAATGGTATGGGAGCCCGCTTGTGATCCCAAACCAAGGTGCCGTTATATTTTTTATTTAACTGCTATTATTTATTATATTTGGAACATTGTTGTAGTCTATAGAAAAAATCGTAATGGTATTGACACTATGACTTCCGGACTACTGATATTATATATCACACCACACATGGGTACTTTTGGTCACTTGAGTAGAATTTATACTCACATGTATGGATAAATGGAAGCATGCCTCTTTCGATGATTGGTTACTTTGTTACATAGGATGGAGCCTTTGAGGTAGAGGACTGAGCATATGCCTGATATGTGGTGTATAATTTTTTGGTCTTTATTGATGTTTTCTTAATCATGATGTACATTCTTATACCCTATAACCCTACACTCTTATTTTTCACGGTATCATACATTTATATCATCCATGTATTTTTTTTATTACTATTCATATTCAATAATTGTTATACATTCATCTTAGGTAATTTATCTATATCTAATGATGTCTACATATTCTTAATCGTCCCCTACATGTTATATATTTTTCACCTCTATTTTATACCATAACCTATGAAGAAATAGTCTCGCCCTGGACACACCTAAGGCCCCCACAGCTATTCAGAAGACTCAACCATTTTGGGAGTTATGCATGAGGTCTTGTGGTCTACTATCTCGAGGTCTGGTCGAGTGGAACTTGGCCCAGTTGTTACATTTATCATTCGCGAAATAAGCCAATGTTGTAATGTAAGAATAATCATGGTGTTGAATTTAATGCATTTATACACTCTATTAACAATTTTTTAAGGATAATATTCTATTATTAACAGTTTTGATGGTAATGGGCATTAGACTGTTATTTATGGATCATCTAATATGATTGAAAGTGTAAATTATTTTAGATATCAGGTTGTGGAATGAAAAATAGTTAATGAAGATTATCTCCATGAATGTATGGAGACGTTTGATAGGTAAAAAAGTAATTCAATGACATCATTTGTCTTGGATCTTCTAAATATACTCCATTGTCATCCATATTAAAGCTATGTTACTTGAATGATGGAAATTACAATAACTATTCAATATTTTCAAAACTATTTATTCTCATGAATGATATGATAGAAGAATAAAATGATATTTATTTCTGAATATATGATGATAAATTGATGTCATGTTCACTCGGTATGTTCTATGAATGAATATATACGTATCCAAATGACATTATTTTCATTTAAAAAAATTGTGAATCCCTTAAAAATATCTATAAGTGATGTATTTCTCTAAATTATAAAGAAAAATCACCTATTTCAAATATTGACATGTATATTAATGTCATTCCAGGGTTTATATTCCTATACAGTTATCATTGGACTACAAGTTAATTCATGTTCCATAGAAATACCTTTATTCAACAATGAAATCATTATCACCAAATGATCTCTATCTAATGGCTTAAAAATTTATTATGAGTATCTTGATATTGGGAATTAACCATAGCATCATTATATAATTGTATTTATAGATAGAATGAATCATTTTAGTGTGTACATTATCACTCATAGTACATGGATGGTTATAATTATCAAGTATAAATTTTCACCATGGTTATTCCATACACACACATATATATATATATATTATATTTTTCCTATTTATTTCATAAGAAAAATAATGAGGTAATGATATTATTGTTTACATGGATCCATTGATCTATGATATAAAATTTTTGTGCGATTCAGGTCTAATATTTTATGATTATAATCTGAATAAATATTTCATGATTTGATATGTGTTTTATGGAATTATAAGAATCATTTTTTCTTATGGAAATTTTTTATGTTTTACCATTAAATGAATAATAGGGTTCCCAATTTGGGAAAATAGTACAAAAAAAGTTAGGTTGAAAATTTCCTTGAAGATTATTCCTCTAGGACATTAATAATTTTTACCTCAATGGAGTAACTATTGATCCTATGTGACATCTTTTGATGGGAATTTGGAAGAGGGTACACTATCTTCTCAAATAAAATGTGATCAATAAATTGAGAATATAAATTATATTATGAAAAAATTATAATTATTTCTTGGAAAAATTACCAAATGAGTTGAAAAAGGAGGCCAGTTTATGACCAATCGTTAGAATAATTATGTGTTTGTAAAGAATTTTATTGATTTCATGAACAAATAACATGTATCTGATAATGTCATCGGAAAAATACAAATTTTGTATTAAATTATCTATAACAAAAAATTATATACATTATGATTACATGGATTCGTTGTTTTGAATATTGATAATTTTCTTATCACATCATGATTGTTATAATATGTGAAATTGTATGTGATAATGTCTGAATCTAAATAATATCATTGAATGGTCATTGTAGTTCCCCTAAATGATGATATCCTATAAGTGATTGGAAAATATCCTTAAAATAGATTCTATAGAAAGAATATATCATCTGATGGGCCACACATCATATGGGTTATCATGGGTTGGATTATAATAAGACAATGAGACTTTTTTTAAATATGTTATGCATCATTAATTTGTATTAGTTGTGGTTCTGAGAACATGACCAACATGTAATAAATCAATGTATATATTTTTCATCATAAATTCCAATCTATGTACAAGAATAATGGTCCATAGACATTTAGATTTTTATTAATTCATTTCATGAGTCTAGTAAATTTATCTATTGGTGAATTACATGATGAATTATTCTTATAGTTGGGTAGGATACATTGGCTATGTCAAAACTGATTTCATATTTAGGGATATTTCTTAAAATTATTTTAACCTTATTTGTGTTAATGATTTTTGACATCCCTGTCTCATTAATAGGAATGGAATTTCTTAATTTTTTCTTTGAAATATAATTCTATTCTGGATTTCATATATAGAAAGTCAAAGAATTACATATATAAAATGTAGATTAATAACACAGTTATGCGACCTATGTATTTATAGATATCGATGAAAATGGAAAGTGTTACAAACTATACTTTCATATATGGTTGTTGGTAATTTTAGAAACAATGCATTTCTTAATGGGGTTCATTATTTGTTATTAGACGATGACTTTTGAAATTGGATTGTTTAACCTAATTCCATTAATAAAGGGGGCTGAATTATCTCACACTACTTGTATCCATAGCCGTAGTAAAATTTTATATTAATTTAACATGTAAAATAAATATTCTTCCCTTATGTTTTTTAATCATCTATCATCTTTGGTTGATTAAAATTATTAGTAACCAATTATTCAAGATAATATATTTATGTGAAATATTTAAAAATTAAAAATTCATATTATTTTTAATATAATATTTATATACTTATAAGTGAATAACATAATGATAATGAATTATCATTTACATAAATGAAAATTATAAAGTGTTTAAAAAATGAAGAGGATAGATTTTACAAGTTTCTATCCTAACTCGTAATGATAAATTAAATATAATTTTTAATAATAATTTATTTTTGATTTTTTTCCATGTGATGTGATATATAATAATATGTAATTATTATTTTCAACATGGAATTTTCTAGAAATTTGGTTATTTTTCAAGTAATGTTAAAAAATTTCAACCCTAAAATAGATTTATAAATAGATGGTTATAGTATTTCCAAATGTTATTCCAAGATATAATGTTTTTATAAATGGATTTGTGATATAATTCTCTTAATACATATTGATAAAATCATCTATAACTCACTCAATAACAAGTATTTGTTCTTATAAACTCACTCAACGCTTGAGATCAATATAAAATTCTTTCACCACAAATAAAATCAAATTGAAATCAACGATGACAGTACCAAATGATAAAATAATATTTTGTATCACCCAAGGGTTTACATAAAGATGATCAATGGATAATTGATAATGTGTGGATAAATTATAGAAAGATTGAACTCTAGATTTTTTAACTTCGTGATCTTATGACATCAATCAGTCAAATTAATCATGAAAGATGAAATAATTCTAATGTGATGTAATTATTCATTTACATAAATAAATTTTAAATTTTAAGTTGGGATCCGGTATTGTGTATTCTGAAGTAATTATTTTTCAAAATATTGGGAGAAATTAGAAGAATATTATTAATTTACATTATTGGGAATAATCTATATTGATCTCTCTATGCCTTCAAACCACCATGTGTAGTCATAGTGGAAATGTAGTTAATTATAATTATTTATTATTTATTAATTGATTATAAACATTTGTTGTTATTTTTTAAATTATACATTATTCATTCAATAACTTGATTGACAGTAATATTATTCATCAATAAAACATGGTTCATTTAGTTTCATAAGATCTGAAATAGATAAGGAACTATCCTACAATGATTATATATAACATAAGTATGTGATAGAAATTCATTCTAGTAGGCATGATTACATATTCTATAAATAAATAAATAATTTGGTACCAACAATCACCACTCATGGATAACCAGTGGGATTCAAAACATGTAATGAGAAAAATGGTATAGGGTTACCATTATGTTCACCATGTGTCGAGAAGGAGTTACTAGAATATAGTTTAATGAATTAAATTTAATGTTTTTGATCCACACACCATGTAGTATGCACATATTTTTATTGAAATTTATGGAATCCAGGTGGAAAAAGTATTTCCATTATATTCATTACATATTGTGTGGGTCTTTTTGTCACTATGAAATGAGGTTACATGATGTATCAACATCATAAATTTTATCTACATCATTTATTAATATAAAAAATAATTATTGATTCCAAATGAATGCATCACAAAATATATTTAACAACATGTATCTCATTCCACACTAGACTGTTGTTTCTAGCGAGGAGCTAGGTGTGGGTGTGCAGATCTGAAGATTATCTTATTTGAGCTAACGGATCAGGAGGGATGTAATATTGTGCTTCCTGATCCACATCTAGACAGGGGAAGTCATGCAATCAATCTATAGCTTGTGGATATGTTTTCCCACCTGATGTGTTATTTAGGTGATCACAATATTACTGAGCATACTCTATTGGATTCAGATAAGGCTGAGGAGGCTCGAGTTGATGAGTCCTTAAACATTAAGATAATTTCACTCTTCAAGAGGAATCCCCTAAAAAAGTGGTGATTTTTTTTGGAAACACTTATGAAAGACAATGGTGACAAGGGTGTCCCTGTGGGTGATTATGAAAACGAGGTCTAGCCATCTGTGATGTGGATGAGTATTTATTTTTTGCTAGCTGCTAAAAAAAATTATTTTTGACAAGGAAGGAAGGATGGGGATAGTGTCCTGGGACCCTGGGACCAAGAAACTCGAATTATTAAGTTATAATCCTTTAAAAATAATAATAGTGAGGGGAAGAATAAGAATTACATAGAGGTTACAGAAAGAAAGGTGGACTCTCCATGCAGGCTGAGCCCTAACAATGATGACCCGTGGGTTGAGTTGAAAACCCATTTTGATGGTCTGGTAGTTAAAGAACTAAAATTGATGCATGAGGAAGATTATTCAGGTGATGAAAGATATATCCCACTCTCTGTGGATAGTTTAGACCATTTCCAAGGGAAAGTTTCCCACATCACAAGAAGGAGGATGGGAAAAAGGGAAGCATGACTCCGAGAAACGCATTGTGGTCCAGGGGAAAAAACCGAAGGAGCCAAAGACTATTCTAACATAACTACAGTAATAGAAACTAGGTTTTCCATGAAAGGTAGACGTAAGGAATGAAATGGCCCCCAATATTGAGAAATTGGTGATTAATGAGTGATTGAATAAGAGGTTGTGGAGTATCTGAGGCTCTTATTCCACTCCAAGGAGGAAACAATAGAAAAAAAACATTCCGCCCAATGCCTCAAATGATTATATTTTAATAATTTACGGAATAAAGTTGTAGGATGATGCCACTAAGGAGCAATAGGTATGGATAGACAAGCAAGACCGAATCATTAACTGAGGCTTCAATCTATGAAAAATCACCTTGGTGGAATTCATCGAGACAGTGGACATAATGTTTTCTCACCCCGAATATCTTATTTGGGCGGATCTAGACACCTAGGTTAGTTCTATGCACTGGGAATTATATAGAATGTCTTAATCAATTAATATTACTTTTGTGATTAATAATTTTTTGAGATGTTTCAGCATTTAGTCATCCTTGTTTTGCGAGCTGTGGTTTCCTAAATTCCATTAATGTAATTTAATAAAAATTTATATTTGGAAGGATGTATATCATTTCACACATCATTTTATATATATCTCTTTACATTATATACATGACTCTATATTTGTAACATCATTAATTAACATAATGATAAAAAATTAATTATGGAATTACACTAATATAAAAAGAATTTAATAGTATAGACATTGTGTGACTTAGTTTAATGAATAATAAACAATGAATTAATTTTCCATTATAATTAATTCATAACAAAATGTATTGTTGATTTCATACTCACCATGTATTTATCACCTATAATTATATCGGTACACAAAATTTATTTTTGTATATAAAATTGTGTCCTAAATACGTTTAGTTTTTACACAACATGAAACATAGAACATTGGTTTTTAAATTTTTCACTACTCATTTATATTACCAAGTACATGGAATGGTTTATATGTAATCTGATACCACAGAACCATTAAAATTCAATATGTGGTTATAGGATGTAGTGAATATCCTATTACATGAGTAGCAATATAGAAAACTAAAAATGAATGTTCTTTTGAAAATGGATAAAAGATATAAATTTTTTATTATAACATTGATAAGATCCTTAATATACATGATTCAGTATATTATCACTATTCTCAATGAAAATTATCTACACTAATACTTTTTTAAATACATTTTTGGCCACATTAATTTATTATACAATAATAAGAATTAACTTTCTTCTGTCCAACAATAGATCATTAGGAATATTCATCTGGTATTTTCGTCTAGTTTTCATTGTCCATTATGTCTATTTGGTCTACACCATTTGGTTTTTATATGATATACATATTCCAATATGAATCCATGTTTATCTGATCACCTTATCAAATACGTAATTTGGTACATCTTCAAATATTTGGAATGATGAATTCTTCACAATAACAATCTGATAAAATATGGTAAGAAACTCTCTCAAGAATATACTAGAAACATACCACTCCAACTAGTTCATCCATTTAACTATTCATATCTACATTACTTTTCCAAATTACAAAAAAATACACACTTCTTCTAGAAATACCAACATGATTTATATGGGCAGTTTTCATTAATGATTTTGGGTGAGGTGTAAACATTAAATTCAATATTCTATGAAAAAAAAATTAATCCATTGACCACTTTTAGACATCCTTAATGATATAAATCAATGTTTCTGATGTCTATGATTCAAGAAACATCATGAAAACATCCTTAGAACTAAAAAATGAATCATGATCATTAGTGGTTGTTGGAATGCTGATTGACCATATTAGTATTTGAAAATTTAATTTATGTATGATATACTTATAGTACCTAATGAATGTTCGATTTGGTATTGCTTCCAAAAATCAATCCAACGGATAAAATGATTAGTAGTTTTTCTATTTATCTTCATTGAAATATCTCAAAAGATTTATTTTAGATGTATCCTTTAACAAATGACTTGGTTAAAAAATATTTGTCCATTTAATTCACATGGAAGCCTCTTTCTGGTGAAATTCATTTGGAAATATTTATCAATTTAATTCATAGACCTACATAAAAACCCATTTCATCCTGATATTCATTAATTATTCCTCAATATAAGGATTATCATGGGAACTCAATATTATGAATTTGAGATTCACCATATGATGATGAAATGAAAATCCATTTTTCAAATGAAATTATATTGTTTTGAATGATTAAGATCATACACTAAATCATATATTCAACACTTCATGGCCTTTAAAAATTACATATAATATCATTCATACAACTGCTTTTATGTTGCAATATGTATTAGCATCATGAAAAAAACATCAATTGTTATTAATCTGATCGAGAGAATTTAAAATATTGTTATAATTAATTAAAATAAAATTCATTACATCATATCTTCCAAACCTTCAATGTTTTAGCTTTTCCCTTCCAAAAATATTTCAAAACATTTTCTTAGCTAATCTCCACAAAGCATATTAGTATTAACTCTGTACATACAATCTATATTCTCCTACGTTATACTAAATTGATTTTCATGATATCATTCAATATTCATCATTGTTGGTACATTATGATCACTAAATTATTAATATATTTTCATCACCAAGAATTTTTTTAATAGAGTATATAAGTAATTTCAAATAATCATTATGTGTGGAACACTAAATTATCTTATTAATCTATTGGAAATATTTTATGAGAATTTTCTATTATCCTAGAGCTAATGTAATTAAAATCATTATAATTGAATCCCAATAAAATTAACTAAATTATGTCATCAACAATGTAAATAA
This sequence comes from Viscum album, assembly GCA_963277665.1. Lineage (NCBI taxonomy): Eukaryota > Viridiplantae > Streptophyta > Magnoliopsida > Santalales > Viscaceae > Viscum > Viscum album. The sequence goes on from OY728136.1 coordinate 300,031,827, forward strand.
TATTTCATGAAAAAATATAAGAAAACACATTATGAGAAAAATTTCTTTCTTCTTCTTCGAAACACATCAAAAACCACTTGGCCTGAAAAAATCCATTAAAGTATATCCCACAACCACAATCTAAAAGGTATTTTCTTCCATATTAAAAAAACCAAATTGTTCATTACCATTATAAGAATAATATTAGTTGTTATTTGATAATTTATAAATATTGACATACTCTCTCTTTGTTGTTTGTTTGTAGCACATATTAGATTTTATAAAATGGTTCTCATCAAATGTATTGCACTTTAGAAAATGTATTCATTATCATATTTTATTCATTATTATATAAATTATTTAATAATATTTTAATGTGTTTTGTGACTATGTTGGTATTTTCTAAAAATATATTTTTAATTAGTTATTTTGTAATAATAATTCATATATGAAATTTTTTTGATCCCCTGTTACAGCCATAAAAAAATGAAGTATAATGTCCTGTGAGTTTTGGAATGCCTAAAAACACCATATTAATGATCATTGAATAAATGGATATCATACATCCCATAAATCAATCAAAAATTATCTTATAATAGTTTCTATGTGTATTAATTTCATTACTGAGAATTAAAAATATATATTAAAGGAATATAATGAAATATTTTAAAATGACTCACAACTCATCCATTATAATTATTCCCATAGTTTATTTAAACTAACTCTTGAATTTTTAAGGCACACTATTGTTTATAAATATTTCTTTTAAAAAATAATATTGGTTAGTAAATAATGTTTCATAGCTCAAAAGAGAATACATTCTCTTGTGGATATAATATTTTAAATTACTAATAGTTTTCCATAATGTAGAATTATCTTTCCTCAATTCATCATTCTAATCATATTTTTATATTCATCATTGAAAATTAAATTTAAAAATGTGTGATAGAAGAATTTTAAAACTATTACTTTTGTTTGAAAATAAATTAAAAATATATTCCATACTAAAATAATGTATCAATATTTCAAAATTTTCAATATGATTAATTTTATAATATTAATACTAAACAATATTTATTGTTTAATCTAGATGGAAATCAAGAAGAATTTAATAACTCTACACTAATTTAGGAATCAGTACTCAATTGTTTTTATTGAATAAATCATAATTTCAATAATCATTATGTATTTAGAGTCATTAGTTATTTCAATGCACATTTTTAAAACATATTTTTTAAATATATATAAATGGTGATGAAAGAATTAAATTTATACTTATAATAGATATAGTAACATCAACTACATTTTTATTGAATTTGAATTTGAATGACGTTTCATGATACATAACAAAAAAATTAATTCAAATTTATTTAAATTCCCAATTATGATCTGACTATTGAAAGTTTCTTTTTGAGTAATACTTATGATAAGTATTTTTCATGGAGATCTTCTCATTTCGGATCCAATTGTTCAATATAAAAAAATAATGGAATTTTATTTTTCATGTCCATATAAACATGAAAATAATTGATGGGATCTAGGAGAAACGTATTAAAGTTGTTCAGATAAAAATATATATAACACTGTTAGAGATAATTTTAAGGATGGATGTATGTATGAGATATGGGAATAATTATTTAGGTAGGTTAAAATCCCATAATCCTGAGTCACTCAACGTACATAATCAATTTAACTATGATAGGATCAATTTGTGCTCTGAATATTTCCCCTTTATTATATCCTTTGAAATATCATACAACTATTATCATTCATTTTTCTTGATAAATATCCTGAAGATAGATTAATATATTGTTTTCACTAATAGAAGCATGTGACATTTGAATTACTCCTGAAATAGACGTTACTATCAATTAATAGACATCCTGCATGTCATTAAAATGTTTACTATATATATTGATGTCCTCATCACTTGACTCGATAGCATGTGGCTCTTAAATATGAGACTCCATTAAATAGAAAAAAATTACATTCAACCAATGTATAAACATCTAAACCAAATAATAGAACATTTATTCTATAAAGAAATTCCGCAAGAAAACAAATGAAGACAATGTCATTATGTTCTTTGAATTTTGTATTTTTTTTATACAATATTTTTGAAAATTGGTAAAAATTTAATTGATAAAAATAAATAAAATAATATTATTTATTAATATCTAACTATTTTATTGTAAACCAGTAGCACTTACAATTTTATTGGGAATAACATAACATTTGAAATTCTAGTAAAATATATCTATATACCCTTTATCCAAAACAATAAATGGGACTAATAGGATATTAATATATATATATATAGGTTGTTCTAGGCAACTAAATTACGACATAACACCTTGGTTCATTGAGTATACTCAAACTCTAAGAATCAAAGACATGGATTTCCTCACAACATTCCTACCTTTTGAAATATGTCTCATAGCGTATACAAATACATAATGTAAACTATGTTAATTAAATCCAACACACATGGTAAGACACTGTGATAATTTGTATCACATCGATGGATGTCAATCAATAAATAATATATATTAACCAGAGTAATGGAATTTCTTAATGACATAATAATTTTTGGGATGGATTTTTTTATGTATTCATAGATAAATCATTTGATCATATTGCATGGCTCTTAATATTATGAAGGTTTTAAATATGTGATTGTCCTTGTCTTGATAATTTTTTTATAATCCAATTTTATTTAAATTCCAACTTTCATGTTTAAAGTTAATTAATTTATTGATAAAACATCCATATATATTTAACCATGCAGACAATAGAAATAAAATAAACAAAATTTAATTTATCACGTTCATTTCTAAATGTTGGAGTATCTAGAGGATGAGAAAACAACCCTTCACTGATGGAAATTTCTCATGCGACCACACATGGTTCAAGTTATACCAATGTTGTACTATTCTTTTCTACCCTTTAGGTAGGTTTAGATTCGAATACATTTTTATAAAAAATAAACTCTCCTAGGATATCTATCCTTTGAATATTATTTTACTCACACACATGTGAGGGGAAACCAATATAATTGTTATAGGGGGTTTATAGAAAAGAAACCATTAAAACATAAGTCTTATATAGTATAGACGAGGTGTTGACCATGAGGATGTAATATAAATATAATAATAATTAATTAAAACAAACTAATCCCCCACAAACATAGTTATAAAATCAGGATCATCCACGCATGAAATAAATATTAAAATTTAAAATACTAGGAATTGATTTCAATCCAATTAGTATTATTAAGATAACTCACAGAAGTAATTAATTAATTAATTATTAATTATATTAATTCATTTTCTTTTTATTTTCCATATGAAAAACCAAAATCTGATCATTAATAATGTAATTTAAATAAATTAAAAAAATCATTTTACTTATAATTAATTAACTACATGGAATGTACTATGAAGAAACAAAACACATACACATAATAAATATACATAAAATACTATTAATTTACTATGATTTCATATGAAATATATTGTATACTCATCAATCCACATATGAAAATATAGTGGTTATTATTATTTTATTTCTTTCATGCATCTCCATTTTCCCTAACTAGATGAGAAGGTGGGTTCTTAAATAAGAAAACATATGAAGAGAATATCACTAATTTACCCCATACTATTTCCAGTGATCAAATATATTAGGATTATTCCTTTCATAAATTTTGGTTCTAGATGAATATTTGTTGTCATAAAAATATATATTTATTAAGATATGTTTCACGAGTATTATTAAGAGACATATATTGTGTAGTAGGTGAAAACAAAAAGGCGGTTTTATAATCTACATGATTGGTGGCATATTACTCTTTATGAATAATGACAACTAAAATGTTCTCCTACCGTGATTAACAAATATATATTAATTCAATAATGAAATCCATGTATCAAAATTTTGGGAAACAATTTTTTTTTATTTGTAATCCTCTTACTATCAGTGATTAATCTAGAGAAATTATTTATGGATGATATGATTCAACCCTAATAAATCATTATTGATAATTAAATGACTCATTAGACTTAATCCATGTCCAAAATATAAAAACAAATTAATTCTAAATAAATTTTATTTCTTCTTATAATGGATATATTTTATGATCATTATATTAGAGGTTTGGATATTTACGGATCTCACTTTAATAGAGAATATATGGAACATGCCTATATGACATTACTAGAAGTGTTATTGAATGAAATAAATAACAATATGAAATAAAAGTTTTTCATATATATTAATGTATTCAAAAATTAAAAGTGATTATACAATATTCATTTGGAATGAAATAATTCCACATGTTTATGAAGGGTTAGAGGGAGAACCATTGTTTTTAGAACATGTTTATTTGATATCATATTGAAACTTATAATCACAATTAATAGTTTTCTATGTCTAAAAATTTCATCGCAAAGAATGATATAAAATAGAAACATATCTATTTGTAACAATATCTATAGATATGGATCAACTAGGTTTTATAAGCTATTCATAGTATTTATGTTAGTCATGTATTTAAATATGAAATTTAATAATTAAAAACTCAGTTATTTCCTTGGTCACAATGTATAATGTCACTGTAGGGTAACATGCATGAGTTTATAAGTATATTAAAAATATAACTTCTCATTCGTTTTTATAGAGATCTTTCTACTATTATATGGTATAAACTAATATTTAAATTAATTATACAATTTTCAAGGGGTTAAAATATTAATCAATAACACTAGACCTAAAAAGACACATAGTAATATCTATCTTAAAGTACACTAGAATGTAGAGTTGAAGGAGTTCACAATAAATGGGGAAATAAAAGTAATTGTGATGAGGTAAAATATCTGTAGTATTCCACTATATCTTTTATTATATTTTATTGATGTAATTATATGTTAATAATCAATATAAACTTATTACACCCACATTTTTTCATATCTAGAAATTAAATGTAACTTAAAATATTAATGTAGTGTGATAATAATTTAGAATTATTTTTTTTTCTACATTGGGTTATATCGAAATAGTAATATCGTTATAATTAATTTGATAAGATTTTTTATTTGGCATTATCATTGATATCATATTTATTACATATGAACAAGAATTGGATACTCATGGATATTATTATTTGATGGATTTTATCATAATTGTAATGTTATACTAAGTAGATTCACTACATTCACATATTTATATTTATACTATTCCATAGAAATATTGTAGGCCCAATAGACATAATACACACCTTGAAGAGAAAAACTCACGTGGTGAGTATAAATGATTCATTAATCGTTGGATCTTATGGATGTGAGAGTCAGTTGGAGATGGTTTCCTAGATTTTTTTATTTTATGATTACAAGTGTTCATGGTTATAAATATTTATTATTTTCTTATCACAACATGATTGTTTTTATACCTGATGGTGTATGTGATAATGTATTAAGTGTAAATATCATATTTATTAGTCATAGTAGTTTGTTAATATGTTAGGATCATAGAAGTGAAATATTATTATCCATAAATATATATGTTATATAAAATAGATATCAATTGTTCGGACATGAATATTATAATCTTTTAGTGGTAGGACGCTCAAAATACATTGAAACATCATCTTAGGATGTTCCCTTTAGCAATCTCAAAGAGAGGAGAATATGATGACAAGGTGATCTTTTTGGAGAACACCATTTATATGTGTCATTTGATATTACTATCATAAGATGTCTGTAATGTCCCATAAAAATTAATTTTCATATTTATTTATATCATAAGTCACAATAAATGATTTATTGGAGGGTATCATGATGATATATATTTGAATATAGGTATGATACAATTGGTGTGTCTTGAATTGTCACGTAAGTAACCTATTCTAGGGTTATTTTAAATTTATTTTCCACTCATGATTTGTTTTGGTGGTTTCCAAAGGTTTTATTGAGAATAGGTGAGTTTTCATGAATTGGGCCAAACTGCGAGCCCAATTCCAGATTTAAAAATAAATTTTGTTTCATTTATAACTTTTTCAATTTTTAATATTTTTGACTCATTCCAACTCCTAATTGTTCTCCCCTGATATATTAACCCCAAATTTAAATTTGGGGCCTTTATAAATCCATAAGCATGGGGTATTTTTGTTATTATTTGAGAGTTGGGCCAACCCGAAGGCCCATTTTCATGTTTTAAATTGTTTCATTAATATATTAATATCTTATTCATTAAAATGGATTTTTCGGTGATTCCACCTCCCTATCTACCCTAAGAAGCCCAGGCGCGACCCCATGCCCTCCTCCCACTATTTACAGCTCGATAGAGTCGCGACAATAGTCGAAACTTTCTGGATTTCAGAAATCGTCCCGATTTTGGAGAGGTAAATTGATCCTTTCATAACTCCTTCTATTCTTAATCTTTTCCCTCCATTCCAATTTCTAAATGACCTAATAATTCTTTTGAGACCATCCCCTGAGTTTTGTCCGTTTTAAATTTCAGATACTAGTGTTTTGGGGAGATTCATTATAGATTTATCAAGTAAGTTTGTCCATTTCTTTTCCCCTTTCAAATTGATTAGGGTTTCATTCTATTTGTTTAGGGTTTGCTCCCTTTTTATTGAAGTGAACAATGACCAGTGGGTAGGGGATCGAACCTAAGGTTTAACCTTGGGTTTTCTTGGTCCGATTTTCTATTTTTAGGTTCGATCTACCCTTCTTGAGGTGCGGCGGTGGTGCGTTTGTGTTTTCGCACAAAGGATTCAATGGTTTCATTTGATTTGGTAGGTGATTCCAATGTTGATGCAATCTTTGTGTATTAGCATGCTGTATTTATCATATTTTCATATTTATATAATTTTATTATTGCTACAAAAATTGGTTCTAATGATGTTTCCATTGCAATTGAATTTAAAATGCCAATTTGGTGTGAAATTGGGGGTTTTCCAAAGAAGTGTTTTGTTTGTTTCTTTGGGGATGCCCTATAAATACTTAGTTGTTTTTATTGATCTGTAATAAGGCATAAAATATTTTTTATAATGTTTATACCCTTTGGTAATTGCTGCAAAAAAAATGGGTTTTAATTGTGTTTGTAAAGAAAGTGATGTTTTGGTTCCACTTTTGTGTGAAAATGAAGGTTTTACAAAGATAACACTTCTTGTTTAACATAAGGATGCACAAAAATTGATTTGTTGTTTTAATTGATATTTATTGGGCTGCCTTTACTGTTTTGGTAACTTTCAATTGTGAACATCATGTACAAGTGGGTTTCTTAAGGGGTTTTGTGTGCAAAACTACACGAGATTTTGTGAAATTGATTTATTCAAATTCAAAGAGTTTGTTGTGTGTTTTAAGTGGTATAAAATGAGATAGCTACTGTATTTGGTGTATGTGACCAGTAGTGGTGTTTTACATTAAAATGGATGTGTGTTAATCCTGAAATTGTTTGAGCACAAAGGGGGAAGCCCAGGTACCTAGGTGGGGCGGATTTGTACTAGTACGGCTAGTGGACCGGATGGGTTTTGTCCCTGTTTCACTTAGCATTTGGATAACGAAAACTCTAACTAAACTTTGTGGATGATGATTGGGGACCACTAGGTTATGGGTATGTTCCCTACTAGTGGCTTGTGCACGAGAAAGGATTTTACTATGGTTACATTACACTGAGGTACGAGGTACATGGGTCCTGAGACTATCTAGTGCCTAGGGGTGTTCCCGGTTCTGTTTCTCAGTGGATTTGTGGTATTTTCCCTTGTTTTTGGGTGTCTTTGGAATTATAATGAAGTATCTAATATTCCTATTTAAATGTGTTAACATTCTGAAAGTTTTATCTTGAAAAATGTTTTCAATTTAAAGTTTCATTTTGTGGAATTTTTCACCGCTTTTAATTGCATATTAAAACTGCTTGCTTTTTCACCTTGTATTGCATGAACCTTGGAATCATAGGGTGGTATCATATTGGGCATAGGCTCACACCCTACTTACACCCCTTGGGTGTAAGTAGACCTTTTTTTTGACCCAGGTAAAGGAAAGGCTAAGGGTGATGGCGGTTCAGGGTGTTAGTCCTCATCCTTGGGGCGGAGTAGTGGAGACGACTTGGGGGTGATGACCCCTTGTCATGTGGAGTCCATGGGGCTGTTTTTTTTTCTGTTCCATTGTGTCTTTGGACCTTTTCTATTGAATCTAAACCTATGTATTCCGTTCTGGTTTTTTTTTAAACATCATTTGGTATAAATTTTCAGATTCAGTTTATTGATTGTTTTTAATGGTTTATGACTTCATATTCGGGTAAATCGTTCCCAAACCTAAATAAATGATACCCGGGCACTTGTGCCAGCCCGTGGGGATCGGGAACGCCCTTCGGGTCATGTCACGGGCTGAGTTTGGTGTCGGTTTGGGCGGCGACCAGATTTTGTTCGTGAAAAAATGGTATCAGAGGAGGTTCATGTTAACTCTTTGGGTCATGTTATTTCGGGAAGAGTTAGGATATAATGGAGTTAGGATTGTAGGGACTTGGTATTATAGTTATGGGTAGTGTGCTTGATCACCACACCTCATGAAAGGATTCATGTTTCCAGGGAAGTCAGGATTTATATAAGTCCATTGGTTTTCTTGTTTTAATGATGGTTAGGGGAAATGAAAAGAGGGTTGGGTTAATGGTCTCCGTAAGCTCGCAGGGCCTGGCAAGCCATGTGAAGCTGGGGATATTCCCTAAAACACACTCTGTGACAGTGAAGTGATTGGAATATGGCTGCCAACCATATTTCCAAGTCACCCATTGAAACTAGTTTCCTCTCGGATTTTTTTGTGCTTTAGTTTTGAAATCCTGGCACTTTGTTTTTCTGGTGACTTGGTTTTAAGAAGTATAAAGTTTTTTTTTGAAATTATTTTCAAATAAATAAGGAATGGATTGATTTATGAAATGGTGGAACTGAATTTTTAGAATCATTTTGAAATGGAAAATGGTGTTTTTACACCTCTTTTGAAAGCAATAACTATATTAAAGTTTGTTTTGAAAAGTGTTTCCAATAGAGTTTTCTAAATAATAAAACAGTGTTTTAATGGGATGAGATGTTTTGATATTGATATGAATATCTTGAATGTGGGTTCTTTTCCAAATTGTTGTGTCTTTATGAAATGTTTTGTAAGATGTGAACTAGGATTTTGATCTCATTGTTAGCAGTTTTGTGAAAAAGGTTGGGTGGGTTGAGCATTTTGTTTTTGAAAAGTGGAAGGAATTTTTGTTTTACCCTTTGGTATTTCCATGGGTGACCACATGCATGGGGTTATATGGGATGATGGATGGTTGATGGCATGACTGGATGAGTTCTGGGATGGTTATGAGGAGGGTGCCTGGTGTGACACAAAAACATGCATGTGAGAGGCCCATGGGGTACCATTGGTGGATACTCTTACTGCAAAACCGTTTGTTTTCAAAGAAATAGTTTTAAAGAAAAAATGATGTATAGATGAATAGTTTGGTATAGTTTTTATTATGGGTTTTTGATAATGTTGATGTTGTGGGATGTTTTGAGTTCAAGAACCCCTCCTGTTTGAACTGTGTTTTGGGTTTGGGTTTGGTCAGTAAGTTGTGTTGTAAGGACGATTAGTGGTTTCTTTTGAAAAATGTTTTGGGATGCCTTTATGGTGGTTACCTTCATGTGTCTGGATCTGGTTTGAGGCATTTTTTTACTAATGGACTAGATTTGTTGGGTCCTTGGGTTCTCTCGTTGGATAAGGTACACCCCCATTAAAGGTTAGTGCACAAATGAAGTGCAACCCGTATTGTTTCTCCGTTTGAAGACCCTCCAGTTGATCAATATAAGGAATATTTTTTTTTCTTGAGATTTTTAGATTGAGTCTACACCCATTTCTTTCTTTTATTTTTAGATCCTCTTGTAATGGGAGAGTTCTTGTGGATGGGTGAAAGAGACCATAGTTTCTTATGTTTCCTAATTCGTCGAAGGTGGATGTGGTCTAGGGTTGTTATTTTGGATGAGTGTCTTGATGGTGTCTAAGAGGGCCTTTGGGGTTCTTCAAAGTTTCTTTGAAGCATGAGTTCATGTTAAACCACCAGTGTGAGAAATATTGTCACGATAGGATATTGTGGCCACTTTCTAGAATTGTGTGTTGTTTGGGGATGTTGTATAAGGTCCCTCTCCATGCATTGTTTATATCAGTCACAATGGCCATGTTCGGTGATGCCTTATGATGTCATGTGCTCGATTGACCATATTGGTGAAAGTCGTGAAATCCTCCGAGAGTCCCCATTGTGTTGGGTGAATGTATCCCTTGGAAAAAACATCAAAATATTCCATTTTAGAGGAAGTTGAGTGTAGGTGTTCTTTACTTCTGTTGTTTCTCACCTGAAGAAACAAGTTGTGATGTCTGTGTATCTTCTAAGTCCTTGTTTCAGTGAAATATCGGGATAAGGTAAAGTGAGTTTGGAATGTGTTATGTCTAGAAAACTTATTTGGGACTGCGGTGTAGTTTTTGGTGGCACCAAAAAGAAGAATTCTCATTCAGTGGGTTTCCAAATATTAACTACGAGGCCGAAGATGCTTCAATCATTTGAGCTCCAGCCATAGGTCTCGGAGAGAAGCTGGCTCGTAGTCAGGGAAAATCCCATGGCCATTTAAACCCTTGTACAAAGTCCTATCCTTAGTATGAAATATGGGAATAGTTCAAACCTATGGTTTCGTCATGGTTGAGCACATAGTTTGTGCACGTTTAGTAGTGGTCGTGTGCAAGGAAGCCATGTAGAAATAATTATATTCATAGTTAGTGCACAGTTTCCCAAACCATGCAGACTAATCCTGCGCCCTTCCTAAATCCTTGATTTCTTTTTGGGTCTTTCTGTGTCGGCCCATGCTGGTCGGTTAACATGGTCAGTTCTTATGGTGGGGAGACCCACTATGATTCTCATGAATATTCCTTCATAAACATTTAATGGAAGTATATCCCTTTTAATAGAGAGTATGTTTGGGCCTCCCACTATTAGTGTCTTGATTCTGTCTCGGGAAAACAATTTAAGTTGTCTTTTATGGTGGGGAGCCCATTTGTGTCTCTTCATACGAGTAACTCATATTTTTTTTTCTTTGGACTTGTCTGGGAAGTAGGTATTATCATTCGAAGATATATAACTACCTACATATTCATTGGGTCAACATTGATATTGGTGAGTTTCCAATGGTTTAGTTATAGTAGGGAAGTGTAACCTTGTTCAATGTTGTTGTTTTTTTGGGTAAATTGATTGAGTATTGTTCAGATTGTATTTGAGGAGTTTTCATTTGGGATAAATCCTGAATGTACATTATTGTTTCAGTAAAGTGGTGTAAGTTTTGTTTGTGACAGTATTCCTTCCATCATTGATCACTGGAGGTGTTTTGACCTTTGGGGGTGAAACCTGGCAAGGGTGTACCTATTGGTTTCTCAGTTGGGTTTGGTTGTTGCTTTGACCTTGCTGTGACTTTCTGGGGCGGAAAGTTTTCAAGGTGGGGAGAATTGTCACGTACGTAACCTATTCTAGGGTTATTTTAAATTTATTTTCCACTCATGATTTGTTTTGGTGGTTTCCAAAGGTTTTGTTGAGAATAGGTGAGTTTTCATGAATTGGGCCAAACTGCGAGCCCAATTCCAGATTTAAAAATAAATTTTGTTTCATTTATAACTTTTTCAATTTTTAATATTTTTGACTCATTCCAACTCCTAATTGTTCTCCCCTGATATATTAACCCCAAATTTAAATTTGGGGCGTTTATAAATCCATAAGCATGGGTTAGGTTTGTTTTTATTTGAGAGTTGGGCCAACCCGAAGGCCCATTTTCCAGTTTTAAATTGTTTCATTAATTTATTAATATCTTATTCATTAAAATGTATATTTCGGTGATTCCACCTCCCTGACGACCCTACGAAGCCCAGGCACGACCCCATGCCCTCCTCCCACAATTTGCAGCTCGATAGAGTCGCTAAAATAGTAAAACCTTTCTGAATTTCAGAAATCGTCCAGATTTTGGAGAGGTAAATTGATCCTTTCATAACTCCTTCTATTCTTAATCTTTTCCCTCCATTACAATTCCTAAATGACCTAATAATTCTTGTGAGACCATCCCCTGAGTTTTGGCCGTTTTAAATTTCATATACTAGTGTTTTGGGGAGATTCATTCTAGATTTCTCAAGTAAGTTTGTCCATTTCTTTTCCCCTTTCAAATTGATTAGGGTTTCATTCTATTTGTTTAGGGTTTCATCCCTTTTTATTGAAGTGAACAATGACCAGTGGGTAGGGGTTCGAATCTAAGGTTTAACCTTGGGTTTTCTTGGTCCAATTTTCTATTTTTAGGTTTGATCTACCCTTCTTGAGGTCCGACGGTGGTGCGTTTGTGTTTTTGCACAAAGGATTCAATGGTTTCATTTGATTTGGTAGGTGATTCCAATGTTTATGCAATCATTGTGTATTAGCATGCTGTATTTATCATATTTTCAGATTTATATAATTTTATTATTGCTACAAAAATTGGTTCTAATGATGTTTCCATTGCAATTGAATTTAAAATGCCAATTTGGTGTGAAATTGGGGGTTTTCCAAAGAAGTGTTTTGTTTGTTTATTTGGGGATTCCCTATAAATACTTAGTTGTTTTTATTGATCTGTAATAAGGAATAAATTACTGTTTATAATGTTTATACCCTTTGGTAATTTCTGCAAAAAAAATGGGTTTTAATTGTGTTTGTAAAGAAAGTGATGTTTTGGTTCCACTTTTGTGTGAAAATGAAGGTTTTACAAAGATAACACTTCTTGTTTAACATAAGGATGCCCAAAAATTGATTTTTTGTTTTAATTGATATTTATTGGGCTGCCTTTACTGTTTTGGTAACTTTCAATTGTGAACATCATGTACAAGTGGGTTTCTTAAGGGGTTTTGTGTGCAAAACTACACGAGATTTTGTGAAATTGATTTATTAAAATTCAAAGAGTTTGTTGTGTGTTTTAAGTGGTATAAAATGAGATAGCTACTGTATTTGGTGTATGTGACCAGTAGTGGTGTTTTATATTAAAATGGATGTGTGTTAAATCCTAAAATTTTTTGAGCACAAAGGGGGAAGCCCGGGTACCTAGGTGGGGCGGATTTGTACTAGTACGGCTAGTGGACTGGATGGGTTTTGTCCCTGTTTCACATAGCATTTGGATAACGACAACTCTAACTAAACTTTTTGGATGATGATTGGGGAGCACTAGGTTATGGGTATGTTCCCTACTAGTGGCTCGTGCACGAGAAAAGATTTTACTATGGTTACATTACACTGAGGTACGAGGTACATGGGGCCTGAGACTATCTAGTGCCTCGGGGTGTTCCCGGTTTTGTTGCTCAGTGGATTTGTGGTATTTGCCCTTGTTTTTGGGTGTCTTTGGAATTATAATTCAGTATCTAATATTCCTATTTAAATGTTTTAACATTATGAAAGTTTCATCTTGAAAAATGTTTTCAATTTAAAGTTTCATTTTGTGGAATTTTTCACCGCTTTTAATTACATATTAAAACTGCTTGCTTTTTCACCTTGTATTGCATGCACCTTGGAATCATAGGGTGGTATCCTATTGGGCTTAGGCTCACACCCTACTTACACCCCTTGGGTGTAAGTAGACCTTTTTTTTGACCCAGGTAAAGGAAAGGCTAAGGGTGATGGCGGTTCAGGGTGTTAGTCCTCATCCTTGGGGCGGAGTAGTGGAGACGACTTGGGGGTGATGACCCCTTGTCATGTGGAGTCCATGGGGCTGTTTTGTTTCTATTACATTGTGTCTTTGGACCTTTTGTATTGAATCTAAACCTATGTATTCCGTTCTGGTTTTTGTTTAAACATCATTTGGTATAAATTTTCAGATTCAGTTTATTGATTGTTTTTAATGGTTTATGACTTCATATTCGGGTAAATCGTTCGCAAACCTAAATAAATGATACCCTGGAACTTGTGCCCGCCCGTGGGGATCGGGAACGCCCTTCGGGTCATGTCACGGGCTGGGTTTGGTGTCGGTTTGGGCGTCGACCAGATTTGGTTCGTGACATGACTGATATTTCATTAATGAATAAGTCATTGAAGAAATTACCCCTTCCTTTATTCAATAGAAGTTATCATGCATTTAAATGGAAATTGAATTTATTGATTATGTCTAATACCAATGTATTATATCAAAATATGTAGTTCAATACATTCAATGAAAAATATATCCATAATATAGGTTTATTACCCTAGTATGCAACATCCTTCATTAGAGTTTTTGAGATAGGGGGAATACATTACATGGGTTATGATAAAGTGAGGTTGTTGTTAATTTACGGAATAATTCTTTTTCCCTATGGGTTTTATGACATTTTTTCATAATTTACCATGTTATTTAGGTTATTTTGGAAAATTTGACTAATAATGGAACCTAGAGTGTTACAAAATAACAATATACATGATCTCAGTTAAATTATATATGAATTTATTATGTTCTATAAATATTTTTCCCTTATTCAATTCTATAATTATTCTTGTTATGATAATAAAAACTATCTAGAAACCAGTTATTCAAAATAATTTATGAGATTAGAATATTTAAGAAATTTTTAATCTCTATTCTTGGGAATATAATATTTATTTATTTATCAAAGAATAATATGGTGATATTTTTAATATTTTTAATATTATTAATTTTATTTAAGGATTCATATATACCATGGAGGATGGTTGGTATAAGGTATTAGTTAGACTATGAATGATATATTCAATATAATTTATGATAAATTAAATTTCATTTATGAAATATATATATCCACGATTTTAGTTCATATCGAGTGAATAATAATAATAAATTATTGTTATTATTTAAACCACCAGTTCTCTAAATATTATGTTATTGGAAATGGTAATTTTTTCAATTTACAATCTAATCCTATTTTTATATATAACATTTTATATAATTTATTTTTCTCATTCCATGATTCAATGGCCTGAATAATTTTTTTATAGAAAATCCCCACGGTCAATAAAGCTGTTTTCATTTAGATTTCTCTCCAGAATAGAGAGAGAGCCTCCTCCACCACCATCTCAACTCCAATGGAAATATGAACTAATCCATTAGAATATAATTAATTCTAATGAAGATAATTATTGAAAAATATGTGTTAAAATATTTTATGATATCACAAATTTATTTTTAATGCAATATATTGAGGTTAATAGGGCATGTTTGGATCACAGGTTAAGGGTTTCTACCGTTAAATCATGTTGTGTGGAATAAATATAACAGGAACCAACTATATGAATAATCTAAAAACAAATAATTCTAACACAAGTAATTTACTAATTTATATAATTTAATTATATATTTTATAATAAGTTCATGTCTTATGGATTCATGGGTGGTTTCTTATCTAGTTATGGGGAGAAGTCCCCAAAAAGAGTCATGAATTTCCATTATTGGGAATCATATGAATCATTTTTAGTATTACATTGAAACATCTATTGAATTGACATTTAAATATAGATAATGGTATTATTTCTAGGTTAGACCGGACTTTTATGTATAAAGGGGAATAGTTGGCATTAGTTAAGGATAAAAGGAGTACATTTCTTTCACCCTCAACTTCAACAATTTCAAAGAAAGAGATAATTTAGTTTTTCATCATCATGAATGGTGTAATTGTTCCATATTTTTATTAATACCCTATAGAGTATTATTTTTACGAATAATTTCTTGTTAAAGGAACTAAAATAACTTATTTTTCTGTTTTTATGTAATATTTAATGCAAGTATCCTTATATTTCAGTCTATTTAATATTCATCACAAACATTAACCAAAATATTCTTCATTCTTAAAATTATTTGAAATATTTTTATATACTAATTCTTATTGTGATATATAGAAAATGAAATTTATATTATATTATGTGGATTGTATTTTTTTATTACTAAATCTTTTTCTTGGTGTTTGATTGTGGTAGGATTACTATAATTTCACTAGCATTCATTTTTACATGGCTTACTTATTGAAACAACCAATGGATCTCACATCTATAAAGATCTATGGGAATTGATTCTGAAGTTAGGATGTCATTTTTCTCAATAGTACTTAAGACCTCATATTTTTTGATAGGATATGAGTTTGGGATCATCATATCCTTGTTTTGGAAATTATTTTTTACTATGAGACTCTCTTATAGATTTATGATATGCTTATGAATCCATCACACATCCTATTATATAAAAAGTTTCCCCTATTCCAATGATGCAATTTCAACCATGTGTTGATATGAACAACTTTTGGTATCAAATCTTCTCTATTATTCTTTTAATAACTTAAGATGCCTTTATTTATAGCTATAGTTACACATTAAATTACTTTATCACCATTTGGGGAGGAATATGGTGTTTTGGAATTGGGATTGAATCTAGAAGAGGTTTTGTATGTATCCTATGAGAACATCAATTCAATCTCATATAGTTTTTGTCACACAAATTTATTTCACGTGATTGGACGATACTAGGAAGTATAACTCATCATGGTAATGTCAGTTGTGGGGCCATTTGAATATTGGAAATGGTTCTAAGTCATAGCAGAGGTGTCATACATATCCTATGGAGACATTAATAAGAGTCCAAAAAGTTATCAAGAGGTATATATATACTATAATATTAAAAAACATATGTGTTAATGTGCCTTATTCACATGTGGGATACACTGGTATTTTATGAAGAATTTTTCCCTCAGAAGAAAGATAATATTTAATTATCTTTTCAACTAAAAGGATTCCCATACATGGAAAATTTTCATCATGTTGATTACACAATAATCACTGGTCTCTAAGACCATGTTATTCATTATACATATTAAAAAAAAGTGATATTGCAATATTGTACATGTCACATGAGAGCATAAAATTAAATTATATGAGGCTAATACACTGTGACTACCTTAAAATGTTGTATTGGGAATAAGTCTATTTGATGAATATAGATATGACTTTTGGGATTACACAAAATGTGGATGACCAATTTTGAGATATTTTTTTATCAGGATTAACAAATGAGGTTTAACTTTTATCTATGTAGAAATTATAGAATATAATCTTCCTTATAGTTGATCATATGAAAACATACCCATAATAGAAAAAACAATGATAGGTGATGGAAATTTATTAGACATGCTCACCCATATTAGTTGTTTTACCTAATTATTATCGAGATGACGCAAGACTCTAGGTTGTGTCATTTGAAGAATATTGACTGCATAAATCCCCATAATAGAAAACCACAATATTATAAATCAAATAACATTGATCCACTACATGTATCAAATACATCACATGATCATTCCCTAATAATGTAACCACAATCCCTCTTTTTTATAGACAACACCTCTCCACATCCTTGATTCATTTATTGATCAATGGGGAAGGGACATGCGATCATTTTTCCTAATAATGGTTACATGATCACGTACCTATCCACAAGGTCTCCAACTTGTCATGTTTTTTCCTTTTCTTTTGTAATGAAATGATACTTATGTCATTGTAATTTTTTTAACAATAGTTTTACGAATACTCATTCAATTATTATCAAGAAACTCAACCACCGTAGAATAAAATTCTATAGTAAAGTTAAAGTAGTTGGTTATAAGGAATTGAATTAAATCAGATATTGATTGGACTTCCACACATTGATATTTTTGGACTTTTGTTCGATGTGTTTGGTATTTATTGACATGAACTTTAAATATGACTATTTTGTGACTGCCATTTTACATGAGAATCAAAATTGTGGAGATCATGTGATTTTTTCATCATCTATTAACCATGATTGATCCTATCACATGAAAAATCCACATGATCAAACCATGTAATCCTTTTCCATGTCTAGAGTATATTTCAAATAGCATAAAAAATATTGTTAGGAACTCATGTCACTTTCCTACCTGTTGATATCCTCCTATCAGTCGATATATGTATATTTAAAGGGATCATATGTTACTTAACAATTTATTGGTTACTCAATCATGTCAACACTCCAACTATATGTGATCTCTGGAGTAAATCTTGTCCACACGATACTATGAACAAAATCCTATCAACTTAATCTAATTTATTATTCTTATTAAATGGTCTATATGTATTCAATCTCATAGGCCTCTTCAAATATAGTCTACCATATGTATATGATAGTTTGGAAGTACAATGTCGATCCCTAAAAAAAGGTATTTAATAATGATGATATTATAAAGGTTCTTCTTTTGATTGATCTTCATAACTTTCATTTATCTCATATTCATAATTTATCTAGATTCAAGCTTTTGTATGACACAACCATTACATCACTAATCCACATCATTCCATCTTGAGGGTTTTTATCCTCCTTTGACTTTTATCATTGAATCATATCCTTGGACATCAAACTAATCATGGTTCCATTAAAAATTTTATCCAATGAATTCAACAAATAATCTCTAAGCCCAAATGAAAAATATCTAACTCATCAACATATCTGACAGAGTTACTCAACCAAAAATTATTCTTCAATAGAAAATATAAAAGTTGTATGGAGTTAGAAATGTTACTTTCTTCCAGGCAGTAACATTTATAATGAATGTGCATATCTTTTCTAGGTTAATTGGTGTTTTATATAATTACTTTACAAACATCATTCCATCCATATCTATGAAGAAATATGGATTTCATAGTGCTTCATGTACTTTATATCACAACGTATTCACCAATTTATCAACTGTTAGTGTCTGGGAACTAAATTTTTTCATATAACTGATGGAGAGGTAGAAATCATCCTACATTACATCCACTATCTAGAAAATACCTATTATTTTGTATATGGATGGTATCATCCTTTCAACTAAAATTTTTGGGATATCCCAGAATAGACATCCACCTAAGCACAAGATATGATCATTCTCATAAAAGTGAAATTAATGAGGGAATTGATAATATGCTCAATAATTTCCATCAATGATTGGATAAATATATTAATTTTCTATGTGTGTTTTGGCCAGCTGCACTAATTCCTCATTGCTTCCCATATCGAAAGTCTCAGGATAGAGAGGTCTCATATTGGACCATTCTAGAGGCCATAGTGTACAACTCATGGGGATATAATTTGAAACATACCATGTCCCCATTAATTTATATGGTATGATTTTTGGTCATGTTTCTAGATAGATGAATATTACTAGTTGGGGATGCAAATTTGGTTATATGAGTCACAATATTTATGATTGATACTTGACTAGGAGATTGGAGAACAGTCAACTAAGATGTGAGAAACATTTCCCAACTAATTCAAGTCCATGGACCTATTAATTATTGTGATTCCAATTACCATATTAGTTAGCCTATCTAGTTTCTATGCAGTTAGATAGGTGATAACATCCAATAATATAAATATCAAAAATAAATTAATATCCGAAATTTATTTTTCTTCACATGGGTGTAAATTTTTGTTGGGTTGAGGTAAAGTCCCTGGATGTTTCTTAGGTTGTTGATATATTGAAAAACCATCATATTGTCTACTAAATACCACACCTTACACCTTTTGGGGTGATCATTAACAATGGTACATGTTCCCCAAATGAGAGTTAATATAATGTCTTTATTTGGGATGAGGTTCGTATAGCACACTTGGATAAACATTTCATATGTTAGATATACTCCCTGTATAGGCTTTCTTACATGTTTAATTATTCCCAAATCATCTCATATATACCTTTTTTGAGAATTAAATAAGAATTCAATCTCAGGATTATTAATCAATTTTGGCTACTACTACCATGGGATGATACTAATGCCATGATTGACCTACTACCTGATGTTTCGAATAATCTTATTTCATAGTATTATTCAAAATATTTAGTGTAATTATAAAAATATTAAATTTTGATCCTTGTAGTTTCATGATTCGACCAACCATGCACTTCTCAAACCCCATTTCTCATGGATGCAATGGAATTGATTTAAGACTCAAGAATCCCTCCCTAAATGTTCCCTCATTAAGGATATTTTTCTTCTGAATAATAAGAATAGTTTGTTTGGGAATCATTACCATCAAAACCTATATGGGGTGATGTGACAAATATGTTAGGGATGGAAAATATTATTGGTAGAGAGAGAGTAACATGTGTCTCTAACTTTTATTCCTTATTGGATAGACTGATCCTTCCATTGGTGGGAATGATACCCAAATATATCTCAATTCTTATTCATCTTTCATTCCCACCCTATTTAATAGATTTCTAATAAAGGGTAACATGTAGATGATATTGGAATAATATTCAATCCATAATATATTATACTCCAATAGATGAAATATAAATCAAATGGCAATTCATTTTCCAAATATTCCATCATTTGGGAGTATACAGCCTATATTAACAAATTATAAATTAAATTACATAGTGGATAATCAACATAATTATGTATCCCATAGAACAAAAAACATCCACCACTATACATGTCGCTCGAAACAACATAAATATCCCCTAACATATCCCAAATTCTCTTTGGTAACTATAAAACCCAACATACCTGGAAGGAAACAAAGAAACATAAATCCATAGTATTAATGAGAAGAAGGTATGGGAGTAAGAATACAACAATTAATGGAAAACTATGAATATAGCCCAAAAAACCCCCAAAGAAAGAACCATCCTAGAATGATAAATCGTAATCCAGGGAGGAATCCCTAAAGAAAACATGAAAAGATTGTAAATAGGGGTATGAAACTCGAATATAATAACCATGAGACATGTATGGATTAAACAGGGCTGAAACACTAAAAGAAAGAATATTATACTAGAATGGAAGCCATCGAATCAATATTCCTACATTTCCCTTACTCCCACCACTATAGTCCCAAACCCATCTAAAAATCAAAACATCCGACCAAAGTGGGGTCCTATGTGTCAGAATAGACCTTCAAAGAATGGGAGGGAGAGGAGAAAATGAGTAAAATCCTGGTTCAACTAGGATTGTAACATAGAATGAGAGAACATTTGAGGGGGTGTGAAAATGATCAGGGAAGCAAACCTAGAGAGGATGTAGGAGGATGGACCATTGCCTCTGAGGAGAGCAAAAAACCCAAACAGAGGGAGGGAAAATCCTAGAAAGAGCCCAGGAGAGTGGGTACCATATCTCCGAATGACTAGAATTTAAGTTATACATTTGATAAATATTCATAATTTTTAAAGAATAGAATTTGGTATTGTTATTCATCATATTTTTCTAACTGACACTAAATCTTCTAATGAAATTAGACATTATGATGTTAATGAAAATATTTGTTCCAAATTTCATGAGTAGTATATCCATGAACTATTTTAATAGAAATTGGTAAAATAAATGATATAATTAAACTACATATCTGTGGTTGGGAAATATGATCTCAAAACATCTATTTCACAAATGTAAATGTGCATGGAATAGTTAACAGTATGGAGAAACATTCTTTTCATAATGAATTATGTTTTCATTTACCTAATATGTGTGGCATTAATTGGTGAAATCTATGTAGTTATGCATCATCATCATCTAGAGGTAACCATTCCTCTTAATTTTATAAGAGATCATAGTTATGAAATATCCTACACCACATGATCATCCATAGAAATCCATCATTTAGGTGAGGGTAACTCCTTATGTGATTAATATGAGTATTTATGCATTTATTCCTTGTATTGAGAAGGATTTCTATTCATTTAGATCATATAAAACTGTGATGTTCACTATCGTGGGATAAATATATTCATTTATGGATCTATCTTGAGGGATGGTACCATTTTATAGGTAACTATTTAGGGGTTTATCTATTCAGTTATGGATGTGGCCTTATAGTTCCCAAGGTATAATTGATCTTATTCATTTTTTAAATTTTACATAAGATGATTACTAAAAATTCCCTTCACTATGCCATATAGGACAATGCCTCTTGTTTTTTGGATTTTTTTTGGACTGAGACTATTTAAAAAAAATTTCATCATGAAAATTATGTTTGTCAGGAATGTGATAAAGTATTTGTTCAAAAGGGAAATCCACCATCATTCCCTTCATATAATAGATTATAGGGGTAAACTATTATATATTTATGGAATATTCATTATTGATCTAAATTATCACTAAATTCGACTTACTTTTGATATTTAGATAATATATTTAATGTTATAGGGATTGATCCATGTCTGAAATAAGGGATTATTATTCTATATCTTTATTAGTTAGTCCTTCAAAAAATGAGGAGTATGGAATATTTTTCTTGTATGTGGAAACAACAAATATCCCCAAACCAACCAGATTGAGCTTTGTTTTTCCATTTACTTTCTAGTAAGAATTCAAGAGGCCTCATAAAAATACAATTACAATGTTTGTGGAGTTCCAATGGAATAAAATACTTATTTATCTA
Organism: Viscum album; assembly: GCA_963277665.1. Classification (NCBI taxonomy): domain Eukaryota; kingdom Viridiplantae; phylum Streptophyta; class Magnoliopsida; order Santalales; family Viscaceae; genus Viscum; species Viscum album. Next base: position 300,054,253 of record OY728136.1, read on the forward strand.
TAAGTTTATTATTCAATGGAATGAGTTTCAAGAAAAGTGGTTCCATGATGAAATTATATATCCCCTACACATTTAAAACATTCTAGGGAATAAATTTAATTCCATAATATTTCTGGGTAACCTCCCATCAGGCCAAATATATAGTTATTATACGGTCTCTATGAATATTTCTATGTGGGCCAATATCAGCGACCATGTGCTCTTTGTGGTATTTCATTTATTGCCTCATATTTTGAATTGTGTATATTAGTTTGAGGAAGTGATTATCTATATAATAATATTGAGTATCCATATTTATAATTTGTGGATTAGATAATATTGTTTTTATCACTCCTTATATAATTTTTCTACATGGGGTGTGTGTCGAGAAATCGATCCCTAGAGGACACATATAATATGATTTAATTTAATTATACTTGTAGTTTCAAGACAACTATATTTAGAAGGTACTACTTAAGGATCTCAAAATCATCCAAGAAGTGATTGTACCATTGGTAGGTGACTCCCCTCTTCATTAGATCAGTGATGTGATGATACCTCCCAACCAGGTTGGCAACAAAATTCCCAATATAAGACATGAACCATTGGATCCCTCAAATATTAGTAATAATGTTTAGAAAATGAATTTCGGTTATTGAATTAATCATTTCTCAATCACCTCAATTCAAAAATGGAATACCTCAACAATAATGAATTACTTGAATGCTTCACTATAATAAAATATTACAGGCTTCCTTGATAATCTATGATGTGGTAATTTAAAAATTATTATCTAAAGATCAGTGAGGTGACCACACCACTACCATGATTCTACCATCAGTTTCTAAATGTTTGATTTCATTATTACATCAAATAATGGTTTTAATATATAATGAATGTTGTGTTGATAAGTTGTTCCATCAATATATGAGCTGATGTGAATAATCTGGTCCAAGATTATTCCATTAGGTACTCTATAGGAAATGGATGCCTTAACATCTTGGTCTAACTTGATCTTATTATACCTGGAGTACCCATATATAATGTAAAGTTCTATAAAGATCGTAGTAACATTATTTTGGAGTTCTATGATTTATAATGGGAAAAAACCTTCATGTAGTATCAAATATGATCCTTAAATTGTTACATACCCCAATCAATTGGTTTTTCATAACAAGAACATTAATAGAAATCAATTTTGGTTACAAAACCCTTTTGGATAAGGCTAGATTTGATAAATTTTTTATATTTATATTCTACCATAGTGTCAAGATATGGGCACATTCTCTTGGCCTCCAACAGGAATCCTTGATGGTCATTTGGAAGACCTAAGTGATGAGTAGATACATTGGTATCTATCAAAACAATTATATGTATAACTCCAAGTGAAAACATAGTTGTACATCTTCAAAATTGAAATGTTTATATCATTTTCTTCAATATAAAATTTGGAACATACCAATATAGGTTTGGATTAACTTTCCTCTCAATATTGACATGTATGACAACATTTATAACATTAGATACATGTTAATAAGTTTTATGTATGGAAATTTTTTTGATTATCCCGTTCCTCAATGCTCTTACTTTCAGCATGAGAAACTTCTATGATGGAATACAACACAATGGAATCCTTATCTTCGAATAACAATGAGATTCTACCTGATGAAATATTGACATCCTGAATTACTAGTGATGTTGTGGGTTGTATTTTTATTATAATTTCAATCAATTTTTCTTTCATTAGGTTGATGAAATGTTTGGTCATCCCATTTTATAGTGAATTTCATACATGAATTGTTGATTTGCATTGATAGAGAATATAAATATTCTAACTCAAATGGAGCATTGCCCATGAATTATTTTGAGGTAAACATGCTAGTTGAACTGAATTTTATTTCATAGTCAGGGTATAGTGATGATTATGGTACATACTAGCCAACTATTACTAGATCTATTACCTTAAAGAGGTATATTGGATTGATATTGTCACTATTGAGCATGATCAAGTGGTTTACAATGGATATTACAATGGAGTTATTGTGGAAACCCACATTTAACTCAATTTCAATTTTTTCCCCTATATTATATAAAATCACATGGTCTTAATGATATATAAATTTTTCTAGGAGTTTCTATCACCACATAATTTTCTAACATTTCTACTGACTTGATATTTCAATCATAGTTGGAATATATATGGAACCACCATGTGGCTAAAAATCCAATTTCTCATGAGTAGTACATTGTATGCTGTGTCTTACTAGAAAACCATGAACTCAAAATTAATTAGGTCCCTTAATTAGTCATTTTGAACTACCTTTATAAGGTGATTACTCTCCCTGTTGTTGTACCCTTGAATGGACATATTTATTGGATACTAATCATCCTCACTATATCCATATCATCAATGATTCTATGCATGTATGAGAATGATATTCAATCCATTCTCATCTATATCCCACCAAATTGTAATATTTTTGATCCATCTCAAATCATATATGGGTCTATTCATCCCTAAATAGATTATTCCCAATATTTCCCTGAACATTTGATGGTGGCATGAAATTTGGAAGATATAGAATTTTCCCAATTAATTGTGGTTTCAGTGTCTTCTATCTCAAACTATTATGGTATCATGATGACCTCCAAAATTTCTACCCTAAGATATTTGTAAATATGGAGAGCATCCAAGAGATATTTCTTTAAATTTATTATTTGTATACCATATTTTGACACTTCAATGTAAGGGGTTTATCCTTAGCATGGGTGTAACAACCCATAATTCCAAAGTAATTATTAATTGAATTATACTGAAATATATTTTTATATTTATTACCATGGTATGAAAAATAATAATTTAAATCAATAATTTAAATTTATTTGATTTTAATTATATAATAAAACATATAAATAAATATAATTCAAATGTATTGTTTTTAGATTATTGTTCAAAAAACAAATACTATTTTATATTATTAATTTGTTCAAATGAATATTTTAAACCATATATTTATATGTATTTGATTATTTTCCTCAAAATAATTAGAAATTTATTTGTATAACACAATTTATTTTAACAAAAGTTTTTTTCACAATATATTTTGAATGAATATATTTGATCAAATTATTTATCTTTTGATGATAGAGATAATATGTTAATTGTTTTATTAGAATTTTAGTATATTAAAAAAAATTTATTCCCACATATTATATATTGGAATATTAAATGACAAATGTTTTTTAGGTGACATTATTTTAATTAATGGTGTTAATATTTTAAGGCGATTTTAAATAAATAAATTCTAACAGTTCATATTATAGTGACATGTTTTATAAAATATGAATATAAAAATTATGATATTTTGAAATTATCAACATATATAATATAAAAAATGAATTTATAATTATATGTAAAGTTACACTTGGATTTAACACACTTAAATATATTAATTTATAAAAAATCAAATTTAACGAATAAAACAGATGATGAAAAATTTGAAATGACATATAAATATAAACATGATTTGAAAATATAAATCATACTATATATGAATATATATTATAAATTTATATGTAAAAATGTGATTTAATATATATATATGTGTGTGTGTGTGTGTGTGTTTTATAAATATACATTACTATGATTTTTTATTATATATTTATCTATCTTGTTTTATTATGGTATTATTTAAATAAAAATATCATCAAACTAATATATATATATATATATATATATTAAAATTTCAACTTAAAAAAATAAAATAATGGGTTTTGAATTAAAATTAATGTGATTTATCAAAACGTTAAATCAAATAAATAAATAAATAATATTGAATTTATAAAAATAAAGGAAATGATGAAAATGACATGGAAAAATTAGGATTATAATAAAAATAGAGGGAAACATGTTGAATACCAAAATTGAGGAAATGAAGACATAGAAAAACTACTACAAAAGAGAGACATATGAAAAGTGGAGAAAGGTTGACTCACTAGTGGAATTGAATGGGAGTGAAAACAAAATGAAGGGCCGAACAATTTTCAAGATTCCTTCATGACACATATCCATAATTAGGCTTATATATCTTGATTATCAATTTATATAAACATTAAATTTTTAGGTTTTAAATATATGTTTCATTCTGCATTTATTCTTTCGATATTCATGAGTTTTAAACTGCCATGTGAACACCTCTGCCCACCCTACATGGGTGTTCTTGAGTTTTCACCACTTATCCATGTTCTGCACTTTTCTATTTTTTTCTACTGGTGTGAGAAGAAGTGTTGTTGGATTCAAATTTATTGATGTAATAGTGAGATTGTGTTAATTGGTTTTAATTCTTGATATAAATTGATTAATTATGTTTTAAGGGATGAATTCTATCTTAAAATACATATATATTATTTTTTAAATTCTTCAATTATTTTGGTACATAATTATATTACATTAAATCTCATGTTTTAATATTTAACTATTATTAATCTAATCTTTATTCATTTATTAAAAATTAAAAATTTCAATATAATACACGTAAGGGGAATTATATTTCGGTGTTATTTTTTTTGGTTGTTTTTATTATCAAAAAAATTGAATTTTTTTTTTAAAATTTAAATTTTTCATTTTCTATCAATGTTTTTAGAATAGTTTGTACGGGTTTTTAATATATTTGATCAAAAATGAATTTTTGTAAATATAAATATAAATATAAATATAAATATATATATATATATATATTAGTATATATGAATCTATATCTGACTATTTAAATATTTTCAGATGTTATAAGATGAGAGTATGACTTAAATTTTAATTTCGAACCATATTTTGATAAGGGTTCATTTCGTTTTTCATTTGAAATTTCAATACAAATATGTATAAAAATTCATAAATAAATAAATATATATATCTATATATTCATATATATATATATATATCTATCTATCTTGTTCTATTTAATATATTTTTATGGAACATCATTGAATTAAATTCCTGTTTTAAGGGATACATTTTGTTTATATAATATTCGAACAGTACTTATATATACAATTATTTTTATAAACAATTATATATATATATACAACTATTACTTTTAAAAATGTTGAAGATAAATATTTATTAATAATTATAGATGAAGAAAACATTTTATTTACTATATAACTATAAGGGATCAATTTATTCATTATGTTATACCACTTCTGATTTATTTCTAATTTTTTATATACTTACATATATATATATATATGTTTTTATATGTATGTATGTATATCTATCCAACTATGTACAATATTTTCAGAAACATTAAGGTATGAGTGTATGTTTATTTTTTCAAATCTGAATTTATTTTGGAATACTGGGATACTAATTCGAAATACGATTCCAAAACCATTATTCCAATTATATATATTCATTTAACAATGTTTATATTTTGAATTTGATTTCATATTATCTAACCCAACGTATATTATCATTTATCAAAGTTTTACTAAAACATTAATTTATTCTAAAATGATGAGTATTTTACATTAAATTTAATATGTATATACAAACATATATATATATATATATATATATATGAAAGGTTTATTTTCAGGTATACATATATATAGTAAGGGTTCCTAATTAAATAGTCATTTCTAGGACCTATGGTTTTTATATGATAATCTATTTTCTATCTATAATAATTTCATATATATATATACAAATTTATACATATGAAAGTATATGCAAATGTTTCTATCTATGTGATGAAATTTTCCAGAATTTAAAAATTAAGAGTCAATGTTTTACCATGTGATTTTGTTTCACAATGAGGCAAACATATGAATATATGATTTGTGTACATATGTGGATATTATAATCCTTGAAATGTATATTTTTAAATAAAAATCTAGTTTTCCTATGAGAATATAATCTATGATTATTTTAATTAAAAAAAATATAAAATCACCTATTTTAGTATTGAGTGCATTATGATCTTAAAAGGGTTTATTATTTTCAAGTAATAGTTATTATTTCATTTCTATTCATACGTATATAACTTTTCATTTATTAAATAGGGTTAACCTTTTATTTCCATATTTGTATATGAATTTCGAACTTATTTTTTTTTATGTTTATGATTACCTATAACCATATTATTTAAATTATAATAGTCATCATATTATGTGATAAGTCTAAACAAGTTATTATTTTATGTGCACAACCTATCATTTAATGTGAAAAACTACAGTATCACCACATGGTATGTAATTAATTGCTAGTTATGGAAAACATATAATTTCTAAATTAAATACAATGAATATTAGAGAGAATGTATATATTTATTTCAAAATCCTATCTATTTGTGCATTTTATATAATGAAATTTATTCACATGGAATATTTGTACGTTTTTTATATTTAATTCCATCCATATGAGGAATTAATTGGACTTATTATGTGATGGGTGGGGCCTATTATAGCCCTTCGATCCATTTATGAGTCTTATGAGACAAAATAGATACAGACGTGTCTGGGGCATTTCTCATTTTCAGATATGGTTTTGGTTGAGGCCTTAATCATTTTCAGATGTCTTAGTCAAGGCCCTGATGTTATTTTTTGATGCACTGTCAGTATTATGAGGAATAAATGATTTGGAATTGGTTTAGACTTTTACAATTTTTAGATATGGTTTTGGTTGAGGCCTTAATCTTTTTTAGTTTTCTTAGACAATGACGTGATGATATAGTTCAGATGTGTGACATTATTAAATCCTTCATTATGAGATTAGTATTTGACCTTCCATGTGATTATTTAACTTGTTGAATATCCATGTTTACGAATCAACATCTTAAAAAATATTATGGGGCATTAATTAATTAGCTATAAATTTTTAGATGCACATGGTATACAGTTTTATATTAATGTATATACTTATATGATACTTCATTTATAATGAATGATTAATATTAAATTATAATCTCTAAAATAATGGTTCGAAATTTGTATATCATTTAATTATTTACATTTATATGTTAATTGATAAATGATATCATTTTACGTGAAAATTCAAAACATGAATTATCTCATGTGTAAATCTGTATTTTTCACATCTAACATGTCATAAATAATTATGTATGGTCATCATCTATCCTGTAAGTTTCATTTTAAACACTATTTTTCTAGTGTGTGAATATTAAATAATAAATTTTATATGTACCTTTTAAATATAAATATAAATTCTTAATCATGGGTTTCCACAGAAAAATGATTTGTAGTAACTCTCAAAAAAATGTTGATGACATGCTCTGAGAGATGTTATACTTTTTGAACGAAAATAATTTAAGTATGTATATTTCTTATTTTTTAAATTAATTAATTATTTCATTTTTTTTAAAACCCTTAATTAATAATTATAAATTCTAACCCTATGTTTTGAATTCATTTCTACAGGTTGAGAAGATTTATTAGTGACATTCTTTACATTGCGGAGGTAGCTCATTGAAATTTATATTTTGTACAGATTTGGGGACATGTGATATTTTTAACTAAATATTAAAACCCTATACCAGTAAAGATCCTCATTTTTGTAATGTGTTGTGCAATTTATCATTTTTATTTTAAAAAAATAATTACACTGAATATTTGAGCACTAGTTCCGATCAACTGGGGTTGGGGTGATACATTTGGTATCAAAGGAACAGTCTAGAAAACATTTGTGATTATATTTTTTTGTCTAAATGATGGATACTAAGGGTTTAGTGGAACCAATATTTCTTAATTCTAAAGATGGAAATTCTGAATTCATTTTAGTTTGACGACCAAATTCTGATTATGCAATTCTATTGAGGGAGAATAAAATTACACACCATAATTTTTATGTAATTCATAAATTAATTATAATTAAATATTTTATTATATTTATTGTTAATATATGGAAAATACTAATTTAAATCAATTATTTTTAATTATATTAATTACATATTATACTATAACATAAATATAAATATAAATCAAATTTTTAGTTTTCAAATTAATGTTCTAAAAATATAATATTTTATAGTAATATTTTTTGTAACAAAATATTTTAATATGTATATATGTATTTGATTATTTTTATAAAAATAATTATAAAGTTATTTGAATAATAATTTTTTTATCGAAATTATATTTAACAAATTATTTTGATTGAATGTATTCAATCAAATTATTTATTTTGCGATGATAGCAATAATATGATAATTATATTATTATAATTTTATAATATTAAATAAATTATTATTTTCATGTATTATAGGTTATATTATTAAAATGAAATATTTTTAAGTGACATTATTTTAATTAATGGTATTAAAATTTTCATGTGATTTGAAATAAAAAAAATTTCAATGTTTATATATTAGTAACATGTTTTAAATAATATCAATATAAAAATTTGGATAAATTTAAATAATAAATATATATAATATAAAAACAGAATTAATACATGTATTAAAAGTTAAATAGTTTTATATACATAACAATATTATCATAATCCTAAATGAATATTATGAATAAAACAAAAGATGATAAATATGAAATGTTTTATAAATAAATATGTGACTTGAAAATAAAAATAATATGATTTGTAAATATATATATTTTTAATTTATATATAAAAAAATATTATATATATATATATATGTATATATATATGTTTTATAAATATAAATAACTATCATTTTAATTATTTTATTATATATATATTTAAATGTATTTTTTTATTAATTTTTTATTTATAGAAAATGAACAATCAAATATATATATATATATATATATTTGAAAAAATATAATATTAATAAAATAAAATTGTATGTTTTGAATTTTTAGAAAAAGGTGTTGTGTTAAAACGTTAGATCAATTAAATGATAAAAAAAATCTAAATTTATAATAATAAAGGTATTCATGAATTTTAAATGGAATCAAAATAAGATAAAAATATAAATATAAGGAAATGTGTAGAATTAAAAAATGATAAATTGTTAACATAGAAAAAATTATATAAAAAAGAAATTGTGAAAAGTAGAGAAATGGTGACTCACGTGTTGTATTGAATGGGTTTGAAAACATAACAATGTGACTCCTAAATTTCAAGATTCCTTCATTCTACATAGCCATAATAAAAATATATATATATATGTATTATCTATTTATATAAATAGTCAATTTTAAGGTTTTAAATAGTGGTTTCCTTTTGAATCTTTTCTTTCTATCTTCTTGATATCTACACAACCCTGTGAACACCTCTACACACCCTTGATGGGAATTCTGTGGTTTGTCCGCACTTACCCATTTTCATCACTATTCTATTGCTTTCTTATAGTGTGGGAATAAGTGATTCTTGGTTCATATTTATTGAGGTAAGGATGATATTGTGTTAGTTTATTCTAAATCTTGTTGGAAATTGTTTAATTATGTTTTGGGGGATTACTTCTATTTTAATATATATATATATATATCATTTGTACATTCTTCAATTATGTAGGGACATGCATATATTACATTAAATCTAATTCATTCACATATAAGTATTATTAATCTCATGTTTATTCATTTATTCAAAATTTCTAACTTCAAGCTAATACACATAAGTGGAATTATGTTTCTTTGTTAACTTTTTTGGTTTCTTTCATTATCCTAAAAAAGGTTTTATTTTCATATATATTTTTGTTTACTTTTGTCAAAAGTTTCATAATTGTTGTATGGTTTTTATTATCTTTTATAAACTATAGTGCTTTATAAATATAAATATCTATATATTTGTATATATTAATCAATATATAACTATATAAATATTTTCACATGTAATAAGATGTGAGTATGTGTTAAAGTTTACTTTCAAACCTATATTTGGTAAGTGTTCATTTGGTTTTATATTTGAAATTTTAATACAGATATGTATAAATATGCATATATATAAATATATTTTTTTGTTCAATAATATTTTATGTAAGATCTTTACTTTAAATTCATGTTTTAAGGGATTTAGTTATTTTATGTTTTATTCAATCATGAATTAAAAACACAAATATTTTTATTCACAATTGTATATATATATATATATATCTATTTTACATAATATTTGTTGATGATAAATATTTATTAATCATTATTGATTCCAACAAAAATTTATATACTATGAATCTATAAGGGATAAAATTATTTAATTTTGACATTATACAATTTCTTCTCTATTATTAAAGGTTTACACACATACACATATATATATATATGTGTAACTAAGAATAATATTTTCATAACATTTAGTGTGTCAGCGTATTTTTATTTTATCAAATATAAATAGAATTTGGAATAATGTGATACTAATTCTACGTACATTTCAAAAACCATTATTCGACTTATATATATATTTTTAACAAAGTTCATTTTTTAAATTTATTTTCATATTATTCCTGCCAATATATATTTTCATATGTTGATTTTTTCCTAAAACATGAATTTATTCCTCAATGATTAGTGTTATAAATTCAATTTTATATGAATATAAAAACATACATATAAATATAAGTATGGAATTTTTATTTTCATGTTTATATATATATATATATGATAAGGGTTTTGAATTAAATCGTTATTTCTAGAACCAATGGTTTGTAAAGGATAAAATATTTTCAATATATACAAATTTTGTACATGTAAATATATATATATAAATAAATGTATACATATATATATATGTGTTTGTGGATTTATTCATATAAGAGTATATTCCATTGTTTCAACATATTTCGTAAATTTTTCCATAATTTAAAAATTAATACTCTATGTTTTTCGTAGTGATTTTTTCCCAGAAAGATGAACACACACACACACACAAATATATATATATATAATTGGATTTTTTATATGTGTATATGTTAATACTTGAAATTTAAATTAAAAAAAATGCATCTTTACTATGTGAATATAATCTCTGATTATTTTAATGGAAAAAATTAAAAAACCATGTTTCAGTATTGTGTGCCTTAATATTTTAAAAGGGTTTAATATTTTGGAGTCTCATATATTTTCTCTTGTATATAGGTACGTGTACATATATTAATTTATTAAATAGTTGTAATATTATATTTCCAAATACATATACAAATTTATAATTGATTCTTATTCTTTTATGCTTATGATTATGGGTAACAATAGTATTTAAATGATAACAGGAATCAGTTTATGTGACTAGTATGAAAAAGTTATTATTTTATGTGCATAAGGTATCTTTTCATTTGAGAAAATGAATTTTCATGTCATAGAATGTCAGCCATATTTAGTTATTTCCAAATTCTAATTTATAAATTACAAACCATGCATATTAGTGTGAATTTAGGTTTTTATTTAAATATCCTTTCTATTTGGCTTTTCAAATAAAGAATATTGTTCACATGGAATATGTGTACGTTGGTTATGTTTAATACCATTCATATGAGGAATTTATTGGAATTATTATGTGATTATTGAGGCCTTATATAGCCCATCGATGCATCAATATTTCTCTTCAAAAAAAAGATATGGGCTTGGTTGAGGACTTGCCTATTTTCAGATATAGTTCTGGATGAGGGATTAATCATTTTCAGATGTCTTGGACGAGGCCTCAACTGTATTTCTCGATGCAGTGGTAGGTATCAAGAGACAAAACAGATATGTAATTGTTATAGGGACCTTATCATTTTACACATAGCATTACATGATTTAATGCATAAATAGAGATCAGATTAATATCCAAGGATTGTGAAGTCTTGTTTCATTGAATACATAGTACATAAAACTAGAACCATGGGACTAAAAAAATATTTTATTTAATCATCAAAAGACCCTGTAATATCTATTATACTCATACATATTCATAGGTTAACATGGAGATAACCTGAAAAAAGGGATGATCTAAATATCCCATCAAGGGAGTAAACATAATAATATAGATGTAGCACATGGATTAGAAGTCATAACATGATGGCATTAAATTTCATGTAATATATGGAATCATAATGTATAAACATGAAATCATATATATAGGGATTCATAGTAATGTAGAAGCTAAATAAAACATGACATTATCACAATACAAGGCTAACCAACAAGACCTATTCACATGGTAGCACAAGACAAGGCTAACTGCCATGACTGTCACACATGGTAGTAGAAGACAAGGATAACCACCAAGACCATTGAACATAACGTATCATAAAAATCAACATTCCCCAATTCATTGGAGAACTATATGGGATCACCAATATTAACTTTTTAGGAACATGTATTCCATATAAATAATCAGACATAATCAATCTTACTTAAACTTAAGTGTTACCCATTGAATGAATTGGGTACCATAATCAAGTCATAAAGAATAACAAATAGGTGTATCATAAAAGCTTCCACAAAATAAAGAGACTAAAATATTCCTGGAAATTAATACTGGAAAATGGTCATGTATAATTGTAATTTATTTCATGTATAAGTGACAACATATAAGAAAATTCTTTATGAAATTTTAGTACTAAAACATTTTTAAAGGTTTTTAAGAAAAATAATTTAGAGACTTTAAAATGGAAAAGGGAACAATCCTATCTAAAAAATAAATAGGTGAACCAAGAAGGTTTTAATTATTATTATTATTATTTTTTAAATTTAATTGTAGATTAACGCATAAGATACATTCAACTAGAAATCATGTACGAATTCATGGTGTTCCCTCAAAACAGTTTTTCTTACCAGGAAGTATTGAGGAGGTAATCACTTAAAACATTTATATCCCCAAAAGGTATTGATGAAGGAACTTTATAAATTCCTTTGGTAAATGTACAAAAAAATTATAATATTAAAATAATAATATAAGATAACTTAATTTTGATAATAATAAATATGAAGAAACATGAAATAATAAATGGGGTTTGGGAAGAATCCCTTAAGGATTTTCAGCATTTTTTTAGGAGTACTTAAGAGGGATTGATGAGAGATAAAAGGGTTTATCCTAACATATATGGCATTATGGAGTTATGGGGGTGGTGAGAAATAATACCCCACCATTAGGTATTATACATAAAAGGGAATAACATAGAGGACATTCATGGATAAGAGGGAAATAGAGAGGATCCCTTACCTTAATTAGGATGGTGTTTTCATCTTTATATTAATGACCTAAACAATCAAATTAGGTTCATTAATAAATAATTCTAAAACCTCACCTATATATAAAAGATTTATTATAACCTTTTTATGTTCATTCATGATGTTTTTTATTTTTTATGAGGATCAATTTCATTGTTTGGTTCCATTTTCTTCTATGGTTTTAATGATAAGATCACTAATTCATGACTGGACAAACATTAATGATGAGGGTGATTGTCCCGATTTGGTTTTATATATTACTATTGAAAATGATGAATTTTACAAGGTTGTATAATTAATTTGGTTACTTTGATTGAAATTGATTCATTATATAAAACATTAGTGACAACCTTTTAGGTAAATTGGTGGGTTTTGACCACAATGAACACATTTTGTTTTATAAATCAAAACCATGTGTTAAGAAGGATTCCAGAACCATATAGGAGTCATAATACATATGTTGTGTTTTAGTTTATCCATGTAAATTGCTTCATGACAAGAATTGAAGATAGTAACGAATGTTGAAAACCCATCATCCTTGAATGTGGTAAATTAACACATATCGAATGGGGTCTTTAATAAATGTATAAATGATGTGTAAAGGATATATGATAATAACATATTCCATTATCATAACAAAAATAATCTACATTAAAATTATTTGAGTTTTCATAAAATTTCTATGGGGAGAGGTAATGATAGAAAATAAAAAAATTAACTTGAAAAGAACATAAATGAATTGAAAATAGAAATTTACTTCTTGAATCAATCTTCTTTGAGAGCCTAGTAAGTGGAGAGGATGTTGTTTTTTGAGGAAACAAAGGGCTGTTGGACATGGGGGAGGATATTGGGGAGATATTTTTGTATAATTTAGGGAAGTCACAAGGCGTTATATAATTTAATAGAATAGGGGAGTGTGGGAGATTTTTATATTAGAGGGGATGAGTGTTTTCCTAATATTTAATTTTGTTTATTGATTTCAATAAGGACAATAAATAGTGATTATTCGATGACCAAAAAAAGTAATAAGTGAATTTTAATTAGATCTAAGGTTTCATATATCATCCAAGGTGCTCAGAATAGTATATCTATCTTATAATGTTTATATACTATAAATTACCTTATTTCACTATTCATCAAAAATACAAGTATTTTAGAAAAATCCAAAAAAAATACACTAACCATTTTATGATGTGTAGAATAAAAGAATGACCTCCATTTTTAAAAAATATTTTTTAAATATGATTATCTAAATTAATAATTAAAATCTTCATTTACATGGAAAATAAATATTTGTAAAATATCACTGATTTTATAATATATTCAAAAATTAGACAAGGACTTATAAAATTATTATAATATCATAAGACATAAAATTATAAATTTAAGAACACTATTAAGGAAAATAAATTTTCATTCTAATTAATCAATTATATGTAACTAATTATTTATGACTTACAAAAATATCATTACAGTTATTATGGTCATATTATCAGTTATAAAATTCCTACATTTTATTTTTACATTCATGGGTGATGTTACTATACTTTTGGATGATTTTTTATTAATAAGGGTCATAGTACTATTCATAAGGATGTGCTACTATTCATAAGGGTAGGTTACTATTAACTAAAAATTATGTTTATTCTATCAGACTCCAATCATCTTATTGATCGCAGCCCTGTATTCCATAGTTTCGAAATTCAAATCATATAAGTAAAAATATTATGTTTAAAGGTCACATAGTACATAATATTACATTGTGTTGTGATTTCATGTGATTATTTGAACAAAATATAAGACGAAAATTTCCATCGATAAAACATTGGGTCATTACATTCTTCCCCCCATATGAAGTTTCCCCCTTAAAATTTTAATTTACATTCTAGGATAGAAATAGAAACGAGTTATTTTCCTACATTACCTGCTCTAATTCCCATATTATATCTTCATATATACGATTCCACCACAGTAATTTGACCTGGTGAGTAGTCTTTTTACTTCGCATAATATCTATATAATCCAAGAACATATCTAGATGGTCCTCATAAGAAATATCATCTTCCAACTATACCCCCTATAACAAGAGTAGATGTGAAGGATCTGGTATGTTCATTAATAAGAGGGATACATGGAAGACACCATGTCCTTTGGCCATGGTAGGTGATGTTCTAGTTGATATCACACAAACTCAACATGATCAAGAACATCGAGGCCTCTAATGTACGTAGGACTTAACATTTACTTATTCCTAAACCTCATGACCTTCTTCCTTGGAGAAATGAAATGTAATACCATGTTTCTATATTTAAACGCAAGGTCTCATCAATGATTTTCTACATAAATCTTTGGTCGTCTTTGGGAAACATTTATGTGCTACCGAATGTTTTCCACCTTCTCCACAATTTCTTCGACCATTTTAGGTCATATCAGTTTACTCTTACTAACTTCATCACATCACGCTGGTGTTCTGCACCTTTTTCCTATATAGATCTTCATATGGTTCCATTTAGATGCTATAGTGAAAACTATTATTATAGGAGAATTAAACTAGTGGATGATGTTATTCCCACACTCCTTTGAATCCTATAGAACAAGATCTAAACATATCATCTAGTGTCTAAATATTTCTCCTAGATTGGACATCAGTTTGAAGAAGATAGACCCTACTGAAGTTCAAATTAGACATGAGATAAGTTGGAGACTTTTCTAGAACATCAAGGTGAATCTCGGATCTTTAGCAAATACAATAGATAGTGGTACCCCATACAACCTGACTACTTGTTTGATATATATCCATGCATGTTTATCAAATGATATGTCCTCTATAATCGTGATAAAATGAGATGTCTTTGTAAGACGATCCCCAATGACCCATATAGAATTGTTTTCTCTAGATGTCCTTAGAAGCCCATTGACAAAGTCCATAGTTTTTTCATGCACTTACATGTTGGTTTGGGTTGTGGTTTCATCTTCCCCATAGAGTTCTTCCTTTTAGCCTTAACATGTTGACATACAAGGCACTTTTCTATTTACTCAGCATTCTCCTTCATCATATTGTCCCACCAAAAGTTATCTCCGAGATCTCGACACATATTTGTGCTCCCAGGGTGGATAAAGAAGGTTAATCTATGTGAATCATTATGAAACTCCTTCTTTATCCTTGGATTGGATAATACACATAATCGGGACCCAAATATTTCGAATCATTCCTCTTCAATAATGAACTCATAGTATTTCCTATTTTTAATAGATTCTACCCATTTTTGAATTTCCATATCATTTCTTCGAGCATCCTTTATCTTCTATATGAGGGATGGATGAGTAATCATTTCAGAAAGGATTTTAGGTGTTCCTCCTTTAATTATTCCCATATTAATCCTATGAAAATATTTGAAGTTTGTATCCTTTTCAATTATCATCTTTGATAAAGATGCAAGATCCTTTCTACTCTGAGCATTCACCACCTTATTTTCCATACTGGGATGGTAGTGTATTGAGCATTCATAATCCATGATTAGCTCTATCCATCTTCTCTAGCACAAATTAAGCTATTTCTATGTCAATTTATAATTGTGAATTTTTAGATCATTATATATCTCACAAATCTGTCCATAGAGATAATGCCGCCATAATTTTAACATAATGATCACAACTGCCAACTCCAGATCATATGTAGTATCTTGTTTCTCATAGATTTTCATATTTTTTAAGGAGTAATTTATCACGTTATCATTTGTCATCAACAAGCATCCTAATACCTTATTTTAATCATCAATATACACCACAAATAGTTATCCACTTATTGGTAGTGTTATTACTGGTGCAGTTATTAGCCTCTTTTTCAAATCCTTAAAATAATCTTCACATTCCAATGTCTACTCATACATTACTCCATTCTATGTCAGCTTCTTCATTTAGTTCAACAATCATGAAATGTTCTCCAAAAAATCTACAATAAAACCAGGATAGACCCGGAATGAGGTGGATCCTTGTTACAGATGATGGAATGGGACACTTTTCAATTACAATTATCTTGGAAGGGTCCACATATATCCCTTTACTGGTGATAACAAGCCCCAAAAATGACACTACCTCCATCCAGAACACACATTTACTATATTTTTCACACAACATCTCCAATAAAAATATCTTCAACACAATATTCAAATTCTCCTCTTGTTCATCCTTCCTCATGAAGTACATCAGAATACCATATTCAATGAAAAAAAATTAGGTAATTTTTAAATAATCTTTTAAATAAATCCTAGAAAATTGATAGAGAATTACATAGCCCGAAGGGAATCACTATGAAATTTTATTGTTCATAACTCAATCGAAATTCAGTCTTGGTAATACCTTACTTCCAAACCATTATTTGTTGATATCTCGACTAAAGGTCCACCTTAGAGAAATAACTGGCCCCATGAAGCTGATCCAACATGTCATATATCGAAGGAAGGGGGTAATTTTTCTTTATTGTGATTTTATTGATATCATAATAATCAATGAAGAGTCACATTGAAACATCCATCTTCATGATAAATAGGACTGGCGCTCCACACGGTGAAGCACATAGGTATATTAACCCCTTCTCCGGATTCTATTATAACATCTTCATCAGCTCTTCCAGTTCAATAATGGCTATTCTATAAAGGGTTTTTGATATAGGCAGATATCCTAGAATATGTTCAATTGAGAACTAATTTTCTCGGTCTAGAGGAAGACCAAGAAACACTTTTGGAAATACATTAGTGTAACCCCTCATAATGGGCATGTCATCATGCATATTTCTATCTTCTGTTTCAATCATTGGAGCTAGAAATTCATTCTCATAAATTAGAAGTATCCACACATGAGATTATTATTATAATGGATATTCATATTCCTCCTTACACATACAATGAATTATAGGATGCTTTGGGATATGAAAGGTGATATCCCTTTCCCAAAAATTAATGATTACATTGTATAAATATCACCAATATATTCCAAAGATAACAATGAACTCCACTAAAGGATGTATGAAAATATTTTCCAGGAGGTTCAATCCACAAACATTTTCCAAAGAGGAGTTATAATCCATGGATGCAATAATTTTCCCAATCTCTATTCCCACATACAACTTCTCCTCCATCTATTGAGTTAGTTTTGGAATAGTTCTACTAAACATGAAATATTTGAATGAATTTGTAGACCTATAATAAATTTTTTTTATTCAATTAATGAATGAATAACAAGTGTACATATCACCATGTCATTTTCTGGATCAACCTCTGTAGTTTTGATAGCATAATACCTTCTTTGTTGACTTGGAGGTTGTTGTTGATTTATTTAGACAACCCTAAACATAGGGAAATTTTTCACATAATGACCATGGTCTTTACAGTTTTAACACTGCACTACTCGCTTATTTTTGATATAAACCTTCCTTTAATCATCCAAATTAGTGGGATTCTTCATATCCCATCAGTAGTTTTTATCCATATTTCATAACATTCCACATTTGAATCAATTCTTGGTTACCTTTAGACAGTACCAAATATTCTTCTTCCCAAACTTTTTACACATGGGTTGGTCCATCTTCATTCCATCATTGAATTTATTTATGGAACCTCTGACATTAGATTCCATTTTTCCCTTTTTTTGGTCCCATGATACAACTGAGAGTCTCTGAACTCCATTTTTACCTTAAGGGAACAACAAACAATCTTATCATAGCTGTTGAAGTCTCAAATCACCAACAATTTTTGTATGCTCGGATTTAGTCTTCTAATGATGTGATCCACCTTTATTTAGATTTTCATTACACATACAAAATCATAACATGCATGACTTATAAATTTTGTTTCATATGCCCTGATTGACTCATCTTCCTTTTACGCGAGTCTGAGGAACTCTCTTTCTAACATGAGATGGAAGGTTTAGGGTAAATCTTTATTGTAAAACATTATCTTGAATTCCTCCCAATCCATGGAATCAATTTCCGATGGTTTCTCTGTATTCTTGATCAGTTCCCACCACTGATCATCTTCCCCATAAAAATTATATACTACTACCACAACATTCCCTTCTTCTTTGTAATAGAGGATAGAGAATATCATTTCAATGCAGTAAATCCACTAGTCCATGAGATGGGGATCAGAATATCTAATAAACATCAGACTCGTTTATTTAATAAAGGATTAAATGATAAATTTTTCATTCTATAGAGGAGGATGGTGTTCCACATGATTCTAGTAATTATTCATAATTTGGGCCAGGTGAGAAAGTACTGTCATGAAATTGTGAGCACCCATTCCCATCATATTAGGGATATCATTGGGTTAATCATCACATTCCATATTATATTGATTTATGGAAAGTGTTATAATATTTACCTCCAATAACTAAGAAAAATTAATTTATAGATAGAGGGATTGAATAAATAGTTATTGAGCATAAAATGGGAAAAATGAACATAAAAGGATAAACCTGTAATGGAGACGTATATCCAAACTTGTGATTCTCTATTTTTTAATCTAGGTTATCCTTGATCAATTTCAAAAACAATATTCTTATGGGCTTTTTTCATTCCTATATAATGGTTTGTACAAATCACATGAATTTACCAAAGCATATCCTCAAGGAGTATAAAACCCAATAGTGTAGAAAGGTTCGCTATCATGCACCAGTTCCCATTCAAGTCTAGCTCAAAGTTATGTTTTCAGTTTTTACCCGTAGATACATCTGTACCAGAGCCACCTCTACATGTTTGTATCCACACAACGATGTATTTTCTTGATAAACAACTTACTCTATACTTTCCAATTTTGATGAGTGTTTTCTTGTACATAAACTCATCCTTAAGGTTCTTACTACCGTTATCTATTCCTAATATCCAAAAATAACTAGATCATACTCTGATACCAACAATAGAAAACCTAGACTTTTCCCATAAGAGTACATTATTTTATGCATAATAACATACCATAGTACAATATAAGGATCATTGAGTCTAGTTTCATTGAAGACCATGTACATAAAACTAAAATCATGGGACTAAAAATAACACTTCCTTATTTAAACTTAAAAAAGAGTCCTTAACATTCATTATGATTATAAATATTTAGAGGATAATCTAGGGATGACATGAATAATTTAATGAGCTAAAAATCCATTAAATGGAATAAACATAAGAATAATTCAATAACACACGGATTATAAGGCATAACATAATGACATAAAAAGGCATGTAACATATTGAATCATAACATATAAACATTGAATCATATAAACATGGAGTCATAGTGATGTGGAAATAACATAAAACATGAATTTAGCATGATTCAAAGCTAACATCCAAGACCGTTTCACATGGTAGAACATTTCAAGGCTAACCACCAATATCATCACACATGGTGGCACAATTCAAGGATAACCCCCAAGACAGTCACATGTACGGTCTCATGAGACTTAGCATTACCCAATGCATTAGAGGGATATCTTGGTGCACCCATATTAATATTTCATGAATATTTTTTCCACATAAATAATCATACATATTCAATCTTACATAAACATATGGGTTACCCTTGAAATTAAGTTTGTACCATAATCAGATCTTAAACCAAAAAAGATTTGTGTATCATTAATGTTTCCAAGAATTAATGAAATTAAAATATTCATGGAAATTTATATTTGAAAATATCCATGTATCATGTTATTTTATTTCATATAGATATTACAAAATGTAATAAACGTATTTAATAAATTTTAGAATTAAATCATTTTTAGCAGTTTTGTGGAAAATTATATAGCACATTTAAAATGAAAAACGGAAAAATCATTTATAAGAAGATAGAGTGAACTTGAAATTGTGTATGAGTTTGGGATGTTTCTTTAAAACAAGTATCCTTATTAGGATATATTGTGGAGGGAATATCTTAAAATAAGTATATCCCCGAAAGATAATAATAAAGGATCATGATAAATTAATCTGATAAATCTACACCTAATTATTAATTATGACATAAAATGTTATGATAACTTAATTTTGGTAATATAAATGATTATGAAACCTAAATGAATAATGGAGGTTCGGGTAGAATCCGTTACAGATTATTTGGATGGTATCCGGTGTACATTAGAGGGACTAATGAGTGAGAAAAGGGGTTTCTCATCAAATATACATCATGAGGGAAGTACGTGGAAGGTCTAAAATAATACCCAATTATTAGGGATTATACATAAAAGGTCATAACATAGATTACAATCTTGAATAAGAGCGAAATAGAGAGGATCCCTTACCTTAATTTTGATGGTGTTCCCTAATTCATATTAATGACTTGAAAAATAAAATTAGGTTAAATAATTTATAATTAAATGACATCTTCCATAAGTAAAAGATTTATGATAACCTTTTGATGTTCATTAATGTCCTTTCTGATAGGTTTTGAGGTTCAATCTCATTTTTCATGTTTGTTTGCATCCTTAGTTTTAATGATCATTTCACTAATTCATGTTCGGCCACCCATGTACAATTAGAGTGGTTGATCACAATTAGAGTTATATTTATTATTGAAAATCCATAATGTTAAAAGGATGTAAATTTAATTTGGTAACATAGGGATAATTTGAATAATTAAATACACCATTAGTGACATCCTTTTGGGTTAATTAGTTGTTCTTGACCCCAATGAACACATTTTGTTTTATAAATGAATACCATGGGTAATAAAAGATTCCAGAAAAATGGAAGAGACATAATACATATTTTAAGATTTGGATAATCCAGGGAAATGGTTTCATGACCATAACTGTAGAAGTTATGGAAATTGAAAACCCATCGTCCTTAAATGGGGAAAATTTACACATCTCGAATGGTTTTATTAATACTATTATAAAAGAAGAGTAAAGGATATATTATAATTACATATTACATATCATAAAACAATTCAAGTATATGTAATTCAAATGTGTTTTCATAACATTTTTATGGTTATAGGTAATGATAGAATAGAAAACAAAAATAACTTGAGAAGAAAGTAAAAAAAATGAATAGAGGAATTTACCTCTTTAATCAATCTTTCTTGATTGCTTCATAAGGGGAGAGGATTTGGTCTTTTGAGGAGACCAAGGGCTTTTGGACGTGGGGGAGGAGATTGGGGAGTAATTTTGGCATAATTTGGGGAAGGAAAAAGTCTTATGTTGAGTGAAGAGAAGAGGGGAGTGTGGGAGCTTATTATAGTGGATGGGAGGAGAGTTTTCATAATATTTAATTTTTTAGTTTATTAATTTCCTACAATACCATAAATAGTGATGATTCCATGTAAAAAACTATTAATAAGTTAATGTGAATTATAACTAAGGTTTATTACATATTCCATGATTCTGGGAATAGTACATTTACCTTATAATGAATATATATAGAAAATTACCATATTTCACTATTTGTAAAAATTCAAGTATTTTTAAAAAATCCCAAATATTATCCATAACAATATTATGAAGTTTAGAATCCAAAAATGAAACAAAATTTTCAAAAATAAATTTCAAAATATGAATAATATAAATTTAAATTAAAATAATAATTTAATTGAAAATAACAAATTTTTAAACTAGAATTGATTTTATAATGCGTTCAAAAACTACATAATGTCTTATAAAATTATCTTAAAACCAAAAGTCATAAAAATGTTAATTTATGAACACCTTTTTGGTAAATAACTTTTCTTTTAAATTAATTATATAATTTTAAAGAATTATTTATGACTTCAAAAATAATCTATACTTTTACTAAGGTCATGTTATCACTTGTAAAATGCTTATATATTATTTATAAATTCATGGGTGAGGTTACTATTATTTTGGATGATTTATTATTCTGAATGTTCATATTAAAATTCAAAAGGGTATGTTACTATTCATAAGCTAGGTTATTATTCAAAAAAAATTATGTTTGTTCTATTAGACTCCAATCATCATAAAGATCCCAACCGAGTATATTGTATTTTTGAAATTCAAATCATAGAAGTGAAAATATTATGTTTTAAGGTCACATAAAAATTAGTAGTAAATTTTTTGTGATTTCAAGTGAGTATATGAAATAATTATAAGAAAAACAATTCTATCAATAAAACACTTGCTCATTACAAATTGGTTGAGGCCTTTCACATTTTCATATATGGTTTTGGTTCAGGCCTTAATTATTTTTAGTTGTCTTGGATAAGGCCTTAATGATATGGTTCAAATGTATGGAATTATGCATTCACTCAATATGAGATTAGTATTTGACCTATTATGAGACTATATGACTAGCATAATATAAATTTTTAAGAATTACTCTCTTATGAACATTAATGTGACTTTAATTAATCAGCTTTATATTTTCAGATTCACATGGAATAATGTTTTATATTTTAGTATATAAGTAAATGGGATTTCGTTTAAAAAAGGTTTTATATTTCATTGAAATATATCAAAAAAATGTTATAAATTTATCTATCATTTCATGGTTTTCTTTGATTTGTTAAATTATAAATGATATTATTTTATGTGAAATTTATGAACAAGTATTATCTGACATGTAAATATATACTCTGCACCTCTAACATGTCATACATAATAAATTGTGTTCATTATATAACTTGTAAGAATAATTTCTTGAATTTCATTAAATTAATTGCATATTATATTATTAATTTTATGAATCACTTTTAAATAAGAATAAAAATTATTGAGCATGGGTTTTCCCTTTTAAATGAATTTTAGTATCTCTCAAAAAATGATGATGACCTGCTATGAGAGATGTTATATTCTTTAAAATAAAAATATTTATATAAGTATTTTTAATTTAATGAAATGTTTTTTAAGCTATTTAGTAACTGATTTAACAAACACTTTATAGGCATTATGAAGGATAAAATATCATTATTAATTCATTCATACATGTTGAGTAGATTTTTCATTTACATTCATTACATTTTGGAGGCTTCTCATTGATTTTTTTGTATAGTTTTGAGTAAATTTAACAGTTGCATATAATTATCCAAAACCTAGACTGGTAAAGATCCTTATTTATTTATTTAATTGTGCAATTTATCAGTTTCTTTTTATTAAAAAAATTACACAACATATTTTAGCACCAACACTGGGAAACTATGGTTAGGGTGTTACAATGGGGGGTTTTTAGATAATGTGATGGTGGTAGATGAGCCTAGTGATTAGACTAAGGTTGAGGGTGAATTTTTTTCTGATGGAATATGTTATGACAATCCAACCCTTTGTTTTTCTCGATCAAATTGTTTTATATATTTCATTTTTCTTGAAAATTAATTTCATTTGAACAATTACAAAACTTGTATGATTTTAACATATTCACCTCTTTGGCTTGTTAAGGAACTCAACTGCGGGTCTCAGAAGCATATATGGATTCAATAGGGATGTGGATAAGATATAATGTTTTTCAAATACCACACCAACCCTTATATCTTCATATTATGTGTCCATAAAATTGTCTTCCAGGCCCTGTATAGGTAAATCATTTTCATTGATATTTTCTTCATTAGAGAAATGGTCATTTTAATTGAATGACGTATATAGAGAAGCAAATGATCACTTTATCTAATGAGGATTTCATTTGGTGGGGAAGTACCCATTATTTATATGTTATGGGAAATGAATCCATGTGAGTTAAATCTTGTTTTTTGGT
This sequence comes from Viscum album, assembly GCA_963277665.1. NCBI lineage: Eukaryota > Viridiplantae > Streptophyta > Magnoliopsida > Santalales > Viscaceae > Viscum > Viscum album. The sequence goes on from OY728136.1 coordinate 300,079,061, forward strand.
TTGGGTAAGATTAGTTTTCATATGACCTTTTCTACTTTTGATGATATCATATGCCTCTATGATGGGAGGTTTAATAGTGTCCACATATGCGAAAATCGTAATCTGACTACAAAGATGCTTCCCAGTTGTGGAATGATCTAGGAAAAAAGTATTTTAGATCACCCCGTTATCAAACATCTATTGGAGCCTAGAGAAAACATCATACCAATAACATTATTATACTGTTTTACAGGTGGTCACATTATCCACTATAATTATGGATATACCCATTTTATCTTTTCTAGATTCAACCATACAATAGATGATGCCTTCGATTTCAAAGAAGCTATTTATTGTAGGACATAGTCTCTTATAAAGATTATAATATTTAGGATGTTCACTATGTTTTTCCTCAATGTGTTTCCTAGGCCCATAAAGCATGATGAGATTATATTCCATGGATGTGAGGAAATAATGAGGGGATTGTTCATTTCATAAGGAATCAAATTTTCTATCCATTCATTAAATGATGGTCTATTATAGCCCCTTGTTACCTCTAGTATTGGTAATTTTTATACTTTAGTTACTCATTGGGAGGTTCCATAAGATGTGGTACCTACCTTGGAGTTAAATCATGCATAATTATAGGTTTAATTATGATAGTCGTAGTTTCTTCTTTTACAAACTATTTCTATTTTTTCAAAACTGTTGGTCTAAATGTGGCCCTAGTTCACCCATGTATATCTTTTAGGTGTAGTGATTTTTTTTTGTATAATTGGAATCATCCTATGTATTTTATCAATATCAAAGTAGTTAACAACAGATTATAAAGGTTATCAAGGAAAAGTTCTATCAACATTTCCTTTGGGAATAAAATATTGAGTTATTATCATATACCATTTTATCCGGTGATAATGATAGATACACATTAACATTAATACTATTTGAAATATATAAAGCCACTGATTATCATTTTTATTACTGTGGAGATAAATTTATAGAGTATTGAAAAAAAATGTCATACCCATCTATGATGGACCCTACCTGGTGGCTTCTATAAAAAATAAATGTTTCCCCACCAGATTGGATAAAAAATATATTATTTTTTTCTACATTGTGGGCTTGAATGAATAGTATTTTAAATCATTGGGATATAATTTGCTTCATATTCCATTCTAGATACCCTTGTTATTGTGGTTTTAAAAGATATTGTTTCCAAAAATAGGTGGTGGTAAAGTGTGATCCACCCATTTGAGGTATAGTTTCTTCTCATGTTGTATGAGTCGCATTTACCTGATATAGCTTCTATCAATGAATTGAGTTGATGTATCTGGTATTTAAAGTAATTTTTATATTAATTTAAATGAATTAAACCAAAAAATTTCATCGATTTGAGATTACTTATAAAATTGTTTATTTATTGTTTTTTTATTCGAAAAATTGAAAATTGCATAAATTATGAATTTTAAAATAATATAATCAAAATGGTATTTTGGTCATAACCATTAAAATATTAATACAATTTGAGTGATTATTATTTTTTTGGAATCTCTGATTTATTTTATTCATTTTTTTATTCAGGATAATGATATAATTCAAAAAGACATAATTCCTAATGAAATCAATCATGCTGAAAAAATATTTGGGCAAGCAGTGTGGACCCCACCTCTATAACTAAAGATTATTCAAGATACACACCTCCAATTGTGAGATACCCATTTTTAAAATGGTTTGGATGGTGAAAGAATGATATTCTAGGGATGACACATTTTAGAAGATTAGTATTCCATGAAGTAATCAAGACAGGTTTAGGTAAACTAAAAGTGTTGGTGGGAAACGAAGTTCGAAAGGAATTTCCCATTTTGAGTTTGTGTTATTTATTATAAACACTTCACTTTTAAATTTTTCTAGAATTTGTTTTAATGAATGAAGGAGGTATTTCATATATTTTTTTTAAAATTTATTCTTTTTTGTTCTAGATTTTTTATTGACATATTAATGTAAGATATTTGTCGTGTTGTTCAAACAACATTGGGCGAGGTATCCCCATTGAGCACATCATGTTCAACTAGAATTTATTGATTAGAGGTATTTTGGAAATAATATCACATTCATATGTGGATAAAACCCCATTTTGTGGTCTTAATATGGTTTATGATAAAAATAGGTGTATAACTTGAGGTATTTATGTATAACATGGATAATTAAATGAGAATAAACTTGTTGACAAAGATAAAGGGAGTGTTTGAGGATCGCAGTTTGTCTACCGCTACCTTCTTAAGATTATTATTTTTAGTTCATATTTCTTATGGTTTTGAATCACTAACATGGATTTATTATTCAATTTTTATTTTATATAATTTTACTTATTTTAGTTCATTTAAAATCCCAAATTTTATTTTTAACATTAATAAAAATATATTAACAATTTGATAGTTTAACAGATTAGCATGGAACATCCTTATGAGAAAACCTTGTTGTCACCAATTTAATGCATTATAAGAGATAAATTATTTACTGGGGTAACACAACTAAAAATACCAATTCCAATTTACTGTAAAATTTTATGAGATTTCATAATTTGTTTTTTAATTCCTCGATTTTTAACTACTAATTTGATGTTTTAAAATTGATTTTCAAAGTGATTACTCCTTTGCATGGCCTGATTATCTATAATATGAAGAGTCCATTCACAATGAATTTTTCAAATTTTAACTCGAAGAAAATTATTTCAAAATTAAACAAAATGTTTTGGAGATTCAACATTGAGTTACTATGATTCATGAATTAATAAGAATTGGAGATTCATTCCAATGATTTCAATGAATTGAGATAAATTAAATCTTAAATAGATTCTCATTCCATGTAAAATAATATACCATCAACTTTTGATGCTGATGAACCATTTTTGGTTGTGTTCCAAAAAAAATTGAAATATCCTTTTTCAAATTTGAAGGAAGAAATTCTCCTTGATTCATCAATTGATGTGAATTTTGGAAATCAAAAATCATGGGGAAAAACTATGATTAATTTGTTGAAATTTAAAGTTCATATAAAGCTCCATCAATTAAAATTAAATATTAATAACCCTTGTATAAATATTTTGATAAATAGGAATAGAATATTGATCCATTCATTTTTGAAGATAATGTAGAGGAACCATATTTTCTTCTTACATTTAGTACAACTATTTTTTAATCCCTTGTATACCTTAATCCTAAGACTCCACAAAGAGATGTCGCAAATCTTGATCCAAATATTCAAGGTTATTTTGATTATAAATTTATAACTGCTTCTCCCGGTGCATATTTAGAACACATTACTTCTGAGTGGAATGATTTTTCAAATGATGATGTTATCATGGATGAAATAGAATAAAGAATGGAGTTTCCAGTTTAAGTGAATAATAATAAAAATGATGATGGTGGTATCGAGCTGCTTTTCAAAGAAAAAATAATGTTTGATGAAAAAAATGATGATGTTCCACATCATAAGAATAAAATTCAATAACCATTGGAGCTATTTTATGAGGATGGATTCTTAGTCAAATGATTTTACATTTTGTTCCCTTTACCAATAAATTATTTTAACAAAGAAATCATGAAGTGTAACCTTATGGGAAACATTTTTGTGATCTTATACAATTTGTGTGATATGATTAATATTGGGGAAATTTATTTTTAGTAGTTCATGATGAAGAAACATCACCCACCTATAGATTGGGGATGATCATCTTGTACATCATGACTAATGGAAGTGGGATCCTAGAAACCACTTATGGGTTTAGACCATGACTCTTTTACCTTCTTTTATTTTAATTATTTTTTCATTTATTTCAATAATAGTTTGATTCTTTGTTTTTTTTCATATAGGTTTCCAAGTTTCAATATCTAGGAGGCCATATCAAGGATTCCACATGTAAATTATATCCTTGATGTGTCTTTAAGTTTCAATTATATTATAATGCATTATCTTTTTGAATTATAATTATTATATTATCTATTCATAATGAGGATTTTATACAAAATAAGTGTGGGTGGGGGTGCACCATGCAGGGAATATTATGATTTTGTGAGATTACGTTTCAATTTATGTATGTTTTATTTCAAATTTTGAGTTGAGAAAAACTTATGAGATTAAATGATGTTCATTTTAATTTTTCAAAACCATGTCAATGAGTGAATTGATTAATCCCTTGAAACTAAAAATAAATCTTCTCATAAAATAAATTTGTTTCAAGTTGAATATTTTTAAAATGACATGAAAATATATCTAATTTTATTAAACCACCTTCCACATATCATTATATTTATCAGTGAAATTATATTCCAATGAAGATTATAAACACATTCTTGAATCATCATCAAATTATCCTTTTTTATTTAGAGAAACAATAAATGATTTCATGAACCATAACATGAATTATTTCCATAAAAAATTGAGTGATGTGGTACATGTGAGTGAAAATGATGGAGTAATTTCTTTTGATTTTGGAGCCCACTTTTCATGTGAATCCCCTTTAATTTTTCCTTATTTGAACATTAGAGATTTTTGAATCCCATAGTAGCCATGTAAAACATGTTAGGTTCACCACATTAGAGGACAATGTTCCCTTTCCAACATACTATATAAGTATAAATGAATGATATATTTGATCTTAATTATAGGGGAAGATGATTTTTTATGGGGTAAATAATTTAGTGTTTCTCTGGGTGGAGATTCTAAATTTGAAGATAAATTGTTTCTAATAGAAATTTTTTTTTGAATGACACACATATATGGATATCTAAATTGAAATCTACTTTTGACAATCTAGAGCTCAATGTGGATGCAATTTTGGACGTATCTGGATCATTTTAAAAATATATATATATATATAAGAAAAAATATCATATTTGTTGATAAAATACTAATAAAATTGGATGAAAAATAGATCACCAGAGATGAGTTTCTTCAGTGTAGTGTATAATCGAAACCATACATCGGTAAAATTTAGAATCATGAATTTTTCTTAAAAAATAGCCAAACCCTCCCAATTCAGCCTCACAATGTTTTACATTTGAAACCCCCCAAACATATTCCATAGAATATCCTTGAAAAGTCCTCATGATAATCACATGTTCCCGAATCACACCAGGTGGAGATATAGATATTTATCAAGCCTATGGTGATTCATTCCTGAGTTTGGATGAGAAAAACATTATTGAAAATCCATATTTTTGTGTTGAGAGAAAATTAATGCTAGGTAAGTGTATTGTGTGTATGGTAATAAAATATAAGTGGAAATGGGTTGAATTAGATGAATTGGGATCATGAAATAATTGTTTTTTATGTGGAATTATATATATTGAATCCTTGTGAATAATTTGTGAACATCATTGGAATGTGTTTTGAATTTTCATTGATTTTATTTAGGTGGGCACTTTTCTATGAGTCCCACTGCTATGTATAAGAGAATTGATATATCTAATATTTAAAAAAAACATATGTATATTTATGTGACTTAAACCCCAAAAAGAAGATAATTTGTTCTTATTTGTATCAATTTTGGATTTATATTGTGTTTTTGATAATAATTTAAAATTTCTTAATTGTATAATATTAATATATTTTAATCACATGTAATTTTTGGTTATATCTTTTAACAATAATATTCCAATTTTAGTGATTAATTTTTATTGGATTATTTGATCTATTATCTTCATCATTGTATTGTGGACCATGATAAGATTAAATCCAAATAATTCCTTAAAATTAAATCATGTTGAATAATATTTCTGTTGGACAAAATAGACCACACCTCCATAACTAAAGCATAAATCAGTCTATACACCTCTAATTGAGAGATATACATTCTTCAAAACTGTTAGAAGGAGTAACTGTTATGTAATGGTGAAGAAATTATGTAGTAAAAGAATTCTTACATGAATTAATTTGGACACGAAGGGATAAATTCTCATCAATGGTAATAATTGATGATTCAGAGGAGTTTCCCCTTTTGAGTTTGTGCTATTTATTTTAAACTATTTTCATATTAATTATCCTAGAATTTTTTTTTCATGAATGAAGGCAGTATATTTTATCTTGATATAAATTTATTCTATATTTTCATTTTTTATCATTTTGTTATTGTAAAATATATGTCTTAATTTTAAATGTGTTTGGGTGATGTATCCCTATCAGGGACAACAAGTTCAACTACTTTCGATTTCTCGGATGTCTTTGGGAAATTAGACCACATTTGTATGTAGATAAAAACAAATATTTGAGGTATATATATGTTTTATTGTCAAAATAGGTGTATACCATTAGGTATTGAGTAATAAATTTGACAATTTAATTGGATTGAATTTTTCAACAATGATAAAGGGAGTGTTTGATGGTAGTAGTTTCTCCATTTCTACATTCAATTTCTTGTCCTTTTTAGTAATACATTCTTTTTATTATCAATAACTGATATATTTTTCACATTTTATTGAGATTTTTATTTAATTTAACATAGTTAATCTCATTAAATATGCCCAATTTTATTTTTAACATTAATATGAAGATATTTAAAAAGTAATATTTTGACAGTTTAGCCTACATGTTCCATGTGGGACACCCCCATGGTCACCACTGTAATGCATTATAAAGGGAAAAATATTGACTGCGGTAACATGAATTAAAATATTATCATAAATTTGGATCCATTTTCTAGGAGGTTTCATAAGTTTTTTTAATTTTTTTTTTAATTTGTAGGATTTTTACCCACTAATTTGGAGTCATAAAAAATGGATTTACATAGATACTACTCCTGTGTTTGTCCTGATTATCAACATTATGGTAAGTATAGTTAGGATGAATTTTTAAATTTTAAACTCCATAAAAATACCATCACAATTAAAAAAACATGATTTGATGCTTCTACAACAGGATTATATGATTCATGAATTTAGAATGCAAATATATTTTTATTCTAATGATTTCAAATAATTAAAATAACTGAAAGATAAAAAGGATGATCAAGAAATAAAAAATCACATCCCACTATGTTTTGACACTGTCGAAACATTTTTGGATGTGTTGCAATCTGAATTGGAATAACCGTTTTCAAATTTTAAATAAGATTTTTTCCATAATTCACCAATTAATGTGAATTTTTTAAATCAAAAGGCTTTGGAAAACAATTGGGAAGAATTTTTTGAAAATGAAATTTCATTCACAGCAACACCTTTTGAAATTAAAAATTACGAAACGTTTTATGAATATTTTAAATAAATAAGAAGATAATATTAATTCATTCATTTTTTAAGATCATATGGAGGAACCCGAGTTTTTTTACATCCAATAAAACTGTTCATTTCTCCTAGACAGTTATTGAACATGAGAAGCAACAAGGAGATTTCTTAAATACTTATCCAATTATTATTGATTATTTTGACAATAGTTTTATAAATTCTTCTCCTATAAACATTTAGTTAAAAATGCTTCTTTTGTGGAATTTTTTTTCTGATGAATATGATGTCACTAATAAAATAGACGAAAGAATGGTGTGTCTAGTTAAATAGTACACTAGTACACATGAGGATAGTGGTACGATGATGATTTTCAATTAAGAAATCATTTGGGAAGATGAACATAATTATGATCATCATCCCAAGATTAAAATTAAACAACCAGTGAAGGTCTATTATGTGGGTAAAGTAGTAGGAAAATTCTATTACATTTTTTCCCCTCTTCACGTACAAAGTAGGGAATTTTTTTTAGGGTAACATAATTAAATTTATTTTTGGGATCCTATAAATGTTTTTTAAGCTATATAATATTAATGAAAATTAATTTTTCTTGTTCATGATTAAGAAACATCACCCACCATTAGATTGGGGATGATCAGTTAAAACAACCTGACTAGGGGTATTGAAATCATAGCACCCACATGTGGGTTCAAACCAAGACTCTTTTCACTTATCCTTCATTTTATTATTATTTACAATCTTTTAATTAAATTTTAATACTTTGTTTTGTTTTTAATTAGATTTCCGGGTTTCATCATCAAAGAGACCATCTCAATGATGTTACTTCTCCCAAACAACTAGATATTATCTTTCATTTCCACTTGTTTTATCAGGTCATATATTATTAAAATTCAATTCATATATAATCTATAAAAAATAAGAAAATTGTAAAAAAAATGTTTTTGGGGAGGAATATGTTGTGTATATTTGGATTTTTTTTAAATTTATTCATGTTTTATTACAAATATTTTATAAAAAAAACTCATGATATTAATTGATGATCATTATCTTTATTGAAAAAAATGTTAATGAGTGAACTGATTAATACATTGATAGTAAACATAAATAAATGTTGAAAATTATTTCTATTCATGTTCATGAATTTATAATTTTCAAGAAAATAGCAATGATTTTGGAATCCGAACACACATCTCACTATTTTTATCATTGAAATTACCTTCGTGTGAGGATCATGAACCCATTCTAGAATCGTCTTCACATTTATCTCTTTTCTTTATTGAATCAATCAATGCCTATTTAAACTACAACATGATTTTTTTAAGTTAAAACTTGATGTATGGGGTTCTTGTGATTCAAAATGATTGACTTACTTCATTGTATTTCGAATACCAATATTCATGTGAATCCCATTTAATTGGACCTTCTTTGAATATTAGATGTTTTTTAAGCCATGTTTAGTCATTTACAACCTATTAGTTTAGACATATTAAACTCCTATTTTCCCTTTCGAACCTTATCTGGATGTATAAATAAATGATCTCGTGGAACTTATATGTGGGGGAAATATGACATGTGATGTGATATATAATTTGTTGATTATTTTGGTGGAGATTCAAAATTTTAAGAGATATTTTTACTACTCGAATATACCTAGGGATTTTTTACATTTGAAACCCAACGACCTTAATCCACATAATAACCATGAAAATTACTCCTGAAAATATCATGTTCCAAGATCACATTATGTGAAGATTTAGATAGTTATCATGCCTATGGTGATACATGAATTTTTTTGGACTATAATATCGTTTTTTAAAATAGATATTTTTTTTGAGATAAAATTATAGTGAGGTATGTGTATTGTGTTCATGGGAAGAGAAAATAAGTGGAGATGGTTTGAATGAGATGAATTGAGAACATGAAATATTTATTTTTGATTCTCCATGATATATTTTGATTCTTGGTGATTAATTAGGTATCTTCATTTTTATATGTTTTGAATTTACAATTATTTGATTTTGGTGATCAATTGTTTATGAGACAAATTCCTCACGGTAGGGGAATTTGATAGAGATAATATTTACACTACATTTTATGTCTATTTAAATTATTTTAAAACAACCAATTTTTCAATGTGAGATTATATTTTCCCAATTATGGATTCATAGAGAGTTTTGGGATGAAAATTTAAACTTAAAAAATTCTGTAATTTGAATAGATTTCAATCACAATGGTATTTTTTTCATAAATTTTAAAATATTAATCTGAGTATTTGATTCTAATTTCTTATATTCCTTTATGTAGTTAATTCAATGTTGGCTTATGGACAAAGAGCATATTCAAACAACATAATGCGAAAAAAATCATTCAAATTGAAAAAATGATTGGATGGACAGTGTGGACTCCACCTCCACAACTGATGTATAAATCGGGCTACACACCTCTAATTGAGATATATCGATTTTTTAAGAGGGTTAATAAGAGTAAGTGTTCTATGATTGTTAATACATTCTATAGAATTGTGATATTCCAGGAATCATCCATGATTTTAATGGATAAACTCCGTGTGGTGGTGGGTAGTATAGATTCAATGGAATTCCCCCTTTTTAGTTTCTGCAATTTATAATAAACTTTTTTCTAGTAAATTATCATGGAATTTTTTTTCATGAATGAAGGAGATATCTTTACATCATATTTTCAATGTAGTCTATTTTCTATAATTTTTATAAAATTATTAATGTAAAATATATTTCTTCTTGTTTAAACTTCTTTGGGTGACCTTTCCCCATTGAGAACAACAAATCGAAATAGTTTGTTTTATAGATGGTCTTTGGGAAGTCAAATCATATTCATAAGAAGTTCAAACTGAATTTTTAGGTTTTAATATCTTTTTTTTGTAAAATATGTTGTTTTCTATGATGTATTGATGTATATATTGGATAGTTTAATTGGAATATATTTTTTTCAATGATAAAGGGAGTGTCTGAGGATTGTAGTTTTTCCATAGATACATTCTTTAGCTTGTCCTTATTAGTATAGTTTTCTTCTAATTTTTAATCAGTGATGTACATTTCAAATTTCATTTATATTTATTGTAATTTAACTTATTTTAACAGATTTAAAATAACCAGTTATAGATTTAACATTAACAAAAACAAACTAACAATTTAATTTTCTTACAGTTTATCGTGAAACTTCCTCATGATACATCTCTAGGTTCACCGTTATACAACATTACAAAGGGGATAATATTGACTAGGTTAACATGAAAGAAAATAACATCATCACTAGTGTATAGAAAATATTATTGATATTTTTGTGTACCTCCATCTATGATACCAACTGACATTGGGAAATTTGTTGGGCTTAAAATCATTGAATTCCATTCATATTCTGTTTATATATAACGTGTAAATGGACTAGATGATTACCCTACTAATGGAGGGGTGTAAACCATAATGTTGGATTAAAAATTATTCCTCAATTCATGTGTTGATGTATTTTTGTAGTCTGGATCTATAATATCTTTGATGATTAGATTCCATCCTTGTAGGTTGACTATCTCTATCCTATGAGTGGGAGTAGTGAAATATTCTTCCACTAGGAGGCGGTATCCAGTCATAATATTTCCCTTGAGTAATTATTCATTGAATCATTTGAGATTGTATATCTCACTCTAATATTATGGTATCCAATATTCCATAGAGTCGACTTTTTCATTCAACATTGTGTGTAAGATATAGCCATGTGTTTCCCTTTATCAATGGTTGAATTTCATTTATGAAGAGGTAACTCATCATTCAATGATTATAGGTTATAGTTCTTACAATTATTCAGAATATGTCTTGGCTCAACATGTACATCCACATTACCCATATATCAAGTATATTTTATATAGTTCCCCCATCCTAATCTTTATATTAGTCTGTATTATCTTCTAGGTTGATATTAATGATGTTCACTTGGGAATTCTGACTGGTCGGGGTGATCCTATCATTCTCAAATTAATAGTTCAGTTATTTTCCACTCATTCCACCTTTAGGAGTTAAAATATGGTTTTCTCCCTCAACATTTTTCATATTGGGTAACCTTGTATTAGAACCCTCACGGTGTTTAATTTTCATTTTCATACTCTACCCCTTTTCAATCCATTAAAAAGTGACAATGATGGAGTATATGACAATTCTTTCCAAATGATCCTAGACTGTTTGGGGTATGTCACATGGTGGGGGACATTTTGGGGTGCATTTCATTGGTATTTACGATATAGACTTTATAAGATTTATATCATTGGTGGATATGATAACAATTCCCAAATACCTAAGGGTTGAGGTTTATTAAGGGTTTTGTTGGAGCATTGAAATATATTTGATAAGGAAACGAATAATTTTGAGATAGAAAACATGATAAAAATTCTCTCATATATATTGGAATGTTTCAAGTTGGAGACACCAATAATTTTTTTTGGAAACTCCTTGTGTATTTTGATCATCATGGTAGTGATTGTAGTAAAATTGTGACTAGCATCAGGGGTTATTATTCTCATATATGGATTCCATCGAAGCTTACATCAATATATTTCTTATTTGGTGTTGTTTTACTCTCACATGAGTTAGGTGTTGTGACATCTCATAATGGGAGTCCCATATTATATGGTTATATCAAATATCAAGAGTCATAAATATTCTTAATTATGTGTCTTCTCCTCTTATAGTGAGGTTTGGACCTGGAGCTTATTGATAGACCTCTCCCTTTTCCCACAACATGTTTTTCTATTCAAAATCTGGGATATTTATAAGATTGACCATCAATATTGTGTGTTTTAAAATACGATGATATCTCTTGTGGATATTAAGTTACAAGAGGAACCATTCGGGAGGTTCTATTTTCCTACGTGTGGGGTGATTTTTATTCCTCTATACTCGCCCCATATATAGGTATAGACATCATATTGGGATTCCATGATGATTTTCCATGAGTCAATAGACTATGGAGGAAACTATACCCTTATGATATCAATTTCCATTCTATATAAAATTTGATATTTATTATCTTTTGTAAGAGGGTTTTTGTGTGCCAAATATGATATGTTTATCGCTAATAATGTATATTCTTATACTTTATTCATTGAAATGATTCCAAAACATTTTGGTTTAATCAAGTCTGGCACTAATTCTTCATCTTAACTATGTCAACATAAATGGATGTGCTGTTGCACAAAACCAATAACGGAAGTATATATAAATAATTCCATATATTATTTTTATCCACTTTCCCATTAGAAGAATATTATTCCACATATTATGATTATTTTTTTCACTTCCTCAGGATTCCAGATGACTGAGGTGAGGTGTTACTAGTGGTTTATGGGGAACTACAAAAAGTTAACCACAATGTTCGAAGAACCTATCTATAAAAACATGTCTTAAAAAAGGGTATGATTTCATTATCTTGATGATATATTATCCTAGAGAGGTGTTTTGTGGCATTTTTATAGGGTAGGATCACTATAATCCATCTCTATAGTACTATGGGGAGTAATAAAATGGTAGTTGTCTCCTTTTTCTTCTTATCAATAGTTTGAAGACCCTTGATGTCCAATAGGTATGAATTATACATCATCAACGATACAAACATTTACTGGGGGAGGAATATGACCCTAATCCAAAATCATGGATGAAATATTACATATTGCCATTCGAGGTTGAATAAGGGTATTGAGGTACTACATAGAAGTCACTTTAATATTTGATGATAATATCTTCATGTGTGAATGTGAGGCCACTTCTAGAATGTGTGAGAGAATGCCAGTGAGCATCAATATTATTAGTGATAATACAATCCAAACTATTGGTGGTTTCCAATATATAATAGTAAATACAAGTTGATTCAAGGGCTGATCCAAGATTACATGTGCATGACCCACTAGAATAGTCCCATGAACCACTGATATGGGATAATTAATATGGGAATCCTAATGTATAGACATTGAAGGATTCTAGTACTGTATTTTTTCTATAGGATTAAGAATAAATTCCTAGATCCAATATGTTATTGGAATATTTTAAGTATCTAATCTATATGAGTTATGAAATTTCCTTGAGGTGAGTCCCAAAACGGGTTGTTGAATAGTAGTTAGAGAAAAAATATAAGCCTCCTCCTATTACCTCATAGAATGTAAGTGGTTTTATTGGACCATAATATATGACAATTTGGAGATGATTACCAAAATAGGTTGAAAACCCAATTCAGTACTGAAAAATGATCCTTGTCCTTTGCCTATGGAGTATGCCATTAAATTTCATCTGTAGCAATGTGTTCCACTCCTGAGGTGATTACCAAACATAGTTGATGAACCCTATTTATAGTAGGAATAATATATTTACCCTTTTCATTTAGAGTATTCTAATTTATGTCTTTGATAGGAACATGTACATATCATGAGTTTATTTCCAAACTAATTTTAAAATACCCACTTAGAGCAGGAATATGAGCCAATTCTTATGCATCATCAATTTCTAGAATATTATGATAATCCTCCCTTACCGTATCAATAATATGTTGTATCTCCAAATTATACATCTGATCATGTTGAATATGGTTGTATTTTTGTTGGATATTTTTATAAGAATATTTTCATATCCATATATCATCGTTGAAATATTCTTGAGAAGATACTCAAATTCTTCCAAAATAAACCCGTACATTTAATGTGATTGTGAAAGGATGCAGGCCTACACATTCAGTTTTACTATGATATAATTGAATATTACTTCCATTTAAGTGGGGATATATTCCCTCAATTATCCCATTTTTTCTATCAGAATATGTTGATTTTATTCATTCATGGGGGTGGGGTTATATGACTTCCCTATGATTGTTATCTGTATATACTAACAATCCTAGTTTTGGATATTAGGAATGTGTTCCTAATCAATGGTAGTCATGGGAATATATTAATGAGCATAGAATATGGAAACATGATATTTGTTTCAAAATACCATGGGTATGTGGCTTGGAACATCTTTTAAAATATACATGATGCGTAGATTAGAGTGTCCAGGTAGGAATTCTACTAGGTAGAACCTTCAGATGGTGAACATGGGTAATTCACAGTATGGTGATGGAATTAATGGTTACTAGGAGACCTCCTAGAATTCTACTATAAACCATGATGGGTTCAATATGAATTCCATAATTCATATTTATAAGGTATAGAAGATGTTGGTTTCCATACTATTGGGATAAGATCTTGAACAAGTTTTCAAGGATGATATAAATCAATGGTTTCATAATGGTTTTCCCTGAATAAGGTGTGCTTATGGGATTCAGCACCTAATATACCTTATATGGAGGCTTTTGGGACCGAGTTTTACAATATTAATGGTACTCTATAAACATCAAGCATTCCACATGATGCCTACATAATCAAGTATAATATTTCATTTAACTATCTTTAGAGGTTGTTATTATAAATATGGTTCAAGAAAATTTTATTTATGATGGCCCTGAATTAGTTCCAGGAATATATTTGTGATAATTGTATCAACAGTCCTTGGATAAACAATAAATACATGATAAGATCAATGAAATATCACATATAATGGTGCATGTTTGTTCAATTTATTTCACATTTAATTGAATATTTTTTATCCTTTTTCATGTGAGTAGTTTTAGATGGTTAAATAAATCAATTTAGGTGTAGAATTTTTTATTTTGGATGTGATTCATGGACTGATTCATGATTGTGGGAGGTGTAGTATTGTTTGAAAATCATTCATGTTGGAATATGTCTTCAGTGGAAACACCAAATGGATCCCACATCCATAATAGGATAAGAACCTACATTCCAAGGGTAAGAAGTCAATAGGTTTCTTTTCGACAACAGTTATGATATGAAATTTATTGAGAGGATAAAATATTAGGATCATCAAAACCCTTTTCTGGGATTATTTTTTACTTTGGGACTCTGTTATATTTTTTAGGTATGACCATGAATCCCCTCCACATCCAAATATGGGAATGGTTAACCCTTATACATGTGACACGATTAGAACTATGTGTTGAAGGGAACCACAGTCTATATCATAGGTTCTCTGTTGTTTTATAATTAAATTGTGATCATTTAATTTATATTGAAAATTATAAATTCATGATGTTTTAAATAAAGGAATGTATTTGGTGTTTATTCATTGGGATTGAATTTTAATGAGGTGTCATATTGTTGGGATCAATCCTTTGAGAGGCATCCTACATATACTACTGAAATTGGATTCATAGACCATGTATTTATGATGTGTCTTTTGTGTTATAGAAGGTGAAAAAATAGTGGGTTTAATTAGACTAATGTATATGGGAGTAACCTAAGACATTTCATTTAGAATATGTAGATTTGACAATAGTAAATATATACATGGATGTAAATATTAAACGAGTCCCATATTGGGGATATTTGTATCATTATAGTGGAACGATAATTGATGGTCACACAGAAAAATTATTTTATTCATAGTGTAACAAGAAAGTGATGATATAATATTGGACACGTCACTTGAGAATGTGATATTGAGTTTTATGGGGACAACAGACTAAAACTGCATTGAGATGATGTGTTGAGAATTTGGATAATTGAAGAGGTTAGAGATATGGAAGGATATTAATAATAAGTAGGATGCCCATTTTAGAGATATTTTATAATGGGACCATCACACTATGGTTTCCCTAATAATTTTTCTTCAATACATACTATGGTCACTGTGATATTTGAGAAACTTTTATCCATTAATTTCATCAGCAATAGCTTTATCGGGGAAATGTCCCTTCATAGGAAAGGATCACATGGTTCTATATTACACCTAGAGAAGATTAATATGTTATAAAATTTTATTATTCTAACGGATTGATCATTTCAATTATATAAACCCATGTAATTCATTATATGTGTGACAAATAATATAAAATGGAAGATCATATTCATTATATATAGGATTGGGATGTACACATTGAGGTTTCCAAAATAGGAATAGTTCATAATCCAATAATGGTTATCAATCCATGATTTTTAATAATATTAATTATAATGTGAAGGATACATTAGTGTGTTATGGTCTTCAATAGAGTAATACCAAATGACAATATTTTTTATCAGGATCTTGGACCTTATGGTGGTGTCTTATGTGAGAGGAAAACGTTGGGTTAAAATCAACAATGGGGGGTGAATCAATATTGGGAACATTTTCACCTTTTATAACATTTATCACAATACCTATTATAATAGTAAAGATATGGGTTCTCTTATTCTATTTTCCTTATCAAATTCAGGTATATAAAAGCATGTAAATAATGAACATAAAAATTTAACAAGGTTCACAACCAAATAATATAAGTTATTCTTTATCCGTATATGTGATATCCATTATTTTGAATCTCTACTATAAACATATACTAATTGAAATGGTTTGGAAATAAAAAAATCCTTTTCCATGTGTGAGTCCCTATTAATTAGGAGGGTTTAAGGAAACAATGCACTTCTTTTGACTAGTGAGATCCTTTTCCAACCTAAAACTTCAGGTTGGTTATTTTTAGTGCATTTGAAGATAGTCTTATCATATTTCTTTATGTTATATATAACACAAAGAAGGTATTACAATAGATGAGAATTCAACGGGTTGTAATATTTATTCTTTTTTATTCTCTTTATTTTCACTCAATTTGTTGCTGACAGAACATCATGAATTTGTTTACTTATTTATTTATCTCTCCATAATTAATCCATTATTATTCATCTTTCTAATCAATTTATTATGTAACAATATTTCCAATCATTTTTTCTAGTGTTGTTACATACAATGGTAAGTCATAAATTCACTTTCACGTTTTCTTCCTAT
Organism: Viscum album; assembly: GCA_963277665.1. Classification (NCBI taxonomy): domain Eukaryota; kingdom Viridiplantae; phylum Streptophyta; class Magnoliopsida; order Santalales; family Viscaceae; genus Viscum; species Viscum album. The sequence goes on from OY728136.1 coordinate 300,096,165, forward strand.
GAATTCTTGTTTGAAACTTATGTAGACCCTCCAATGGCTTCATCTGAACTTTTCCATCTATTGATAGTTAATCTCATGATAGATTTACATATTGTTCTCTTTACATAGCTTATTTATTCATCCATAGCATATCCATTTAATTTAATCTTATAATATTCTTCATCTAGTGATTAGATTCTTTTGATACATTAGCTCTTCTCGATACCCCATCCTCTATATACTTTTTAGGGAAACGTTTCACAATATATGAATATACCCCTATCGTGATGACCCACACTATCTTAAAGCTCATATTCATCATCAATTTCTTTTTTTTTTGATATCTAAATAGTGTTCCAATAACTTCTTGTTACTATTATAATCCATTATATAGTTTCACATTTGTGGGTATGTGTGATACCTCAATTATGTGTTTTCACTTTTACTCTAGCATCAATTCCAGACATCACATTTACATTGATTTTGATATAATTCTTCCCAATTAATCAAGATCATTCAAGATGTTAACAATGTTAATATAACATAATTATTCTTACTATAATAAAAAACTCACATCATGTTTTTTAAATTTAATGATCATCTTTATGTCTAATAAATAATTTACTTTTGAAAATATTTGTAATTTTCAATGAGTATCTGATATAGAATTACATCATAGTATATATTCCATCCGATGGAACCTTATTTGGTGATCCTGTAAAACATTGTAGAAAAAACTGAGATATTTTTAGATATATATTTTCTGACCATTGAAATGATTCTAAAATCATTTATCTGACAACTCGATTTAGATATGATCTAAAAATTTGAATTCAACATACTTTTATAGGGAACATATTTTTTCTAATAGTTTCACATATGATTTTAATTTTTACTCTCTATATTGAACCTGTAGATATCAATTATACTTAATATCTCTAGTGACATTATAGAACTCCAACAGTGGAATTTTTAATTCACTACCCATTATATAAATAACACTTCATATCAGATGAAATCATCTAGTATGACCCATCCGATGGAATTATTTAAAGAGATAAAAAATATATGTCCACAAATATTTTTATAGAAACATTAATCCATTTAATGTCATATAGAAATATACATTTGATAACATTATTTGGATAATTCATTCTAAATCCTTACGATAGAATCTTCTTTCGAATGAAACAATATCAAAAATAAATTTTGGAACAACACCTATGATTAATACATCGTATGAAAATGTAATTGTTTTTTATGATGATCTTCAGTCTGATGAATCTTTATTCATCCATTTTTATTCCATAAATATATTCATATTTCCTCAATAGAACAGTTCTTCATCTTATAATGTTGAACTAATTCACTCCATCCATAAAACCCTTTAAAAATAAAAATCCATTTTGCGTGGAAAAGTATTTTTTATACATGTTTTCTATCCAATAATTTGGATCCTTCTAATTCAGATAGGTCGATGAAATGGTTTTAACATTGTTGAAAATTATAAATATGTATATCACTGGAGAATTATTTTTCCAGCATTGAATTTTCAGAAACCACATTGTGACATCCTTATTTTTTAATCTTGGTATTTTTATATGTAATTCAGATACAAATTTTGTAGCTCATATTCAAAATAACAGTAAACACTTCACAATGTCTAGGAATATGAGTTCTACAAAAACTAAATATCCTGAAAATAAAAACATTAATCATTTTATATTCAATATCTTCTTTGTAATATTAGACTATATTCTTTTTCGGACAATTTCTTACTTCCAAAAAATTCATAGAATTAATCTAAACATCATTGGAACTGTGATATTTTATCATTAATGAAAACATCACATAAAATCAGAAATTTTTGGTTCATGAAAATATTCTATATATACTTTAATTTGTGAATAAAATTAGTAAAATATTGTTTTTTATTCTCAACCACCAAAATTTCCTCATCCATTTTTACATGACATATTTTTCAATCTGATGAACACTCATTTTATTTTAATAATTTAGAAAATTATATCTTATAGAAAAACATAGAAATCGTCACCCTTTTTCCCTTTTATGATTAGAATGATCAGATCATATTTTTATAGTTGGTTCCAATGAATATCATCCATCTACATGCGTCTATCTAGTGGTCTTCACTCTCTTCGTCTATTCAACATCAAAAATTCAATAAGGAAGCACCTTAAGGAAATATCCTTAATGTTGATAACAAATGTGATTCCCCAAAATACAACACATGTTATATAATTAAATTACAAATCACCATTAAAAATAATAAATCTCAATGTATTTTTATGTAATACCTTAATCAAATAGTATAGGAGAACATAATAAATATTCCAATAACTTTATTATTATGATTTGATACATCAAATGAACATTCTTGAAACTTGTACTTAAAAACATAATTAACATATTGTTATCAATGAAATCATTGTATTTCATTGAAAAACCCAAATATACAAAAGAAACCATTGAAGACAATTACAACACAGATACAGAGTTGCCACTTCAATATCCCTCTTTTTTTTGAAATACCTCCAAATTACTTTCCAAATATATTAATCAATATATAAATCTTTTACATCCTTTATATTCAATATTTTCTATCCTCAAATACTATTGTAAACATCATTTCTCTTAATATTCCCCCCCTTAGTGAAAAAAATATGTATTCGTGGGAAAAATTATTAGATAATTCTTATGAAATTTTTAATCCATCATTTCAGTCATGAATACATGATACATGCTTGATGTAGAAAAAATATTATTTTTAAATCACCAAAGATATCCCTTATCAAAATAATGTGATACAAAAATGAAATGATAAGTTATAAATATATCTTCCTTTATATTCCACTTTTACTCAATGTTTATGATACTTAAATGTTATTTGAAAATTTTATAAGAGATATCAACTTGAAATTGTTTCACTCACTTCTACATATAGATCAAAAACATTCATGTGAAACAAGAATGATCTATGGAATTTGACACTATCATACATAAACATTTATTCTAATTTTTATTATTTAAATTAAACCCCCTTTTTATTTTATTTCATTTAACTAAGGATCCGAGTTAAAAGAAATTAAATGGAATGAACTTTAGTAACACACTATAAACAATTATATTTTCAGGATATAAATTTTTAGGAAGAAGTATCATCTTTCTCCATATTTTTTCCCCCAAAAGTTGACATTCCTTAAAATGATTTTATTCATCAATATCATGAAAATATATAATTTGGAAATATTATTTTGAGAAAGGATTAGAGTTTTTATTTAGGTATATGGCCGTGTAGATTTGAAAAAAATAATATATTTACTAAGGATGGTACTTTCATATATATTTTTAATGAACCAACAAATGAAATATTTCATTATGGAAACTTCATTTTCTTCGATAACAAAAGTTAGAATCCATTACTCCTACTCAACTTCACACCCTGATTACATCGAAAAATATTTAATTCTATTTTTTGAGTGAATTATAAAAAACAAAAAAGAAATGGTAATAAAGGGAATCCTCCTTGTTTTTTAATTAGAACATCAATATTGAGATGATTATATCATCCAAGTTCACCATTTCCTCCACTAATAACACATTAACTTATAAATATAAATTATTATTGAATATATGTTGAACATATATCTTATTAAATTTAATGAAGGATGAACCTTATTTCTTAACGATCTTTTATAGAACTTGAATCACATGTTGTAACATTCATCTTTTAGAGGATTATTGTTTATTCAAGAATTATTATAGAATAGTTATTTCTAATTTTTAATCAATGTTGAAAATAAAAAAACATTGTTATATTAATGGTGTTATTTATCAATTTCAATTGAAAATCCAATGAATTTGATCCTTTCATTTTCTCCATTCCTTACGATTCATAAAGAAAAAAAACTATAAAAAATAATGAATTTTTCCAACATGATTTGATTTTTCACATAGATTATTCTTAGTGAAATTTTAGTTATTTTTTTATTAAGAATCACAATTATTGAACTTCTTATATTTGGAATCCAATATGATATCCCATTATTAATTGTATTTTTCTAATGATTACTTGTTTGTACAACATTCTTCTTCATTCTTAACACGTATTCTTCTTATTTCTTAACTATATTATGTGGCATTATTTTCATATCAAAATTTTATTACATGTCAAGATAAACATTCAATAATTTTATGAGAAACATTTTTTCAAACAGAATAGTGATTTTCACACTTTTCAAAAATATTAGATGTTTTCTGTTTTTAATAAACTAAATATGTTGATTCTTCATCTTTGGATTTATACCCCTTAGAATAAGATTCCTTTATGAGTTTGTATTAGGATGAATGTACCAATATTCAACTAAAAAATTACCTAATAAATTATTTCCCCAAAACTAAATCAAAAAAATTAATATTTTTATTTCATCTATATGATTTATCTGGTGTTCTTCATAACCAGTTGGTATTTATGTGGGGATGTAGTTTACACACTCATTTTATTATCCACCCTAGTTTGGGTGGTAGGTTTCATGATTTCATAGTTTATTTATAGCTAATAATTTTTTTAACACTAAAATATTCATTAAAATATAATTTAAAACATTCATACAAAATAGTATGGATGGTACCATTATTTTCATAGTTGTACGAGATTAGTTAAATGAACAAATGATCTTCATATCACATGTTCAATGTGTTTTGACCTTATAATACTCCAATGAGCATTATAAAACAAAAAAATTACCTTTCATTTTTGAAGTCACAATATGTATCTTATCAATATTTGTGAACTAGAAATATAATTAGAATCATTTATTATTTTGGGAGTTTTTATGACCTCAAATAATAGTCACATTTTCATCACATATGTTGTCGACTTCTTCATGAAACTGAAATTTCTTATAACAAAGAATCATGATTCTTAATTCTCACATATATTACATGAAACTATATATCCTTGACATCAATGGTTTTTATTTCAATTTTTCGTTATGGAAATTTATCTTCACATTCATTTACTTATAAACTTCATCTTTTGTTACAACATCATTGACCATATTTTAATTGAATTATGATGAACATATTTCCAATTTCCATTTTATTTCTTCAAATCATCCATATTGTTTGGATAAAATTATATAGTGTATATAATTTTCATACAATGCATTCCACAAAATTTTTTAATTATTATTCTATATTGGTGATTTCTTCATTTATATATTGAAATACCAAAAAATAAGATATTTTATTTCTGTTCGAATGAAAAAAAATAATTTCACGAAGAAAATAAATGATTATATCTTCAAACGATATAGATTGATCATCATTAGAACATATTATATGATCTTATTAATTTCAGAACCATATGAAATAATTTTTATATACCACAATATTACATAAAAAATATAAGTTTGTGTTGTTTTCCTCCTTAGTGGGACTCTCAACCACATTTTTATTACATTCAATGCCTAAAATATCTTATTTTTTATCAGGGAAAGGAGATAATAGGACTCATTCTTTTTTATATAAGTGGGTGTCTTATTTTCCATTAGTTTTTCTTTATTCTATACATAGTACATAGTATTTATTTTAATAGAACATTGTTTTGTGCTTGATGATTAATAACTAGAAATGGAGTTCATTATAACCCATGAAATAAACTCAAATCCAATAAATAAAAGAACTGCATTACAAAGAATCCAATAGTGGGGAAACTCATTTAGATACCAATTTGGAGGAGAAATTAAAAAATTAATAATCGCATAGATTTGGGTGAAACAATATTGGGATAAGTTTTCTCTTTTAGAACCATTATCCATTTACAAACTACATATATTTGGATATTAAATTTTTATTTCGATTTTTCTTAGTTTATGAACATATTTGAGAGAATTTAATGATGTAACATGAAATTTTTACAAAGTATAAAACTGAATAATATAAGCTAATCTTTTTCAAGTAATGTGATATATATAACATCGATTCCACCCCCCCCCCCCGAATAATCAGATACCGATAATAGTGGAAAAATAAGGAATAAATATTTGACCAAGCATGATTACCTACAAATAAGAATGTGGATGGAAACCATAATCTTCTATAGAATATTGAACTTCTTATCAAACATGTTTCTCTCATTTCTTATTTATTATTACTCTGAAGAATTTCTTCACCTTTTTCATAAATTTACATTATAAAAATATGAAATACCTCCACCAAATCATACTTTATTGGATATCATTATTCTGTTTTTTTAATTCACTTATATATTCATCACATTTTCATATAACATAAGGTAAGAATCATTCTGAATTCATCATTCCTCAATAAAAAATTAATCCTTCCATTTCTTCCCTCCAATCATGCAATTCTATTCCTATATTTTCATTGATTTTCATCTGGTGATGTTATATAAGGTAACAATTTGTGTGTTCCTTTTCACTTATTTCACGTTCTAGTTTCCTTATCTATAGATTATTATCCTAGTAGATTTTTTGATCCTTTATATATTATACTAATTAATTTTAGGATAATGTATCACATCCTATCTCTTCCTTCTGGTATCACATAATTTGAAACCCGTCTAATAAAAAATCTGTTCTCCCTTCCATCATCTGGTTTTTATTTTCATTCATTTATTTAACTTCATCTGATACCCCTACTCTTCTAGAATTAATTTTTTTGAAACATTGACCCAACTCAAAATATATCAATGTCATAATGATCAATGGGTTTTAAGGGGAATTATTTTATAAATTTCACTCAACCACATGTAAAAACATTTCAACACACATCTCAACACCCTGTGAACCCTTTATATAAGTGAACAACCATGGGTAAGCATATGATCTCAATTATATTTTTACACACATGTAAAACATAAATTTAAGACTTCTCATATATATTTATTTATAATGGCTCCTAATTCTCATGGAACATTTTCCAGGCCAAAAAAACATCTACATTATAAAATCATTTTAGAATCACTACAACCATTATTTATTATTTTTATATTTAATAACCATCTAGGTACACAGAAAGAAATATTATATTAAAAAATATTTGTTATGTTTTTTGAACATTCTATCTGGATAAAATTCATAACATTTCATTAGTCTGGTAAAATATTATCTGGTGTTTCATGAAGAATTTATTAGAAAATCCCAAAACCATTTGTATGATACTTACTCTGACCATTTACATGCTTTAAAAAGGTTTTTTATGCTATTTTATATTCCAATAGATATATATTTATCATACATTAATGGGAAATTTCATTTGTCCATTAGGATCATAGTATATTGTTATTTTTATTCCATCTGATGATCCAATATGTATATTATCTTTTCTTTTGTTTAGTGATTTATAGAACTCTTTGAGATGTCATTGTAATACTCCACACAATATCTTTTATAGAATTCTCTCTAATGAAATAATTCATAAAAAATATATATGATAAACTATTAAAAATACTCATAAACCTATATTTTCTCAAATTTCATGGAATCATTAGTCCAAATAATGTTACCCAAATATTTTTTTTGATAACTTCATTCAGATAACATATTATAATGATTTACTTGAAAATTATTTATCCACTGGTCCTTCTTAAAAACATCACAAATAATTATTTTAAACTTCTCATCCAAATGATGGTGACATGTTTATCTATTTATCTTCATTATATATGTTCATATTTCCTATGACTGATATTTCTTTTTCCAATGAACTTGAATTGATTCCTTCATACAATAGTTCCCTTTACAACATCAAAATTCATTGAATAAAAACATAATCATTTAATAAAAGGGGACATTCTAGAAATAATACATTATCTACTTCACATAGGCTATTGATGATATTTAAAAATTGATGAAACTTCTACAGAATTCTATCATTGAGGAAGTATCCATACATTTAAATCCTTTTTTATAACTACTTGTAACTTCCTTACATTCTATGTTAATCATTGTACAAATCAATCCTATGGTCATTGTATTGATCTACTTTCAAAATTAAATCATATCATTATAGTATTTGGGAAATCAAATTATACTGACACAAAATAAAATGAAAAATAAAATTTCATAGTCTCCACTCAACATCCTATTTGAAAATAGTTGAATAAAGTATCATTTAGAGGTGTTTTTTTACATCGACAAAATTCCCAGAAAAAAACAAATCCTCATAGTATTGTGTTATTTGAGAAATTTAGTTACACTATACATAGAATCAATTGATTTTTTTTTTCTGATAATTGTATATCTGATTTAATATTTGAATATAATTATCCAAACAATTTTTTTGATGTCTCATCTACAAAACATTGGACACTCTATTTTTCAATTACTCCTATGTCCATATAATTCGAAATTTTTCTATCATATTTTTTGGAGATGTCTTTCTAATATAGAAAATAAAAAATCTTTTTTCCATTTCACTTCAAATGATATGACTTGTTTAATAATCATTTTATGATAGTCTTCATCTAATCTCCTCTATTCATTATCCTTTGTTCGGTGGTATTCACTATCTTCATCTATTCCCCTTCACCAATTACTTGGGGAATCTATTTCATGAAACATCCATAATGTTGATAACAACCATTATTTTACAAAAAAACAACAGTTGTAGGCATTAATAACCTATCAAAAATCATCATAAGTAATCTCAATGTCTTTAAAAGAACCACTTTAATGAAATAATACATGATAAATTCATCAGTGATCCAAAAAAATTCATACTATAGTTGGATAATTTAGGTATAATATCATACATCTTATTCTTCATAATTTCTTCAATGTACTAACATAAATGAAATATTAAAATATACTTTAAATCTATTTATTAGCCATAAAATACATTGACATAAAATAAAACTCATACATAATGTTGGTTCCTCACATAATACCTTATTTGTTATATGAATTAGATTCCTCATAATTCCGCAATTCCTTTCCCACTGACGAGATTGAAGATATGATAATAATGTTTGGGTTATGGCTATATATGCCATGGATTATTGGGGACATTAAAGAGGTATTGAATTTATTGGAGAAGTATGAATTAAGAAATACCCAATGTCACCACTTGGAGACATGGGGACATGTGATTCACATGATGATGATGTGGTTATTTTCATAGTGTGATGCTTTTGGAGTCAAGTGAGAACACAATGAAATGATTTCCATAAACTTTAATAAAAGTTACGGATGAAGGATATCACTTATCATAGACAAGAGAATAAAATTTCATCTTGTGATCAAATTCATTTTTCATGACCTTGATGTTGAAATAAATCATATAACATGGAGTTATCACCTGTTGATCCCTTATACAAACCATCATTCTTCAATTTTTCCTTTCTTACTAACCAATCTGTATTATGTGCATGATTCTGGAAATGATTTGATCCCTCAACCCATGTATTTTTTCTCTATCTCTACTATATTTTGTTCTTATCTGTTTTTTCTCATTTCTAGGGGAGTTTATAGGAGTATCCCCAATATATGTTCATCTTTTTATATAGAACGTATCATCTGACTTAGAATAAGTTGATGGAAGGACAATTTGAATATGTATTTGATTCCATGGGTGATTATAATGACTATTTACACATCAAAATTGATTTATTCTTATTCATTAGGTGTAAAACAATGTTCACATGAAGTGAGTATCCTAGAAATCATATCCCATCCATATTTCATAACCTGATTATCCGGAATCCATCAAATGACTCTATGTGGTATCATGTGATGGACAATGAATACCATTACATGAAAATAAATTTGGTTTATTTCCATTATGTGGGTGACAATTTACCATTATTCAAGGTGGATCAGCCTGTGTACCATTAAAATATGGGAAATGACCAATACATAATAGGAATGATCTACCCTTATATAGTGATAATGATCTTCACCAATGCAGACTTTTCCATGTGATGTCTACATCATATAAATTCATAATTAATAAAGTTAGATAGATATTTTTTAATATATTTTATTATGTAATTCTATGAGAATGTGTGAAAAACAACTATCACATGAAGGCCCTACCATGGAAATCCTCAAAAAACAGAGTAATATGAATATTGTTTCATGTGTAAATAGAATGAATCCAATGAGAGTTGTGTGATGATAAATTACCATGTAAAGTCTCAATTATAGGTAGCATTAGTCATGGAATTCCAATCACATTAATCAGACGTGTATCTCTAGGAAAATACTCAATCATTTCTAGATCATGTGATTGAATGAAAAAAATTTCATATGCACCTACTATGTTTGTTCTTGATGCCCTGGATGATCACTTGGGAAGGGTATTGCAATCTCATGTCCTAGTAAGGATTTTAAGATCGATTACCAGACTACATCATAACCAAGTGGTCATATTTTTTACCACTCCATTTATACCAAAACAATACTTATGGCTTCTGTATTTTCTGTAACTCAAATTTTTCGTGTTATCATTCATTGGGATCAAAATGCATTTTTTTCTTCTCATCATTCATTGAGAAGATGGTTCAACTAAGGGGCCCATTGGTTCGATAGGTGTGACTTTGTGCTCCTGTACATTATATATTTATGTACCTTATTCTAGATGTTGTAACCTTAGAAAAGGTTAAGATCAATCTCTAATGGTTAAAAATGAGGCCCACTACTGTTATTGATGTTGGTATTCCATCTTTCCATTCCAATTCTCAAATAACTGCTAAAGACCCTGTTTGTCCAGCACATGGACAAGCCTCAGTTTTTTATGATTTGACAAATATTACTGGAGATACATCATTATCGTAGGCTTCGATTGTACACACTGATTTTTCACCAGAAACCTTTCACAATTATGCAATATCCTCTCCCATTCATATTTATACCATACTTCCCTCCCCCCTTGCAGGGCTAATGGATAGTGATGTTATGCAGCCTGATAAGGCCAACCGCCATGAAGCGGAAACTAGGAATGACTCCATCACCAAGGAAAATGTGGCTCAGTCCACTGCCATGCTAAAGCTGTATAATCACGATGAAAAAGGATGAATGGAAATGTAGAACATTACATCCCCATGTGAGAAGGTACTTTGTAATCTTAACATTTCTAACACTTTTGATGTGATCACTGTAACTTGTGAAAATGTTGGATCAAAGAATGATGATCCCTCTGCGTCTACTCCCATTACTGTAGAGGGTGATTAAGGTGGTGTGTGGACACAAGCACGAATTGGGAAGAGAGGCTGGAATCCTCATGGCATGGGTGGGTGATTGCCTTATCACAACTTGAGTACCCGCTCGAGACCCGGGTGAAATATTTTTCTATTTTCTGATGTTCTATTACGGTTCTGTTTTGTAGCCCCGACATTTGAATTTTCTTTTTTATTTTCAATAAATAGGCCAGTGCCTGAACCATTTAAAAAAATCATAATATGGCCTTCATTATATTGATCAAACCCAAAAAATGGAAGAAATCTATCTTTCAGTAAAAAATTATTTATGAATAATTCAGAACATTTAAATCATACAATAAATTATACTCATATGTAGTGTACATATTACACCACGAACAATGAAGAAATATTGGTGATGATCATGAGGAGTAGTAGATTAATTCCCACTACCTGTGATGGGAGGGAATATCCACTGGTTCCATGAACATTTCATGACAATTTTCATATGTTGAAGGGGTTGTAGAACCCTAAATTTGAAATAAATCATGATATAAGAAGAATGAGTGGATAAAAAAATTAAAGGAAAATATAGATCAAAAAAATAATTGAAATAAAGTGTTGAAGAAACCCTCTCAAATAAGTACGATTACTTATCTATTTATAACTGATATCCCGGTGTTCTTCCTAGAATGAGAAATGTATCCTGAATTAAGAGATAAAATAATTACACCATGATATATCAGTATTTTCAATGATTATAATGTAAAGTGTTTAACCCATTCAAGATTGATTTAAACAATAAAATCTGTATTGGGAAAATGACATGAATGATTGTGATTTGTAAGCTATTTTTAAATATACACTAAATGAATTATGGGGGTACATACATCATATCCATGTACAATTCCAACTTATATAATATGAATCTCATAGTTTTATTAAATGAATCATTTTTAGTTCTTATTGGGTTGTCATACATTTATATATGTCGTATCATATATTTTATGTTAATATGCTATATACATGCATTTAATTAAAATATATATACTAATATTACATGTACCATATACTTTTATTCAATGGAAATACCTTTTATGAATTTATATTTTAGTTCATGTCCAATAAACTCCCATGAAAAAAATATATAATTAATACATCATACAAAACATCATAAAACATTTTGAATCCATTTAAAATATTTTATAAAATGTTTCATCATTATCTATTAATTTTTTATCAAAAACTTTTTCGAATTCATTTTCCTTATCCATTGTACTTATTATATGAGAATGCATACATTAAGAGCATTATCAATATATGTGAAATCCAAATTTCCTAATAAAAATCAATGACAATACAATATAAAAACATATGTGGTATTTAATCTACTATGGGATCTTAGGTGATTTTAATCAGACATATTCATATCTCTATGCGAAGAAGTCTCCATAAATATTTCATATACATTATATTTATTCCTATATAGTACCATTTTCTATGATATAGATTTTAAACTAGATGTGGAACATGTCAATCTAGTATAGGTAAAATAATAATTTTAAGATTATCTAAAAATGAATAACCCTGTCATTGATTAAATCATATTCCATTCATATAATGCATGATCAAATTATATATATTCCATAAATGTTTCCATGAACATAATATGTGACCTAAAATTTCAGGGAAATTCATTATCTCAGTCTAATATAAGTAAGTTACATCTATCATTACTAGTGATAGAAGTGGAGAAATCATATATTTCTTTCAGTCTGACTGATGACATGACTAAAATCATAACCAATTATCCCCTAATTAGATAAATAAAATTTGAAAATCATTATTAAGAAATCAATGTATCATAATTGACAAGAAAATTATCATTTAAAGATCAGGTAATATGGATTGAAAATAACTACACACCCATATCTATATTGATGTGGGTATGAAATTTTAAATGATACATCTTTTTAGTAAATTCCAATAACTAGTCTCTACTTGTTAAATCAGGAATTTAATCTACATATATCATATACAACCATTTTTAACAACTAGAAGTTTATATTCCTAACCATCTTAACATATCATGTCACAAAATGGCCAGGGAATTCTTGAACCATCACATGATATGATTCACAACAATGCTTCATGTGTTCCTCCCTAAATTCTAGAGTATGCAAACAAGTGTAGAGGTACAACCAAGATATTATGGGGAGACTATTTCTAATAATTAGAGTGATATAATATTATAAAATAACTAAATAATATATACATACAAAAACCTTAGAATTCATAATGTAAATAAGTTAAACTGAATCATAATTCAATAAATGGAATGTAGAATAATAATTCATGAGAATGAAATACAAATAAACTAATCGCTCACCATGTTGACTAGAAATATGTATATAATAATAAAAAGAAATAGAAACAAAAAGTGTCAATACCAAACTCTGAATCATGCCTCATACCTAATCTCTAAAAAATTATTGAGCTTCTCCTGCCCGATCATTAGACTCCACACATGTAGTCATGATTGAACATGATATGATGGACCTTTGTTGAATCCACTATAAATAACATTAACGAAATGAATCTAAAAAGAAGTAATTGAATATATAGAAATTTATACATAAAATGAAATAAATAAATATCAGTAGGCTGCCTTCAATAGTGTTATTGACATCTATTTTCATAATAATGACATGAAACACATAATATGACCACATTAGTAGAAAGATAAATAACTAAAAAAATAAATTATAAAATAAATAAAAAGTAAAAAAATTAACAAAAAAATGATGATCCATGGTTTATATGGTCACATATATGATCGATCTACCAATGTTGTGTCAAAATTAATTAGAATTATTGAGAATGACACTCACCACCACATGAAATTCGGATATTCCACTAGAGAAAACAATCTATATTGTGTAAAAACAACAAAAACATGAATAATATACACTAGGATCTCACCCTAGGGATCCAAAACACATCATGAACCTATAATATTCTATAGAAAGAAAATAAAATTATCGTAAATTATACAAAACTCAAATTCTACACAAATAGACGATCATTCAACCTCTTTATATTTCTATAGATCTTAATATGATAACATTATAACCCACTATTAGTGTATATAGAATAAATGTGTCTCTATAGGATCTTTAACATCATTAAAACCCCCTAGAATGGGAATAAGACCGAATAAGGGAGGGAGGCCCTCAATTGGATCATCTATTATCCCACTAGAAACTCCATACTCCAACCGGTCATTTAAGGGGTGCATCAAAATAAAATTGAGGATTGATGTCTAGTATAATAAAACCTAATGTTTTCCTATCACAACTAAATCAGGAAAATGAATATTCCCAAACACCAAACACCTAGAAAAAATAATCAATGGTCATTGAAAAGGTCATACCCAACCACACTGATACAATGACTACCACCAAAACTCTAAGGATTAAGATCTCATGATATTACCTAAGAAATACTATATCCCATAAGCAAATTCTATACCATACTAGGATAACATCCATCAAATCAAAACCTTATGCCTCGTCCATGGCCAAAAATTTCACATAACCTCTCTACCACAAAATCAAAACCTAAACAACACCATTTCCAGTAGGGAATCCTTAAAAATAACCATTCTCATAAGGGTTTCCTCAAAGGAGTACCTCATATCCATATCAATTTTTATATAATGCCACTAATCCATACCTAGATCTCCATGATTCCAAACCATCCAAAATTCTCAATGAATACTTGTAAAATCACATGATTTTATGAAATATATTCTTTAAAATTTATTTAAATTCATTAATAGATTGAGTTACAAACAACACATAGTTTATACGATGTTATACACACCGACATGTTGATCTTTCGTAACATGTAACATCATGTTTCCTCAATTACTTCTGTTATATTCCATGAGAAGTCTTACCAATTCATAATATATTTTTGATATTAATATTTAATAAGGAATTAATTTATTGGCTATTAAAACATTATTTTTATAAAATGATGTTTTACAAACTTTTAATGGTGAACATATAATAAATATAATTTCGAAATTCTTTTAATATTTATCTGAAAAAATAAATTTTATATTTTAAATAAAAAATAAAATTTTAATTGAGTGAATTCGGTGTATTTTTATGAGATGATTCATTTTTTGTTTAATAGTGAAAAACTCTGCATTTTATTTAAAAACAATTTTATCATTTCATTTATGTTTATATTTAAATTATATTATAAACCCCATTTAATGTCTAAATTTTTCAATTGTACAAAAATAAATCCAATGTTGGAAAATGGATTAAATTTCATATTAAAATTGGATATAAACCTTTTGAAA
Organism: Viscum album; assembly: GCA_963277665.1. Taxonomy (NCBI): domain Eukaryota; kingdom Viridiplantae; phylum Streptophyta; class Magnoliopsida; order Santalales; family Viscaceae; genus Viscum; species Viscum album. Next base: position 300,111,704 of record OY728136.1, read on the forward strand.
AAATTGAGCTCTTTTCATTATAACCCGCTGTATCACTGCATCTGAGAGATTAATTTTAAATTAATTTTAGCCAATTATGTTAATTAAATTTTGAAAAATGGATATAATATGTTATAATTAATATTATTCTGTTTTTATAATAATCTGGACATATTTTTTTAAAAAAAATTAGTAAATGTATATAAATGTAATTAAAATTATTAATGAAAAAACTAGATTAATTTATTATTAAAATTAGAATATAAGGTTTATAAATGAGCCAAAACATTTCAAAACCCAATTTAGGGACATATTTAGTCCCTCTCTACATTAATAGATATTTTTATAAGATCTTGGTATACTATTCCATTAAAGTGACCTATATATTATGATATGTAAGGTAAAATGGAAAAAATGAACCTTCCTTTCCATTAACACTTATAAATATTTGGAGTAGGGAAGAAGCTACATAGGATTGGTTATAATTATTATTTGGGAATTTAAGTTATTTATTTTTATAGTAATAATTTATATTTATTTTTCTAGAGATGATATATTTTCAATAAATTCATAAAAAATTCCAACGCATGGTTTATTTAGTTAATAATTAAATAAAATAAATTATATTTTATTAAATGATTTAAAGTTAACAAAAAATATAACATCCACCAACTGATTTTTATTGGTTTATAATTATTAAATATTTTCTATTAATGGGCCAATTTATCTTTTATAATTTACTTGTTGTCCCATAAATAGTAAAAACATTATTAGAGAAATTAGTGTTAAAGGTTTTTTTTGTGTGTTACATGCTTTTATATTAATATTAATTTACCACAAATATTTGATTGTTTTAAAAATATTTTTCATGTTATATAATTAGTGGAAAAAATATTTATAACAACTCACACTTTAATTTATCTTTAATGTCTGTATTACATATGTTATAAAATTATCTACCTAAATGAAAAGGCAAAATTAAAAAAAACATATAGGATAAGGAACAAATCGTGAAAATTATTTTATTCTTATGTGCTGTGAGTGTGTACATACCATAATTTTCCATTAATCCATTAGTTTTTTTATAACATTTGGTAAGGGAGACCTTCCTATATTGTTTACCTTTTTATATTATCTATAATTCCACTCCTCTTCTGTTATAAAAAGGCACTAACCCTCCCCATTTCGTCACACATATCATGACTTTTTCTCTCATCCAAAAACTCTACAAATAAGGTCCAAACATACCTAACAAAATCATATATTCCTTAATTTGGAATAAAGAAAAAAAATAGTCTATCAGTGTATTTTTATAGGATTTACCAGAAAAAAAAGAACAAGATAAAGACACACATGACAGGTCAGACTCAATGTAAGGTATTTTCATCTCACCTTTTACATTTTTGAGATTAATGTAATCATCACCACTTACTGATTTTTTGTTATTTATATAATACCATTTTGAAATAGTATAGGAGGAAATATTTTATCTTCGGGTCATTTAACTTTTGGTTTTTATGATTATTACTTTTGGGGTTTAAAATTAATATATTACAGAAATTGTTAGGTATTTCATATTAATCTCCATTAATTGAGGAATTTCTTAATGATATTCCCCTTTCTTCTTCTTTAAGGAGTATATATTTTCCCCATAACATTATATATCAATTTTCATCAATTTTAATTTTATTTAATGATTAATTAAATTTCCATCCTTCATGGGGCTTATGATATAAATGATCAAAGTGGAATGTGACACATGGAATTTTTATAGATTTAATTTCAAAAATATTTTCATCATGACTAAATTCATGTTATTATTTTATAAGTTTATATTTTTAATGGGATCATAAAAAAATTTATGTTTATTTTTACTTTCATTGAATTTTTTTTAAAATGGAATAAATTCATGTGTATTATTTGGAACATTTTGACAAATTAATAAAGTATTGTTCAATTATTAATGTACATTCAGACAAATAATTTTCGATCAATATGGAAATTAATTTTATTTTTTGAATCATTTTCAAAATTTCATATTCATTAATATAAAAAAAATTATTTTGTATTGTTTTTTGTATTGAAAATGGGGATTCAATGAAAATGGTGGTTTAGTATTACAAATTATTTTTAATGAAGAAAAGGGTATTTTTATGCCAATGTGTTTTTCATATTAGTATAAAAGAAAACTTCAAAGGGTTTTATGAATAAAGGGTTTTATTAATTAAGTTTTACTCGAGAATTATATGATGAGTTGTCCGGTATAATGGTGATAAAGCCCGTTAAATTGTAACATGGGGTATCCCAGATAGCGTTAGGAAATCCAGTTACAAAAAAACATGGGGGGAACATATAGCATTGAGAAACTTGTTATAAATTAACATGGGTGGATGAGATAACATTGGGAAAAGACATTAATAATTAACAAGGGGTGTCCAAGATAGCATCGGGTGAGTCAGTTATAGCACTCCAATACACTAGGTTTATATAATAATCTATATCATCCATATGGTTATTCCAATTGACAGGGTTTTGAAAGGTTTTTAGATGGGATTTAGGAATATGATGCTATTAATCACCAAAATTAGTTTTAATTTCATTCTATAGGTTTTTATTATTTTCTTTGAGAAAAATATGTATTTTTTATTCATTTGAAAATTTTTATTTCATATTATTAAATAAAATTAAATATTACATTAAACTTTATGTGATTTTTTATGATTTTTCAAAACTAACAGTTTTCTTTCATTTTATAACCATTACTAAAATATTGTGCCCATCCCATGTTTTTTTAATAATTTACAATGGTTATTAGGATGGGTAAGGGAATTTAATAATTGAATTTGAAATTCTTGGATATTTATAATGAAAAGAATCAGTTCTTTATTTTAGATTATATATGATAAGGATAAAATGTATATTGATTCTAAATGTCAACTTTTTCTTTTATTTTTTTATAAAAGAGTTATGGAATAATACTCTAAAACACTATAAATGAAAATACACTCAATGTGTTTGTAATTTTCTGAAAAGTCCATGTAATAATTTTATATATGGAATTGTATTAAGACCAGACACTGAGAAAACGTGCGATTTTGAGGCATGAAGTTCCTGAAATGACCCGTAGAAAAAATGCTAATCTTTAAATATCATTTGTGAGAGGTTTTACAAGAAAATATGAATTACTCATAAACGGATTCCCAGATCAAGAAATACGAGGGCACCTTTGCATTCGGGATGATGATTTTACCTTATGCAATACTCTATTTTAGTCAGTGCAACCCTCTAGTGAAAAAAAACCCCAAAAAGGCATAACCATAAATAAAATAAATAATTTTTTTCAAATTCTTATAACTCACGATTGGTGACTCAGAATAAAAATCAGAGGCCACCAATGATCTCGTTAATGTATTCATTCCATATACGGATTAAAACATCTTCCAGTGCGGGAAAAATGAGGAATTTAGTTGTAGGCCGTAAATAAAATAATTAAATAACAATTATTTTATTTTAATATCCTTATAGCTCATAAATGGTAACTCAGATTGAAAATAAGAGAGTACCATTGCACTCATGAGTGTGTGATCCCTTTATGAAAATACTAACCTTGAAAATCGCATATCGAGGGTGAAAGATAAATTTTGAACTTTTTTAAGGTACATTAGGTAAATGTGAAAGTGGGTTTTTTATAAATTTTGAACCAGTTATTGAATCAGAAATCTTGGAGAACTGGTGAATTCAGAAGGTATGGATTCACCCAAAAAGGACGTAACTTCAAACAACAATGGTCAAACGGAAAACATAATTTTTTGGAATTCCTTGAGAAATAATAAAACAACATTAGAAAGTTATATTACTTATCTTTCTCACCATTTAGTGGTGGATGATAAAGTTGTGGTGTAGGAATGAGGCTACAACGAGGAGAAATTAAGAATTCCCCATAATGGCTTGTAGTCCCAGAATAATGACGAATTGTTGCAGCATAAAAGAAACGCAGTGACATGATTCATTTTATTAAATAAAAGTGTCGGAGTGTTGGGTAAATAAACTATGGGGATTCCCTGAAAATATTCTGACAAACATACTCTCTAATAAAGTATGACATATGCTGATGAACGTCAAACATCTTCGACACACCTCGAAGAACAAAGTCTGATGTGATGAACAACGTCAATGTCTTGAATCCTTGAAAATTTATCAATATGGAAACAAAAATCAAAGAGTTAAGGGTTGATTCATATTGATATTCTTCCCTGTTCATTTATAGAAACAACGAATGCATACAAACCGACGAACAAGTTGATCTTTGATTCATGCATTTATGCGAGAGGGTAACATTATTTGGGGATTTCTCTATTAGTGATTCAAATCATACATGGTATGATTGAACAATAATCCTCGAGCGTCGCCCTATTTTTAACCTATAATGTGGAGGGTGAAGACAGACATAAAAAAGGATCCAAAACCTACTCTATATGCATAATTTGTGGTCATATCCTAAAAATGGCGGCAATATAATTTCAGGACATTCACGATGAAGATGAAGCTCCGTGGAGACCGTAGGCAAAGGTGTAGTGAGGAACGGACCACCAGATCACGTTCGGTTGTCTACCAAATGATTTTCTGGTGTCACCGGCAGCGTCGGCATGCGACGGCAGTAGCTGTATTCCAGACTGTGGTAAATGAGGTTGTTGGCCTAACAGTCGGCTGGGAGGAGTGGTGTGCCCATCGGCACGCTGAGGTAGTAGGAGGTGCGGAACTAGGCGGGCAGCATGTGGATGGACGGTCCATGACCGAACTATCTTGGTGGCATGGGAGTTGAGTTTTGTCGACCGTGTTAGAGGGAGAGACCCCGCATTCACAGTGCCTCTTGGGACCGGATGCGGCGACTGACCACGTCCCAGATGGATGGTGCACCACCAGGCGCACTGAGTGGCCTTTCCTCAAGCTAGTGGGTCGACCACGAACCAGTAAGTCGGACATGTGCCAACATGCCTTACCCACCCCCTTCAGGACCAGTCGGACATGAACGGGTCGCTATGTGACCCGGTAGGCTGGACCCTCGGCCAAACTGGGCATGGTCCATGATGGCCCATAGGGCCTAGCCCACTTTCCAGGACGGAGCAAACTGACCCTAACCCGAACCACATTTGGCCGAGTTCTTCATGTTTAACCGAGGTATTTGAGACCCCTACTATGGGTTGGTTGTGTTGGTCTGACCAGGTCAGATAATGCCAAGACACAATCAGCGCCTTGTTTACTAAAACGTTTGTATCTTACAAATTGTACATCTTTTGGAGTGACTTCTGGGGTGATGGGACCCCTGAAACAGGAAATTCCTTCCATGAAACACTATGCATGTTTTGGTGGGTGTTGGTATACAACTGGGTTGGATCAGACTCGAATTCAACAAGGCCCTTTTTATAAAAGGCTTATAACTTACTTTCCGGTTGTCCAAACGACGCGCCTTTTGTTGTGTTGGTACCCCTACTATGAGACTATCTTTTGGTGTTACCCTATGTGGGTATTCATTTTGGATGTGATATTACCAATGTCTTTAGGATTAGAAACATCAGAACTCAATCGTGATAAGCGCGAGAATCCAATGGATGGCAGTGATATGAAGAATGAATAGTGATCCTATGTGGGTCTACACATAGCGATCCTCTATGGGTTAGCACCTATAGATCCTTTGTGCGTCTGGACCAAGGGATTTTATGTGGTTCATCACCTAGAGAGCCAGTGTGGGATAACACCTAGTGAACCTATGGGGATCGACAAGAGAGTCTCTCGATAGAATAAGATCATATAGATTTAGGACTAATCATTATTACTTTTTACTAAATTTATAAAGGTTATGAGATGTGTCTTTGTATTGTTCTATGTATTTCAGATGTTTCTTAGATGTATTGTCACTTTTTAATTTCATTTGTGTTGTTTTCCTTCAGGGATTACTAAGAGACCTTTGGGGGTTCTCAAGGTCCCTACTGAGTAATGTTATAATCACCCCTACATAGGCTTCGCCTGCACATGTCAGGTATTGTCTAGATGATGGACAGATTTGACTAGAATTTGGGGATCCGGGACTAGATGTTTCTTGTATGTGATTGATAGATGTGGTGTGCTGTAATGATGTCCATTGGAGAGATATACCAACCCTTTATGTAGTATCCTTTGAAGAAGGGTTCTTAGAGCTTGTACTTATTTTTCTGTACTTTCCTTTTAGTTAGGCGTGTTTTCTAGACCATTTACTTTCATTTTAAACACATTACTCTCAGTAGTGATATTTTTTTTGGTTGTACTACTTTCATTGCATTGTGGTTTTCAATGTGCGGTATTTTATTTCTGTGTGTGTATATGTTTAATGAAATTTCTTTCCCTTTTGGGATATTACTAAACGATTCTAGTAACTAGACCTTGGCCTATTGAAGACGGGTTTGAGGTAGTCATGGCACGGGCCCAAGGGGAAGGGTCATGAAAAAGTGGTATCAGTGGTGGTTTGTTTTACATTAGAGAACGAGAGTTTGTTGGTTTTGTTTTGCAGCAACAATGTTAAATATTGCGAATCCGACATTCAGATTCGGGGATTCCAGTGTTAGTGAAACGATTGGTGTATCCATACACCAAGACCATAAATTATGTTTTCTGAATCGGTACATAAAAACACTAATTGCATGTGATTCTGGCGTTTTTTTCTCTTGATCTCATTTTAAGTCAGATCCTCTGGTATAAGTTGTTGAAAATGGTTCATCTTGATTCTCTTTCATGATTCCTCCATCCAAATAGAAATCCAGGATTCCTGTGCATGATGGTGAGGATTGTCCACAATGTAATGTGGCCTTAGAATACGGATTGTTACCTGAGATCATACCATTGGGCGGTGTCCTATAAATACCACTACATGTTGGTAAGTAGTTACTACTGGTTCTACCGAATTATTACACATTTAGGATTAGTTTTTTACATGTGTTTCAATGATATATACCCATCAGGTTGTGAAGAAATCCCAACTCATAGGTTGCCAAGGACTGACCTGAGGTGGTGACCGAGTTTCCATCGAACTAGATCACCATTAGATTAGATGGAGGTCCTTGGAGTTAGCATTATACATGGCCCATCATGGTGATGGTGGGTTTAGATTACCCATATATCATGATGAGGTGAAATTTCTGTGCATAGAGCATGATAACCACTCTTAGAGAACGAGTATTTTCCATAAAAAGCTAAGGGGTATGTGTTACCAAGAGATTCTATATCTTTGGTGGGATTTCATGTCTGTAGCGAAGTATTCATCAAGGAATACCAACCATTCCAGGTACTCGATGAATATAATACATATACTGCTTCAGGGATCACACATCGAAGTGAGATGTGTTTAGGGACATATGATACATCACTATTCCTATATTCATTCCTACTTATGTTATGGTTCTAGAGAGGACATATGTGGTTGAGAGTTCTTTGGTTGAGCATATACAACCAGTGAATGTTAGTAATGGAAAAGTAGGAAAATGATGTTAGTCTTAGAGACATCTACTTGTAAAATGTTTTGGGAAGAGGAAGTGATATGGACATATGAATTTGCGGGTCAGCGGATGTGGAAGAGGATATTGGAGAGAATCATGAGGTGGTATACATTTTGACATGTTAAAACTACCACCCCAATGTGGTCCCCACTCGACTCAATGATTTGGATTATAAATAAAGGGAGTAGCTGCCTGTTGTCAAGGAGTATGACCCAAGGTCTCCAATAATGATTTGAGGTACAATATGTATCTTTTAATAGATGATGTATTACTAGACAAAGGTATTAGTCCTTACTTATTACCACAAATATTGTTCAATACCTAGATTTTCTTGTTATCCCATTGAATTCAAACTTACATATGAAGATACCGATGGTAGGAGACATGATAATCACACATATGTCAATAGTGTGATCAAATCCATAGGTGAGAGTTTTGGTTTCAACCCCATAGTGTATGTGTCGAGGCATTACGACATTAGTTTGTTTATATACTGGTCATCAATAGTTCATTATTATATTGACTATTTTAGGAAAAAGGATGAGTTATATCTGCAGTGTTGGTATGGGGTTTCCCTTGGTTATAGAAAAATAAAACCCATGAGTTATAGGCTAAACTCATGCATACGATGGTGTATTTGATCACTCGTGAGTCAGCTAGCCTTACCCATGTGGCAGTAGATGTTTTGACTTTCTAGTTCCCAATAGTATTTGAGGAGTGTAGGATAGTCTGTTAAAAATTTGTTTCCTGGATTTACCTCCCCATAGGGCGATGGACTTATGCATCATTCTACACCCCTAACATGGCACTCATATTAGCATCAGAATATTGAATGGATTTCATAGATCTTAATGAGTAGGAGAAATGTGGGGGACTTGTAGAGGGTGTTCTTAGTAAAACCTACTGTTTGAGGTTATGTGTCGATTAACAGTACATTACCAAATTTTCTGAGGAGAATGTTTACCCACTACCAAAGGGTCGGTGGGCACATCAATATGTTAAATTTTATATCATTTCACATGGATGTAAAGCTGCCCATATGCTTTTCAGTGGTTGAGACTGTGGTGATGGCTGGAGTCCGTCCAAGACTATGATGTTGAGATAGTATATTATCCTAGAAAAGGGAATTTGGTGTTATACACGCTCAGTTGAAGGACCGGTTTGTAGCTACTATTTGAGGTGACATGTCCGTTAGCCGAGACACAAATATCATTCTTGGATGATGGTGGAGCTGTTTACCTTTAGTTAATGACTATTAGTCCACCACTCTTACTACATGTTAGGGGGAAATAGCTGGTGGAGGTTGGCGGTGATGCCCGACATGCCCATTTATCATCAAGACATGCTCCTGATGGATTTTTTATAGGTGGTGAGCATGTCATACTTTTCAAAGGGTGAATCATAGTGCCAGTGACGTTGCGGGAGGAGGTATTTAGGGAGTTCCATACATCCCCCATAGAGGTACATCCGAGACTAGAAAATCTGTAGCATGACCAACAACTGCAATACTGGTGGTCGAGGATAAAGAAAGGCGTAAACAAGTGTGTTTCGTGATGGCTCAATTTTCAGCAATTGAAGGCTGAGCACTAGGTTCTAGCGGGCTTCACCCAACAACTCAAGGTACCAGGGTATAAATGGGCCTTCATATCAATAAACATTGTGATAGGTTTACCATGTATATCTAGGGTCCACAAAACTATCTAGGTGATCATATACTGACTCACCAAGTCAGCTCACTTCCTAACCAGCATAGAGTTAAGATTTATAGATGTCTTGGGGTATCTCTACATCCAGGAAAAAGTGCAGCTTCATGGGGTGTCATCAACGATCGTCTCAGATCATGGACAACGCTTTACAACCAGACTGTATAGGGGACTACATGAGTTTTTCTGGACACACCTGTAATTGATCACATCTTTTCATCCCCAGAAATATAGTCAGAAGAAGCAGACCATATAGACCCATGAGTACATGCTACGTGCTCGCATCTTGGATTTTGGTCATAGATAGAAGGACCACCTACCACTGGTGGAGTTCTCCAAAAAAACATCCCTCACTCCAACATTGGCATGGGACCATTTGAGACTATGTGTGGGTGGATTTTCAGATCACCCTTATCCTGGAAGGACCCATGGGTGTCATAACATATGTGTTCGGTGTTGGTATGAGATACCACTATGAAGGTTCAGATCATCGAGGATTAGATGAGGACTTCACAGAGCTGGTAGAAGTCTTTTGACGACAAGATAAATAGAGCCTTGTAGTTTGAGGAGGGTGATCATGTATTCCTTTGGATCATACCCTGATGAGGATTACAGAGATTTGGCTAGGGTGGAAAGCTATCATTGAGGTTCATCAGACATTTTCAGATCCTATGTGTAGTTGATGAGGTGGTATAACACCTATCTCTTCCCCCATAGATTCAGTAGGTGCATGATATTTTCCACGTGTCGCAGTTGATGAGATATGTGCATGATCCATCGCATGACATCGACTATAGCGAGATGGACATTGATGAAGGTGATACATTCACGGGGTTCTCAGTGGAGATAGAGGATCTAATGATGTGGGTCCCATGTCGGCTGTCGATTCCTTTGGTGTGAGTTTGATGGCTTCATGAGAATTATCAAGAGAGCACATGGGATAAAGAGACACATATTAATGCTCAATACCCCTATCTGTTAGATTATTTTTTTTGATTTTGAGGACGTAAATCCATAAGTTTGGGAGATTATAATTTCTATAAAATTCGGTGTAATTTTTTTATTATATGGAATTATTTAGAGACTAGGAGCTGAGATGGCATGTGATTCTGAGGCTCAGAGTGCTCAGATTGACCAGTTGAAAACAATTTATACTTTAAATATCACACATGAGCGGTTTTCCTACAAATGTGGAACAACTCATATATGGGTGACCAGATCAAAAATCCGAGGGTAATGTTTCGTTCGGGATGGCAAGTTTACCCTAGGTCTGACTTAAGTTTAGGCGGCGCAACACACTAGTGAGAAAACCCGAAAATGTAATAACCGTAAATAAAATAATTAAATTATCTTATTTTATTTTTCAATATCTTATAACTCATGAACAATGACTCAAAATAATATTCTGAGACCACCCCTGAGCTTGTTAGTGTATGATTTCCTTAGGCAGTTCATATCATTAGTTGGCACGGGAAAATGGTAAAAGTTAGTTTTTTGGCCATAAATAAAATAATTAAGTAACAATTATTTTGTTTTCATATGCATAGAACTCCAAAACAGTAACTTGGATTGAAAATCATAGAGTACCATTGTGCTAGTGAGGGAGTGTTCCCCTTAGGCAGAGCCTAACCTCGACCGACATGGGTCGAGGGTGAATGTTAATTTTTGAACTTTTTTTATGGTATGTTTAGTAAACGTGCAAGTGGGTATTTTTAAATTTTGAACTATTGATCTGGTCAAAAATATGAAGGAATCAATGAATTCAAAAAGTTGTAATTTTTCATAAAAATTTCATAACATTGGTGACAATGGTTGGATGTTAATGTTATATGTTGAGTCTTTTGGAAAAATAATTAAATAACTTCAAAAATATATTTTATTTTTCATTCACACCATTGAGCGGAGGATGGAGACGTTGTGGTGGGGAGAGAAGGTGATGATGAGGGGAAATTAAGGAATCACCATAATGGATTATTGAGAAAGAGTAACCACTGTGTTGTTTTATAATTGAAATAGCGTAACATAAATGTTGTAACATGTTTGTTTTTATTAAATTAACACATTGGATAGTGGAGGAACCAAACCGTGAGTATTATCTCACGAACCTTCAATGAACTTCATCACCAATAAATATAGAAATACACTGAAAACCATCAAAAACCATCAACGCAACTCGAAAAACGGAGCCGAATGTGATGAATGATGTCAACAATGAGGTTGGGGTTGTTTTATGTTGATGTTCTTCCCCATTCATTTCTAAAAACGATGAACACAGACCAACTCACGAACATGTTGATCTGTGATTCGCGAGTTTATGTGGGAGGGTACTTTATTTGAGAATTTCTCTATCTAGGATTCAAAAATTACATGTTATGATTGAACAACAATCGCCATGCCTCTCCCCTGTTTTAACCCTCTAACACAAAGTGCTCGGGATGACACGAACAATGTCTGAGAACACCATCATGTGTGTACTTTTTGGTCATACCCATAAAATGGAGGCTAGAATATTTTTGGACCTTTGTTGTAAAGAGGACGCTTCTGGGATACCATAGGAGTAGGTAGCGTGAATAACGGAACACTAGAGCGCGTCTAGTGGTCCGATGAAGGTTCTTCCAGTGGTAGCAGTGGCATGTGGAGGCACATGGCATTTGCAAGATGAAGTGATATGATTCCCCTGTAAAGACCTGAAAATTTAAAGGAAATGTTTTTTCTTATTTTATTGGAATTTTACGAGTCCACAGTTTCTGACGGCACCTGATTCCGAGGCCCATTGTGCCCGGAATCAATTTCCGAAGATGAGATCGGGTACATTCAGTGAACGAACGAGGGGGTTTTCCTAACATTTGAACCGGTGCTCGGAATTGAAATCTGAGGGCACTGATGAAACCACAGCGCCGGTAATTACTTAAGAAGACCTTTTCTGGAGTTGCGTTGCTCTGGTGGTGTTGTTAAATAAATGGGTTAACTGAAGAGTGAAATAAAATTTGTGCTACAATATTATTTCTATTCTAAGTAATTATAACGTATATGTGGGCGTTGGGGGTGGGACCCACTACATCCTAACTCCACTTGGTAGGATATTAGTGAGATGGGGCCCACACAAGCCCCACCCCTTAAATATCCCTAAAACCCCTCTTAAATTTTTCCAACCCCCTTTATTATGTGACTCACCCACTCCCCATCTTTATTGCATGTCAACCCTCAAATTAAATTGATTGATTAAACCTATTCAATGAATTTAATTTTGCATTTGATTTTTTGATGTTTTGAAAACACATGGAATGTGTTAATAAAATAAGCCTTCTTTATTTTATTTTGTGGGTTTTTTAGTTGTGTGGGGATTTTAGGAGAGGATACTCAAAGGCTTGAGGATCTTCATTTTCTTCATTGGAAAACGCGAAGAACGCCAAGACTTCGACGAAGAATGCCCTCACCACAAGGAGGGATCGACGTGTCATCTCTTCTCCTCTCTGCAGCCGGTGTGTGACGCATTTCACGAAGGATGATGACGTCTCTTCCTTCATTCCATCTTCCCTCCACGACAAAGAATGGGAGATGCTGCTTGCACCTCAGACGTTCTCCATCGACGAATGCGGAGCTTCATCCTCACAACGTTGTTTTCCCGCGACGATCATCATTCGAAAACTTCTTTGAGGTAGGGGTTTTTTTATGTTCGTGATTATTTCTGGTGTTCTTGGTTAATTCTTACTTGCATGTTATCATAATAACGGGAGGAGGTCGGACCGCATGAACCTGGTAGAACGTCCTCCCCTTTTTGTTATTGAATTTTCTTGTGGCTTGGATGATTGCGACGTGGTTCCGTTGCACCACGCGGGAACAAGAAAACCATGGCGATAGAGCGTGGCACCGCCGCGCCACGCCTGTAAGGTCAAAGGAGGCCGCGGCCAGGAGCGGGCTGCAGTAGAGGAGCATGGCGCCGTCGCACCGCGCCGGAACACCAAGGATGGTCAAGGTCAGGGCGGGCCTCAGTAGAGGGGAGTGACGCCATCATGCCACACTTGACGAGAGGTGTCGCTGCCTATGGGTGCAGCGGTTTGGGGAAGCGGCCAACTGAGCCGGCCGCTGGATCCAATGGGAGGCGGGACCCTGCAAGTCCCGTGGGTTCGGTTATGTCCGGCCATAAATGGTTGGCAGTTTATCAATCAAGGGGGGCAGCGCCCCCCCTCCCCCCCACATCCACTCAGTGCGCGGGCGCCCAGGCCGGACCGGCTGCCCCGGGCCGGACCGCCCGTGCCGGGCCGGGCCGCCTGCGCCGAGCTGGGCCACCCGCTCTGGGTCGGGCCGCACCAGTTGGGACAGGCCACGCCAGCCGGGACGGGACTCGCCCAACTGGGCCAGACCCGGACCCGGGTCAGGTTTCCCGGTTCGCGCCGACCCAGGGGGTATTGGGTCGGGTCAGACCAGGCCCAAACCCCCTGTTTTCGGACAGATCCGTTCAAACACTCATAACATGGGATACAGACCTCCGATCGACGCACCATCAGTTGTGTAGGGATCCTTGGCTCGATATGGTCTTTTTGATATATTACACTCAAGGTTTTTAAGAACTTTTGGTATGGTCGGGTAGGTTCGAACACGAATCCAACCGAGCCTTTGGAGCGAAAACACTTATAACATGAGCTCTGGACGTCTGATTGGCGTGTCGTCGACTGTTTTGGATTAATCATAGTGACACAGTTCTTTTGGATTACTCCACTTGAGGTATGGATGCAGATGGAGTACGGTCGGCATGGTTTTAGATAAAAATACCAACCGGACCCCTGGAACGAAAAGGCCAATAACTTTCAGACCGGGCGTCTGATTGACGCGTCGTCTGTCGCGTTGTGTTCCTCTCGACGATATGGAACTTTGGGATTAATCAACTCCAGACTTCATGTCAGTTGATGTATCGGCCCCCATGGCACGTGGAGTGTACCCTCCCGGGATCAAGCATGATGTGTGCGGGGAACCCAAGAGCTGGCTACGATGAGGACGACTATCATACTAGGATCCTCAGTGGGTTTGACGAGGACGACTACTATACTAGGATCCTCCATCAGTTCGGCAACGAAGACTACCATTCTAGGATCATTCATGTGTTTTACAAGGAGGACTACCGTACTAGGATCCTTCGTGGGTTCGTCGAGGACGACTACTGTACTAGGATCCTCTATGGCTACGACGAGGACGACTATCGTACTGGGATCCTCTGCGGGTTCGACGATGAAGACTATTGTACTGGGATCCTCCGTGGGTTCGACTACCGTGCTGGGATCATCCGTGGGTTAGACAAAGATGAATACTATACTTTCATCCTCCTTGGGTTCGGCAGCTACGACTATTAAACTTGAATCCAATGTGGGATCGACAATGGAGATGATTCAGAGGCTATATCTAATCAATTCCACCCCTCTTCATAAATGGATATCTGTTTCAGCTGAGTATTGAATTTCAGTCATTATCTTCGATGAGATTGACTTGATATCCTGTGTGGATTGGATTATTCTTTCCTGCGTTGATTGGGGCATACTTTCCTGTGTGGATTAAGTTAGGATTCCTGAGTGTACCGGGATTTACTTGAGCTCGTGAGTTGGAGCTAAACTCAATTTGATGACTTAGGTATATGTATGGGCATATACATAATTAGTGTTGGATGATACTTCGTGATTGTATTTTTTATTTTTGGTTAATCCTTTTTGGATTCCGGGAGACCTTCAGGGGGTTCCGAGGTCCCTACTGAGTATTGTATACTCACCCATGCACGAGCTTCACCCGCACAACGTTGTGTTGGTTGCAGATGACAGAAATCACTGATCGTGGTTGAGGATTGTAGAGCTGGACAGTACCTGAAGGAGGATATCATGACAAGTCAGTTCCCGAAGGTTGATATCACGACGATTCGGTGCCCGAAGGTGGATATCATGACGAGACGGTACCCGGAGGAGACAGACGGACATGGAGTGCTGAGGAGGAGATCTGTACCTAACCATCAGATAGGAAGCCAGAGGACGATCCAAGTGAGGCTTGTCACCTTTAATCTTTTGTCCTTTGAGTAGTACATTACTTTCAGTTGTAGCTGTACCTTTCTTCTGGGCTTATATTTCTGGCCCCTTGTACTTTCAGCACGTTTTTTTACTGTTTACATAGTGTTTACTTCTACTTGCAGACATTATGGTGTTTGTTTTCTTACATAAAGGAAATTCCTTCCCTTATATTGGGATTTATTCCTTAGGTGATAGTCTCCATCCCCGGGCCTATGGAAGGCGGGCTTGGGGTAGTCACAACACGGGTCCCGAGGACAGGTCGTGAAAAATTGGTATCAGAGGAGTACGATTATACCGTAGAACTCTAGACTATTATCTTTCTTCTAAGTGAAGAAATAGTGTTAAGGGTATTGAGTGTGGTTATAAGTCCAGGGAGTCCAGTGTTGGTGCGGCGGCTGACGTATCCATATACCAGGACCCTGACTTCTGATTTCTGATAGAGTAAACAAAAACATTGATTGCATGTGTGTTTCGAATATTTTCTTTGTGATTTCTTTATGTCACCGCACTGGGTATACTGTATTGACCGTGGAGAACCTGTATCTTTTCAGGATGACCCCACGATGGTAGACAGCTAGGTTTCAAAGCTTTGTGTGAGACGACAACCCACCGAGCGACGGGGCCTCGGTGCAGGGCCCTATTACAACGAAGGCACCGGAGGTACCTCTACCCACTGAGCCACCGATGCCACCAGCCACTACCACTGAGAGTGCACGTCACCTTAGTGCACTGCATGAGTTTCAGCTTCAAGGACCACCTAGGTTCCACGGGGAGAAGGACCCTTAGGCAGTCGAGGATCTCTGGAGGCTGTTGTTCTAGTTTTCAGGTTAGTAGGGATACCAGCCGACCTCATGGTGATCCTTGCAACGAGTCTCCTGTACGCGGTAGCAGGTAGATGGTGGAGCCTGATGCTCTAGGTTCATGATGAGGTATCACTTCTTTGGATAGACATTGAGAGCCTCTTCCAATCAGTTTTCTTTCCATCCACCCTCCATGCAGTGTGCATTCCAGAGTTATTACAACTGCGACAGGGTAGCATGACTTTGGCCCAGTACTCGGTGAGGTTTACTGATCTCTCTTGCTACTCCAATGATATGGTACGAGACCCGTTATTCATGGCCCAAACATTTGATAAGGGATTGAGGCATGATATAAAGGCTTCGATGATCTCCCTCAACATCCCATCACAGGAAGGAGTGTTGGATAGAGCCCTTCTAGTGGATATTTTTCTCACCGAGCAGACACTTGCAGCGAGAACCATCCCTGGATGACCTGTAGCGGAGTCTTCTGCAGCTGACAATAGACAGTTGACACACAAATCCTAGTGGGCCAGGCCATAAGATGAGAAATCTTAGGATGCATATTCAATTATTTGGGTCACACGAAGGAGAGACAACCACACGAGGAGAATGACTTACTATGCATGCCGCGGGCAGGGTCACATGGCTCGAGACAGCCCGACCCGTCCTGCAGATGAGCAGCACATGGTAGAGGGACCTCCCAGGCAGAGGTTCGACCATGGTGGTCTGCAGGGAGCTGGCTGATGAGGCATGGGATTTGACCGAGTAGCGGGTGGTGGGCGATGCTTTGTGGCCCTGCCACCACCACCACTAGGAAGACCACCCTGACCACAGGGAACAGGTGGACATGGGAGAGCTTAGCTTCAGGCAGCTGAAGATTATGACCATGGATCTCTGGGAGCAGATGGACATGAGCAGGACTATCTCCACGTATGGAGACTATTGTTCATGTTGCTTCTAGATTTGTTGATGTTTTGTGTCTTTGTAACATGAGCTGCTGTAATAAAAGACACTTGTTCTGGTGACGTTTTGTTCCCTATCCTTTTTATGTAGTTTTTACTGAGAGGTTCTGGTTTAAAATAGTAGAATTGACCCTCACTTTTGAGACACCTACTAGAGGAGACCTAGTGAACACACACTGGTGCTGACAATGTGACTCGACCCTTAGAGGCGAGAGTAATAGTTGGATCTCTTGGTAGTAGCGTCGAGGCCTTACGACGTCATCCTTTGTATGGATTAGTATCATCCATGTCGGTATTGACTGTATTAGGCAATGAACGGGGTTTATCCAGTGGATGACATCCTATTTATTTTATTGGAAAAGAAGAAATATTAGTAGCTCTTGTAGGACCAAAGAAGGTTCAGGTCATCCAATAGTGGATGAGGACTGCTCAGAGCCGACAAAATTATTATGCTGAGAGGAGGCGGAGACCACTAGTGTTCGAGGATGGAGACCTTGTTTTATTACGGGTCTCACCTCAACGTGGTTTACGAAGATTTGGCTGGGGAGACAAGTTATCTCCAAGCTTTAACGGACCATTCCAGGTTCTCAGCAGGATAGGTGAGGTGGATTATCGCCTAGCATTACCACCTCAGTTGCACCGGGTGCACGACGTCTTCTACGTATTTCAGCTGAGGAGATACGTGCATGACCTGACGCATATCATCGACCATGGGGAGCTGGACATTGATGACAGAGCAACATTTTCGGAGCTTCCAGTGTAGATCGAGGATTGATAAGAGCGGGTCCTACGTGGACAGTCGATTCCTCTAGTACACTTTCACTGGTAGCTGTAGAACCTCCAGGAGAGCACATGGGTGCGGAAGGCTCAGATGCATTCTCAGTACCACTTTGTATTCCTTAGTGTGTTTTAATGCTTTATAGGGACGTAAATTCCTGAGGTGGGAGTAATTTAAATACACATAAATTTCAAAAAAAAATTATTAATTACTTGGGATTTTACGAGTCCACAGTTTCTGACAGCACTTGATTCTGAGGCCCGATGTGTCCGAAATCAATTTCCAAAGTTGAGCTTGGGTACGTTCAGTGAAGGAATGAGTGGGGTTTCATAACTTTTGAACCGGTGCTCGGAATCGAAATTCAAGGTAACCGATGAAACCGCAACGCTGGTAATTTCTTAAGAAGACCTTTTCTGGAGTTGAGTTTGCTCGGGTGGTGTTGTTAAATAAATGGGTTAACTGAAGAGTGAAATAAAATTTTAGCTACAATTTTATTTCTATTCTATGTAATTATAACCTATGGGTGGAAGTAGGGGTGGGACCCACTACATCCTAACTCCACTTGGTAGGATATTAGTGAGGTGGGGCCCACATGAGACCCACCCCTTCAATTTCCATAAACAACCTATTAAATTTTGGCAACCCCCTTTATTATGTGACTCACCCACTCCCCCTCTTTATTGCATGTCAACCCTCAAATGTAATTGATTGATTAAAGCTATTCAATGAATTTAATTTTGATTTTGAGTTCTTGAAGTTTTGAAAACACATGGAATGTGTTAATAAAATAAGCATTCTGTATTTTATTTGGGGGTTTTTTAGTTGTGTGGGTATTTTTGGAGAGGATACTCAAAACCATGAGGATATTCATCTTCTTCATTGGAGAACGCGAAGAACACCAAGACTTCGATGAAGAACGTTGTCCCCGAAATGAGGGATCGACGTGCCATCTCTTCTCCTCTCAGTAGCCGATATGTGACGCCTTTCCCGATGGACTATGTTGCACCTTCCTCCATTCCATTTTCTCTCCACATCAATGAAAGGTAGATGCCGCTTCCTCGTCATACATTCTCCATCGACGTATATGGAGCTTCATCCTAAGTGGGTTCGACGAGGATGACTATTGTACTGGGATCCTCCATGGGTTTGACTACCGTGCAGGGATCCTCGTGGGTTCGATGATGATGACTACTATACTTGGATCCTCCATGGGTTCGGTAGCGACGACTACTAAACTTGGATCCTACGTGGGTTCGGTAGAGGAGAAGATTCAGTGGCTACATCTAATCATCTCAACCCCTCTTCATAAATGGATAACTATGTGAGCTGAGTCTTGACATACAATCATTATCTTCGATGTGATTGACTTGATATCCTGTGTGGATTGGTTTATGCATTCCTGCATGGACTGGGTCATACTTTCCTGTGTGGATTAAGTGATACATTCCTGAGTGTACTGGGTTGGACATGATCTCGTGAGTTGGAGCTGAATAGGATTTGATGACTTAGGTATATGTATGGGCATATAACCAAGTAGTGTTGGATTATTCTTCGTGATTGTATCTTTTTTTTTGTGGTTTATCCTTTTTGGATTTAGGGAGAACTTAAGGGGGTCTCGGGGTCCCTACTGAGTATCGTATACTCGCCCCTGCATGGGCTTCGCCCGCACTACATTGTGTTGGTTACAGACGACGGACATCACTGATTGTGGTTGAGTCTATTAGAGCTGGACGGTACTCGAAGGAGGATCTCATGACGAGTTGGTGCCCGAAGGTTGATATCAAGACAAGTTGGTGCTCAGAGGTGGATATCACGACGAGCCAGTACCGGGAGGAGATGGACGGACGTGGAGTGATGAGGAGGAGATCTATACCTACCCATCAGGTAGGAAGCCGGAGGACAATCCAAGAGTGGCTTGTCACCTTTTAGTTGTTTTCCTTTGAGTTGTACTTTACATTCAGTTGTAGCTGTACCTTTCTTTTGGGATTGTATTTCTGGCCCCTCGTACTTTCAGCACATTTTTTTTACTGTTTACATTAAGTTTACTTCTTCTTGAAAACTATGTTGTGTTTGTTTTATTACATAAGAACAATGCCTTCCCTTATATTGGGATTTATGCCTTTGGTTCTAGTCGCCAGCCCCTGGCATATGGAAGTTGGGCTCGTGGTAGTCACAGCACAGGTCCCAAGGACAGGTCGTGACATCCCCAACCAACTGGCCCGGTCGGTGGAAGCCACAACGTCAGGTGGGAACCGCATGGAGGAATGACCCACACCCAGGCCGTCCGGGTGGTTGGTAAACCGTGGTCCATCGACCATGGTAGGAGGCTAGACCCTGCATCTGTGGGGATAGAAAGGGCCGGATGTGGCACTCGGCTGCATCCCAGCTGGACGACGTACCACTTACCTCACTAAGCGATCAAGCCTTAGGCTAGTGGGTTGTGCCCCTAGTAGCCGGTCAGTCTTACAGAGGCAGGGAAGTCCCCGCTGCATAGTGTGACAGACCTGTGCCCATTGGGCTAGGTTGGATGAGACTAGCTTATCGAGTGACCTAGTGAGCTAGACCCTCAACCAAGCTGCGCCGGGTCTAGTGAGTCCCATTGCACGTAGTCCACTGGCCGGGATGGACCAAACTGACCCCGACCCAAACCGGGCCAGGTCATGTCCTTCTAATTGAACAGGGATATGTGGGACCCCTGTGCCGGGTTGGTCCGGTCAGTCCGACCAGGTCGGACCGGGCCTAGACCCAATCGTCCCCATGTTTACTAAAACACATGTATCTTATTAATTTTGTTTTTGATTGACTCTTTGTTAGGGGTGTTGGGACCCTTGGGATGGGGTTGTCCTTCTGAGATACTGTACGTGAGTTTTGGTGGGAGTTTACATATGGCCTCATTGGATCGGACTCGAATTAAACCGGTCCCTTTGTACAAAAAATAAAAACACATAAATAATGGGCGTCAGAATGAATGTCCATCTATTGCACTGGAACCCTTATGATGTGACATTACTTTTGGGTTACTCTATGTTGGACTTCATAGAGGATAAGATAAACTTTCTGTATTGAGATGTAGAACCTTTAGAACTCAGACGTGTTATGTGCAGATATCCAGTGGCCGACTGTGACGTTGGGAATTAATATTGATCCTGCGTGGGACATCACCTAGAAATCCATTGTAGGTCATCACCTAGAAATCATTTTTGGGTCAGTACCTAACAACCCTATGTGGATCGATTACAGAGCCACTCAATAGAATAAGATGATTTATCTTAACAACTAGTCATCCTTACTAATTTTATTATGATATACATGGAGTGAATTGCATCTTTTTTCTATGCTATCTGTTTGAGATCTTTCTTTGTGGTATTACCTCTGTGGTATTTCTGTTTTGGTGTTTTTCATTCATGTATTAATGTGGGAACTATGGGGCTCTTAGGGTCACTACTATGTATTATTATACTCACTCATGTAGGGGATTCGCCCACACCTATTGTTACTTGTGCAATCGACAGACAACATTAAAAGGACTTTGGGGATCCATGTTTAGATGGTGATCGAACGTGATTGCTAAACATGGTGTGCTATAATGAGGTGTGGCTGAGATATTTACCTAGCCTTCAACTAGGATCCTTGATAGTTTAATTCCATATATTGTACTTCTTTTGTTATTCATTCCTTTCTGTTGGGATTTTATTCTTTATCATTTACATTAAGTACACAAACATTACTCTCAGTAGTGATATTTTGTGGCAGTTATAACAGATTTTTCCCTTTGTGGATTTATTTGGGTGGTATGCCCTATCTGTGTGTGTACAGGATTAAAGGCAATGCCTTATATTTTTTGGATATTCCTTTTCAGTGCCAGTCACTAGTCTCTGGCGTATGGAAGGTGGGAATGGGGTAGTCACAGCAAGGGCCCTAGGGGATAGGTCGTGAAAGTTATATAAAGTAAAAATTTTATCATAGCATATGATTATGAAAATTTTATTTCTTATTCCATATAGTTATTGTTAATGGAATGGTTTAGATAGATTTAGAGGTTTGGACCATGTTAATAGTATTCCCTTAGATTAGTCCACCTTATGGTTAAGTTGAAAGGATAACACATTCTACGATTTCCATGTTAGTTCATCTAAAGTATGTTTTTTAAGATTTATTTTCCAAATAGGAAATATGAAATTTATAGTGGGAAGGGATCAAGGTAAAAAAATCCTTCCAAATTAGCATCTCAAGATGGTTGGAATAAGAACATAGTAGTTGAAACAAGATATAAAGAGTGGGGGTATTCATTCTAAAAGGGAACCTGAACTACGAAAAAGAAACAAGAAGATATTGGATCATTTAACGAGGAAAAATCCCCAATCATTCAATGTATCATATGACCCAATGTTATCTGAAATATGGATCAATTATTTAGATATTGTATATGAAGTCATGGGATTTTCAAAACATCAAAAGGAAATTCTTTCTATTTATCATTTTGAAGGTGAATATGACCGATGTTTGTGTTGGTTACAATACAAGAGAGAAAGATGATTTTCATACCATGGAATAGGAAATATTAAAGTGTATTTTTTTGTATAATTATTTACATATGGATGTTTTTATTACTATGGGGAAAAATTGTTCATCCTGAAGACAAAGGATGATGATTCAGTTACCATGAATGAAGAAAAAATCACAATATTGACAGTGTATGTTTCAAATTTTAATAGAGACATTAATAGTAAAATTAATAATTTTTCTCAAGACTAAAACCATTTTTACAAAGAGATTTGGCATCACAGTAATTTAAAATGTATGAGAAAGTGGATTGTTGTTCTGAAAAAGGTGAAATTGTGTTTTTAACACTTTTATTCGATGGGATGATAACATTCATAAACATTCTAGGTGGAAGGAAATGAGGAAAAAAGCTACTACTAATAATAGAGGTAAGAATAAAAGATGGTCCAAGTATAGTAAAATACATTTTGGTAAATTTATTTTAGGATATTTAAAGTGTTAATTTTGTTGAAAATTTTGTCATAAGGGTAATGACTAGAAGTAAAATAGTAATAAACAATTTGTTAATGAAAAAAATATCTAGTCAATAGTAAGAGTAGTTAGATCTAATGAGTTGAGACATTATGCAATCTTGGTTATGAAGTTACTTTCTAAGGGTGTAAATTATTAATAATTGAATCAAAATGTATGGTAGAATATTTTATGCAATTGAAATTGATGTTGTTGAATCTGGTGAATTCATGAATGCTCTAGGGAGATTGGTATTTTTTTAATATTTACCAAAAGTCCATGATTTTATATACTTTTTCATCTTTTTAAATGATTAGATCGTGATGTGTTTAATGAATTTTAGAGAAATGTTTTTTTACATGGTTTGGTAATGATTTGTTTTAAGGGGATGTATGCATTTTTATTTGGAAAATAGATTTATGTTATTAATAACCTTTATAGTTTTTGTGCAAATTGATGATTATGGTTATTTTTTGGGAAGTTAGTCATGTTTGTTGCTATTTTTATGAGGATGGAATTGTAATTATAGAAATATTTATAGTAAGTATATATACATATATTATTAGAAAATAAAATAATCATTAAAATATAGGTATACTTTATTTTAAAAAATGGTATTTTCAAATGTATAACCATTTTTTACCATGTTAAAGCTATAATTATAAGGACACAAATTTTTTAATGGGGGATAGAAGGTAATATCACACTATTTTATGAAATATATTCTTTCATATTTGTTCAAATTATTTGATATCATGGGTTACATGAAATTAATAGTTTATATTTCATTATACGCACCACCTATTTTATCTTACACTACATATAACAATGTGCTTCTTTGATAACATCTATTATATGCATGGTCGAGTCTTACCAAAAAATAATTTACATTTGAAATTATTATTTTATATAGATGTTAAATATTGAAACTTATATTGGATTGTGAGAATAAGAAAAAATATATAATGTTATAATGATATTATAAATTTTTTTTACATTCATCTAATTAATTTTATAGTTATAAGATAATAATAAATCCATTTTTACGCTTAAAAAATATAATTTTGTAAAATTATTTTCTACATACTTTTAAAGGAGAAGCTATTTTAAATAATTTTTTTTAATCTTTTATAATTTATATATGAAAAACTAAAAATAATTTTTGAAAGTGGAATATCAATATTTACTTTTTGTGAAGTTGTTGAATTTTTCTAAGAAGTTTTATTTTTTGATGAATAATGAAAAACACTAAATTTTAATTAAAAAGTGTTTTTTCATCATATTTAATTATATTGTTAAATTATATTTTATAATGATTTTAAATTATAATTAATTAAATTATAGATAAATAAATCTAATTTAGGTCAATTTTTAAAATTTTATATTGAAATTGGATGTAAAAACATTTCCAAAATTTGAACTTTTCTCGTTAAAAACTCATTCTCTAACAGCATCTGTGGGATTAATTTTAATATAATAGTATAAAATTATATGAATTAAAATGGTATAAAATATATACATAATTATAAAAGAAATAAATTTTTGTACTAATAATATTAAGTTAAATTTTTTACAAAAAATATTTGTGATTAAATAAATTATATTTACACTGATTATGATAAAAACAAGCTTACATAATGATTAAACAGTGAATATATGGTGTATAAATTACACAAAACAAGTCCAAAAGACATTGGATGGAAATATTTAGACCCTAAAAACCTTATTATATATTTTATGAGTTATTAGGACACTATTATTTCAATTTGATGTATATAATAAATTATTTAGGGAAAAGGACAAAAAATTACATTCCTTGCCTTTAACACAAAAAACGTTTTGGATTTGGGAAGACGGTAAATTGGCTTGGATATAATTCTTATTTTTTGAAGATAAATGATTTATTTTTATCATAATAATTTATATTTAAATTTTAATGAACATATACTTAATCATTATTCTTATGTAATTCCAACTCATGGATTAATTAATTAATAATTAAATAAAATAAAAGATATTTTATTAAGTGATTTTAAATTACTAAAACTATTATCTTATTCCAAAGTATTTTTAAGTGTAAATAAATATAATTTGTTTTTAATTCATATTACAATCTATATATTATGAGGAACTTCTTAACCAATAAATATTTAAATTTTTTCCAGTGCGGTTAGAATTAAAGTTAGGTTTTTTCATGATACATGTGTTTTGAATAAATTTAATTTCCAAAACATGTCTGTTTTTTATATATTGGATTTATTATTTAATAATAGATGGTTATATTTTTTATAATAAGTGTCACTTTAATATATCCTTAAATTAAGAAATACATTTTTTTAGAAAACAAGCTACCTAAATGAAAAACCAAAATGGAAAAAATAATGAAACACATTGACTGAAGAACAGGTTATTAGAATTATTTTATTTTTATGTGGTTTGAGTGTGCATTGACTATAAATCACATTTAATACATTAGTTTTCATTTATAAATAACATTATCAATGGTTTTAATACCAATAGTGGTTACCTTTTTATATTATCATGAATTCCACTACTCCTTCAATATAAAAATGTACTCAACCACCCCACTTCTTCACACCTCACAAGACTTTTTGGATCAGCCACCCCTGACTAAATAATCTCCCAATATCACTACCGTCAACCTAAAATACTATATGCAGGAATAAATAAATCCAAGGAATTCATTTCATGTAAAAAAAGGAGTTACCCCATGAAGAGGAAGATAAACCAGACATGACAAGTTAGACTTAAGGTAAGATATTTTCAACTAACAATTTACATATTTGAGATAAATGTCATAATAACTCTTAATTATTTTATATGGTCTATATACATCATATTTTGAAATATTATATCATTAATTATATTATCATCATTGTTTTTAAATGTTTCTTTTAATAAATATTACTTTTGGGGTTTCCTATTAATAGGTTACAACAGTTGTTATGGATTTCGTCTAAATATAATTTCATTGAAGAATTTCGTGATGACATTAATATATATTCTTTTATATGGTTTATATACAACCCTATTAACATTATATATCCTTATTTTTTCTATTAAATTTTTTTTTAATAATTAGTGAAATTTTAGTCTTTCCTGGGTGTTATGAATTAAATGTTCAAAGTGGTATAAGAAATATTGAATGTTTAATGATCTAATTTTTTTTTAAAAAAAATCATCCATGTGAATAATCTTGATATTTTTTATATTTTAATTTTATAAAAGTTATTAATAAAAAAATTATTTCTATTTTTAATTTCATTCAATTTTTTTAAAAAATGAATATTTATAATTTTTTTTAAGGAACGTTTTGACAAATGACAAAAGTAATTTTCTATTATTCCCATACGTGAAGAAAATGAATGTTATGCCACTAGGAACATTAATTTTATTTCATTCATCCTTTGTAAGATTTAATTTTCTAAAAATGAAAATATATCATTTTATTTTGGTAATTTTTGTATTTATTATTTTTTCAAAACAAGGGGGTCTACCGAATTTAAATGTGATTTTAAAATAAAAGGATATTTTTATTTGAATGTTTTTTTCATATGATTTTAAAAGTGTTTTTAAAGCGATTTATGTAGAACGTGTTTTATTCGTGAAGTGGTACATGAGAATTTCACAATTGGGTGGTCAATATAGCACTGAGAATGCAGATTATAGCCTAACATGGGATGACTCAAAAAACGCTAGTAAAGACCGCTACATGTTAACATTGGGTGGCCCAAATAGAATCGGGAAAATTCGTTATAGATTAACATGGGTGGCCTAGATAGAACAAGTAAATCCTATTATAACTTATCATGGGGTGGCATTGATAGGGAAGGGAGGTCCCGTTATAGTTGTCCAATCATTGGGTAATGATAATATTGGAATTCAACTGTATGGTTGTTCTAATTGAAAATGTTTTATGAATATGATTCTGTAAGTGTCCTAAAGTTGTTTTAATTTCATTCAATGGGTTTTAATGAAATTATATGAGAAACAAATGTAATTATTTTTCATTTGAAAATGATTTATTTTATATTATCAACCAAAATTGAAGATAAAGGTAAACATTATTATTTTTCATGATATTACTGATATGATCGTTTCTTATATTTATATATCCCTTACTGATAATTTGTCTGATTATTAAGGGTTTTTAAATTTTTTTCATAAGGTTTATGTATGGGTAAAGGAAAGGAATAATTATTTTGGATAGTTGTGGAGATTTAATATAAAAATAATACATTCATTGTTTTAAATGAATTATATTATGGGAAAAATTGATACATCTCATTTTCATTTCTTTTTATGTATTATTTTTGGGATACTTCTCTGAAACACTAAAGAAGGAAAGATCCTTGATGTGTTAAAAATTAAAATACCTAACTTAACTCAATATTCTATAATGTTTAAGGCTAGTTCCTTATAATAATAAACCTTAATAAGAAATCTATGTAATGAAATAAAATATAATACATGGTCATGTGTAATTAGATATTATTGAAAACCCATAAATTATCCCCTTGGAATCCTCATGTTAATGAAAAAACAAGCATACAACCTCATATGGGCCTCCAACAACACTCTTCCACCAAGAATATTATAATCCATGATTCTCATAGAAAAACATCCCATCAAATATCTAACCAATCCCAAATAAATTATAGTTACCCCACATCCAAATCCAACATGTCCTATGTGATAAATACATATAATTTACTACCAAAATGTCCCATTCTTGCATAGGGGTTTGAATAAATGTTAAAAACCAAATGAATAACTTTTAAGTTGTGTACCTTTTTTACTCATCACATATCCCTCATACCTTAACCAGGTCATATTCCCTAGCCTAATGTAGAATATACTTTCCAAGTCCCTGACATATCTACCTCACACATGTTCAGTACCCCACACGACAAGCCTGGATATACATCTGGCCATGTACCCCAAATGAGTCCTATAAAAATATACCAAAAATAACCTTTTCACTATACTTAAAATGACGTAATGTCATGAAACTAACATGAGCATGTTCCTAAACACCACTTCTCGGGGTTAGTACCCAGCCACGCCAAAATGTTCTATACATGGTGTGCCCCAAACACAGTCACAACTATACATAAAAACGCCTTTTATACCATATCATATACTCAAGTCCATAAAATAACACCATACACTTTTTATTTAGTAAAAAATTTTATGTTTGGGTTTTCCGCATATTAAAAAACCTTTGAATCATTTTTTTAACCCGAAAGTCCCATAAAAACTCAAACATGGTCCTCAATGTGTAACATATTGGTTCCCACATTCAGTAATTTTTCTACCCTTTTCTTTTTTTCCTCTATAAATGTGTGTGTCTTTGGATTGTCTAGATTGAAATCATTTTCATTAAAAAATCACCTAATGTTTGTGTATATAGGGATTTTTTAATTAATAGAGGCTAGGTATGGATGTGTTAATGTCTTGGTGGTATTGTCCCCATGTACCAGGGACACCTAAGGGGGTTTTTATTTTCATGTACAGATATATAGTTTTTTATGTGTGAAAGAAACTTAGATTCTATCTAAAGAGAGAACATGACCTATAATGGTTTCTATGATAATTTTAGGAGGTGAGTAAAAAATGATAATGATCAGAAGACATTTACGGATTATATGTCATATAATATTAAAATATAAGATTTTAGTGAAAAGGAAATAGAATTTTTCAGTATATATGAGCCTCCCAGATTATATGATGTGTAAAAACATTAAATGACATGTAAATTTCATGAGTTATTGATTTATGGATCCTCACAACATGGGTTTCATGAATTATTCAAAATCCTTCTTCCCTCTTGACCTAATTATCTTCTCTTGTAATTTTGGACGCCATTGTTCATTCTAAATTCACTAATTTTTTACTATATCATCATTGAGGTTTCATTCAATCTCTTGGATTAAACGATCCATTCCAATTGTTTGTTATATTTTCTCATTGTAGTACAATTATGTTTAACTATATGTTTTATTAATCCATAGTGATTTTTTTCATTGATTCAATTATAGATCAATTGTGAGATCTTATTCTGGGGTGGTTTACATTGTTGGTTGGGGTACTTTGGGTCTGTGTTACTGAGATTTGTGTTTTTTCCTCTTATATTACAATTAAATTGTTAAATTTATTACATTTTAAGATGTGTATATGGGTTCTTGGGTGTCTATTTTAATTGATGGATTCTTCCTTGTGTTGGATACCATTTTGGGCATGTGTGAGCTGAGTTTTTAGGTATGTGGTTTCTTCTCATGTTTGTGTTGGTGAACTACATTCATCCTCTTTTGATAAATTCGTTTAATAAATAAAATGGAATGAATTAAATTCCATTTTTTTGTTTGTGGAACTAGTTTTTTGATAAAATATGGTT
Organism: Viscum album; assembly: GCA_963277665.1. NCBI lineage: Eukaryota > Viridiplantae > Streptophyta > Magnoliopsida > Santalales > Viscaceae > Viscum > Viscum album. The sequence goes on from OY728136.1 coordinate 300,140,930, forward strand.
TCCCAGGTTCTTGGTAAATTGAATGGGTTATTCAAATACTTATGAAATGTTTTTATGAAATTTGTTTTCAAAGAAAGAAATGATTAATTTTTTTTAAAAATGGTTTCAGAAAAAGAAAACACTGAGAGGATTGGTCCCTTAGGTGTAAGGCGTAGTAATAAGGCTCATCCACTTTTGGGGGGTTTTCTCATGGGTCTTTCTTTTTCTATCATGGCCCATTTCACTAGGGATATATTAGACCTCTAGGGGTTACATTTTAGGGACATCCTCTTATCTTTACTATCGATGCATATGTCAAAAGTCTTGATTATTACCAGATTTTCTATGATTATGTACATGTGTCATAGCTATCCAGAACAACTGTGATCCGTAGCATGATGTTACACATGATTCTTCTTGACTAATTTGTGTTGTTTTTTTGTACTATTTTTATCACACAATCATGGATTTGATATGATATTAGATACATGATTTGTTTTTGACATGATAATTCTACTAAGATATATAAAGATACGAAATGATTTCAAATTAATTTTCATGATTTATTTGTAAATGTGTAAAAGGGGTAATTAATCCTTTTTTTCATGATTTTGATGTAAAATAATAAATTTTATTTCATGCAATGTTTAATTTATTTTCATGATTCACGAATTATTTTTAAGATAGATGATATAGAATACATGGGTGAGACCCAACTGATCTTTTTATCTCACTCCCCTTCTATGGTTCAGAGATTTCGATATGTATTATGATGTTATAAATAGAAAGGTTACAAAATGAGGTGGTTAATATTTTTTTCAGGTTGATTTTGGTAGTTGGATTGTGAAATGGTGCAGGTTTTTCTAATGATATCACTTGGATACTATTTGTGTAGTTGTATTGGATTTGTTTGCCTTTGTTCTTAGACTTGTCTATTTAGGATTGTTTTGCATCCTTTTCAGTTGTATTAACATTTTCATCTTTCAATTTTAATATATATAGATATATATATATTCATGTTTTATTTTGATATTTAATTATATACATGTGTATATATGTCTTTTTGTTGCTTTTGTTTGGGAGAAATCATTCACTATGGTTGTTTTTTAATTCTTGGGTGCCACTAGCCATCTTGGGGGGATCGGGAACACCCTTCAGGTGTGTAGAGGGTTTGGTTATGTGCCAATTTGGGAAGGAATAAATGTTGATTAAATAAAAAGTGTTATAAGAGGATGTATGTCCTCAAGATTACTTATCATGGTATGTCTGGTAATCTAGAGATCAGATCATAAAGACATGATTTGCATATTTCGGTGAGTTCATGGCCATTTAATACTCTGATGAGGCTCAAGATTCCATGGGATGTTTGGATGTGTATATCATATTTTGGTTACATGTTCACAATCTCATTTTTTTTCTTAAGGGATTCTAGTTTTAACTGTGATTATTCTATAGTATGATCATTTCTTTTATTTCATTGTGCTTGGTAACACCACTGAGACCTGTTATTTTAGATCCTTGTGAGGTTGAAACTAACGCTCCTTAATGGAATACTCCGATGGATTATAACATTATCAAGGACATTGTTTGGGAATTTTGTGCTATCAATAATAAAGTACCACAAGCTCAGAACTAATTTGTTGAGGTAAACCGGGAGCTGTAGTAGATAAGGATCGATCCTGGAATTTCTTGGATGGAAACCAACTATCATCTAAGGATACGAATAAACCTAAATAGGAATAATAATTTCATATAATATTTATTTGATCTATAAATTATTTCACACACCTAGGAGTATCATGGTGATGTGAGAGGTGTTTAGACATGAGGGTCCTACCATGGGTTGGTCGGATTCCACGGTACTGGAAGATAGGAACGTGAGCTTAGAGTAGAGGGGTTTCAAGATGCTCTTCTTCAAGTAGTTTTGTCCAGATACATTAATGAAAATGAAATTTTTGGAGTTTCTCTCGTTGTAGTTGGGAGAGAGTTTGGTGTCATACCACACCAATTGGTTTGCAATGATGATTCATTTTGGACAATAGGTTGTAAATAATAACTATCTCAAAGCATAGAAGTACTTATAGGGTTTGAAACCAAATATCATTTCATAGATATTTATGCCAAATATTTAGACATATGCAGAGATAGTTTACATGTAAATGATGTAAGATTTGAATATGATAGTAATTTTTGAACTTTATTCTCTTTCCCTTCCACCTAATGGAAAAATTAGTTGCATGATAGGGAAAAAGTGTAACTGATTGGATCATCGTATGAGTGGTAGTGGTGTTTCTCGGTAGCTATCCTCTTTGTCACATGTAGTAGTAGTTTGCCTTTGACAAATGATAATTTTGGCATTCTCGAAAATAGATAGTGTTCTTGTATTTCATTTGAAACGATGTTTAACAGACAGGGGAATTGTAAACATCATCATAATTTTTTTCACTTTTTTTATTCCTTGATATGTAAAAGGATCTTCAGTTCCAAATTCTACAAGGGAATATTCAAATGCTCTAAGACTACAGGGCTCTGTCCATTGTCCATATGACTGAAGCACCTTCACAAAGTAGAGGGTTTTTTGTAATATGTTGATATGGGTACAGTGATTGTGGGAGGTACCAACTGTGTTACATATACTATAGAATTTTTTTTACCTGATACTGGTGATTTACTATCATTTGTATATATAAATTTCTTGAACATGATTAACCTTCCAAATAACCTCATGTCATTTTTAATAGTGTTATTGACACCTCTAGGGGTGAGGAAAGAGTAAGGATTTAATTGTCATTTTTGAGTGATACAGATAGTTGGTGGAGTGTTAATATACTATTTTCATATTCATTATATTGTTTAATTTGAAATAATAATCAATATTTATTGGATTTCTTCTATGAATTATGATGTCAATTGTTATCATCAACATGTATCATTTATTGTGGAAGATGGGAGCTTGTGGGTTTTTAGGGAGAGTGTTATCAGATTTTTGGTTGGTCAAGACATTACTACATAGATCTCATGAGTTTATTTACTACTACTAAAGTTGAGATGAATGATATTTCATTAATTATTGATCTTTCTATATTTGTTCATTGTTTTCCAACTATTTTGCAAAAACATTTATCTACGATTTTTCTTTAGAGGGTGGTAGTGATTACGATTGACTGAGTTCTACATACACAGCCATTTTTTATATTTTTCAATCATATAGAACCTTCATAGATGAAAAGACCAATATTCTATTGGAAAACCTGATGGGAAAAATTGTTGTTCACCTTAATTTTTCTCCTTGGGAATCCCCATAGTTCTTTTCCAAGAAGGAAGACTTTTCAATCAGATTGTGCAGGGACTATTGGATGTTGAATAGGTTAATGTTTATGAAAAATTATATAGTTCCCCAATTTGATGATATTTTTGTTCATATAATGGGGGAATGCGGTTTTCAATGATTGATCATCAGTCTGGTTATCATGAACTCAGATTTTGGAAGTGTAATATAATGAAGATGGATTTCAGGTTCTGGTATGTCCATTACGAATAACTTTTCATGCTGTGATCTACCTAATGCTAATATATATTATATGGAATTTATGTATAATATATTCCATAATTGTTGTGGCACTTTTTTCTTAGCGTTCATGGATTCTATTTTGGTTTACTCAAGATTAAATCATGAGCATAATAACCATTAGATTTTGGTTTTGGAAATATTTAGGATTCATTATTTTTAAGGAAAAAAATTTAAAATCCAATTTATGGGTCCATGAAGTAAATTTATCTAGAAATTGGATTTTTAATATTTTGTTAGCAGTTTATCTCGAGAGGGTAAGGGTTTTCTTGTCAATGGAAGACCCACAAAATGTATATGATATTTCGTGATTCCTCATTTATTCCAGATACTATTGATGGTTCCCTAAGGATTTTCCATTGTTGGGGATCAACATTGACTAATGTTACTAGAAAATGTTTGATATTAAATTGGTACATGATGTTTCAATCCTGTTTTGATGAGTTGAATTGACTTCTGACATCATTAACTATTTTGATCTTACTTGATCCCGGTAAGGGTTATTGTGTTTTTAATGATTCCTATAGCACTAGTTTGGGATGTATAATCATGTAGGATTATTATATAGCATCTCATGTATATCATTATCTTTGATCATATGAGAATATTTACCCCACCCTTGATTTAGAGTTTTCTTTAGTAATGCTTGTGCTCATGTTTTGAAGACTCTATCTTTTGGGGAATGTTTCACAGTTTTTTCTAACCAAAAGTCTTTACGCTATAAATTTTCTCATAAACACTTATATTATAGATATAGGTATTGGTTAAATTACCTTGATATGTTTGAATTTGATATATACTATAACCTAGGTAAGTGGAATGTCAGTTTGGAATATCATAGTTGGAATGTTCAATAAAAAGTTGTTCAAATATTGAAGGAAGAGTAGAAAAATATGGAGATTTTTACTTAGTAAAATCTAGTTGTCTAGGATGATATTTCAGGAATTCATTTGACCAATATCTATTTTCCATAAAACTCTTTGAGTTTATTCTCTAGTTCATACAGAAGGATGATGAGTTCAGAGGAATTCAAGAAACCCATTATGGTGTGGATACCTTTTTTCTTTGGTCTATCTATTTAGATTGTATTCTCAGTTTTGGGGACTAATTTTTCATCATAGGTTCATTGATGATATTTGTTTTGTTTTATTGTCATAGTCATTCATGGTCCATTCATACCAGCACCGTGAAGGTGCATTATAACATGATAATTAGATTTTTGGTGTCTGGGTATGAAGCGTGACTTTGCTGATTATTTGTCCCACTATTACACTAGCCAATAGATAAAGCTAGAGAATCTGAAACATTTTGGTTTTGAAAATCATCTTCCAGTTCCATTTTAGAAATGAGATTAGTTATTCATGGACTTTGTCGTTGTATTATCATAGACTCCAAATGGAAGTATTGCTATCAAGCTGGTGATTCCTAGGTAAAAATGTCATATCATTTCATTTTAATCAAGGATTCATATAATGTAAATGATCCGGATAAGAGATATGTGTATGAATTTTTGAGGTTACATGTGGTTCCATATGCCATTGTTTTGTAAAAATATCCACATTTTACATTGCTTCTCAAGATATGTGTTTATGAATCAATATAATTTTATGTTAGATTGAGTATTTCATATCACCCCCAGATAGAAGACCATATAGAGTATAATATTAATATTTTCTAAAACATTTTTATGACATTTATACTAGTGTATGGTGGATCATGAGATATCCATATTGGATTAATTGATTTTTCTTATAATAATAGTTTTTAGTTGTCCGTCTTAATGGATCATTTCATGTCATTGTATGACCAGCCATTATGATCAACACATTGTTCGATAAAGGTGGGAAAAGATTATTTGGCTAGGTCTTGTTTCATTCAGAAGAAGATAGTGAGGATTTAAGATATAAATTGTTTGATTGAAATGATTTAGAGTTTAATAATGTATTTTGGAGATCAACAAATTCTTCAATCAAAGAATTTTATTCGTGTCTAGGTTTTCATGATTTACATTCATCGGTTGGGTCATTTTCATCTTGGAAAATGGGTAATGATGGCATCGAAATATATAGGACCAGTTTAGGTCCCAGAGCGACATTGGAATGTTGATTATTGGTTATTATTAAAGGTTTATTTTATAGGAATTCAGGTTTTCTTTCACATATCAAAGCACTAGAAATACCATCTTGATATCTCCCACATTCCGAGACGAGAAGTTAATAACTTAGATCCAGATGTTTCAATTGTAGACCATCAAGAAAAGATCATTGACTCTCAAGTGAAATTATTTCATCGGAAGTTGATTTTGTTGTCCACAGTGGTATGGAATCATTGAAAAAAATTCTCTTGAGAATTAGGAGTGTGATTCATAAACAAGGAAGAAATAATGTCACCTCATTACTCATCTCCATTCTTTGACATGACATGATAATCATGAAAAGTCATATGGTGGGGTGTTTCATACACCTCGTTACACACATACAAGTATTTTCCCGTTAATTTATTATTTTTGCCTTTAATTTTGTGGAACATGGGTCTCCCCATATTGATTTTTTTGAGAAAAACGACCTAATGAAAATGGATGTATATATATATATATTGAATTAATGAATTATGGGTGTAAAATTTTTAATTTATTGGTAGGGTTCTCCCCGAGTTCAGGTAATGCACGTTGTGGTTTGTATTTTCATGAAATAATTTTAGGTTTTAATGTTTGTAAGAAATTTACATGCGTTTTAATGGGAGTAAAAAAAATGTTATGGTTTCCAGGACCATTTTATGATATGAATAGGCAATATAAACTATTACATTCCATGTAATTATTATACACTATGTAATGTTAAATTATTTTTTTAATAAAATGTTGATTGAGATTTTAGTGAACATGATCCCTATAGATTACATGATGTCTAAAGAGACTACAATCCATATAAATTTCATGATTTTGAGATTTATAGAACCACATAGATAATGTATCATTAATATTTTCGTATCCTTCTTCTATTTTTACGTATGGATATTCCCATATGATTTTGGTAGAATGAGTTCCTTCTAGAACGATTCAATTGGTTTTGGATCATCATATGTGTCAAATTTCATATCCATGGGTAAGATAACAATAACAATTATTCATTTTCTTTGGTCATGGTAGTTTTATTTCCTTTCTTTATTTGTTATGTTGATTATTTATGAAGTTCCATATGATTATCTTCTGGATTTGTTATGTTATTATTCTCTGGGGGCTTTTTTATTTATTGTTTGTGGGGTGAAAAGAATGTGTGACTCATGTTGTGAGGTTGATGGTTCAAAATAAATCCTATTTTAGTAAATTTCATTTCTCATGTTCTGATAATTTTTTTTATGATATGAAATTGAATGATATGACAGGCATGTTTTGTGTGTGTGGAATTTTTTTTATATAAGATAGTTTTACCCTATTTTTCAAATATAAAAATGGTCTATTGATTAATTTTGAAATAATTTTTATGAAATGTTTCTTAAAATCATAAAATGATTAAATAGTTTTTTAAAATGGTTTAAAAAATTTATAATCAAGGAGGCATTAGGTGATTTGGTGGAAGGTGTAGTAACATGACTCTTCCATTATTTGGTGGTCTTCCCATGGTCCATTCCTCTACTCCATTTTCCAGTAGTTATAGGGACATGTAATACCTGATGGGGGGTTTACATTATGGGGTGTTCCTATTCTATCTAGGCTCAATGCATATATCTAGTTGAAAATTTCATACACAATTTTCATTGTTTAGGTACGAGTGTCCTAGCTATCCGGACCTAGTATGATCTATGGTGCGATGTAACCAATTTTACTTTATGAATGATTTGGTATCCTTTTGGTTTTTATTGATTTGATTGTACTATCAAGGATTTGATATGATATGTAGTGCATAATTTTTTTACATGATATATCTAATGTTGTATGTATGAATATGAAATGATTTAAAATTTGTTTACCTGCTTTATTTTGAAATGTGAAAAAAGAAATATTATATTATTTTACCTTGAATTTAAATTTTTTTATTTCATTCAATTTTTTCAATAATGTTTATAATTATTGGATTACTGTATAGGGATTTTATATGGACAATGTTGGTGAGACCCTAATAAGATTGATTTTCACAAACTGAATCTGGTCTCCATGAAAATCGGCACCAAACATGGCCCGCAACATGGAACGAAGGGAGTTTCAGATCTCTACAGGCGGGAACATGTTCTTGAGTATCATAAACTAAAAATTGGAAATGATTTACCCATGTTTATAAACATAAAACAAAAAAATGAATTCAAAAAAACAAATCAGGATTTTTCAAACCAAAGAATATTTTTAAAAAATTAATAACTGAATTACATAGTTTAAAACAACTCATAAATACTATAACAAAGGTAAAAAACCAAAAAGAAACAGCCCATGAACACTCATGGCAAGAGGCACCTCCCTCAAGCCATATCGACAAGACTTCACCACTAAGAACCTACTAGAAACCCAAAGCACTGGCACAATAAACTGTATCCAGCCTAAAACATAAAAAATCCAAGTCTACTTACACACAAAGGTGTAAGTATGGTGTGAGACAAAGCCCAGTAGGATACCACCCCTAAGAGATTCCGTGCGATATACATTCAACATTGAAAATCATTGATGTTTTAAAAAACATGTAATTTCTAGTTATAATTTCAAGAAGATGCAACATTAAAAAAATTAGTTTTCAAATGGGTTAATTTAAAGATTCAACACTATTAATATAAATTCCAAAACTACTGAATTTTCCTTCCAAATATACCGTATTCCAAAGGTATGTATAGTGGTTCTAATGAGAAGAAGCAATAAGAAATAACCCCTAGGCACTAGCTAGTTGTGTGTCCCAGGTACATCGTATCTTGGTGAGAGTAAATATCACAAATATTCTCTCTCATGAACGAGCCACTAGTAGGGAACATACCCAAAACCAATCAGTCCCCAATCGCCATCATCGTAGTATAGTTAGAGTTTTAAGCGTCGATATTTCTATGTGAAACTAACGCCAAACCCCACGGAGTCACTAGTATACATGTTCACGTCCACCCACCTAGATACTCGGGTTTTCCCCTTGTGCTAAAACATGTTCAAAAAGTCCTGTAATATACATTCACATGAAAATATCATTTCCACATCATGAATTCTCCAATCATCCCATGTGTATACCACACAAGTCACAAAAGTCAACATTTCCTTCAAATTGATTTTGATATCTGACTCGCACCAAAATAACCCACAATAATTTTCACATTTCTTTAACACTTCCAAAAATCCATTAAACAATTTTATAAAACCATTCCATGATCGTACGACTCTCATAGAATCCACATCACTTGTTGCATAATAACCTTTTCATAACAAAAATCTATTTTCACATAATAGTCACAAAAAACATCCAACATCATATTCACATCTCTTACACAATTTAGTAAATTCTTCATAAAAATTTATAAAAAATTACTAAGATAGAACACAGGAAAAATATCTCCTTTAACATTTAAAATGTACCATTTCAAAATATACACACTCCAAAACAGTTTTTCAATATGGTTTCACCTCCTACATATATCAATATATCATTCAAATCCTTCACAAAACAATTCTAAAGACTGTACACAATCATTGTTCATAAAACCCATTTCGAAACCATTTTTCATGGAAAAAACCACACCAAAACAATAAAAAATTATAATTTTCAACCCTAGAGGCCTTAATAAAACCACATTCAAATGTTATAAAAACACCTTGAATAATACCAAGAATGATATAAATGAAAACACCCATTTCAGTAAAATTCTCTCAAGAATAATAACAAAGTTTTACACAGCAATACTTTTCCAAAAAACCCCTTCCACGGACCAAATGACACTAAATAATTAGTAAAAAATCATTTTCATCCCCTTTAAACAACTAATAAATCAATTTCATATTTTTTAAAAATACCACAAATGATACCACATGTGTTTCATTCGAAAAGTACAAAACATCAACAAAAATGCAATTATAAAATTAACTGCTTAACCAAATCCCTCAAAAAGGTTTTCACACCAAATATATCATATGGGTAAAATGAAAAACGAGTAAAATAAGAAAAATAACTCAACATGGAATGAATAACCATGGATTAACATTCTTTTTTTAGTCGAAACCCACATATTTGGTGTGAAACATCAAGTGCACCACTGTTGCACCACAATAAAGTGATGAGAAAACTAAAATCTCGCGATTAAACAACAAAGACACCATGTAAAACCCTAGGTTCTATCCCTAGCTTCTGGACACATTGGAACATCAATAAAGTGGGATGAAACCCTAATGAAATGGAATAAATAGAAAGGAGTAACACTTTATAGAATATTTGAGAAATTTCCATAAATCCACCAGTATTTGAATATTCAAATATCCAAACAGTAAAGAGAGGATATAACAAAGATTATAAGATCATGTTGGAACAATAATGGGTGGAAATTATTGAGAAATTAAGGATTTATTAATGAATCAATTTACCTCTTCAAATCTGGGCGATTTGAGAAATCCATAGATAGTTTTCTTCCATTTCTGATGACAATGATCTTCAATGATGGGGAGGAGGGCCTAGGAGCACGCCTTGGGTATGTGGGCTCAGGTGAGAGTTCAAATCAGTGAAAAATGTAAAAATATAATGAGATATTAAAAAATGAAAACATATTTTTAATGACAGAAATGGGATTTCAGGTTGTCCTACCACCTTAATAAAAAACCCAAATCCATCATTATTATCGATTCCTATGGATTCCAAATTGATATGGTGATTTTAATATACCATGGGATTCCATTTGGGAAGTTTAATGTGTGTAAAATGATAAAAAATAAAGGATTTATAAAAGAAACAAAAATTTAGGTTTATATATGGAAATGTGCTTATGGTTTGGCCCAAATTTCGAAAACCCACCATTTCCACCAAAATTCATAGTAATCCCCCAAAAAATTCATGAAAGAAAATTAAATGAAAAATGACTTTAAAAATGTCATGTATGTACAAATTAAACCCACCATAGAACTTGTTACGCTCATAAATCCACAGTAAGGCCAAAAGAAAAAACCAAACCCAACCGAAAGGCCAAAATAGACTCATTTGCCATTCTTTTCCCCCAAAGGCCAAAAACACCTCATGTGATCAATTAAGGAAGGAATAATTCAAAAGAAAAACATAAAACACTTTTCTAAAATGATCAATCACATTCAAGATTTATCACAAATGAAAACTACTAAAACAATATCCTATCAAGGCTAAAGAAATTTTGCCAAACAAACAACAACATCGAACAAGGCTACATTTACCTTGATATAACAAAACTGTTGGGAACACTCCAATCACAACGTTTACCCAATGAAGATTCAGGTTGTTAGATATCTCCAAATGATACTACCCACTTCCAAGACAATACCATGAAAAATCTAGTTACTCGTACGAGGAGACACAAATAGGCTCCCAACTGTTAGAGACAACATAAATTTTTCTCGACACAAAATTGGGACACAAATAAGGGGAGGCCCCAACAGACTCTCTGGTACAAGGGTTAGACTTCCATTAGACATTTACAAAAGAACATATATGAGAACCAGGGTGGGTCTCCCCAAAAGAAGAACCATCCATCTTAATCGACCATCATGGGCTCGCATAAAAAGACATCAAAACTCAAAGAGTTGGGACAGCCGCACAGTTAGTTCTCCCAATTATGGAAACTGGGCAATAACTGTGTGGATCCTTATATTTACATGGCTTTCTGGGGATAAGTTACAACTCACAATGTGAAAGAAGTGCACTCATCCTATATAAAAAAATTTTAAACCACTTTCAAAAAACTCAATGGAAACCAAAGGATGATGGAAAGACATTAGGCAAAACACATGGTCACGAGGCCCTCCACCTCATTCAATCAAATGGGAATAACAAAATAAAGATGAATACACCAGAGGTTTGAACTCTTCCTATCATTCATACTTATGGTAGGACTTCTTCAAGGGTTTAAACGACCATGGTATTTCCCCTAACTACGCACCAATGTCTCTCCGGGACCTATGGCTGGAGCTCAAAAGATTGAAGCATCTTCAGCTTCGCATTTATGATTTGGAAACCCATGTATGGAACTTCTTCTTTTAGTCCCACAAACAACTTCACTACATACACTGATGGGTTCACGAAGACATAACACACTCTATTACTCACTTCACCGAATCCTGAAATTTCACTAATACAAGGTATCAGAAGATGCGCACACATCCCACCTTGTTTCTTCGGGTGAGAAACAACAATAGGGGAGAGAACATATAAACACCTTCTTCTCAGATAGAGGATTTGATGTTTTTCCCAAGGGAGACATACTCCCAACATAATAGAAACCGTTGGAGGAATTCATAACCTTCACCTTTACATTCAAATTAGAAATCAAATAACACAATTCATAACCAAACATGACTATTTCAATTGATAGAAAAAATACATGGAAAGGGACCTTATTCCAAGTCCCAAAAAGACACAGAATTCCAGAAGGTGGCCATAATGGCCTCTCATGACCAAATTTTCCACACAGGTGGTTTAAAATGAACTCCTACTTTAAATAGACTATGAAGGGCCCAAAAGACCTATTTGACACCATCCATACAATCATCAACACTAACAACCCCATACCACTTCCACCCTCAATGAATCGGGCTACTTAAGAAACTATGGTCTCTTTCAACGTTCCACGAGAACTCTCTTACTACAAGAGTGTCCTCAAGTACAAAAATTAAAAGGTGTAGACTCATTCTACAATCTTGAGAAAGTATTCTATACATTGATCAACTATAGGATTTTAAAATGGCAAAACACGTCGGGATTAATTCAATTATGAACTAACCCTTTATAGGGGCGTACCTTATCCAATGAGAGAACCCAAGATCCCATCCAACCTGGTCCATTTTTTAAGAATAACCACAAACAAATCCAAAAATATGAGGGGAACCACCATAAAGGCTTCCAAAACATTTCTCAAATGATAGCACTAAAAAGATCATCAACCAAACATACCGACAAAACACAAACCAAAAACAACGTTCAAACAATATGGGTTCTTGGACTCAAAACATTCCATAACATCATCATTTACAAAAACACATAATACACACCATCCCAAAACACTCGTCAAGACCTCATGTTTTCATTTTAAAAACATTTCTTTGAAAACAAATGGTTTAGCAATTAGCGTATCCACCAATGGTACACCATGGGCCCCACACATGCATGTTTCCGTGGCACACCGGGAACCCTTCTCATATCTATCCCAGAACTGATCCAGTCATGCCATTGAACATCCACCATCCCATACAACCCAATTCATGTGGTTCCTCATGAAAAAACCAGTGGTTAAAACCAATACTCTTTCCACTTCCCAAAACCAAAACAATCAACCAATACTTCATTTTCCTCAATATAGCTAACCACGAAATAGAACCCAAATTAACACTGACACAACCTTTCAGAAAGGCACAATCATTCAAATGAAAAATAACTTTCATGTAATACACATTAATTTCAAAACATCTCATCCCATTAAAACAGCTTTCAAATGTTTAGAAAACTCTATTAGAAACTCTTTTTCAAAACCCATGTTAACATAGTAAATGGTTTCAAAAGAGGAATAAAAACACCAATTTTCTAAATAAAAAAAATGAAATTATAGTTCCACCATTTCAAAAATCAACCCCTTCCATATTTAATTTAAAATTTTTTCAAAAAAAATTTACGCTTCTTAAAACAATGTCATTTTTACTTTAAAACTGATATTCCATGATTTGAAAACTAAAGGACACAAGACATAGTGAGGAGGAACTGTCATCAGTGGGTGACTTGGGAATATGTTTGGTGGCCACACTCAATCACTTGACCATCATAGAGAGTGTTATAGAGCAATATCCTCAGATCCACATGGATTTCGAGGCCCTAAGAACTCAATAAGACCATTACCAAACTATCTTTTAATTTCCCAAAATCATCATCGAACAAAAAAAAAGCCAATGGAATTAGATAAGTCCAAACCTCCCATGGTGACATGAATCCCATAATGAGGTGTTATTATAATGAACACTACCCATACCTAGAATTCCCTGTTCTGAAAACTGAAACTCCATACTATCCCGACTGTTCCCCAAATAACATGACACAAATAGTTAACATAAACCTCCTTAGATACCATTTGGTCACGAACTGAATCATGTCGCCGCAAAAACAGACACCAAACCCCACTTTCCACATGGACCAAAGGGAATTAACGATCCCCATGGGCTGGCACAAGTGACCGAGTATCATAAACTAAAATTTGGGAATGACTTGCCCAATTTTATAAACTTAGATAACAAATAAAATGAATAAAATGAATATAGATTTTTTAAAGCAAACAACCTTTTAAAAAATTCATAACTGAATTCAATATTTTAAAACAACTACCAATGTCAATATAAAAGGTGAAAAACCAAAAATAAATATCCCATGAACCCTCATGGAAAGAGGCACCGCACTCAAGACATCTCCACAAGACATCACCACAAAGAACCTAGAAAAATCCCTGAACCACTGGCACTATAAAATTTACCCACCCTAGGACATAAAAAACGAAGTATATTTATACACAGAGGTGTAATTAGGGTTTAATCCAATCCCTTGAAGTATACCACCACTAAAAGATTCCATGGGATAAACATTCACAGATGAAAAACATGCAAGTTTTCAAAAACATGTAATTTTTAGTTACAATTTCTAGAAGATGCCACTTTAAAAAATCAGATTTCAAGTGGGATAATGTAAAGAATAAAAAAATTTAAAATAAATTAAAATACTACTGATTTTTCCTTCCAAATTTTCCATATGCCTATTGTATGTATAAATGATCTAATTTAGTACAAGCAATAGGAAATAACCCATAGAAGCTTGCAAGTTGTGGGACCCAGGTACCTTGTATCCCTGTGAGAGTAACCGAAAATAATATATGTTCTCATGAGAGAGAAACTATAGGGGAACATACCATTAACCTAGTGGTCCCAGATCACCATCATTATAGTTTAGTTAATGTTTTCATCGTCAATCCTGCTATGTGAAACTGAGGCTAAACCCCATTTACTCACTAGAATAATAGAACTCCTTCACCCACCTAGATCCAAAAGTTTTCCCCATGTTATTAAAACAAGTTCAACAAGTCCAGAAATATAATTTTCAAATGAAAATATCATTTGAATATCACAATGTCACCAAAAAGTCCACATTTATACCTCACAAGTCACTAAATCCCACTTTTCATTAAAATTGATTTTGAAATCCAACTCACACCAATGTAGCCCACAACAATTTTCACATTTCATTAAAACATCCACAAATCCATTAAATTTTTTTAAAACCATTACAAGATATTAAATATCTAATAACATCCCACTCACATGTTACATAAAATTTTTTTCAAAACCAAAATCCATTTTTCACATCACACTCACAAAACATATCCCACATTACTTTCACATCTCTTAAAAACTTATTTAAATCCATAAAAAATTTCATTAAACATTTCTATGATGGAAGACATGACAAAAAATCCCCTTTAATATTTAAAATTTAGCATTTCCAAATATACAGACACCAAAACTGTTTTCCAATATGGTTTAACCTCTTACATAAATCATTAAATCATTCAAATCTTTCATTAAACAATTATAAAGAGTTTACCAAAACATTGCTCACAATACCCATTTCAAAACCATATTTCAATGAAAAAACCATACCAAAACACTACCAAAGTATAATTGGAAGACCTGGGGACATTTATAAAACCACTTTTAAGTGTTTTAAAATAACCTTGATTAAATCATTCAAATCCCTTAGGTTATGTGGAGGGCCTGATATTGTGACATTTTGTGAGGGTATCCATGTCATTGTATTACACAATGTGTCCCCAGAAACATAAAATCCATAATAAAACTGAAAACTATTTATTGAAAAGATATCATGGGATAAAATTATTAAAACTCTCTACCAGTAGGTGAAAAACATTTAATCATCAATCCATATCAATCATGCATAGAGATAAAACTCTAATTGATCCATATGATAATCCCTTGATGGTACCTCCTCCCTATCCCTCTTCCCTCACAGTCATCTTGTAACCATAGTGTTGGAGATCTCACATGTGACTAGGAAAAGCGTAATAAGGAAGAGAAAAAATAAAAAATAAAAATAATGAAAATATAATAAAATTTTTTAGGGAATGAGAGAAAATGAAAATGGGGCACTAGGCCATCCCAAAATTCATGGAAAACTATACAGCACACCTATGTAAAAAACCATATTCAAGAATAAACAAAAAAACAGGAATTTAAATTTGGAACTCCATTTAAGAGATACCACCATTCACAAATAAATTAATGATAATTATTTTATTAATTAAATAATAATTATAAATCATAATATTGATTAGTTTAAAATTCCAGAAAAAAATAACCATACGGTGAAAAATCTAAACTTTTACCAATGGAGTGATAAAAAATGTTATCCAATAACCTATTAAAATTGAAATTACCATTCCCCTCCATAATACCTATCATCCTAAAGAATATTTCCTAGAAAAAAACGAAAATACATTTCCCAAGGAACATGCACATCCAACATCACCTCTAAAATCCACTAACTAGTATCTCATTCCCCTGACTCTCTAAATAGAAGGTGCAGGATGCTTTACTACATAAAGGATTCGTCCCCTTGTAAATTTCTTAAAACATTCTGAAATTCCATGCCCTTCTTAGCAACAACATTTAGGTCACCCACACTTGGTGGTAGGGGAACAAAGTGGCAGACAACTTTGCCTCCCTGGTAGCTCTAGGTACCCTGTTTTGTTGCCTTTCTGAGAATTTCTTACTCAAACATTAGTGGGTGAACATGATTCGGGTGTATGCCCTTAGCATGCATTATTTTTGGCCTCAATAAGACCTGGATTCATTCTCCATGACACTCTCCTGGCCTAATAATAAAAATTATAAAGGGGATGCTGATGACTAGATGTGGCCAACTCAGTATATCCAAGAGTCATCCAAAAACAAAAACCACAACTTGTACCCATATCATCAGGACTGAAATCTTATACACTCTACATACCACTTTAACATAGGATTAAAAACCCTAGAATACAATTTTTTTATATCCACCATATGTCCTAAATTATAATATTCTATGAGCACCATGCTACTCAGAATAATGAAACAGAGTAATAACACAAACATATGCAACTCAACTACAGAACCAAACAGACATAACACAAGAGAAAAGTCTTTTTGAACAAGGATAACTTCCAAAAACTAAATATCATTCTGCACTCACATGGTAGTTCAAATATTATGATATTCCCATGGAGATCCTCTTCATAAATATAGAATCACCGTCATTAAAAAAACTGTTGAAATGACCACCCACCACTCATGAATAATTCTAAAACAAAATTTTCCTAATGATGCTCCCACTAATCCAAAAAAAGTCCAATTAAAACAAACAGCGTTTTATCATGAAAACTCAATTTACTGTAAAAATTAATTTGGGTTTCCTTATTATTATTTTATTATATTCTACAAAATATTTATATTAAAAAACCATTACAATTTATAAGATGACTACCCATCATGATATAATATTTGATATAATAGAATTGAATAGGACAAGGTAATAATCAAATAAAAAATAGGCCATACACTAAATGCAGCTCTATAAGCCTAACTTTCCCATGAATATCACTCAAAACATATTAACTATAAATTTATAAAAAATCATTAGGAATATGATAGAAATTATCAAGATAACTATATGAAATATTATAAGTGAGGTAGTGAATGGTGAATTATGAGAATGGGAACATATTTATAAGGTTGAACATGCAATGTGACCCTTAAGGTATAACTCTTATAATGATAATCAAAACATAAATCATGCTTTTAGAATAGTAATTTGTCCTTTAAAAATATAAATATAATGAATGGTAAAGTAAATTAATTTTTTTTGTAATAATATAATACATTTTTATCATAATATTATTACATAAAATTGTTAAATATATTAGTATTATTGATTGACATATTGAAAAAAAAATTATATTTTCAACACAATATATATGATTTATCTTCATGAAAATAAATATTTATGATAAATTCAAAATATTAAATTAAAATTTCTATATAATAAATTTATTTTATGAAACAATTAATACTTTTATCAATATTGATAAAAAATTATATTAATTAATAATTTATTTATAACTGTTTGAAATATGGTAGTTACGTAATGTTTTTTTTTCAATAAGTAAACATTTTATGTAGATATTGAATTTACCGATTTTTAAAAATTATTTTTGTGAAATGTATTTCATTTTAGGAATCATTAAATCATGAATATGTTAGGGATAAATGTTTTTTTTTTCTGAAAATGTTGAATTATGGTGATTTATAATATACAAAAAAATATTGCATTTTAATTAAAAGTTAAAAACATTATTAATTTCATTTGTGGTGATTAATGAAACAATTAAAATAAACTCATATGAAATAATTACAATATATAATAACATGGATAAAACATAATTTCATACTTATTAAAATTATTAAAATAATTAATATTATATTAAAAAACAAACCTATCCCGCTAATAAATAACACCCTTTAGAACAACTTTTCAGATCGCTCTCTATGTTATTGATCATTCTAAATTTCTACACAAATAAATTTACTAAAATCCTTCCCATATTAAACAATTTATTGGCATGAAAAATTTTAATTCTAAAAATAATCATGTGTTAGTGTAAGAGTCAATACCAAAAAGAAAAAATAAATACTCTAAACTAAATTTTCATATATTCTATGCTAATTATGCCCCCTAAAATACATTATATCCATGTTGTTATAAAAAAAAGAATATTTAATACATTTAATTATAATTATTAATATTTAAAACCCATATTTTATAAAACATTAACAATTTTTAAATTTAAAACATCGACCATGTCTTTGTTGGTTCACAGGATTCATAGATTCCATGTTTCCTTTTTACCCATCAACATTATAGATGGTTAGATAAATAATATTATGGTTAATAATATTATGTCATGTATACCATATATTATTTAATAAAGAATAATATGTGAATAATAATTGAATGGAATAAAAGAAATCATGATCATGATGGTTTGTAAAACCTCCAAATAAACTAACTGTATATTGAAAATATTTTTAGTAAAAAAAACTTCCCTATGTATTAAAAAATATATATATTTGTTTCTATGTAATGTTTTATAATTAAATGAATATAATTTAATTTAAGATTAGTAGTTCTTGTCCATTTAGATTGGAAAATACAAAGTTATCTATATACTAATATGACATTGTTTCAGTGAAATTATCATCCTTATGAGAGTAAGAATAAAACAGATTTATCAAAAAAATTATTTCGAACGAATATAAAATAATTGTAATAAAATAAATATAGATGAATAGGGATCATAATACACTATTTAAAAAATTTAGTTATTTTATTAATGAATTAATGTGACAAAAACATTAGAATAGAGTACTCTTGGAATGGGAACATCATAACCATTATCCTCTGTTAGAAGTAATAATATTTAACTCTAAAAATCAGTTTATAAATATATTATACTCATGCATTTAATTTAGATTCCTTATATATTTTCTCCTCACATATATACATTATGTAAATTAAATTAATGTTTTGGTCTTTATTGATTCCCTTTTCAATTTCATTAATTATGAAAATAAAATTAACATGAACTTCTTTTTTGTTTGCCTCATTTCATATACAACTTCATTAAATGATATTAACCATTCCTTGTTTAAAAAATCAATCATTTTTCTTGAAAACCATTTTTCAATATATTTATTATAAAAATTATCATACTTGTACCCTCATAAAATATTGTTTACACATTCCCATAAAACCATAGTTAAGAAGGTAATTTGCAATGTATATTCTCTATAATTTTAATATCTTCAATGAATTTGGAAATTATTTTCATTACCTTTTTAAATTTTCTCATTAATTAATTTACAATAATTCAATAATTCTTTATTTATTTTGAGTATTTATGATATTCTATTTAATCAATATGACATGACAATATAAAAAATTTCCATTTTCATGGTTTTCACATATACATATAACAAATATACAATTTACTAATGTGGAACACATATTAATGTACATGTAATAAATATGACGGGTTTCCTTAATATTTTAATTCCCA
Organism: Viscum album; assembly: GCA_963277665.1. Classification (NCBI taxonomy): domain Eukaryota; kingdom Viridiplantae; phylum Streptophyta; class Magnoliopsida; order Santalales; family Viscaceae; genus Viscum; species Viscum album. The sequence continues at coordinate 300,160,809 of OY728136.1, forward strand.
CACATGTATAAGGTAATGTTTTTATCTCATAAAACACCCTGAATAGTGCATGGGTTATTAGCCTAGCACACTTTGTTATGTTGTATTTGAGGCATGCCTTGTATTATTGCATTGATTCCATGGATTATATTTTTCCATCATTCCAAAAATACCAGCATATTATGAAACCATCTTATCAAGAAGTGTTTCATTGTAACTATGTCTAATTGTAACCTTTTATGTTATCATTTTATACGTCTTAATATTTATGTATTACATCTCTTTACACATAACTATGATTATTCTATTAATTGAATTTATAGATCACACATTTATTTATAATTTTCCCTATGTAATTTATTTATTTTAATAATATTAATGGGATATAAGAGCACACTATTGAGATTAAAATAATTATTATCTAGATTATGTTTTTATTATTTATTTCACAATGATTCATCCAAATACCCTAGACATCTATATATATCTATGAATTTTTTTAAATATATTTATTTATAAAATCTTGTAACAAAATATTGATGAAATTTAGGTAACTAGATTCAGTATCTAATAAAGGTATTTTTATTTTTTTGTTTCGAATTAGAATGAATTATTGAAAACTATAATGACATGTATTTTTATAATAACACATACTAAAATATTTTTAATGTTTGGAGTCTATGGTTTATGAAAAATAAAATTAGTGTATTTAAACTACATGTAGATATAGTTCTTGAATAGATACACCTTGGAGGAATAACAAAAAATAGAATAGTTGGGTATTAACCTAATAATCACTCTTTCCACTAGTAGTGAGCGTAAGAACACAACATATTTGACTATCCCAAGGGATTGGATTTGGAATATTTTCAAGATCAATATGACACATTTTAATTTTTTTTAAAATATGATTGTGTAATGTAAAACTATGTTGTTTTGATAAAAAATGAAAATGGACATCGATGATTTATAATGAAACATTGTCATTAAGAATCATTGGTAAGCATGTTATTAATGTGTTATTCCATCCATATTCTTATTTTTACATTTAATCCATAACTATTTTAGGGATTCTCATAAGAAAAATATTTTATCTTATAAATTGGCTACAATTAGAAGGAATCATGTCATAAAAATATGTGATTGGAACTGTGAGAGTTTCTATAATGGAACTCCTAATATAATGGGATCATGAGTTGATATAGTCATGGAAGCACCTGATAATTTTTCCATGTTATCTGTAATATTATATATCATATAAAATTAACTCATTTTAATAATACATAATAGGTTATAGTCAGATCCTTTATGTGTCAATGTCCTCCAACATATAGTAGAGCTTCTGATCTAATAATTATGGATCAATTGATATACTCCAATGAGATAATAATTTTTTCCTCTAGTTCATTTTTTTGAGTAAATAACTTGTTCTATATACTAAATATAATTAAAATCAAATCAATGATAGAAATTGATCATTAATACAATTCACCAGAGATACATTGAATCCATTTAATGGGAAAGATTCAGGAATATATTTTTCAATAAATATTTTCCCCGAACTATTTATCTAATAATGGAGTGGAAATTCTTGATTCTGATGAAAAATAATGAAAATTCTATTTATTATACATAATAAAACATTACATGGATTTCACTATGTGCCTCTATCTTTTCCAAGGATGATAAATGTAATTGTGAGCACTTCATCAGTTGTTTAAATACATTTGTTTGAAAAATATTAGTGATTCTAGAGTTCAATAGCTATGATGAAATAATATGATGTTTCCTGAAATTCAGAATCACAATTAGTGATTCCTAGTGGTCCACTAGAACAAAAGATACTAATTTTATAATAGAGTATATCACAATATAAACAACAAATAATCTCACAGGGACAATAAAATCCAACTTTCCATATACCATTGTTGTTTTAAGAAGAATCATGGATACTTATTATTGAAAATAGATTTTTCATATTTGTGGAAGGGAGTTGAATTAGTAAATTAAATGATGATGTGATATAGAGAATCCTATTATTGCAATGAATGAAAAAAAGGTTCTAGTAAAAAAAATATTCATTTTGTCAAATGATTAATATAGATGGAATAAATATACTATACAAACCAATATCCTATGTCGCGGGTTAGTGAAGATAGTACATGAAAGAACATTGAATTCCAAACGATAAGGTAAAGTCCAATTGAATTAGTACTACTAAGTTACATCCTAAAAATGTAGTGGATTTTGGTACACTAGTAATTCATTTTATAATATAGGTCATACTATTTTGTTCTTGTTATAAGAATTCACTATTAAAATTAACTTTATATAGAACTATTAATGTACCACCATAAAACATGTATGTTTATTTTATAATGTGAATAAAAAACTGCTCAATTATTACATCTAATGAATATTACTCCAACCTAATAAAAAATTTTGGACTCAATCTCCAATAAATCAATTTGAAATGTCGATTATTGGAAGTTTATATTCTATTGGGAATGGATTTTTCTCTCTTTATATATAAAGAAAAAAATATCATGAGATTGATATCACTATCCATATCCAAAATCTTCATCTAATTATATACATGTGTAAAGATATATATTATTTTCATTTGGAATCGCATTCTCATGTGTGCATGTTTTTTCAGTATGAACAAACCTATATTTTTACAATTATTGAGATAATAAACATGATAATAAATTAATAATTTCCTATTTTTAGGGAATATATTGATGTGTTACCCATGAAATTTTCTATTGTAACTCCATACGAAGTGGTTTTGGTATATGTTGGATCATATACATGGAACTCTTGTGATATCAACAAGACTTTATACAATGTACCCAATTGAACTAAACTAATGAAATAAGAAACAACAAATTAATATACAATGGGTATTTATTAGAAAATTTTCTTCACTATGGGGTTTGTAAGTCATAATTTTATAGAATACGTATGGATGAATGGGTCTCTACATTGATTAATATAACAATAAAAAAATAATAATGAAGACCAAGTATCATTTTTCATAGTTTGAAGATTTTTTCAATTAGCTTTGTAACTCCCACAACTACTCAAATTTGGACTTATGTGGGGATATCATCAATTAGTGGTTAATATGGAAGATATTACCATTAAATATTTTTTTTAAATAAATATAATCAATGATATTATTGTAATGTCCTTCATACACCCAAAAACAACAACAATAATCGATGACTTGATGGATAGTGTATTTAGAGAATACCTCCACAAATGTGTGAAATTATATATTTATAATATTTTCACATACTAAATGAATCAAAAAGAACATATGGATTAATTTAATACTATTATGAATACATTTCAAATGGGAATTACTATAAAACATATACAAAATGATGTTTATTAATTTAGTATTAAATTTTATATGGTCATTTTATCCAGATTAGGGGCATATAAATAGACGACTCAATGATAAAGGTGGTTGAGGAATGGGCCAAACAAATTTGAAATAGAGATCTCTAATCTCCTTATATTAGAAAGATACAAATGACAAATTTTGAAAAAAGATTAATTATTTTAAATACCACTAACCATTCTAACCTAAAAGGGTGTAGTGTATGTATATACTAATTAATGTTATGAGAACATCAAGGAATTGAAGAAGATAATAATAAAATCACATGTAAAAACTCTTTAAACCAATGTAGCGGGTTTTGTGATATATAGTGATTAAATAAAAGAAGGTTTGAGGTTTTTTACTCGTGTAAAATGATTATGTTATAACATATTCCCCTAATCATTTAAATAACCATCTGAAGATCATTCTAACTCATGATCATATATGAATGTAATAACAATCACATTTATAATTTTGATAATTTTTTATTATACTGATATTTGTGATAGATATATGTATAAAAAAATTTTGAGGTGTATATTCTCACAAAATGAGCTCAATGTGTTCTAAAAAATGAGGATATACTTAATCATGGGGTTTTACTACACATTCCATTATCATCCTTGGAAGGTGAATAATTTGTTAAACTATCTATGATTAAAATATCCTTCATAATTATCAATTATGAGGACTTGAAAGGGAAATAATATTCTTATACATGAAATGGTCATAAATAGGAGTCATAAAGGAAGGAACAACTTCCTAAAACACACTAATGATTTAATGACCTTTCATTTTACGGAATATTAAGGAATCTCAAAAGGTATAACATAGAGAAATAGAAGAATGTAGTTGTAATAAGAAATTGGAAATTCACAGAGCATAACATTGGTGATAATGGTGTTGGGTGAAATGGTAAATGAATATGATTAACATCAATCCCTGACATTAAGACGAATCCATTGACTAATGCACGTAGCTTAATATTCTTTATCCACCTTATGAGAATGATGATGAGTGGATATATACAAGAGAAATTATTTTGGGAATTCATGAAGAAATAGATTGAAGAATATAAATCAATCTACCTTGTATGTCAAAATTTGATATAAGAGAGGAAAAATACAAAGGGGATAGTAAATCCATTATCCATACATTCATTTAAACATGAAAAATAACTTTGGATTTTTTCAGGGGTCATTAAATGAGAACATAAAGGAAAAATTATATTTTAGTTATGCTAGACCATCAGTCAATGATTAGTCATTTAATTTTCATATGGGAGGAATCCTCACATGATCAACTTGAAATTGAATACATTATAGAATGGAAATGGATATGTAGAACACAACTATCAATTAAATCTTATCGAGGTCTGATTATCAACTCAAAATTGTAGAAATTTCACAAACTTGAATTGAACAAAAATTTAAACATCATTATTACCACTCACCGTCAGAAAAATAGAAAATTGTAGTATCAAATCAAGAGACATGTGGATATTTTTAAATCTTCATCAATGTAATATAGATTTTTCTTGGATAAACATAATCCTTTTGTTAAGTTTTTATTTAATAATTTATTTCACAAGATTATTAAAACATCTAAATATGAATCCATCTAACTAAAGAAATTTAAAACCCCATCATGTTTAGTAAAATGTGTATAATGAAAGGTATGCGGACCTAAAATTGTAAAACAAATGACTAGGATGGTAATGACTATTCCAAAACACGTATAAACATACTATAAACAAAAATGGATCCATTTAGATAATTGATTTTCAGTCATGGTAATTGAGGTTGTTGATAGTTAGAGAATGATCTTTCTTACGAGGATAATTAGGATATAATATTTAATGATATACACAATATTATTGAAAAAAGTTAGCTCAACTAGTAAATATACCATAGTGGAATCATTAATTTAATAAAGTTACTTGGGAAAATAAAAGTGCTGTAAAGAAAAAACAATTATATTTTTTTACCTTAATACATGTAGTACAATTATGAGTATGACATTCCCGAAGGGGGTAGAATGTAATGTCATTAAAATTTATTCTATTTATAACAAAACATATTTTTCATTATAATTTTTTATGATTTATGATATATAGAAAATAACAAAAATCAAATTTAATAGAAATATTATACCTTATGAAATAATTTTTTTCTATAAGATTAATGTTTTTAATATAAACTTATGATGAACGAGTAGTGAAAACTGTAAGAAAATCACCACAAGCCCAAATTTTCCAAATATGACCATTCATTACCCCATAAATGAAAAAAAAGAAGGTATAAAATAGTAATATGATATGTATTATCAATGTAAGTATATCTACCTTTAATGTGAAGCAGTGATTGATGAAGTGTGAGAATGTTAATGTATATATAAGGTTGAAAGGGAAATTTGACCAATATGATGTAAAAGATATGTAAATACCAGGAAATTTCAAGGAAATTTTCTTCTCAAATTCTTTGGAATTTTAACAGTCTGCGGTTTCAGACAACGCCTGATTCCAAGGCCCGGTGTGCCCGAAATCAAATTCTGAAGTTTTATTCGAGTACGTTCAGTAAATGTATGTGCTAGTTTTTCTATCTTTTGAACCAGTTCTCGGAATTGAAATTTGAGGAAACTGATGAACTCGTAGTGTCTGTATTCGCCTAAGGGGTCCTTTACTGTAGTTCCGGTTTCTCGGGAGGAGATGTTAATTTTTGGGGTTTCTGCATAAATTTTTTAAATTAAATAAAAATGTGTAGTAACTCATTTTTATTTAGTTAGTGGTTTTTATCTCCAAAAGGATGTTTGTGGTGGTCCCACCCCCTCATAAGCTGTCATGAGAGGATAATGTGTCGTGGGCCCACACGAACTCAAACATTCACCTTCCCTCAACTCTATTTAATCTCCCCTTTGAATTAAATGAATCCGCCTCCCTTCATCAAAATTTGAAACCCTCCACCTTTTCACATTTAATGTCGACACCATAAATTAATTAAATGCCAACACAAATGATTAATTAAATGCTACATTTAATTACTCTTTTTTAATTTATTTTAATTTACTTTTCCAACATTAATGAATGATATGTCATTCTTTTACTTCGGTTGGCATAATCTCACATCGGGTGGAACTTGAGAGAATTTGGAGGATATCACCATCTCCAACGAAGAACGATGTCCTCTCGATGAAGAACTCCATTTCCACCGAAGAACAACAATGTTTTTCTTCCATTCCTCGACCTCCATCCGCGTTGAAGGAGTAGACGCCACCCGCAAGGAACGTCGACAATGACTAAAGAATTTTCCACCGACGATGACATAATGAAATCAGAATTATGTGATGCCATCTTCTACAATGCCCGACTTCTGCGACGCTCGTCTTCCGCAGCTCGTCGACGTTCAACGAAAAATTTTGAGGTAGTGGGTTTTGTATAATTTTAAGTGAATAATGTTATACCTATTTCTTGATGAATGAATTGGATTGCCTTATGCCTTTTGGTATCGCCTATCGCGGAGGGCGTAGGCCGAAAAAACACGGCCCGATGACCCTCTGTTGGTTCTTCAGATTTTTGGCGGCGGTGCTCGGAGGCAGTGGCAACCAGAGGCGGTAGCAATCAGAGGCGGCGGCAGCGCACCAACTACATGGAGGAAACCATGTCCCACATAATATAAACAATTTAAATGAGGTAACACTATAACAAATGGTAGGTAGTATGTAGACTCGTGGTTATTATATATAAATAATTTGACCACCATCTAGGATTCCAACCTATGTAGAACAAATAATCAAATTAAATAATAATACAATCTCTCTACTATCAACTCCAAGCCATCCCACATACCCGGTTTCTATATAATCATTGAGTTACTCTATCCTAATACGGATACTACACATGATCTATCATTATTGATTAGAAAATTGTAGGCATAATTACTATAAAAATTTCATCAGTTCATGAACCGAAAGGTAGGAACAAGGGTCTACAGATACAAATGTTGAGAAAAAAAATATTGTTGGTAAATTCAAATGTTGATCATCACATATTATTTCATAATATATGGATGAAACATGTGACATTACTATCCTAGTTGAATGTTAAAAGTAATTACAAATAAAAACTAAAATAAATTTAATATTTGAAAAAAGGAAACAAAAACTCATCCTCATGATAAAAGGTGAAACATGAGATAGATCTATCCCCATTATGGATCATACTAGGGGAATTATTTCCCATGTCATTACACAACATTATATTTTTGATACATTAATTATATCATTATGGGAGAAAATGGATCTAACACTCCCGTTAAATGATGATTTGGCCCTATGAGTTAACAATATGCATCCAAAACCAAATCCATATATCTATGAGACTCTCAGACATCAATAACATGATAAGAATTAAAAAAATAAAACACTATTCCAACACAACAAAACAACATATAAATTTATTGGTAGTCTTATTCAACTATCATATAAAATATCATAACCAACTATAGAAACCGTTGTTTTTGAACTCGATGAAATTAGAAAGGATTCGTAATTTTATCCTTTGGTGGGTGTGCTATTAATTTAACCATGTTTAGAATGTAATTACATGAGTTAGAACATATAAATGTGTTGTTTTTAGTCTTTTTTAAGTCTAGATAGGTCTATTGGGTGTTATGTTGTGTTTTTGAACCATTAACCCCAGAAAATCATGTTTATAAGGGCTGGTATGGGTGAAAAGTCGGTCAAAATCTTTGCATCCAACCAGATGTAATTTTGTGGTATGTTCAGGATAGATGGGGGTGTCACAAAATTTTTTACAACAATTCACACCATTCCACATGAATTTGGGACTTACAGAAGAATATATATAGAGTGAAAAATAAATTTTAGTTCACAGTTACCGAAAACAATGCAAATATACTGTGCTACCCCCTAATTTGGTAGTTTCATGAGCATGATCGGATAATAGTTTATCCAACTATACAACCAATCTTTTTACCTCATTAATTGGGGTTATATTCTCATTTCCCCTTAATCCTTTTAATATCCACCCCCTATTTTCATCCCCTTATCCACATGTAGCAGTCCCCAATGGGATATCATCCTCTCCTCTACATACATGCATTGATCTCTTCCATTTGGTTTTCTATTTGATAAATTCCTTACTCATGGGATTTCCATCACGGAGAATACAAATCCTCTTACATATTTACACATTTTCCTTTCTTCCACCTCAAATGATACAATCTGGCCTGATAATTTTTACTATTTTTAATTTCAATGTGAATTTCATTTATTTATCTCGTACTAGACCCAATCATGCTTTAATTCTAGAAGTGTGGGTCATTTCCTGCATGATTTAGGTGTTCTATATCTTTTTCCATAATTACATTCTATTTATAAGTTCTTCAATTATTCCATACACCTGAATTTCTATTGTATGATTTTTAAATGCTGAATTTAAAATTTAGAATCTAATACCTTTAATATAATTTCATTGTGAGTTAAATTGAATTTTTAATTGGTCATAAAAATCAATATTCAACGTACCTTAATGGGAATGTCCTTTTAATACCTTTAATTAATTAATTTTTTCAAATAAAACCCCTCATTGAGGTGCTTTCTCTTCTAAATGTCCACAGTTTTAATATGGAGTGACAATTAATCTTTTGATAAATACTGATTTCAAATATTAATGTTGATTTCCCTTATCCTAGTATGGAAAGTTGTTATAATTACATTAATCATGATAGGAACATAAGAATTATCATTCTAAGCATATGAAATACAATATTGATTGTATTGTAAATTTTTAAAAAATTTGGATGTTCCTTGTTTGTTATTTCTCTGACAATTATCTATCATATTTGGTATTTTATTAAACTTATTAGTTTTATATCTATTTTTTTAATTACTATAATTTTATTATTTAACATTTTATTCTATTTACTCATTACATTTTCCAATGACGAATGCTTATTTGGTTCTTTATTATGTTGTTTCTTTCTAGATCTAGGTGGTTAATTAGTATAATATACATTATATTCCATGATTATATGAAAACATCAAAAATTCCACATGTTTATTATTATGTTATAATTCGTAGTTATAATTTTAATAAAAAATGGTTATTAAAGGTACATCTTCCACTAAACGTTTGTTTTCCCAGTGAAACCTTAACTAACCGACCCTAATTTTTTTAATCCATGGGTTATTGGTCATTTGGGATGAATCATTATACGTTGTTGTTATATGGGAGAATATTATCAATTTAAAAAGGTTATGGGATATTTATAAATTGTTATTTTGTCTTCCAAAATAATCAAAACGTTATTTTTAAATTTAAATTACCTTGAAATGGTTGTAAATATAATTTTTTAAAACATTTTACTTAAAATATAATGGATTCTTTTATAAGGTATTTTAACTCAATTAATTAGGCATGATGAACCATATGAATAAATCCCTAAATGAAAAAGTAGATTAAATTTTGTTTTTTGGAGCTTGTTGCTTATGAAATGAAACACTAAGGATGTTTTATATCTTATTGTTTCCAATGTTTGGGCTGCTTTAGTTGAGCCTAAAGTGGCCTAATAAGAACATAGCAGGTCACCATTATTTTCATATGCATTAGTACATAAATACCAGGGGGTATACCTATTCTATATAATTATGGTCATTTGAAGTGTCTGCAATAGTTTATAAGGCGTTACATATAAGCGTATGGTGTCATCTTATATGACGAATTCCCATCATAATTCACAAAATAATTTTTTTATACATCCACGCTTTATTAAATATGTTGGATTGGTTAGTTAAAATTCCAATTTCATACTAAAGGGTGTTTTCCTCTATTGATTTGAAATTACATTATCTTAAACTAATCCCATTGATAATCATTATGAATAAATAAATGAATTTTAAGAAGTATTTCATAAGATAAATTTCCAACATATGAGAGTATGTATGTTAAATATCAATGTTTTAAAATCATGTTGACAATACTTACATTTCTGACTTTAGGATTTTCCAAAATTAAGTACATAAAACTTTATATTTTTGAATTGTATTAGGTATTTTCAAAAAACTAAACCTCAAAAATATTTGAATAAATAACCGTGAGATAATGTATAAACATAAAATGAAACATGAAGAGGTGTTCCTAGTATAAACCTCATGTAATCCTACTCTAGATGTATCCATTACAATATTTATTTAAATAAGAACATGTAAATTACTTTTAGATCCATTTTTATATAGATCAAACCAATAATATAGGATATTAATCATGGTGATGTTTTAGGGAATAATATATGGGAAAAATTAATGTTTTATGGTTGGTATGAAGATAAATTGAGGAAGAGAGTACCCTCAAAACTCTATTACCATGAAAAATATTAGAGAACCTTTTAAAATGTGTAGTACTTTTTGGGTGACATACTACTATGTCAGAAACATTTTTTCTTAAATTACACCATTTTTTATGGGTGGTCATGTGATAGCATTACAATTGGTAAGATAATATCATATTTTACTTCTCAACTTAAATAATTTAGACTTTCATAGGGAATAATCATCCTCTTAGAGGTTCATATATCCAATCCTATTCATTCTCTGTGATTGATGGCCCGATACAACGTCATCCAAATTAATATTTGTGTTGGGAACCATGAATATGGGATGAAACTCTAGCATGGTAAATTATATACGAGGATGGATAAGGTGATAAGACTATATATTGTACAGAGGATGTGCCATTTTCTGGTGAAGCCACAGGTTGGTATGCATTGATACATATGGACCATAATGTTTTTAAAAACGATATAATGCACCATATGAGTTTAGTGGAGGTATATGTAGCCTTTAGCTTCATCCCTTCAATCATTAGTCATCACTAAATCGAGAGACATGGTCTTTAAATGAAAATGAAATTCTTCTTGATTATCAAGATGAAATTATAAATAGGATGAGGTGTTAAAAACATGTATTTTTTTGGATCACATGTCTAATACGATGAAACATGTGGACTTCACTCTAGAGGATTACCATGAATATGTACAAGGTAACTATTTCATTGAACATTGGCTGGCATATGGTTTATCGCATTTGTTTTAATTCTTGGGGATAACTTTTTGTCCACATACAAGACCAAATATAATTGGTTGATTGTTCAAGATCCATGGGATGAGTCACTTTTTTATAAAATTTGATGATAAAGACACACCTAAGGAGGGTAACATCACATCAAATCTTTTTAAACGATTCCATACTAGTGTAAGGAGAAAAATATAGAAGGACCACTTGGATTTGGCCAGTGATTATTTTAAATTCCCATAGGGATCTAAATATCCAAAATATGTTTGTTCTTACATGGTGTAAATGTAATAGGGTGTTTCTATTTGTATGATACCTTTGTGAAAAACATCAGCCATTAATGGACTTCAATGGCTATGATTAAGTGATGAATGGATTCCTTGGTCGGTATAGGCATTGTTATCATTTAATGGTGATGTGATAGAAGTAGTATCTATCCTCTTTTATGGATGTTGACCTACTAATGTTTAGATATCCATATATTTGTTTAGTTGGATACAATTTGAATTTATGCAGTATGAGTGTCTTAGGGTCCTTCTTGGTAATAGTTCAAATCCTCGTAGTGTACTCTGCATTATAGATGAGCATGTTCCCTACCTGGACATCATTTGGGAACAATAAGAGGGAATCATATATAAACTATCAAAAATATAAAAGTATTCGGGATTATTAAGTGGTCTCCATAATAGTGAATGCTAGATGTGTGGTTGTTTTAGAGGCATGGTTAATCATAAGTGACACGTAGGTTCCTAAATAGGAACTACTGTGTATGGACCCAAGGACCCTTGTTGTTTCCCTTGAACCGATTGTACAATAGATTCTTCCTTGAAAATAGTTAGTGATATTGATATGTGGTCATTGTGAATTGTACATACATCTCACTAGTAAAATACAGTGTTTGGTGATTCATGTTTTCAACCATGTTAAATCTAGGGAACAAAAATATAATTTTTTTGGATAGACACTTCTGTAGAAGCTTGTTACAGGATCCTGTGAGCATTCTCATAGAAAATCTCATTGTAAATTCATCTAAAAGATTCTTGATTTTTCATTTAAAATGTACCAACCATATAATATTATTGTTTGAGGGTAGACAACACGAGATGATTAGACATGATATGTAACTCCCTTGTCGTATGCAGTTGCTGAGAAACCATTTTTAGAATGTCTTCCAGCTGATTGAAAAGAAATGTGGGTCATCCATTTCTCCATGATGGGAATCATGTTTCGGGTGCCGTTATAATTCTATGAGCACACTTGTACAATCTAATATTATTATGGAATGTTCTATGACATGGTATTAGTAGTTAAAAATTTGAACCTATGATGTGGAATGCCATAGGTCAAGTGGTGAAATAGATGACATGGAGATAGTGTCTCTAGGTAGTTGGGCATAGGTATGCTCCATTTCAATGTTTCTATTTAGAATTTGTTCATTGACTAAAATTTCCACGAATTGTTGGAAATGTTCTTAAGTTAATTATTTGAAGTGAACTAGAAATTTTGAAATGAAACAGAACCATTTGGATTAAATTTCATATCCCAATTAGCTCTAGCTTGGTTCTTTTGTATTCCCCAAGGGTTCTCAGTTTTAATATGTTTTTAGGTGGGGATATTTTAGCGACCCTTGTTTCTTAAATAAATGAAATTCCAAAGGAATGTGATTTTTATCCACTGGTGGATGGGAAATTCATTAAACTTATCTCTGTTATAAATTTAAGAGAGATGAAAACATAAAATTGTATTTTAGACTTAGTTGAAGGATCAAGACGTGTCATGTGTGTTATTCTATGTTATGATAGAATATGACTATGAAATATGAAGTTTAGAAGAACTGCTAAGGACACACAATTTTTCTAAAACCATGTGCCCCCAGATGTTACCATGTTTCATATTCAGATTGTCTGAGGGCTCAACACAATTTTTCCTAACCACGTACACTAGGTCAGAGGATCCTACGCATTACAATAATTTTTATATATAGGAAGAAATAACAGATTGTATGAGGTTTTTTTTGAAACCATGTGGCCCCCCAGAGTTTACCATGTGGATTATTCAAGATGGATGAGTTTGTCACACAATTTTTTCTAACCATGCACACCAGGCCGCATGAGCCTACACCTTTCTATAAGATGTAGATATTGGAAGAAAGAATTGTTTTCACATGGTTATACAAACCATTTTTATAAACCATGAGATCCCCCTCCTTAGGTTTTTGTGTGAGAGTGTGTGGAAGATGTTTTCACCAACCATGTAGCCAAATAAAATTCCTCAATAAATGGGTTGAAATTATCATTTCCCCTATAGCCCGGTAATTTCTATGTCCCTTTTTTTCTTTACCTCATATTTGGGAAATAGACCTCCATGGGAGCTCCTCCTTTCCACTACTTCCATGGAGAGATCTACTCCATCCGGTGTTAGATTAAAGGGACATCAAGGGCGTTGTATATCCCTTGATAATTATACAACTCCTATACCGTATTTCCTCATTTTTCCTATTTTGTATCAAACACTATATTCATGCAACCTAATTCAACAAATTTTTAGGGTTAATGTCCATTTCTTCAATATATCTAGATCTAGACCATATCGATCCAAAATTTGGATGAGTAGGTCATCCTAATCATTATGTAGGTGGAATATATATTTTCCCATAAATTAATATCATTTGTAAATTTCACCATTTTGTATCATCCCAATATTTCTATTTGACACTTTGTAAATGTTTTATTGGTTTATTATGTCATAATACCTTGAATCTATTATATATTTCGTATTGATTTGAATTTTTTAATGGGAATTAATTTCAAGAATGAACCATCCATAATGGGTTTTTAGCTTGAATACCCTTAATTAAATGATTGTTTTCTAATGAAACCCCTCATTGAGGTGCACTGCCATCTGTATTAACTCGTATTTAATGAAACCACACCATTGTAATTGGTAACTATGGTTATTATAAAATTTTTGATGATTCATGTGTTGTATGATTGTTAGATGATCATATTTAATACCTCTTATATATTTTTTTTATTCAATGGAAAGTCCACCTAGACCTATATAATTATTAAATTAAGAACAATTATTAATAATTCAGAGGATTACTCAATGAATTACATGTTATGTTATGAGTTAATTCATGATTTGTATATGGCCCTTATTGCCTCATCATCATAAATACTAATTGGTATGACCCCCCTTCATGGTAAAAGATATGTGATTACATGAATAAATAAATTATGTACACCTTTAATGATACACATGTTCCTTTTTATGGTATTACTGGGGTGGGATCATAGGTTATTTGGAATTTATACACTAGGAAGGATAAATGATATATCATAGCTTAGATCATTGTATGGGTTAATTACGTCCATATTAGAGACACTGTTTCATAGGGGATATATCATGGAAGGGATTAAGGAAAAATATTGTTACACCATACCACTAGTTAAGATTACACCCTTTTTTCAGATTCTAGGAACAAGCTCAGATGGGAAATATTTTAGTATATTTTGCAAGTGATAATTGGGATTCCATTTCTGGATCGCCAAGAATGGACTCCTTCATATTTGGATAATTATTATTCTCCATGGCCAATCCCATGATGGAATAAAATTTAATACATGAGATCCCACATTTAATTGACTATAAAATGATAATTTAATAAATTATATGATGTTTCCACCAGAAAAATCACATTCCTTTGATTGGTCAATTCCTATTATATAACTACGATAACAAAGTATTACATTATATTATATATATATATATATGTTCACCTCAATCAGATACATTCTGAGATAGGTCGAAGTGGGAATAGTTATCCATGTTTCTATGAGGAACCTGAGTTGAATTTTTATGTTAATTTATTAATTATTATATTCCTTTTCATTTTACCTTCACACCATTCTAATTTATATCAATGAGATGGATTTACTATTATAACCCATTAGTTGTGTCCTAATGATTATATCTCACACCCTACTAAGCCTTCCATTTCACTGGGGTACCTGAGAAGACCCTTGGGTATGCAGGACTTGGGATGATTCTTGTGTGGTGAATTATACTTGGAAGATAGTAGAACATGGCTGAGCTAGTAGTCTGTATTCTCACGGAGATATCCCTTGGGGTTTTTAATTCTTTCTCGTATTTCATGTATTACATTGCATTTTATACTGTACATTTTATATTGTATTATACTATCATCTGGACATGCATGTACGGTTGTACTTGGGGTTAGCCATTTATCAATATCTTTTTATTAATAATTTTATTTCTATTTTACTAATTTTTAATTTATTGTTAACACATATTATATATTCATATGGTTTTCTTTTATTATTATACAATTATGATACTTGAATAATGACTATATAGTCTCCCCATAGTAACACTATTATAACCTCAGTGATAGTCTGAAACCTCTGGTGTATGGGGAGGCATGCTTAAGGCCATGAAGTGATCAGTTCAACTACTAGATTCTTAGTTAGTTTGACAAAAATGTTACACCAATAATCAACATATATTATTTTGCAAAGTATCAATGGGATCCTAAGTATCTTCTCAAAAATGAACCACATATACATTGGGTAATATAAAAATTTAGAGGGGTGTAATTATCCAGATCCTCTATTAATTTTATATAATTACCTAAAATTAGACAAAAAATAGGGGAGAGAATACAAATAAAATATATTTTTTCTCCCTAATTTAGTAAATTTAAAAGGTATCATCTCATAATAAAAACCAGAATATTAATATCCTAGAACACCTATTCCATTTTAACAAGGAGTGAGGGTTGACCAACTGGTCTATGTTAGCCTCACAAGCACAAAAACCATCACTGAATGTCCTAGGGTTAACAATTTATAAGTAATCCTCAAGAGTTTTCTAAAAAATGATTGAACATGACATAAAATATTAAGATCCACTAAAATAAAAAGAATTTTGCGCTAAGACTATAACATTAAATCTCATCCAGCCTCGGATGTACATAACACAATCCTGGGAAACAACATTACAATAAGAACATCATTAAAAAATACCATGTCAAAAATTTATTTCTAAAAGTGGATCTCCAATTCCATTTCAACCATTACTCAAAGTAACATATCCTTACCTATAATCCAACCATGTTTCCCCAATCCAATGTCTCTAAGAACACTAGTACCTGAGTAACTTCTTAGAGAAACCATCCCAGAAACTATAAATCCCACCTTCTAAAGAACCATAAAAACCCATAATTTTACCCTTTATAATCCCCAAGAAATGTTCCCTGATATGTATAAAACATTAACCTTTTCCTAACACAAGAATCAACCCCTTGTAAGATTCTGATTCATGGAACTCAAAGATTTGTTTTCCAAATTTCAAACCACTCACAAATGACTACATATCTCCCCAAGGTCGCAATCATGGAATCCAACAAAGGAAACACTTACAATAAACATAATAACATTCAAATAATATATATATTTAATTAATATAAAAAACCTCCAAAAATATAGTATGTGAAATGTAACTTGTATGCATAGAATGTACCTCATACAACCTAAATGGGCTATGTTCCCAATGGTGAACCGACATATAAATCCAAATTATATGTTGTGTGTTTGTTACATAACAAACAAACCCCACATGGGGTGCCTAGAAATGTTTCTTGCAATATACTAAATAATGGGTTTGGCTAAATACAACCCATGGCCTCTAAACATGCAATACACATTGGGCATTTCCATGTATCTTACATGGGCATGTGTCAATCACATTGGTTATAAATCTGATTAAATGAAAAAAACCCAATTTCCTCAACATGGTATAGAAAAATTCCAATTTTCATGTATCTATCATCATTTATCATATACCAAAATAGAAGAGTATGTGAGATGGGTTTTTTGATTCATATATCATGGGATTGGGTTTTTCAAAATTGAAAAAACATTACGATGACTTGAAAGACTAAAATAAATAAAAGAACACAATGACATGACACTCAAGGTGTATTAAATAACTCAAAAAAATTATAACTTATAAAATTCCTTTTGAAAAGATAAAATAGTGGAAAAATAAAAAATACTTCATATATGTATAAAATTAAGATATTTTTATCCAATCAGCACATGAAACCACCATTATTTTATCCCTTCCTCATACCAAAAGTGGAAGCCACACCCCTATCTTCTCTCTCAGTATTGCAATCAATAAAAGGGGGAGAAAACATTCATGTGAATCCAGAAATAGAGGATCTTAAATTGATATAATAAAATAGATAAATGTATAAGAAAAATTGGGTCTAGCCCCGTCACTTTGGGTGTTTTTACAAATCCCATGGTAAACAATCATGTTTCATACTCACCATATTATTAGTATTTAAATCAGTTAATCTATTATATTTTTATAAATTCTCATATATAAAGAAATTAAAAATTACTCAATTAAATATTATATATTCCATGTGTATATTAATATCTTTTATTTCTTCCAAATTCATTCGTTAGGGTAAAAATTCTATTATAGTACTAACAAAACGTTTTGAGAAATTTTTTGAGATGATTTTATATGATTTATTACCATTTCCCACATTGAAACCACTAATGAAATAGAAAAAATTACTACATATTGTGTCTTATAGATATAATAAGGATCATTATATATCATAACACCTTATTATATTCCATGAATATAATAAATTTGGGATTGCCCAAAAATCAAATTTAGAGGGATATATAAATTTAATCAATTTTTATGAATTTCCATTCCACATTAAGGCATGATAAATATAGATTTTATTTATTTTAACAACTTGATACATATTTTATTCCTCAATTTTTTTAATAATATTTTAAAAAATATTATATACGTTCATATTTATAGTTTCATATATAATAAACTATATAGGATGAATTATATTTTCTTAATTTTTTTTTAACTTATTAAATATATATGTTATTTTTGTCACATCTCTATGTGAACATGTGATAATAAATTCCCAAAAAATACTAGTTGAAATATATGATATAGTCAGGTTTAAAAAATATTATCACTTAGGAATCATATTCATGATGTTCATATATATGAAAATATTCAATAATTATTAACATATAAATAATAGCTTTATTGATGTTAACTTATATTGTCTACTTATAACTCTATTTAGATAAATTATCATATTTATTTGAACATATTCTATCTATTCATTATCCATTTTCTCTCACTATCTAAAACTCCATAGTATATTAAGTGAAAAATTATAGACATATTTTATAGGAATAATATTAGATTTGTAATCTTAATACTTTTTAATATAATAATTTACCCAATAGTAGTGTCTCAGAAAAATTATTCTTTTTAGAATAACGTGTTGAGGTTTAATATACTAATATTTACCATAGAAAATAAAATATATTACCTCATAGAATAAATTTAAATCATGTAAACTACATTTCGATATCCAATATTTATATTAATAGGTATGAATAATTTTTCATCATGTATATATTTCAATAATTTTGATTATATTTGAATAATTATATGTGATTCCAAAAATATTATTTAATTTTTTAAAAAATATTCATACTCTTTTCATAATAGAATTATGATATCAAAAAAAATAAACATCTAAAAAGTTATCCATTTTAATGAAATCCATTGAGTAAAATTTTTTAAATATAAAAACCTTTTCCTCTATTACATCAATAATTAATACTCAAATAATTCATTACTTATGAATGTATATATATTCCCATCATTTTTCAATAACTTTATTTTTACCATAGACCCAACAAAATATATGATTTTATTTCCATATCATTTATAAAAGTTGAATAATATAGATATATATATTTTGACACCCCTTCAGTCATTCTAGATAATTCCTTATCCAATGTCTTATCTAACTGTTATGATAAGAATTTACCTTCTTCTTCTCTTTGATTTGACTATTGGTGTTGAATATTCAAAACATCATTTCTTTCCTTTCATTTCAAAAATATTACCCTTATATTTCTATACCATAAATATGTACCATTAACAAATAAAATCTTTATTATTCTCGATTTCCCTCAACAATTTGAGGAGATATGGTAAGGAAATATAGAATTAAATCTTTTTGTAATTATCAATATGTTTTATTAATACTTTTTCGGGTGATTTAAAATTAAATTTATAGAAATATTTTTTTAATAGGTGAACCCAAATTTGCAAAATCATTTATGATCCTGACCATATTGATAATTTATGTTGATATTGAGGTATATTATATAATTTTACATCATATAATATCCTTTTATAGTCTATAAATTTCATTTTTATCTTACTTCTGAGAGGGAATTTTCAAATGTTCTATATTTTTTTGAAATCAATATACTCATATTAAATCTATATAATATAATCCATGGTGGAAGTAATTAGTTGAGTGACATGTAGGAAATATTTTTGATTCCCTTCATAATAATCTAAATCTTTTTGTAATATAGATTGACCAATTGGTTTCTTTAGAAGTGGTAGTTCGAAACCATAAAAATTCCCTCAAGCATGATAGGAATTATCACATTTGGGTAACAATAAATGTTGCTACTTCTATTTTATCTTTATTTATCAAAAATAGAATATTCTCTTAAACATGTTGATGATGATTCCGTAATATAATTTTTTTATCATATTACTATCTTTTTGTTATTAAATGTAATCATTGACTTTTAATGAATGTTCTCCAATTAAAAATTATTACTCCAAAAAAAATATATTCATTGAGTTGAGTTCCATTTCTAATCATGGAATACACTAGATATCATGTAAACAATAATTTAACATTTAGTTATAGATTAATATCAATATAAACAATTATTATTAATTGATTATTAAGTGGGTAACTCTTTTACCAAACTCTTCATTTGGGATATATTATCTTTATCCACTTATGTCATAAGCTTTTGGCCTCTGAAAATTTATTAACCCAAATAAAACGTAAGAAAAAAAGGAATATAATACTTTTTTTCATCATATTATATTACATCCTATCATATAACAATACATAAGAACCTAACCATTATGACCACCCTTCGAAAATTATCATGATATTGAAAAGTTCTACATTGGATGGAATATTCAACTTATTAATTGAAGGGTTTTCTTTTAGAAGTCTCACCAACATTGTATACATCATATGCATATTAAATTCATAGAAATTATATCATATGGAATTTGTACCTTGTCATGTTTATATTTTTTTAAATTCATGATTATAATGATATAATTTTATAATCACCATTCCATGAATGAAATTAATGTTTTCAGATTATAATAAATAGTAGATTTTAAAAAACCCACGAGTTTTGTTATTCACCAAAAAATAGATTCCAATTATATTGATATATATTTAAATGCATCATAAGAATAAGATAAATGGACATAATGCAATGAATATAGTTATATGATATTTATAAACAACACTTGAGTAAGACCAGGGTGAAATATGGATACACATCTAGTTTCTACAAAAATTATTCATCCTTTTGGATGGTGTGTGGTCTAAAACAAATTCCCCCTACCTAGAGATACTATATATAAGGGACAATTAAATTCACGATATATTTTATTCAAATTATCCCCAAACTCAATACATGAACTATTATTAATCTCATAACTAAAAAATTGAAGCCATAGTAGATGATAAACTAAATTTTACAATATAGTTCCAAGAATGTAATAAAAGGTACTATTTCATGTAAGATATTTTTCACATGTTGTTTTCATTCACATTATAATTTTTATATATATGTATACATATATTTAAAATAATAAAATAAATGAGTATATCCTAAATTTAATCACGGAAAAAATATATAAATATTATATAAATATAATACCACTATATACCTTTTATAATTGAGCTAAAAATTGTGTATATTATATAATATTAGTTATTAATTCATTATATACAATTCCAATATGAACAATATCATATATAATTTTTAAATGTGTAATTATGTTAAATGTATATTTTATATATCAAATTATAATATTTTAAACATATATATAAAATAATTATCATAAACATTACATAATTTAAAACATTACTAAAATATGTAATACCATAATTCTTTATTGGTTGTGAATTTTAGGGGAAATTTATAATATATAAATATAGAGATTATTTTATTTTGATAATTTTTACTCAAAACCAAAGTTCCAAGTGATTTAATATATTGAATTCAACAATTTGGGGGTGTATTTGGTCTTAATGGGTGATTGGGTGCTTAGGTGGATGGTTAAGGGAAGTTGGGTGAAATTTTAAATAATTTTAATTATCGGATCACCACCACAATTATGAACATGCTCTGGTGGTAACCTCAAGGGATGTTGAAATAGTTACGTTGGAGGATGTATCACCCTAAATTGGCAATGGTTCTTCAGGATTTTATATTTTTGAAATAGGAAGTAAAATGACCACTTCTAGTTGGCTGTATCTGTGGAAAATAGCCAATGGATATCCACCACACCATAGACCTCATCTTAGTCTAGGGTAGAGATATATGTCCACCATGACTTGTAGAGAGAGCCTTTGTACATTTTTTGAAGAATATTGTGGGGATGAGTTGTCATATGGGAAAGGTCATCCACACAACCGTTATAAGAGACTATTTATATTGTTAATTGTTTCGGTTGAGGGTAGGTCCTTGTGGGAATAAGGTAGAATTACCACAAAATAGTTCATGTAATGGAGTTATCTTGAATAAAAATAGGGGATACAGATTTGGTGTGGTAACGAGGAGAATTAATGGCTCATGGTGGTTTAGAACTATGTTGGAATACCATAGTGCAATATGTGTTTATCCAAAATTTTACCAAAAAATATATGCACATTTTTCATTTTAATTTAAAAAAATCCATCTATTCCCTATTCCTCCTTCATGAGTGATAAAATATTTGGGGTTGAGGGTGATACCACACTATTCTTCCTCCAAAAAATACAAATTAAGTGGGGTAGTTTCAGTGTGTTTATTGAGATTCATGGTGTGACCCTCTGAAAATATCAATATATTATAATTTAATTTCATTCCCATTTATTTTGGATGTCTTATATTTGGTTTTCATTGTTGTTTATAATTAATAATGGAGGAATTAGAATTATTTTATGGGTCTTAATAATGTGACGGATATGGGATGTACCTAGATAATTAATCCACAATGTTTCTTGTAATTTTTATGGGTTTGTTCATTCAATAAGATAATGGTGGTGTTCTATGGACCTTTCATGAGTTTCCAGTCTACATTTTATAATAAAAAGTTATGATGGATCGATGATGTCAATACAGGCATTCAAATGCTTCAAAGGTGACCGTTGAGTCTAATTAAGGGATTGCAACTCTGGTAATGAGGTGGATGGTCCTTGAGAAACCACCTAGGGTATGTATTATATTTTTATTAATTGGATATATTGTATTCCCAATGATGTTGACTAGAATATTATTAATAAGGAAATTTTTATTTAAAGTGAAATATTTTGAAATGCAAAAACATACAATGTCCACAATTGACAATTGTGTGCTACCTTAATTCCTCTGTACTCGATGATAGTCTACTTGATTATAAATGTATTTTTTTTATATGTGTAGAAAATAACGGGTGTAAATTTAATTAAATAAAGTGATGATAATGTGTTATTTGTAGTGTAGGTTCCTTAAACAACACCTTATAGTGAAAGGTGTTGAATTTACATTATTGGATTGTGCATGCTATGTAGGGACCTCGAGATACTTTAATACATTTGGGAAAGCTACGATGAGAATGGGTAGATTGGTCCATCGAAGATGTGACTACCATAAAGAGGAAATCATTTATATTAAATCTATTTTTCCTTGGTTTGTTTTGACCAATGTACACTGAATTGATAATGGAAGGGTTTAAAGTATGTCATCCTTTTGAGACATTGACATGAGAAAGAATACAAAACCAACGAAGTCATATTGGGTTGGTGATAGTAAGATGGGATTTTATTCCCTCTAAGTGGATTGTGTTTATGAGAGTGAAAAGTATTTTATAATGGTGCTCATGTGGGTGTCCATAATATATTGAGAAATTAGGATCCTATAGGGTTCTCTAGTGATTAGTTGTCTCTAAAATATATCTAATGAGGGATATGATATTTGATTACATTTTATGTCACCTTAGGCATAAATATATCTTTTGATCCCAATAAATCTATAGATACAATGTTAGGTGATGTGAATACATGGTCCAACCATATTAAATAATATGGGTAAAAGAGAACAGTCATGTATTATGTGATGTGTAAAATGAGATATCATGGGATGGATTCATTTCCATAGAAAATTTATTATTAATGTTCAGGTGGTTACCTAGGAATCAACAATTTACTCTAAATGGAATTCATACAGATGATCTCCTAAGATTAAAATATAATGAACAATACTATATGACTGCTTGGGAAATCACCTTCGATTTAGCCTTCAGTTATACAATGAATTCCTAGGATACTAGGATTCTACCATCAAGTTTATATACTTTACTTAAACATTCTATGTGTATCCATTGAATTCACAAGACTATATTATCTAGGGAATAATACTTGAAATATTCCACAGTCTTAATACTATATAATTTACCGGTATCACTCTAATGGTATTAGCTACATAGCCAATATTATTGGATTACCAAGGGCCAACCCCTAATAATTATCTATTTTAACTACCAATTTTTTACATGGGTGTCGTAATGGATGGAACACTTATGTGACGTTCATATATACAAAATATAAAAGGATTAATATTTATAGTTGATCATGTTTATAACATCAACTACCAAGGATTTAAGAAGATTATTTATTTATGTTTTTATATTTGTTTATTTATCATTCTTAGTATATAACATAAACATACACAATATTTATTGGATATGTAATGTAACGTGGTTGTTGTTACCTACTGAGTTATACTCATACCCAATTTGGTCAGAAAAAAATAGATTTTTTATGTTGTATTTACAAATAATAGGTTTGATTTTGGTAGAGGCCTAGTGTTTTTGTATTGATAAAATAACATATATTGAGATGGAGATAAGGATTGAGTTATGGATCGAGGTTTCCAATAGTTCCCCATTCACATTCTATATTTTTATTTCCCATAGTGCACTATGAACTACCACAATGAGTTATAGTGAATTGTATTTTATCATTACATTCAATTTATTTGACTAAATACATCAATATTTAGATTTTTTAGAAGATGATTCATTGTATATTGTCTATGTGACACTGAATATTGTTCATTAATTATTTTTTACTATTCAATCTATATCAGATGGTGTAGTTTCTACATGGTGAAAACCTAGAACCCTATATATAGTCATCAGCCTCATGTTTATTGGGTGTTGGACCATAGGTCTAGTAGTGACCTATCCACACTGCGAATCACTCATGAACCGAGGAAGGATGGTAAAAAGTTGTATGAGGGAAATATTTGTTTACTATTATTTTTAGATGTGGTCAAAATGGATTTAAATTATGCCAGGGCTTGTGATGGACATCAAACTAGTATATTGGGAACACATATCTCTAGGGTATATCTTGGTTGGAAGGTAATGAAATATCTATTATTATCATTCACTATAACAAGTTAGTTAGTTATTGTTGAAAATAATAGTCATGTTATTTTTTTAGAGATTCAGGTTAATTGATTTTTTCTCATTAGAATTTGAAATAGGCTTTGTAAAAGCATAATATTTGGCATGTCGGAATTACTTGACATATGTAAGATTTAGTGTGATTAATATAATTAATTATAGAGGCATTTTTTTCAATATGTAAACAAAAAGATATATATAATTTAAAATATAATATTTTAGTGGCATTTGTTTATGACGGTCCACAACACACAAACACACATATATTATTTTGATGATAGGCCATGTGGACAATATGGTTTGATTATAATTCATGAAGTCTCTACAGTCACTCATTTAATGGATGTAGAGTGACTTGAGTAGATTAGAATATAAAACTTATTCCATATATATCAACACATTGTCAATGATTATGTTATTAGCTATCAAAATAAAATGGGACAATATTTTTCATTTTTTTCAATTGGACTAATGGGTTTTATTCCTTTGATGTACCTTTCATTGGTTTTTATACAATCCTGATTTTTTAAAAAATTCAATCTGATTATGGATGAGTAGAAAAGGTAATAATTTCAATTATCTAGATTTTTGAGTCACAATCTATAAATATCCCTTATCTCCAATGTTACCACTCCTATGCCAGTAATGATGTAAGAGTTATAATGATATCATAGACCTAATGTAAATGCGACTACTATTTAGGAAACCCACTAGTGGTACAAAAAATATCACATATGAGAGGAATTTCTTGTATAATAATAATTTAGGATTTGGAGATGGGATATCCGCCACAATGAGAAACTATTAAATAAGGAAAATGGGGATGAAGACCCACAACTAACCCACAATGCATGTACAATCAAATGAATACGAAGAAAATTATTAAGTAAAATAAAAATATTTAATCCTATGATAGAAAGTCAACATTCACAATCTCTAAGATGAAAATTTCCTTCTCTATTTCTTGAAGCCTCAAAATTATATAAAAAAATTTCTATATACATGGGTTTAGGACATCATTTACACCCCATCTGATCCTACGCAAAGACTCTAATGAAAATTTGTGAGACGAAAAATATTTCCCTAGGGATAAAAAAGTAGTACATTAGCACATATCAGTCGACTAGTACCCGAACTCACTAAGGCACACTCACAATAAAATTACTCTATGTATTATAACATAATAATAAGCATATTGATAAAAGGGTATGATGCATCGCTTCCACACAAATTTTTTGGTCTCATGATGCAACATTGTACATATTGTTTCTCCCGTTCATTCTATGTCCCTAACCCCATTTCATCACATACCACATTTCATTAGGAAATAAAATGATCCCTTTTTATACCAATCAAGGCATAGAAAACTCATCACATTCATACAAAAATCCCTAACCATCACATACACATCATCACATAACCATTTCCACAGACCATTGTAGTTATGTACCATATAAATTAAGGAAATTATCCATTTCCTATCCTCCAATAATGAAAGGACACCATTATTATCCACATAATCATGTAATCGTTCATCATCCCTAGAGCACTAATAAGAAGCCATCACAACCCATGCATAATAATTTCTCCTGAAATAGAGGTTGGGGAATATGTGGTAGCCATCCATCCTTCCGTACCAACCTGAAGGTTTATGGAGATCACATAGAACCCAAAACCATTGTGTGTTGGTGTAAAAACACATTTTATGAATGGTATATATAGAAATTAGTAAAATATAATATCAATTGCTGTTATAGATAAGAAAAAAATAGGGTTCCACACAACAAAAACATCCTAATTACCACAAAATATATATTGCAACTAGTTTACATCACCACCACAACCAAAAAACTAGCATTACTTCCATCCCACTTGTGAATCAGGCTACCACACATCAAAACATAGTGGCACAATAGCCACATTAATTACAAAACATATTAATTTTAAATTAGCATCTTCCCATATTTAGATTAAGAATAATTATTCCTAATAAACATCATTAATTAATTTTTTTCCATCCTAAGGAATGTAATAAAATAACAATTCATATAAACCGAACATACAATTTACAATAATTCCAAAAATAGTGGGAAACTACCAAGACCACAAAAAATCACATCCTATATACCCAAAATAACTCCATGTCGTATAATCAAATATCATCTTTATTAAATCATCCACATCCATTCTTATTCCAACAATGCATTGTTTCATCATCCAACACAGTCTTTCATAACTATAATTACCATCATCATGAGTCAAATCCCCCAAAAAATACACCTAAATAACACAAAAAACAATAATAACATCTACACAAAATAGAAAATCACCATTTCCAGAGCTATATTTCATTTTTATCAATATGGACTTCATAATATATTTTCAACTTATTGCATATGAAATCTCAAAAATTTATATACATTTCAAGGAAATAAATTTCATTAGTCATATGTATTTTATTTGAATTTTATGAATGGGTTAGATCAAACAATTAATATTTTATTTCAATGTTATTGTAGTTTCAACATAAAATTGTTTCCAAAGAGCCATGATATTCAACTTTCATTTTTTTTGAAAATTTGTAATCAAATTTCCAAAAAACAAAAAACTAAATTCATTAATTTAAATCCCATACACAATTAAATTCATAGTAATCCACATAATAATATCCTTATATAGACCCATAATTTCTAAATTTAGGATATAAATTTCATATAATTACAATAAATACACATAAATAAAAGAAGAACGATGATCCCAAACCTTGATTGATGCTTAAATGAGATCCACAACTAAAAAAGATGCAAATAATGGATGATAACCCCCAAAATATTGATTAATATCCTGAAAATATATAAAAAAATAAATCTATCATCAAAACATATACACCAAATTCCCAAATAAAATACACATGCTGTAATGATCCTCATGGAAAAGAAGAAACTAAGAACAATGGGAAGAGAAAATAGGGAAGATTATACCTCGATCTATAAGAATCAATCTATTGATTTATGGTGTTATTATTTAAATTGGAAATATTTAAGAGTGATAAATAGGTCCAAATGTTTCCTAGATCTGATGTAGAGATAAATTGAATCAATCCAAGGGAAAGACAACACCCATTTTAGAAGTGAAACCCCCTAGACTCCACCGTGTCATTGTGGATATAAAAAATGATTTCGGTGGGTCTAGTCAAAAGGATATCTAAATCTCCTGCACCCATTTACAATATTTATACACATTTAAATATGTTATTCACCAGCTACCATGGCCTATCCTCTAATGTGGTCCATTTGAAGGTGGGTCTTCTATCATCTTCCATCTCTAGATACCCTGGCCTATTTCCAAAATTCATGTCTGTTACCCTCAACAATTACAAATCCATGGATTGGTGAGGTATTATTCGAAAATTTTTATATAAGGACAATAAATATTACACACAAAACAAAAAAATCTTCCCTAGAAATTTCTATACACCATTATTTACATAATGTTGGATCCCTACTACATCGATCAAAACCACACCCACCACTGGGGTATGGTGACACCCAAAATGTCCTATGGCCTTTTTTGGCGTTTGGAAGACACCCAAGGACTCAATGATAGAAAAAGTCAAGTAAGATACAATTAAATGGTTGTAAATGACCAAACCACTATATATGATATCATTAATATCATTTTCCTCTATGAGAATTAAGACCGATTAGGAACACATAACGAAAAGGAGGTTTGAACAACCACCCACTAAGATACATCTCCGATGTCTCATTAAAATAGAACCACTTCCACCATATCATTCCAACCTCAATCCACCTATCTCCCACACATACATCCTCACACCATTTTAATCTCCACATATCCTAGGAAAATTAAAACATCCACCATCACTCAATATTGCTCTATGAATAAAAATATATGAAGCACACCATCCTTGTAAAGATAGTGTTTGATTTGGTTGAAAATGGATCACCTATATAAATTTGAAACATGAAAAAAATATAATGTTTATTTATGTCTTTGTACCAATATAACACACCATTAGAATTGAAAAAATGAACCACTTATAAACTAGCGTGATTCAAACATTACATCATCCAATGAAATAAAAATAGAACCATCACTCAAAACCACTTTAGTTATTGGATATGAATTTTCATATCACCCTCCAAATTAATCTCCTCTAAGACAAAATTCCCCCAAAACACAAAAATTACTGGACTGGTTTATCTACCAAACTAATTCCATTTGTGTTCCCCGATCTCAATTGGTATATCCGTAAAGTTCATGGAATTATTATTATTAAACTCTATATATTCAATGAAATGTGATTTATCATAATGATATCAATGAAGCTAATTCAAATTTATTATTTCATTATTATTTTACATTAATAATTGTAATAAAATTTGGTAATCTACCAAATCATTTTTCTCCATCACATCAAATGTTGTGACAAACCATGGTGACAACATACTTCCCCTTCAATTATTTTTTTACCCACATCATGGGGAATGCTTCATAAACACATGGTATCTGAACTCATTACCCAATGGGATCATCCTCTTATATGTATAATAATTTTGATGGGAATGTGTCACCTTCATTCTATCATCAACCATAATAACCATGTTGGTCATACTAAGTTTCACGAATTGAAATAGAATAGATGATTACCCTCTTTTTCATCATTTTGATGTTCAATACAACCTACCATATTGTGCCCCAAATGGATCCATTTTAATGGATATGTGATTTATTTTTTTAGAGATAATTATCTATATTTATGTTCATTCTAAATCAAACTAGACTGTGATGCAAATTTTGTTAATATTCCCTCATTATTTTAGATTATTTGTTCCCTATTCTAGTCAATTTGAGGGTGGAAAGGCGTGATCATGCGTATCTGAGTTATAATAGAATGTTGAAATAATATCCCGATTAATGAGATAATACAATAATTAAGTTCAATGTCAATGGATATGTGAACTATATGCAGTAATGAAACCTCAGTGACATGTGTCATTTTCAATGAATCCACAGGTCTATATTTCATAATCCTGAGGATATGAGTCGATTTAATTAATAAATACATTATCACATATAGAGAATCATATTAAAACTGATCTTATAGTAATTGGGTAATGAAATTCATTAATACGTAAAAAAGTCACTAAGGGAAATTCATGTGACGTAATAAACCACCAATAACATGATGTGCTACCTTAATAAGATAGAAAATCATACAATATTCTATAAACTCTATCACTAAAAAATTTATTTGGGGAAACTATTATTTTATCCTAAAAGCATGGTAAATTTTTTGATACTATATTTTTAAAAAATAAAAGATATCCATTAATCTCAAAGAGGACTCACTCTCACATAGCCATCCAGACAAACATCCTCCTATAGTGTAACAACTGATGATGGTCGTCCTCAGACCACCCCGCATGCAATTCAGCCTAAAAAGCTAGATCCTATATCACATCCACCTATTAGCCTTCCCACAAACACTAATCCTCCATATACACTATATATGAATAAAATATCTTTTTAATTAAATAAAACCGAACCATCAACTTCCATGGCATCATGGTTCATGGCTGCCAACTCCTGTATTTCACTCCATGAATTCCCCTACTCGAGAACAACATCCCTTCATGACTTCCTAACTAGTTTTTCAAAAATCCCATTCCCATTTATCCAGGGGAGAATATCTAGAGTTTATAGATTAGGAGAATATTAGAACACTTACACTTCTATAGATTCTATTAATGATGATAGAAAATGTACTCCAAAATATTGTTATTGGTCAAGACCATAAATTATTCTATGATTTTGTATCATAAGGAGTGATTCAATGAAATAATAACCATAAAATGCTATGTTTCGTGAGTCGTGTAGTTTTACTCATGGGGTAGTAACTATCTAGTCCCATAATAAATCACTATCTATATATGAATCGATACACATTCTATATCTATATAGGAATCATAATGTAATGTCCCGACCCAGGTGGCACAACCAGGTGCCCCGGGAAGGTGAGTCATAAACACTCAAGTGCATCACCCCGAATAAAAGAGGTTACTGACTAGTAGTGAGGGTATAGAGTTTGTATATTGGTAGTTGATCCATTATGACAGATTTTAGCACAGTGGTTGTAAACAATAATACTCAAAAACAAAATCTGGAGAAAACCAGAAATAAGATTAACATTTAAGACTAGAATATATAAACAATAACACACATTTAAAAAATGTTCACCATGTATTGGTTATAGAATGAAATGAAAACTATGCTATATAAATTATTAAAATATTTGAATCATAAATAAAAAAATGATCAATGGAACTATCTCATATTGCATCACTAGCCTCAGATTGGCTTAGTTCTCCCCTTCCCCTAAGCACGAAAAAAATAAAACATTGTACTAGTGAACATTCCCCGATCCCTACCTGCTTCCATAAAGTCTATCTAGGTACCAAATGATGTCCCAAATGTGGCAAGAGAGATGACTCATTAATACATCACCAATAGTGTATATAACAAATCTACGTTGTGCAATACAAGCTAATTAGAATGAAATATTGATAACAGATATATCATAAATGGAAGTAAATTGCATATGATATCTATAACAAAAGTAAAGTTATACATTCAGTGGAAATAAGGATCCCAGAAAAAAATAATCATGCTCCCAATACAAGGTAAAATTTAAAATAAATAAACTATTACAATACATTCTAGCCTACCCATTGGGGACCAACACCCATACTAGGGATATTTGGAAAACATTCAAAAATATATACCACTACCACACCGTTCAAACAACCGGATCACATCATTAATTTTCACAATATATAATCCATCAATAATTAATTTATGAACTATGTAATGAAAAGATACATAAAATTAACTTCCATATCCACGGTATAAAAAACAAGGAATCCTCAATGAGCCTCATAAGCATCTTGATGGGAAATCGGTAAAGATGTGGGTGGAGTCCAAGGAGCGTTTCAATGAAACATATCTATAATAGGTCTCCAAAATCTGGATCCAAGGGTTAGTAAGGGCCAAGGAATCCTACAGAATCAATACCCAAGGAGGAAGGAATTCGAAGGCATCTAGTAGAAAAAACAAGATACATGAGAGAATCGTCAATGAGATCAGATAGAAATAGGATCCAATGAATACCAGCCAAGGAATCCACTACCTTTTCAATTCATCTCATCATTCATCATTTCATTACATTAAAATTCCAGGATGTCATCCAAGTTATCTATCAGATTACTTAAAAATAAAATTTACAATTCAATGAAATAAAACAAATTTAATCCAATGGAATATCAAGCATCACAATCTCTTAATTATGTCAATTCATTTAAATTGAATTTATTAAGGGTTTCCTCTAACTAGGAAAACTCGCTCGACCACCATATATGGAATAATAAAGTGAAGATAAAAAGGAACACCCCATTGGTGGACTATGTTGTGGAAAAATCCTCCAACAATATCAATCGAACTAGTTTCCATACCGCACATGGTACAACTCATTAAATATAGTTATTCAGTCAATTAAAGGGGTTACAATTGAATGTGTGACCTCTATAAAAATAATAATTAATATTTAAAAAACCAAACCTCATGGAAAGTTATAAACCACCTAAATTAGGTCCATAATGGACTATTAATCTAGTATTTTTCTCTGATTTGGTCCATGTCGTGAGAAAAATGAAGAATGAATGGAAATATTGAAAATATGGAATATTAGCTTACCCAAAAATAGTGCAACTGATACCATGGAAATTTTATAATTGAACAAGAGTAATAGAGTATTAATTAATTAAAATCCAATGATACCTAAGATGAATAATTTTGAGTCCAAATCATGAAACAGAGAAAAATCATATCTTGTGATCATTAATGGTAGAAAATGGAGCTCCCACGTGCATTATAATGATGAAATGTGGAAGGATGTTGAAAATATACGATATTGAGGGGAAAATGGCAAGGTTCAAAAAATTTACTATGTCCCACAATTTTTCCACAATGTTGGCTAAACCAAGTTCCAACCATGCATCCATCACTACTTTATAGGGAACATCACATGGCTTGTGCTCATAGTTTGACAAACCACGAAATAACTGTGTCTTAACCACTTTAAAAAATGTAGTTCCCTTCAAATACTTTAGCTTATCCTTCCACATGATTTTCTAAAACTAAGTGCGTTCCATCAGCTATCTGTCGTGTCCTCACTGGGTTAGACAAATCATGTGCCCTATACCACATGGTTTCTCCATACCATGTGGTCTGCCTTTTATTTTCAAAAAGCTACCTTCATCACTCTATATAATCCCCAATAACCCCTCACACACCCTTGATAACATTGGGTACTTAAATAAGGCCATAAAAAATGTAAACCAAAAAAAGATATGTACCTCATATAAAAAAATGATATCTTACAATCATCCCAATATATAAATTTATCCTCAATTCACAGTTCTATGTGTTGTCATGAATTGCCTAAGAGTAACTGTAGACATGAATCCCATAAATTATCATCCCACTCCAATGTCTTTTCCTATAAATGGATATGTTTCCACAGTACACATACAAGAGTAACTGACTGACCTTTGATATGCATTGTTCTCTTTTCAATGACATGTATTGGATTCTCCTCAAAAAATGCATCAACCTGGAAGTCCACATCCACCGATTACATAATTTGAGACAAGTATGAGTTATAACAGCCAAATGAGATACACAGAATATGTTGTACATGGACTGATACCTAGAGGGTAACTTAAAATGATATTATATAATCAATAATCAATCCACATTCTCAATAGGTCTAACAAATCACATTTAAATCTTACCTTGTCTCCTAATATGTCTATGTTCCAGCCATAGTGAGACATATAAAAAGGCATGATACATTACCTAGATCTGTATAGTTTTTGAATGGTGATCATTGTAAGATCCTTATAAATAAAATTCCACTTACATACAATTTATAATCAAATAGACCTAATTAGATGTCTCTTATAGAATACATGGTCCTAGTTTATCTACCCCACCTTCATCTAACTAATACATTGGTGACCACCATATCCTATCACAAAAAGAATAAAATGATTCCTTATAAATTTTCACATGATAACTATTAATGTAGGATAACTTAACCATGAGACTATGTATTTCCTATGAACCCCTAAAATTCAGGATTCATGATCACACCATGTCCTTATGACCCCGAATCATGTGCTTTGACTGTCCATATGTCCGTGGTTGGTATATTGTGCTAAGAAGAAACACTATACATAATTATATTTTGAAAAAGATAATATCAAAAGACATGAACCATGAGTCATTATCAGATAAAATTTTCTAAGGAACCACATAAAGTCATACTATCTCATTGATATATAATTTCCCAAGAATATCCATTGAGAAATGATCCATGATCAGTAAGAAATGAGTTGCCTTCATGAGCTTGTCAATAAGAAGTCAAACGGATTCAATACCTCGAGGTAACCTCAACTTACTAATTATGAAATCCATCATGATATCCTTCCATTTCCACTCAATAATGGATAAATTATATAATATTCTGTCGGTTTGATAATTTTTTTCCTTCAATTGTGGACAGCTGGAACACCTTGTCAC
Source organism: Viscum album (assembly GCA_963277665.1). NCBI lineage: Eukaryota > Viridiplantae > Streptophyta > Magnoliopsida > Santalales > Viscaceae > Viscum > Viscum album. Next base: position 300,195,580 of record OY728136.1, read on the forward strand.
AAAACTAGCTAACTCACATTTCATTCCCGACCACTAGTACTAGGGATATAAACCCCAATATATCATGGTTATTCTAGGAAGAAATTCACAAAATAAGGAATAAATCTCAAACATCATATCATCAATTTTGTTTACCAGAACACAAATTTGACCATGAATACATAGGATTTCATCCTCATCTATAGTCCAACTAGGAGATGGGTCCTCACTAGCCACACTCTTCCATGGAAATATTCCCTACATATTTGAAAAGTAAACCATAATCATATTATCTAGAAAGGTTTATTTTTTATGTAGGTATGATATAAAATTTAACCCATTACATTCCTAAAATTACAAGTGTATCGGTGAAGTAATATGCATTAGTAGGAACCTTCCACTATCCTTCTAAACTAAATTTATTTAAGACCCCCTCATCAGTGCATTGTCCACTGAATTTTCTTTCCCCTGAGTGTAGGAAAGCTCAAATTCAATGTATTGTATGCAGTCAACCAAAATGTTATTCCCTATATTTATATCACACTATGTATATATTTACTTGAGTATTTAGTGGTTGGTGTATACCACACACACTCTTTCAACAAATAGTGTCTCAAACATTGAAAAGACTAAAGTACAATGACTAAATTGAGATCATGTGTCGTGTAAGACATGCCATATGGCATAAAATGATGATTCCCATAAATCCATGAATCAATCCTCTTGAATAATATATTTTCCTATTTTGATATGTGACTCATCACAATACACAGTGGGGATCCTTTAGGGATCTTGCATAATTTTGAACTGTGATAACATATGTCTCCCTATTAGCTCTTAAAAGGTCGTCTCACAAGTATCTGACCGTAAAATAATGAATTTAAATTATGTTACACTTAATTAACGTATTTAATGTTTGTAATGTGTTTGAGTGATTTCTAGGTAGGTTTGGAATAATTATTTTAATTTCTAGAGATTTTTTTAGGAGCATTGTTTGTACATGGTTAGTAGAAATCATTAAACTCTAATAGGAATCCATGAAAAGTGTAAATGATAATTTTGGGTAGGTGCACAGTTAGTCTGATAGATCATCCAATAAGTTGGGGCACCGATGAGAGACCATGCTTTTGGTAATAATTTATTTTTCATGGTAGATGAATGATTTTTGTATGTGTGTGACCCAGCCATGCATGGTGCTCCTCATGGCTATTTCTAGAAAATGGTCAGTGCATGGTTTGCCTAACCGTGTGACAAAAACATGAATGGTTAAAATTTAGATCCAAAAAGAGGGTATATAACACATTTTATATACAAATCCATCATTTTCTACCATTTCAACCATTTACTAGTTTTTATTCTACACAAAGGCTATGGGGACATTCCCCCTCATTCCGTGAGAAGTCTGTTGGCTAATCATGGTGTGTTGAAGGCCGTATTGTTTGGTAAGCCTCCATTATTCATGTATTTTCATATATATACTATTCTTCCATATCATGTATTCATATATCTGTTCTATTTGGGATAGATATATTTTAGTCGATGCCATTAATTATGAGATATTTGTCTATTGTTGTTATTTTATGATATCTACTGTTGTTTTTAGATATTCAACCATGTTTTGTTGATGAATTATTGATTATATTTATTTCCTCTAAAATTTCCAAGTTAGGTGGCATCAAAAAGGACTACACTTATTATCTCTTGAAGTATTAGTTTCAAATTTTTTTAATTTTATAAACATGATAGTTGAAGTGTTTTTCAAGCATTGTAGAAACATTCCTTTATAATTGTATATGGATTTGTGAAATTGTGGAATTATGGAGAAATGTGAATCATCTATGGATTTTAAAATAATTATTATATTTTTTCAGTTGGTTTTAATTATGGAAAAACGTTTTGAAAAACTATTAAATAGAATTTTTTTTATTATTGAAATGATTTGGTACAATTTTTATTCGTGTGTTTTGAATAATTGGTTATCGAATCTTCATTTCCATTGACGTGACCCTATGGAAGGATTGTGTTCCATTATGGAACTGGTATAAAATTACATTGTGATGACATGGTTGATCGATGATAAACCACTCATAATAATGGGATAATCACATGGGTATGAATATTTGGATATGATGATATGCGGAATGAAAAGGGTTATACCAATAATGAAATTGTGGACTGGTTTGAATGAATTGTTTGTTTTCATCCAAGGAAAAGAATATTTTTTTGGAAAAAATTACCTTGATATGAAAATTAGTTTCTATTATGATATAAAATATTTTTATGTATTTTATATAAATTGTTTGATATAAATGTTCTGACATGTTTTATCCCAGTGTCTTGAGTCTGGATTTCCTAAGGGGAAAACCTACCGAGTTTCATTACTCACCCCGTGCTTTAAAACATTGCTGATTTTGTAGATATTGTTTATTAAGACACTAGTATTTTTAATGTATCTTGAGTATTTAGTGATACATCGTTACACTTTGTGATACATTGTTGAGTTGGAGAATGGATAATTTATGGAGCTTCATAGTTATGTGTTTGGGGTCATTGAGCTTTGGGGTTCACTATTCAACTTTGGTACTATGATTTTTGTAATAGTGTAATTTGGTTTTTTTTTCTTTGGTAATAATTATAGAGGTGTTACATTATTATCAGGAATAATATATCTTCTGTTTAGTTTGGTATTCATGGTTTTATATATTTTATTATCAAATTGAAAATCATCCCCAACTACATTGATGTCCTTTGAAGTTATTGACATGCTTTGGCATCATGAGGATTTTTCTTAACGACAAGTATCAATTAGAACTCCAATAAATATAATGAAGAACGATAGGATGTTAAAATTAGTATAAAATTATTTTCTCCTTGAAATAAAAAATGTATCTATCTTGTCATGTTCTCCTTTAATTTTAGGAAAATTGGTATTGGTTATTGTTCATGGAGTTGAAATTCATTCTGTTTTATTCCTTCTGCTAGGTCTTTAGAAAGGATTAGGAATATTGGAACATGATATTTAGTCACATATATAAATTTAATTTGGTACAAAAAACTTAGATATTTAATTTTTAATGGTGAAATTTCCTTATGATAAATTTTTTTTATTTTTTTGAGAAACATAAATTTTTGATTAATAGTGAAAAATAATAAATTTTAGTTAATAAATGCATCATCGATTAAATAATTATTTATCATAAATTATAATTTATATTGTTTTAAGGTAACATTTCATAAATTATACATTTATTAACACCTTTTATTTAATTATATTAAATTTATCATTGAAATTGAAAATAGAAACCTGAAAAAGTTTTAAAAGTTTTTCTACGTTAAAACCCTGTTATTTTGTCCCATTTGTTTGAATAGTGTTAATCATACGTTTGAAAAAACTATGATTTTAATTTCAGAATTAATACATAAACCATTTTAATAATTTTAATATATTGTTTTCTAATTATATCTTGTTTATTTTTGACCAAAATTATTATTAAAAGATAGTAAAATTAATTGATGAAATTAAGGTCAAATTAACCATGATTAGGGATTAATCCATATTATTTTGGGGGGGGGGGGAATAAACTATAAACATGTAAAAAACCATTTCATAGCTATATATCATCAATAATCCTTATATTATTATTTTTTTGGGGTTTTTTATGACTCTTTCTAGATAACCACATCTGTGCACCTAACTTGTTTTCATAAATTCCAAGGGACTGTGTTTCCTTCCATTTATAAGGCCACATATTCCCCCACATCATAACCCCTTTCAAACCCCTTATGATCATAAAATATATACCCAATAAAATTATGTAAATTACTCCCTTAAACATATAATCATCTACTTGGCAGGAAATAAATCTAAGGAAGTTGTTTGGCACAAACCAAAAGAAGTTACATGATTAAGAGTTAACCTATTCTCTGAGGCTCCTTTCTATTAATTTCCTACTCCACCCCTAAAATATCAATATTCCAGGATTTTATAATTGAAAATGTATCTTTGATATAGTATAATTTTTTTGTTCTATGGTTTCATCCTAAACATATAAACACATGCATCTAATGGGTAAAGAACATACTGTTTTTGTGTACGGTGAACAACTATTGCACAAAATGATGATTGTTCATTTTTCCATTTACCTCAACTAATTTTGGTCATTTTATAGGAAAATTTGTTTATATATGTCATATATTATATTTATTTTATCTTTAAGATTCAATATTCCTTTTACAAAACATATATTTTAAATTTTTATTTTATATTAATATAATAATTTCTTTTGAGGATGTCTGGACAACCACCCGCTCAAAGCTATATGATTCTCTCACACACTACAAGGATTTTGCTAATGATGGTTTTAGTGAATTTATAAGATATATTTGATATTGACATATAATTTAAAAATTATATTTATTTTTAGATATATATTCATATAAAAATTTTACTTTCTTTCAACATGCCAATTAAATAGAAATAGCGTTCATCTGTAAATATGGACTACCGTCTCCCAGAATGGTGTTTTAAATTTCATACCTATATATTATATAGATTATTATAATAAAAATATAATATTTATAAAAAATATTTTTATCATTTTTCCCATTTTAAATATCATAAAATAAATATAAGTACCAAATATATTACAAATTAAGACACATGTGACAAATAAAGAGAATATTACCTAAAGCATAACCTTATCATAAAAATGATAACTAGAAGGTAATATAAAATCATAATAATTCCATATATGGTATTTTATAAAATATTATGGTTCTTTAAAAGATTTATAATAAATTTATATTTATTATGTTGTAGTTTTGAACGAGTAAAATGAGAATAAAGACCCAAGGTAAATGGATTTCATCTCACTTTTATATTTCCAGGAGATTCAAGATTTATTAACCACTGATTAATTTTTTGTAGTTTATATAAATCACATGAATGTATTCAATAATTATTGTAATTAATTTTATATTTATTTACATATACATTTTATTCTATTTTTTTAATGCATTTCAGGTTTCAAAATTAATAAATCAAGAAAACTATTTTGTCTCAATTTTCCTTCATAGAGACTATTGTTTTTATGTGAACATTAAATATTTTTTGAGGTTTGTATACATGAATTAATCAATTTATAACATGAATATACTTATTTTCATGTTATTTTATTCTTTATTTAATTTAATTTTAAAAAATGTAGATTATGATCCCATGTAACCAAGTGGTAATAATTAATTAGAACAATATCATCTTTTTTTGAGATTCTCAAAGATTATGATTCTTATATTTATTATTATGATCCATATATCACGAAAAATCATGATTTTCCTTATACTGTATTTCTTCTAGATATATCAATGTATTATAAAAAATTTACACTCTTTGGAAATAATATATTTTAGTATGTGTTTTTAATAAAGTTCGACTTTACCCTCTCCACGGTCAAAAAACTATGTTCCTTTAATAATATGTTTTCTAAAATCGATTTCAAATAAAATTATAATAATATACTATGATAATTATGATAATTGTTTTACCTTTTTATCTTTTTCCAATTTTTTCAAATTAGTCATCTTGTCTCTATCTGAAGGAGTAAATTTTCTATCCTTTTTACCATTCAAATGGAATGTCATATTTATATCATTCTTCATTAAATGAATTATCCACCGTCAATCCTTGGATGATTTATTTTCATTTTTCAATGTTATTTTAAATAATATTTTTTAAAAAATATATTTTATGATAATTGTTTTTCATTAGAAATTTAAGATTCTATTTATTTTTTTACGGAAAATGGTTTTAAAAATGCCTTGTGTTTTTATGAGCCTTTTCAAAGAATAAAATATTCTTACCAGAATAAATATTTTCAAAATATCCTTCTAAGTTGTTTTCTGTCTAAGATAATATCAATTGTTGTTACTAATTTCTATCTATGAAATGATCCAATGGTTACATTAATATTATTTATTGAATGGATTATATTTATATGGAATGATGTTTAAGATTCCCTTTTGAGTTCCACATGTTTTATCATTTTGAAACAAACTTCTTTTCACAGGTTATGATTTCATAAAGTGAATATGAAACCTATCTCTTCTCATAGGATAATATGTGGTGAAATTTTAATGATATTGATTACATTTCATGGGTTATGATTTAATTTTTATAAAAACAATCTATTTTTACTGGTCAGGAAATAATAGAAGTTTTATTATCTTGTGGAATTTTTTTAGTGATTTTGTTAATATATGGGTGGAACCTATATCTCCCTCATATAAATTAGGTAATGATGATTTTTATACGACCTCAGAGGGTGAATGGAATTTATCCCATGCCAAAAAACACGAAGGTACATGGGTTGTATACCAATACTAAAAGAAAGAGGATACATAGGCTGTAGACCAAGCAGGAAAATGAGAAGGTACATGGGTTGGACTAATGTATAAAAGAAAGTGGGTATAAAAGTTGTTTCTGTATGCCCCAACCCCTGTTACCCAGAGTCGGTGCATTAGTACATAACATTGGCATGATCACAAGAATGATCAAATCTCGAAAGACCGATTAGTTTTGTAGCCTTGGAAACACTAGATATATTCAAAATGTTTTACATTACTTCATAAAAATGAAAACCAAAACAACATAGTCTCCATAGTCTACACTTCTATCCTTTCAAACTATCCCTGTAGGTCATTCATAATTTACTTCTTCACATCCTGGGAAAAATAAAACATAGAAAAGGGGTGAGCTGAAATAACTAGTAAGGATAAAAATATAGTGGAAACTTTTATAAATAAGAATAAACATTTAAGGAAATGTATAACTAAAACAAAATCCTTTTAAACTTGAACTTAAACATAGTATGGAAAAAATATAATGAAATAATTCCATTTACTTAATCATAAGGATATTCTACTAATCGAATAATCACATGAAATATCAATAACTACTTTCATAATGATTTAATGCATAATGCCAGACTATCATTAACACATAGCCAAAGCCTCGTTCCAAGACTACAAATAATATTTTTCCAAGGCCTTGTGCCAAGACACTAGTTTGTCTCGTGAGACCTAACGATGCAACGAGGAGCTATATCGGGCTCCACCCGTCACATATTAAGTCCAATGTATTCCCATATGAGATGGTTTAAACATAACATAAACATTCGTATTAAAACTAGTATACGAAATGAAAATACATCATCTATAAACCATGAATGATATAAAAATAACACATACATAGTCAAACATATCACAAACCAATCTATACAATATAGAAGTTTTGTATCATAATAAATGAACTTCAAATAAGTGTTAAATCCATCAAAGGATGTTGACATAGATGAAATCAAAACTCATTTTAGAGAAATATCTCTTTCTATTTTGAAATCATTTAAGAGTCATATATTTATAAAATAAAACATTTTCTTTGAAAACATTCTTATAATCTTGTAAGGGAAGCTTCGACGATTTTATAACGGTGGAAAATAGCCTCACCTGCTGTATAAGTTAAAAAAACATTCTTACCTTAATTCTGTCGAAAAGGTAAAAAAGAACCTTGTTTGGAAAAAAGCGGAAATATTTTTTTTATAAACCTCTTATATAAAGTCAAAAAGTGTATAAATTTCTTTAACCCATATTCTTGTAAATAGTAAAAATGTTTTGAAATACATTTCTAAAAATCATTGATGTGGATGATAAAGAGATCCCAGTAGATTATTACGTATAAACAACCTCGGATAATAAAGAGATTGCAAAATAACCCTTACCTTGTACTTTTCCTTGGTTGAGGGAAGGTTACCCTCTTGTATAATAGTGTAATAATTGGTATTAAATTATACACGAATCATATACATTAATATGATATCATATACGATCTTTTAACATTGATTTGTTAATAATATCATAGTATTATCGTTGTTTTAGGTGTTAACTTACTCGTTTTCTTTTTTATTTTTTGTTATGTAAGCCGTGTTTGTCATGGATAGGTTGTATATTAATCATATCCAGAATGATATCAAGTCCTTATATACTATTTGTAATCATCAAATGAGAATTCGACTTTAATGGATACGATGGAGAATGAATCTCATCGCGTTCGTGGAGACGGTAGTCCGTACGTACGCACGAGTGACAATATCATTCTTTTGATATTAAAATAATATATAATTGGATGGTATATCATATATACCGAATAATTATCATCTTATATTTATTATTTACATGAATTACAAATCATTATTATAACCATCCAAATAATAATATATTGAATTACAATTACACCACGACGTGGAGACGGTAAGCAGTACGTACGCACATATGGTGACATGTCATTCAATGGATGGATAGAACACTGAATATGGTTGTACCATATTTATAATAATATTATAGTATATAGGAGATACTGGATTCAGTATTTTATAATGGGAATAACAATGAAAGAAGAAGTTGAAGAAGAAAGGAACTTGAAAGAGGGTGGTGAAAACATTACCTCTTCTTTGTGTTTTTCCTTTTGATTTGATCAAAAGGGCTCATTAGGTTGGCTTTCTGACTAAAGGAAAGCCTCTAATATTATGTGAGGGAAGTTTAGAGAGTATTTGGGCAGAGTTTGGCTGAGCCAAATGGCTTTGAAGGTGTTAATTAATGAGAAGGGGGGTGCCCTTTTATAAGACGGGTGATGGGCACCTTAGGAAAAGCTAGAAATATTGTTTTATAATAAATTCATATTCGGCTTCTAATGGATCCAAAGTCGACTATTTAAATGTTAAGGTGGGTATAGGTCTAAAACCACTCAACCAAAAGTATTTAGACAGGTTCGGGTTACAATATTAACCTTATCTTTAAGTATTAACTCTTAGTTAATTAGTTTGACACTTACCATGTCACTTTGTATTTTTATATTATATAATTAATAAACCTATTATATACCTCCAATAGACCTCAAATTAGTCCATTAATGATACAACTATCATTATATAAGTCCTTTTGCCGATCCATAGATTTTTAGAAATTGAATATCAATTAATAATATAATATTTGTTTTAAAAACTCTTTTGTGTCAATTTTGACACTATTTGGAAAATGGATTTTTGTGAAAATTATAATAGAGTGATTACTTCGATAACAGTTAAATAAATAATTCCTAAAATGTCATATTAACCTATAAAATTAGTGTAATTCATAAAAAGTCTCAAATTATATTTATTTGGGTATATATAATATCAATTATTTTAATTGTTCATTATTATGGTAATTACTGCATCATCATTGTGTCATAAATAAATTAACTTATCTAATGTCTAAAAATTATAAATAAAATATAGTTATGTAATAAATCGTTTTATCTTTATAATGAATATTTACAATCGAATTTATCTTAAATATAAACCTATATTAAAAATGTTTTAGTAAATAAACTTTGATTTTAACTCTTTTAAGTTTTCTTTGAATTAAATAATAATAAATGTCCTAATCTAATCCAAATGGACCTAAATGATAATATGTTATTCCTAAGTTTGTTTCTGGTGGAGATAAACTTGTACAATAGAATTAGGACATGTGTTAGAGTAATATTAATATAATCTTTACCCTTAATTACCTTATTTACTTTTAACCGTGGTAAATAAAAGTAAAAAGTTATTAATCACCAAAAATTATTTTCATCTCATTGAATCAAATTTTACTCCTTGATAATTACCGTGTCTCTTGGATTTTCTAAATTCCACTCACAGAAGCTGTAAAATTACGTTTTATGAAAAAATCAGTTTTTTAACTACCACTTAGTGGTTTCACTATTTATCAAAAAATGAAGTTTTTCAGAAAAATAACAAAAATTAGGCCTAAGATATATTTGATATTATGAATTAAAAAATTATGTCTATTTTACCAAATTATAAACATATCATTTTAATTATTTAATTTAAAAATTAATTCCCGTCGTCAAAACAAATAGCGTGTTTTTAAGAGATAATAACTATCTAAAGATTGACACTTCTTTATGTCTGATTTAACTGTGAAATTATGTACAATGACCAACATTGTATTAAATGGTTAAAATATATTCTAAATATACTTTAAAACCACTCAAATTCATAATTTATCAATATAAATTATTTTGAATAAAAATGTTGTTTTTAATTAAAATTTAGTAATTTTCACTATTCATCAAAATATAATTGTTATCCGAAAAGTTATAAAATTTCACCTTATGCTAAATTCGATACTCCGAATATAGAAATGAAGTCCATTTTTAGAGATAAAAATTATAAATTTTCAAAAAGTAGGTATTACTATTCATAATGGCTAGTTAGATTTGTTGTGGTGTGTGTTAGAACTCGAAGTTTCGTACAACACACACTACTGTATTATTCAAAGGAATGCGTACCATGGAAGCTTGGGATGTTTCATTGTAAATTTTTGATGTCCCCATTCTAAAAAGTATATTTATTTAGTCAAATTGAATATATAAAAGTTTAAAATATTGGATTTAAAAAGGGTTCACTATTAAAAGTTGGTAAAAGTGTAATACTGAAAATGAATTTGTTCTTAAATTATGTCTAAGAAACTTGTAATATGGATTCTAAAATTATAAGGATTATATAAAGTTTGAAATTTAGTTAATACTATTGATAGCCTCTTTTGAACGGCTTGTATGGTAATTCATGGTGCGCTTGACTCGGTGTTGCGTGTAGTTCAAGTTATTGAATTATTTAAAAGAAATAACACACTATGGAATCTTGGGGTATTACATTATCCCCTACTTCACTAAATTTCTTCCTTGCAATTTGAAATTGTTCTTCGAAAAATAAAACGTTGAATATAAAAAATATCTTTGTGGAAAAACCCACATCAGAAATTGGGTTGATAAAATTTAGTCTTAATAAGAGGAAAAGAGAAATGAAAGGTTCACCACCAAATTATGATCTCTATTCGGAGAAAATTGGTGGAAATTAGAGACATATAATTGGAGGAAAAAAATTTAAATATTTATAGGTAGTGATTGAGGTCATCAATCCCAAAAATGTGTAAAATCAAGGGCCTTAAATTCACCAATCTATGATGATTTAAAATACCATCGGTTCAACAAAACATATGGTATTAGGATAACACATTTTTTTGTTTTAAGATCTCTTCACTAAAGTAAAAGAATTAATTTCTTCATTGAATAAGAGAAGAAGAAAAATATATACTTGACAAGTGGAGTCTCATCATTTAACTAAGTTCTACCACAAACTCATCTTTCACTATAAAAGATAATAGCACTTAAAAATAATATTCTATTTATCCTATTCGTATAGGGTTAAAAAAATAATTTATAATTCATCTAGAAGAACCATTAAAAAACGAAATTATTCAATCCAGGACATCACGTTGGTCAGTGGTAGGTGATACACCCTTTTCGCCCTTCGGTTGTGTGTTCAAGTCTCGCGGCCTTGCTAGACGCGACGGTTTGTCGCCCGACCTCCGGGTTTCCTTTTATGGCAATCCAAAATAATCCAAATAGGAACTATCCAAAATAATTCAGTCCAAAATTTATAAGGATGGTAAACACAATGAAGATCCTTTTTTCCGTATAATAAAATGTGATCACATTCATCATGTATTCTTTTAAAACACTACAACATCCTGAATTACCATAAAACCTTATTGATTACATTCATGATCCCTTATTCCTTAAAGAATAATAGATATACTCCTTCAATCCAAAAATGTTGTAAACCCCTACACCGATGGAATATACAAATCATTAATTAGTTTCAAGGAAGTCAAGAATATCCAATATAATTTATCCAAATCAATCATGTATTATTCTAAAATCACTACCTCGATATCAGAACCATATTCTGGTTTATCTTTCTCTCAACCATATATTTTCCCAAAATTTTACCTGCTATTGAGTCACTTTTCATTGCTCCACACAAACTCAAGTCCTTAATTAAATAGTACTGTAGTACAATCCTTATATAATCCATAATTATTATAACAAGTACATTTTTGATACAACACTCAAATGACATAACCAACATAAGAACTCTAATCATTCCTCTTCATCTATGGTAGTATCAGAACTTGATTATTATCCAATAGCATCATTTGCAGCATAGTCTGATGACTGGGACATTGGTTCACATAGTGTCCAAACTCCTTGAAAATGAAGCATTGTACATTTGAAACCATTTTCTTACCCTAGCAGTCACGTACATTGTGCCCTTTTTCTCCGCACTTATAAAAAACTCCCATTCCTTTCAGGCAGGTTCCAGGGTGTTTCTTCCCACAGTTATCACATATGGGAAAATTCTTCATTTCCATCTTCCCTTTATCCATCTTTTTCACTTACATCCTTTTCTTCTCTTTCTTCCCTTCAAAGCCATATGAATCAGTAAACTCTTTATTTATCTTATCAACACATGTTATTATTTATTCATATGATGATAATACGTGGGATAATATTTCTCTTATAAATTCTGGCATAAGACCATGAAAGATATGATCATTCTCTCTCTTTGGATCATGTGCATTGCTGGAGTTTTCATTCCTTCTACTGGGTGCCATTTCTAAACAATGGCATACACTAAATTAGTTTATGAATAACAATACCTAATCCCAAACTTGTAAAACACATAACATTAATTAAATAGTTTATGGATATAATCCATAATCATAAAAATGTCTCCTTGGAGGATGTATATACTCATAAACCCTTCATAATGGTTTGTAAAGAAAACGATAATTATCCTAAGAATATCCCCCAGGAGTGTCGTAACCAAGAGTGAAGCAAGGCCCATTGTCGTGCACCAGTTCTCATTCAAGTCTAGCTCAAAGCGGTGTTTTCAGGTTTTACCCCTAGGTACATCTATGCCAAAGCTGCCTCTACCTGCTCATATCCAGACAGAGATGTATTGCTCAGAAAACTCACAAAATTTCTACAATACCAAAATTCTATGAAGTTCTTCTATACTAATCCTCAAAGTCCATCTTAAATCTATGTGCTCTAATAATAGTTTATCTAAATCTAGCTTCCGAGGTTTGTACTAAACTTTATTTGATACCAACTGTAACGCCCCGACCCAAGTTACCCAAAGTCAGTGCATTAGTACATAACATTGTCATGATCACAAGAAAGATCAAATCTCGAAAGACCGATTAGTTTTGTTGCCTGGGAAACACTAGATATATTCATAATGTTTCACATTGCATCATAAAAATGCAATCTAAAACAACATAGTCTACATAGTATACACTCTTATACCCTCATATTATCCCTTCAGGTCATTCATACTTTACTTCTTCACATCCTGGGAAAAATAAAACATAGAAAAGGGGAAATCTCAAATGCCCAGTAAGGATAACAATATAGTGAAAACTTTCATAAATAAGAATAAACATTTAACGAAATGTATAACTAAAACAAAAGGATTTTAAACATGAACTTCAACATAGTATAGAAAAAATAAAATGAAATAATTCCACTTACTTATTCACATGGATATTCTACTAATCAAATTATAACATGAAATATCAATAACTACTTACATATTGATGGAATGCATAATTCCAGACTATCATAACCACATAGCCAAGGCCTCGTTCCAAAACTAAAAATAAGATTTTTCAAAGGCCTTGTGCCAAGACACTATATTGTCTCATGAGACCTACCGATGCATTGAGGAGCTATAGTGGGCTCCACCCGTCACATATTTAGTCCAATGCATTCCCATATGAAAAGGATTAAAAATAACATAAATATTCGTATTAAAAATAGAATACGAAATGTAAATACTTCATCCATAAACCATGACTAGTATAAAAATAACACATCCATAGTAAAACATCTCACAAAACCTTCAATAAAATATAAAAGTTTTCTATCATAATAAATCAACTTCAAATAAGCGTAAAATCCATCAAAGGATGTTGACATAGATGAAATCAAAACTCTTTTTAGAGAAATATCTCTTTCTATTTTGAAATCATTTAAGAGTCATATATTTATAAAATAAAACATTTTCTTTGAAAATATTCTTATAATCTTGTAAGGGAATATTCTACGTTTTTATAATGGTGGAAAATAGCCACACCCTCCGTATAAGTTAAAAAAACATTCTTACCTTAATTTTGTCGAAAAGGTTGAAAAGCACCTTGTTTGGAAAATGACAAAAAGATTCCTTTATAAAACTCTTATAAAAATTCAAAAAGGGTATAAATGAATTTAACTCATATTCTTGTAAATAGTAAAAAAAATTTGAAATACATTTTTAAGAAACATGGATGTGGATGATAAAGAGATCCCAGTAGATTATTACGTATAAACAACCTCGGATAATGAAGAGATTGCAAAATAAACCCTTACCTTGTACATTTTCTTGGTTTAGGGTAGCTTAACCTCCTGTATAATGGTGAAATAATTTTTATTAAATTATACAAGAATAATATACATTAATATGATATCATATATGATCTTTAAACATTGATTTGTTAATAATATCTTAGTATTATCGTTGTTTCGGGTGTTAACTTACTCGTTTTATTTTATTTGTTTTGTTACGTAAGCTGTGATTGTCTTGGATAGGTTGTATATTATTCATATCAACAATTATATCAAGTCTTTAGATACTATTATTAATCATCAAATGATAATTAGACTTGAATGGATACGATGGATAATTAATCTCTTCGTGTTCGGGGAGACTGTAGTCCGTACGTACGCATGAGAGACAATATCATTATTTTGATATTAAAATAATATATAATTGGATGGTATATCATATATACAGAATCATTATCATGTTATATTTATTATTTACATGAATTATAAATCATTATTATACCCATCCAAATAATAATATATTGAAAAACAATTACACCACGACGTGGAGACGGTAAGCCGTATGTACGCACGTATAGTGACATGTCATTAAAAGGATGGATAGAATACTGAATATGGTTGTACCATATTTATAATTATATTAAAGTATATAGGAGATACAGGATTCATTATTTTATAATGTTATGAACAATGAAAGAAAAATTTGAAGAAGAAAGGAACTTGAAAAAGGGTGGTGAAAACATTACATCTTCTTTGGGTTTTTCCTTTTGATTTGATCAAAAGGGATCCATAAGATGGATTTATGACTAATGGAAGGCCTCTAGGATGAAGTGAAGGATGTTTAGAGAGTATTTGGACAGATTTTGGCCGAGAAAAATTGCTTTGAAGGTGTAAATTAATGAGAATGGGGAGTTCCCTTTTATAAGAGGGGTGAGGGGCACCTTTGGAAAAGCTAGAAATATTATTTTATAATAAATTCATATTAGGTTTCTAATGGCTCAAAAGTGTATAATTTAAATTTTTAGGTGGGGATAGGTCGAAAACCACTAAACCAATAGGATTTAGATAGGTTTGGGTTACAATATTAACCTTATCTTTAAGTATTAAATCTTAGTCAATTAGTTTGACATTTACCATGTCACTTTGTATTTTTATATTATATAGTTCATAAACATTCTATATACCTCCAATTGACCCCCATGGGGTCCAATAATGATACACCTATCATTATTTAAGTCTCTTGGAAAAACCTTAGATTTTTAGGAATTGGATATCAATTAATAATATAATATTTGTTTTAAAAACTCTTTATGTCAATTTTGACTCTATTTGGAAAATTGATCTTTTTGAAACTCATAACAGAATGAATACTTTGAAAAAAGTTAATTTAATAATTACTAACATGGCATATTAACCTTGAAAATTACTGTAATTCATAAAAAGTCTTAAATTTTTTATTTGGGTATTTATAATATTAATTATTTCAATTTTTCACTATTATGGTAATTACTGCATCATCATTGTGTCATAAATAAATTAACTTATTTAATGTCTAAAAATTATAAATAAAATATAATTATGTAGGAAATATTTTTATATTTAAAATTAATATTTACAATCGAATTTATCTTATGTATAAACCTATATTAAATTTTTTTTAGTAAATAAACTTTGATTTTAACTCTTTTAACTCTTCTTAGAATTAAATAATAATAGATGTCCTAATCTAATCCAAATGGACCTAAATGATAATATTTATTCCTAATGTTGTTTTTGGTTGAAATACACTTGTCCAATAAAATGAGGACATGCGTTAGAGTAATATTAATATCATTTGTAACCGTAATTACCCTATTTACTTTTAACCGTGGTAAATAAAAGAAAAAAGTTACTATTCCCCAAAAATTATTTTCATCTCATTGAATCAAATTATACTCTTTGATATAAACTATGACTCTCGTATTTTCGAAATTCCACTCACAGAAGAGGTAAAATTACATTTTATGAAAAATTCAGTTTTTTAACTACCACTTAGTGGTTTCACTATTCATCAAAAAAATGATGTTTTTCTGAAAAATACCAAAAATTAGGCCAAATATATATTTGATATTATGAATTAAAAAATGATTCCTATTTTAAAAAATTCAAAACATATCATTTTCATTAATGGATTTAAAAATTAATTTCCGTCGTCAAAACAAATTGTGTGTTTTTAAGAGATAATAACTATAGAATGATTGACACTTGTTTATGTTCAGTTTAACTGTGAAATTATGTACAATGACCAAAATTGTATTCAATGGTAAAAATATATTCTAAATATACTTTAAAACCACTAAAACTAATAATTTATCAATATAAATTATTTTGATTAAAAAAGATGTTTTTAATTAAAATTTAGTAATTTTTGCTATTCATCAAAATATAAATGTTATCTGAAATGTTCCAAAATTTCACCTTAGGCTAAATTTGATACACCGAATATAGAAATAAAGTCCATTTTGAGAGATAAAATTTATGAAATTTCAAAAATTAGGTACCACTATTCATAACAGCTAGTTTGATTGGTTATGGTGTGTGTTAGAACTCGAAGTTGCGTACAACACACGCTACTGTATTATTCAAAGGAAAGCATACCATGGAAGATTGAGATGTTTAATTGTCAATTTTTGATGTCCCCATTATAAAATTTAAATTTATTTAGACAAATTCAATATATAAAAGTTTAAAATATTGGATTTAAAACAGGTTCACTATTAAAAGTTGGTAAAAGTGTAATACTGAAAATGAATTTGTTCTTACATTATGTCTAAGAAAATCATAATATGGATTCTAAAATTATAAGGATTATATAATTTTTATAATTTAGTTAATACTAATCATAACCTCTTTTTAATGGCTTGTTTGGTACGTCAGGGTGTGCTTGAACTCGGTGTTGCGTGTAGTGCAAGTTATTGAATTATTTTAATGAAAATAACGCACTACGAAATCACAGGGTGTTACAGTTGCCCAATCCCAAAAACAATATGGTACATGGGTTTTAGCCCAAGACTAAAATATTATGGTATAATAGATATATCTCAAGCCAAAAAAATAAGGAACATGGGTTTCTTCCAATGAATAAAATAAAAAGGGTATATGGGTTGTTTCCTAAGCCTAAGAATAAGAAGTTACATTGTTAGTAGCCCAAGCCAAATAGAAAGGTATAATGGTTGTATACCAAGCCTAAAAACAATAAGGTTCATTGCATGTAGCCCATGACTAAAAGAAATAGGTTACATAAGTTGTACCCAATCCTAACTACAAGAAGGTACATTACTTATTGCCCAAGAATAAATGAAAGACTGTATACAGGTTATAGCCCAAGCCCAAAAAAAATAAGCCGCATTTTGATGTATCCCAACCCTAAAAGAAATATGTTATAAATATTGTAGCCCAATCCTAAAAAAAATAATGTGTATGGGTTCTCGCGCAAGCCTAAAATATAAAGGGTAAATTAGTTGTATCCCAAGAAAAAAAACAAGAATGTTCTTGGTTTTTATTCCATCCTTAATGTTAATAAGGTACATGAGTTGATATCAATGGACCACAATAAGTACACAGGTCTTAGTCGAATCCTAACATGGTATAATGTTCATGTTAGGTATCCTTGAAATAAAATTATCCATTATTATATTCATGACACAAATCCTATGTCTTATTGCTCTATTATGATTTCATGGATCACAATGTTTATTTCCTTATGATTCATATCTTAGGAATTTCAAGGATTTATCCCATAGCTAAATTTCATGATCTTCAATATAGAGGGTATGATCTCTTAATGTTATGATCACTTTCACATTCCCATATGTTCATGTTTATACTTACATGTCTCCCTTGTTTACCCTTAATGACAATATGAGCTCACCCCTTTTAATGTTTCCTTTCCCTAGGATAAGAAGAATTATTTTATGTAGAAGTTCTAAAGGTGGAGATCATTATGGGATATGTTGAATCGGGGTAATCTGGTACACGACTATGGGCCAAACTGCACACTTGGTTTGATACTCTGGGGGCATATGCTTTGGAAAGTCAAAAAGTATTCACAAACCATTAAGAAGGATTTTAATATAAAATAACTATTAATAAACCATGATAACCCTTTTCTGTATTGCATTAAAAGGTAGGTGTCATGATTTATACATCCCATAAGTAATGTTTCAGGATTATGTGGCTTTCTTATATGATATGTGTTTCTCATCATGTGCATTATGGTTTTATTCAATGAAGAGAACAAGAAGGACCATGGTTAACATTGAATTTTTCAGATGTGGAAGGTGTGGTCATTACGAAAATATATTTCCCAAGTGGAGACCTCATAAAAATAATCAGAAAGGTGGTGTGAGTATTGGAAGTACATGGAAGATAAAGAGACCACTAACAACCTGTGAAAGTTATGTTATGTTATTTCGGTATTGAATACCTAGATCATAATAATTTTCATTATATAGATTTTGAGGAACCATAATACATGAATCATATTTCATATTCTTGGAAAGATATAATAAGGAATACGTTGTTGAATCATGAGTAATGGTTTAAGAATAATGTATGATGAATGAAGTATATATGTTTTGCAATTAAAAGTGTGTATTATGTGAATAATTAAATATATAACTATTTTTAGATATTTAATTATGGAATAAAAAGGATACATTAAATTGTGATGAATATATAGAGAATTGATATTTTTTTCATGGAAGGTATCCCTTAATGTGATCAAGATGTTGATAAATTTTGTTTCTCTTGGATAAAGTCATTATTTATTTCGAAAAAGTAAATTGGATAGAACTAATAACCCTTGATCTAATTAATGATTATTTGAGAAAGTAGTCTATGTCATCTTTGATGAATTTTACAACTTCTTAGATATACAGAAAATATCCAATATCCTTTGGAAGAATAATTCATTCATTTTTCCTAAATTATTTATGGTAATTAGGGTTACTATCATGTTTCTAGAGAATATATGGTCAGGGTATTCACATTTTATGAATGTGATAACTAAGAGATACTTTTTTATATTTGGGGTATCAATGTCGAGATTATTTTGTAACTTTATTATAATGTTTTGGATTATCATCTTTTGGAAGGGTTATGCTGTTATACATTTATTGAAAGTTTATGTTAAATATTGGATGATGTTTGTGAGAATAATGTATTATCTTACCACATGATGATTTAAGAATATTTGATAACCGGTCATAATTTTTATTTATTTATTACAATTTATGACATTTGTTAAGAATATAATGGATCTAATGATATTATAGTCTTTGAGAATGAAAAAAATCACCTTTCCCTTTGGAAAAAGTGGTGAAATGAATCATGTAAAAATAAAGGGTAAGGTTTTCTGAAAATAAATAAGGTAAATCCTTTCTTAAAATTAATTATCATTATGATAAAGCATCTTTAATGAAAACATGTTATCCTTGTACCTATATTTTAGGTGAATCGTATAGTCTATTTTTTAATTGTAGATTCATGGTTTTATTATTTTTAACTTTATCCTGACCTTTTTCTCTATAACTCTCAGTCATAACATGATGTTTATATTTCTCTTAAATGTCCATTTGTTTCAACTTCCACCTATATTATTCCATGGGGAAACATAGTTATATGTTATTATGGGTAAGAATTTGTATTCTAATTTTTAATTTTTAAGGTAAATTTGATTATTCTTATTTACGACTTGGTTTTATATTAATGAAACATTCAATTATTGAACCTTTGATAACCTAGATTATTTTTTGAAGAATTTAATTTTACATGTGGAAGAATGTAACACCCAAATATTTTTTAAAATATTTTATTCTAATTAATATAATATTTTTATATTTTTAATTTCACGAAACTCGTAATTTTTTTATTAAATCACTAAGGTACACATTCCTTTCATAGGGAACTGACTTGGTCTACATTACATTGATCTAACTCAATGTACAATGCATGGAAAATTTACACTGTTTATGTCACATGAAACTATTACATGGCATAATTTACACACAAGAAAAATATTTCCCCGAAACATAATTTTTTTATAATTATTTAAATGAGATAATCATAAACTAGCTGTTAAATATAGTATAATAAATATTAATAAATAATTTTAAAATAATTTTATATTTTTTTTATTTAAATAACACTTTTATGATGAATAATATAATATTTGGAAAAGATTTTATATTTTGTAAAAAACTATTTTCTCAAATAAAATACATTTCATGTCCTTCTATGAAAAAAATAAAATTAATTTTACACATATTTAGAAATTTAATTTTCAAAAATAACCTCAAATTTGAATTTGGAATGTTGAAATTTTCTAAGGGTGGATTTTTAGAATTTTTTTATGAAACTTCATTTTTGATGAATTATGAAAAAAATGTTATATTTTTGTTTTAACTTCCATTCCGTTTAAATAATTAGTAATGTTAAAATTTAATTTAAATTTCTAAAGGAATAATTAGATCAATTATAAATATTTTAATAAAATTTAGTTTATTATAATCAATTTATCTTTGAAATAAAATTTAAATACATAAGAAACTTTTGAACATTTTACTAAATTAAAAACTGGTTATTTCATCATATCTGCGAGATTAGTATTAATCATAATTATGTATCTTATATGAATTGAAATTATAAAAATTTAAATAAACCATTTTATTTGGTATAATCATTTGTTTATAATTAGATAATTTTTATTTTTGACCAAAATGATTAGTAAAAGATATTAAAACTAATCACAACTATTAAAGTCAAATTGAACAAAATTAGGGAATAAACCATAGTCTTAAGGGCACAAATGACAATTAAAATCTTCCAAACCTCATTTTATGGACATATATAGGTCATAAAACACACGTTATTTATTTATGTTGGGTTTTATGACCTTTTTAGGTAATAACATGTGCACACATAACATGTTTTCAAAAATTACAAGTGAGTCGTTTTCCTTTCGTAAAAATAGACACAAACTCTACGACT
The DNA here is from genome assembly GCA_963277665.1 of Viscum album. Taxonomy (NCBI): domain Eukaryota; kingdom Viridiplantae; phylum Streptophyta; class Magnoliopsida; order Santalales; family Viscaceae; genus Viscum; species Viscum album. Next base: position 300,216,920 of record OY728136.1, read on the forward strand.
TTATTACACCTATCAAACGTATTTGGTTCAGGCAATATATTACCAATATAATTCTAAAAAAACCTCCCTTACTCCCAAAATCTTTTCATATGTATAATGAAAACCAAGAAATGATATTAGCACAATCCAAAAGGAGTTACGAGGTAAATCGGTAACCTCTTCTCTCAAGATCCTTTATTTTCATTTTCCTTATCCACCCTCTAAAATATACTTATTCCTTGATTTTATACAAAAAACATTATCCTAAAGAGAATACAATTTTTATGATATGGTCTCTACCTACACTTAATTACACATCCATCAAATCGGTATAGAACATAGTTTTGATGTGTACGGAGAACTATTGCCTAACTAAACGATGATTGTTCATTTTACATTTACCAGATATCATTGTGGAAATTATTATGAAAAATATATTTATATATTTCATGTATTATATTTATTATTTAATTAAATTTATTTTATTCATTTTTATAAAACATATCTTTTTTACTTTCTATTTTTTGTTATTACGACAATTCGTTTTGAGGATGGATGGACTACCGCCCCCTCAATGTGATGTGATTCATTCATACACTACATAGATTTTATTAAGAATGGTTTCAGTGAATATATAACATATATATATGATATAATAAAACTACTTTAATAATGATATTTATATGAAAATTTATATATATACATATATTCCTTTTACTTTCTTTCAACACGACATTTAAAAGAAAAAAGTGTTCATGCGTATGTACAACCTACCATCTCCATGAACGATATATTACATTCCATACATATAAATTCGGTATATTATTATAATTAAAAAATATTTTTTATAATTTATTTTTATATCATGGTTTTCATTATGGAATTCATAATATATATAAGGACCAAAGATATAACAAATTAAGACACATGTGAAATACAAAGAGAATACTACCTAGAGTATAACCTTAACATGAAAATGGAAAAAGTGGGTTATAAAATGTCATAATAATTCCATATACGATATTATATATAAGAATATGTTTAGTTAAAATATTTAAAATAAATTTATATTTAATATATATGAGGTTTGAACGAGTATGATGATAGTAAAGACACAAGGTACGGTGGTTTCATCTCACTTTATATTTATTGGAGATACATGGTTTATTAATCACCCATTCCTTTTGTGTGGTGTGTATTCATCCCATTTATGTATTCAATTATTATTATAATTAAATTTATTGGTAAATACATATCAATTTTATGATATTTATTTCATTGGTTTTAATTTTTAAACTTTACCAAATTCCAAAAATAGTTTTTCTGGGTTTTTCTTCATAGAGACACATGTTTTGATATAAATGTAAATTATTTTTTGTGGTGTATATAAATGAATTTTTCGTGTTATATCATGAATATTCTTATTTTAATTTTATATTAGGCATAATTTAATTTAGATTTCTTACAGGGCGAGTATTATCCCATGTAACAAGTGGTAAGAGTTTATTGAATTAATCTCATCCCTTTTTGAGATTGTTTATTATTGTGTTTCTTTGTTGAACTTTTATGATAAATTTATCAAGATAACTCATGATTTTCTCTCCCCATATTAATTCAACATATATCCCTACATTCGTACCATTTACAATCTTTTTTACATAACATCTTTTAGAAGGTGTTTTAAAGAAAACTCGACTTCCCTCTCTCCTCAGTCCTAAATCTATGTTCCTTTAAAATAATTTTTTCTAGAAAGGGTTTCATAGAATATTATAAAAATATCATATGATAATTAAATGATTTTATTACCATTTTTTTCATTTTACAAATTTTTCAAAGGATTCTTATTGTCAATTTCAAAAGAACACACTTTTCTACCCTTTTTATCAAGATAAAGGAACGTTCTTTTTTACCTTTTATGACATGCAATGATTTTCCAACCATAAATAATTCGATGTTTTCTTGTAATATTTTAGGATTAATTTTTAATAATTTTTTTTCAAAATATATTTTAAAATAAAATAGTTTTCTAATGGTTCTCAATATTTTTTTTATGTTTTTATAGGGAAATTGATTTTAAAAGGTTTTATGATTTAATGATCATTTTTTAAACTACAAATGATATTTACATCAATAAATTTTTTCCAAATATCCTTCAATTTTATTTTAAACAATAGGAAACATATTTTGATTAAAGTAATTTTATTTTTGGAAATGATCGAAAGGATACATTCATATTCTATCATTAATGGTTTATGTTTTGATTGAATTATTTTTGAGACACCCTTTTAACTTCGACAAGTTTTCTTCCTTATAATAATGCTAATTTTAATGGGTTATGCATTCATGAACTGATTATAAAACCTATATCATTTCATATATTGTTATGTGATGAAATGTTAATTATACACATTTTATTTTATGTGATATGATTTAATGATTAAAAACCCAATATATATTGATGGGTTATGTTATTATTAGTGTTTAATTATATTGTTGAAAATGTATGAATTATTTTATTATGATATGCGTGGGACATATATCCCCCTCCAATGCATTTGGATATGATAATTTTTATATGAACTTTAAGATTACATGGGTTATATCCCAAGACCAAAAAAAATGTTACATGGGTTGTATCCCAAGCCTAAAATAAATATGGTACACATATTGTTTCCCAAGCTCAAAAATGAAACGATACACTGGTTTTAGCCCAATATTAAAAGAATGAGGGTATACATGTTGTACCTAGAGAATAAACAAGAGGGTGTATGTGTTGTAGCCCAATCCAAAGAGTAATATGGTACAAGGTTCATATCCCAAGCATGAAATCAAGAAGGTAAATGGTTTTTAGCTTAAAACCTAAAGAAAAAATTTATACTAATTATAGTCCAAGCCCAAAACAATAAGTTACATTGGTTGTAGAATGAGCCTAAAAGAACGAGGGTATATGAGTTGTAGCCCAATCCGGAAGACAAGAAGGTATATAGGTTGTATCCTAATCAAAAATAAAGAGCGTACATGGGTTGAATCTCATGCTCAAAAATAAGATGGAACATGGGCTGTATCCCAAGCCTAAAAGAAAGAGGGTATACAAGTTATAGAACAATATAGAATACAAGAAGGTACATGGGTTTTATCCCAGGGTTAAAATAAATAGGGTTTATGATCTATATCCCAAACCCAAAATAGGAAGGTACATGGGCTATTTCCCATGACTAAATGAAAGAGGGTATACAGGTTGTATCCAAATACTGAAAACAAGAAGTTACATGGGATTTATCCCAAGCCTAAAAGTTTGAGGGCATAAGATTTTTTCTCCCATGCCCACAAGTGGTACATTGGTTATAGCCCATGCCTACCAAGATATAATTTCGTTGGTAGGAATCCTTGATATAAAATTATCTTTTCCTATATATATGACACAAATCCTATGTCATATTCCTTCGTTACGATTTCCTGGATCATTAGGTTTACATCCTTATGATTTATATATTATGAACGACAACGATTTATTATATAAATAATGTTAATGATATTATATATTAAGAGTATGATATCTTAATCTTATGATAATGTTATCATACCCATATGTTAAGTTTTATGATTACATATCTACCTTGTATTCCATTAGTGAGCATATGAGCTATCCTTTTTTTATTTTTACTTTCTCCATGTTATGAAGAAAGGATTTATGTAGAATTTCTAAAGGTATAGATCCTTATGGTAGATGGTTATGATATTTCACCCAAATATAAGGTTTTTGTCATGTTTCTAAATACACTAAACTATGATGGTACCCTGGAATTTATTTTTTTAATTTACTAAATATCCATGTCAAATAATGTAATATACATTTATGCTAATCCTAGGTCACTATAATTTGTGGTGGAAACTCAAAAAAATTTTAGGAACCTTCTCATGGTGTACACCCTTGGTAATATCATGTGTATGATATTAGGAGAACAAGAAACTCTAGTAGGAATTACACATTATTATGTGTCATTAGATGTTCCTATCAGTGGACATTTTTTTTACCCTTATAATTAAATAATATTGTTAATGAGTTTTATGAGTCACGTACATAAATTTATTGATAAAAATCGTGAGGACAAGTGTTCGCGATGTGGTTGGATATGTTGGGTGCATCATGAGTTATTTTGAATTAATGAATAATGCATTAAAGGATTTTACATTCTATTATTTAATCAATTTTGATACCTCAGGCTATTTAATGAAATGATATATCCTAAATAAATCCATATCAATGGGGTTTTATAGAGGGTTTATTTTCTTGTAAGCCAATGAATGTGACATTGAGCACATAGGTTTGTGGGACTTACAAGCATCTTTCTAGATTATATTTATCATAATAAAGGTATTATATTACACAATAATTATTTGTATGTTGTATTATTTGATTATGGCATTATTTCAATTTTATATGGGTTCCTAGGCATGTTTCACGATGGAAACCATAGAATTTAAGCTGCATCACCTAATTCCAATGAAAAAGATTCATAGAGGGTTACACACTATGTGTATCCAAAATATCATTTAAATAATAATATTATTATATATTATTCAACAAGATTAAATAATATTATTTTTAATACGGTTTAATAATTTTTTATATTAAATCAATCGCATATATTCTGTAACCTATTATTCAATAAAATATAATGTGTGTGGAATATTTAATAAATTTTTATCTATTATTTATTGAATATAATATTTATTTATTCATTAGCTAATAATGTAGTGATATTTATTTAATAATTAAATAGACATGATTCAAGGCCAGATAAATATTTTGGTGGAGTGGCGGACATATTTTATTGGTCTGATGAGAAATAAAAAATAATAAAAAATATTTGATTAATTAATATACAATTTAAATGGAAAGTGAAACATATATTTGGAAATAATGATATTACTCTTATTAGGATTTCACATTGGGATTTTTAGGGAATAGATAATAAATTGAAATTATCATATTATTTTATATAAACCCTAGTGGATTATAAACCTAATTATAATAATTTCTAAGAGAGCCTAATCTTTTGTTTGGGTTTGCACAACATATTTGGAAAATCATGTAATGCCCTAAAGAGAGCACTTAGCCAATAATTAATCCATGAATGGAGATTTATTGTCCAATAGTTCCCACTCAGAAGTCAAGAGAGATCATGGAGAAAATGTTGAATAGGTTCTCAAGGCCATCAAGGGAGGACGACACAAGAAATAGGATCATCCATGCTAGAACCCAAATATTCCAATGATGAAATTCGATGATTTATAAAACACGTGCTGATCATTGCTAGAGGGAATATTCACTTCATTACTATATTGCAACAATAGTACATTGCATATCTGTTGTTAGATCCATCATTTATGAATAAATTCAAACAAGTTATTTATTAATTAATTATATTTAATATATGTAATATGTGATGATCCTCTCCATGGTTCCATAATTCTATCCATTATCTATATTCATTGAATCAATTTAATTGAACATGAAATTTAACACTATGTAAATATCAGACTGATTATTGATTTTGAAAAAAAATCAATGTTGGGAACGAACCACCACATTCATCATCTATGCTCGGAACCTACATGAATCATCATTATATGAATAGAAATTATAAATGACAATATAAATGATGGAATACATGCTTCATGTTTTTTTGTATATTTTTGGGGCTCATGGGAGGAGAACTACCTTTAGCAGAGTAATCTTATAAAAACGGTAAACGTACCATGACACATATGGATCCTTTTGAAGCATTGGATTTTTATCCGTTTTATTATACACATCATTGGGTGGAAACATGTATGACATCATTATTTAGGCCAATACATGTCCTAGAGACAACATTGAAGATTTAGTTGACCATGAAAAGAATGGTGGTGACTTAGATTTTTCATAATTCATATGAAGATCATCATTGATGGATATTGTCATTTGAGGTGAGTTATAATGTGTTCATTGTGATCTATATAGGTCTTGTACATCATATTCTTTTGGAATCATGTAATGTTATCTCCTCGATACATAGGCTATTTTGAGATACATGAATGTGTTGGTGAGTAGAAATATCAGAAGGCCTTTCCACCACAGTTTAGTATAGTGTATAATGTGTTTCACATATCAGAATTGAAATATTATCAACTTGATACTGGAAAAGTGATTCAATGTGTCTATTGTGACCTATAGAGAAATGTATTTTTTTCATCTTCAAGTACAAATTATCGATAATAAAGATAATGTATTTTATTGGAAAATCACGGGACTTGTGTAGGGTTTGTGGAAACACAGTCAAATTCATGAAGAAACATGGGAACCTGAGAAGGAAATGGACAACCAATGACCCAAAATCATTTATAGAAGTGATGGTTTTCTACTTTCAGGGGATGTAATTTCCAATGGTGAGGAGAATGTTTTTTTCCTTAGAATAAATTAGGTAATCCATAATTTATTTATTTTATGTATTTAGTTTGTTTGTATGATGTGTGTGAAGGGTTTAATGAAATTTTAATTTTTTGGGGGGGCATTGTATAAAGATTATGGAATGAGCAAGGTTAGTAAAAATAGTGCAACTACTATATGATACCATTTAATGTGAAACTATTAATTCTGGAAAAAAAATATTGTTAGGAACACAATGTGGAATAACCATACAACAACATAGGATAAATTGTGGTTTTAGGAAAGATTGATTATTCAGAGTTATCGCCAAGTTTGTCTAACAATGTTAGCCAACCATGCGATGTGATTCTTGAGGCAGTGGTTGGCATATTTTAGTAGCATGATTTTCCTAACCGTGCAACACAACTATGCACATTTAATAGTTTTATCCTTAAAGAAACAACTAACTCGTATTATCCCAAAATATACTAGTTTTCCACCATATGGACCCAAAATTGGTTTATCCTACTCCAAAAGGTTGTGAAGAATTTCCATATTGAGGAATGAGTGATCTGTTTTAAAATCATTGTGCATTGAAGGTTGTATTTCATTATATGTATTTGTTGTTGATAGTTATTATAAGATATACACTTTATGCCTCTCATGGATTAATAGTTATGATCGTTTGAGGATATATCTATGATAGTGGATGCCAATAATGTTCTGATAAGGCTATGTTGTTGTAAGGGAATTTGATCTAAGGAGGGTTTTTTAGAGATTCAATAGGGTTTTGTTGAAGAATATTTTGTCATTCGTTATTTCCTCCATAACATCTGCGGTACGTGTCTTCAATCTCAAAACATATTATTAGAACTTAAATACATTGTTTCAAATTTATTGAATTAAGGGTTATTGGTTGTCTAATTGATTTTAAATCATTTTATACACCTTATTTAGTGATGGTTTGTGGATTTATGATTTTTTTGATGTGTGGTGCAATTTTCTTCATTGAATAATGTTAAATTGTTGATTTTTTAAAAATTTTTTTTGATTGATTAAAATTTATTATACAAGGATCTTGAATAAAAATGTTATTTTATTGAAATGGATTGAAATAATTTTTTTAATGGATTTTGAATAATTGGTTGGAATCATTTCATTTTCATTAGCATCACCATGTGGAAGGGGATTCTGCAATTGGGGAATGGGTATATGGTTACCTTGTGATGGCATGGTATATCAACAAGTTAATGCTCAGGAGTAAGTAAGAATCACCTGGGGATTCATTTGTGGATATGACGATATGTGAAATAAAATGGGTTATTCGAAAAATTAAATTTCGGAATGGTTTGAATGATTTGTTGGATTTCATCATACGAAATGGATATGGTTAGGGAATACTATCTTGTTATGGAAATTTTTTTACATTCTAATATAAATTGATTGAATTTGTTATATATATATTATTTTAAATAAATATTGTAACATGTTCTATCCTATAGGCATGAGTATGTTACTCATTTGGGGAATACCTACTGATTTTCATTACTCACCCCCAACATTGGTACTTTGGAATTTTTATAGATATTTTTTATCAAGAAACCAGTAAGGGTAATTATCTCATTTCTTTAGTGATTCCTCATGATCCTTTGATCTGAATTGTGGATATAGAGGATTTATAAAGTTGGGAGATGTGGAGTTATGTATTTGGAGCCTTTGAGAATTATGGTTTAGTCTTCCACATTGGTACTCTGATTTTGGTCATGGTTATGTTTTTTTATTGTCGAATGGTAATAATTTGAGTGTATTCCATTTTTATGATCAATCCAATATTTTTTGTTTTGGTACACTTGGTTGTGGTTATTCTATTTGTAATGGGAAACTCATACCCTAACTACATTAAAGCACATATCATTTATTTACTCCCTTTGGCATCTTGGGTATGTTACATATGGCCAACTAAAAATTCCTTCTCTACTTAAGCCTTTGTGGAGGGGATGGATGTTACACTGACTATAAAAACATCTTACCCTTCTTAAAATATCCTATCAAAATTTATACTAAGAATGATATGTCTTGTATGAAATGCATGTAATATCCATCTAGACCTAATAAAATCAATATAATAATGACATTATTGGGGTGATCCCTGAAAACTACAGTTATCTCCATATCTTGATAAAATGATACTATTACCTCTCAGATAATATGACCAATGAAGTGAGTATTATCCATCTAGAACTGAAACATTGTGATATTAGCATATAACTGATTCCCCCTTAGTTTATCAAAAATGATCTAAGATATTTCTAATGGTCGTGTCGACTGTGACAACACACCGATATTTCATCATAAAAAGAACAAAAAAACATCCATGATAAGTAATGAAAACATCCTTCATATGAACCAGTTAAACTATTTGAGAATTATTGAGATAAAATTATATAACTAGATTCTCATATAGATTACTCATACAAATGAAAATCTACCAATGATATGTATGTAGATCAAACACACAATTGATGATATCCTATTCTCAAATCAATTTTCATGAATACTCATGCTCCAAAACGATGAAAAAAATGTTCATATATTCATGGAAAAGGATACTTGTTCTTAACCATCAAATGGTTTTTAACATCCCAACCAGATTTACACACATTAGTACCCTGAGATTGTTGGATAGATTACCTCAGAAGAACCTCCTTATATTCCAGAGAGTTCCATGTATCAGAAATGGACTAATATTGATTAGGTGGAGATTATACCCTCTTTATTAATGTATCAAAAAATATAATATGAATAACAACAACCAAATTATATAACCAATAACTAGAAAAACCAATATCACCTGATGAATAAAACATGAGATACAAGAGCCAAAAACAAAATAGGAAATATTCCATTATAAATTTGTTTAAATGTAATTATGAAAAACAAAAAAATAAGGACACTAACAAATCACATGAGGGTCTCGAATAATGTATCATTACCACATCCATGATACATCTCAAATCATGCATATAACATGGGGATCATTCCCAAATCATATCTTAAAATCATGAAGTCTATTCAGGTACTGATTAGGCAACACTAGTAGGGTGTGAGTACTTCTTTGTAGGCCACCACCAACATCTAAAACATTATCCAATAAATAACAGTGTATGAATTTTTTATAAATAATAGAGTACAATGAATAAGTTAATAGTTATCACATTTTTAAATATTCATCAATTAATGATAGAAAGCCACGAGTTCCAGAGGACACCCAAACCATCAACACCTGATTTGACCCATACCAAAGTATGACCAATATCATATATTCAATTAAAAATTAATTATAACACATTATCCTTAATTATCAATTTTATCTCAATTAATATTATCGGTAATTGGAACTGTGGCCAAATGAAAACAATGTTGGGAATTGATCTCCATGTCTATAACCCCATGGGTATTTGAAATGATAGTCCATTAAGAACAACTCATTCATCATATAATAACTTAAAATGGACTAGACCTAGTATTCTTTGTCCCACACGAATTTATCAAAACAAGTTTTGATGGAGTGGACCATGTCCCACATATTAATATCACAAAATCACAAGTATCACAAGTTAGAAAGTATAATAATATAACATGTACCACAACATCATATGTTTCACAATATCACATTAATTAACTACCCTATTAATTAATCTGATTCAAAAACCACATTATCACAACATTACATTAATTCATTCTCCAATAAGTTAATCCAATTCAACAACATCACAATCAAAAAATTCCATTAATGAATTGAAAAACAAATTATTCCCATTCAACAATTTCACAATGAAAAAATTCAATTAATTAACTCACTAATTAATTAATCCATTTAAAAAATGAATAATTGCAACATTAAATTAAACAATTAACCAATTTAATAATCTAATTGATGAATAAAATTATCACAAAATAATTACTAATGAATTACCCCAATCAATTAAACTATTTTGAAAAATTCCAATTATGCAAAAATTGAATGAAATCCAAATTACATGGAAATTACATTAAATCAATTCCTTGATTTTGAAATATAATTAATATACAAAATATACTTAATTATATATGAATTTTCTAATTGTTCGTGTTGAAATTTTAAAACACATACAAGCAATTTGAATTAAAGACAATGAGAATTTAATTTAGAAAACCTACATCATGATTTATGGAGAGCGTTCACTAATGGAAAATCCCCAAATTGAAATGGAATGATCAAGAATAATTAGAAGAAGACGATCTAGATATGATTCCAATATCCAAGATCAATCAAATTAGATCTATTATAACCTAGATCTAGATCCACAAAAACACAGGAAAACATTTCATCAATGGATGAGAGAAACACGAGAGAGAAGAACCATTTGAGTTGATATTCTCTTACTGAGTGAAGTGTAGAACTTTGATTTAGTATTCAAGTCATCATGAATAGAGGTAGAGAGTCTTATGAATCCATCTGGGATCATCCAAAAATGTGATAACCGATTATGGTGGAGTTTGAGTGTTAATGGATATAGAACGGGGGTTTGGTAAATTTTTTAATATTATTTTGGGGGATTATAATCCCATAAAAATAGTTTCCCCAAACCTTTTTCCATAAATCAGTTCCTCACCAAGGGTTTTCAAATGGTCACTCCTCATAGGTAACATAATTTAAAAAACCATGTGCGAGCGATGAGAATCTTCTATTCTTGTTTACCCATATATTACTGGGATAGTGCATAGTTTTGTCAAACCATGTGCCAATCAAGCTCAACCCCTATTCCAACCCAAATTCACAAATTTCACACAAAAAAACCCCCAGGTAAAATCCAAATGAGGTGTACTCAAAAAAATAAAAAATAGTAATTATAAACGGTCATTTGGCATCTCTTGAAGTGTTTAGGATCTTACAATCCACCCACCATAAAATAGCTAGTCCTCGACATCTACTCCTAAAAATCTTTATGAATCTGAGTCAAGATCACCGAGCCACTGAGACCTCATATCTTCTCCTCTCTTCTAATTTTCCACAATCACATGACCATGTTTCCCCATTGCAAATTCTATAGACATTGTATTTCCACACAAAAGCTTCTAACTATAATCAAACACACGCGTGAAATGATCCTCAAAGGATGTACCCGCCTCAAGCTCAACATAATCCATTTCGATCACATGAGAAGGGTCAGGGTGATACTACCAAAGCAATGATATGAAAAAAGCTCATTCATATAATAATAACTCTATGGAAGATCCAATCAGTAATCCACCAACCCGATTCTCAACAAAACCAAAAATAGAGCAAAAATCCTAATCAACTTCTTTACCTATCTCCAAATCCTATAGTGAACAAATTTTGGTAACATTAGAAGGAAAACATGGTCACCCAAGGAAAATTTTAGGGGTCTTAGATGTCTATATTCATTTGAATTCTATCTCTTCTGAGCTATATAAATACATTTCTAAAGCATATGATCCTTCCTCAATGTATTATGTATGAGTCTCGATCACAATATCTCTAACTCACCTACCCAAATCCAACATATACATGGTTTATATAGACTACCTTAAAGAGAATAATATACTTCCACCTTTATAATATCATTATAACTATTGTTATATTCCAAATCCTCCAATGTTATATGCTTATCCCTTTACCCACTGATTTCTTGGGAACATTATTGAAGCGTTTCCTAATGAACCTATATAGTATGCTCTAAAATACACTCTATCTATTGGTGGAAATCCATAATCAGTAAAACCATCATACCAATGTCCTTCTACATTACCTCTTCAAAGTGTTATATACAGAATGAGTCACAATAAAAAAACAATTTTCCATGGGAACCTGTGCATGATGAATATATCTGGAATGTACAGGTATCCCAAATTTTTATCTAGGAAATTCTATTGTATAATAATGAAATTAGATTCTTTGTTTAGTTAGCCACAACTAAACAAATAGAATCATTGTTCTGAGTTATCGTCAAGAGACCCAACAATATATCTATGGTCATGTAATCCCACATCCATTTCTGAATTGGAAATAATTGTTGTAATACTTTAGGCCATTGATGCTCAACCTTCATCTGTTAACAAGTGTAGAATCATGTAACAAACCCTATTATATCATTTTTCCTGCTTGACAACAAAAATGTCATCATAGGTCATGGTACATTTTGTTCTCTCCCAGACAAACCACCCACTTTGAGAAATGAAATGCACAAAATATATCCTCATGAATGATCAATGGTATAATAACCCTATTCCTAACATAGGTTATCACATCCACAAATATGTTAAAGAAAAAAAAGAGACTGCAGACCAAAAAGTATTTTCCTCTGGTCAAACATTCTAAATACTCATATTTTTTTATTTAATATGGACCAAATCCCTAGTATCTACTAAAACTAATATGAAAATCATCTTCCCCTGAATATTACAAACCAAAACATACATCTCATCCATTAAATTCATCATCTTCCACTCAACACTAGTCTTATGAACTGCCTGAGTTTGAGTTTTCTTTCATAAACATTCATCAAAACTACTTCATTTCCCATATGTGTATTCTAGTAGAAAATAAAATAAAAAGATACACTCAATGCACCCACACTACAAATGATTCAAATCTCTCTATAAAAAGATGAAATTTATGACCTTGTGATCATTATTCAAATAATATTTTCACCAAACTGATAATTCCACCAACTCTTTAAATAATAAACTACTAGATGTAATTTGAGGTCATGTCTAGGGTATTTATATTAATTTTTCCTAAACATTTAAGACCCATAGGCCACAAATTGACATCACTACATCAAAATTGATCCAATATTCATCCTAGTTGTGTTACAAAAAATAATATACTCATCATCTAGATTTGATATGATCATGAATTTTGTTCATCTCAATCATTTATTGAACTCCTAGAATGAATTCTACTATACTTCCATCCATTGAAATTTTATCCCCATATTGGTCAATCCTAAAAGATGTGTTTCCAAATGGTAAAAGTCCTATATGATCCTCATGTAATATCTTACTATCCCCCGAAATTTGTGGATATTAAAAACATTCTTGGGTAGCTCCCATGAAACCACTTCCGGGAAATTCTTTTTGTCCATTTACAAACCTTCCAATAAGATGATGTAACCCAAAAAGTGAACATAAATCAAAAAATGACACTTAAATTGATCAGAATATATCAAATTATCTATTAGTGTGCTATGTATGATTCCATTACGTTGATAATGATCATCATAAGTCTTGTAGTATTCCAAGATGTCATCCATAAGTACTACCAAAAATTGATGTAGGTGTGGGTGTATGATTAAGTTCCTTATGTACATAAACACATATGATGTGTTATTCAACTAAAAAAAACATCGCAGCGTACTAATAAAGTCTATAAATTGTTCTAAAAATATTAATTAGAACACCAGAAGTTTCAACTCTCTATTGTTGATACCCGTATCTCAAGTTGATATAGGAGAGAAAAAGATCATATATACTTGTCGAAAATATCATCAATACTCATAAGAGGATACAGATTCATCAATATCATCAGGTACAACTTCTGATAATTGACACATAAACATAAACTCCCATCACCCTTCTTAGTAAAAAAACCAAACAGCCACAAGGCAATGTACTCAGATGGATAAATGATTTATGTATAACTCTTCAAGAAGATTCATAAGCTCTTTACAATTATTTTGTAAAATTTTACATGGCTGGATTAAGAGGTTAATATCTCTAAACATGGTATCAATACTAAATTACACATCTCTCTCAAGTGGAAGCCCTAAGAAGTAATCAAGAAACTCATTCTGAAACCTATCCACTAAGCGTGGGAATCCACCATCTTGAAAAATATGTTATCCAACAACAGATTAGAAACCCAGTTGGTGAGATCCCCTAGTTTCTAATGAATTAGACCTACACAACCCTCGTAGATATCCTACTCTCAAATGTGTATATAATTATCTCACTTAAGATAGTCATATCCACAATCATGTCGAAACAATCTATATGTTACAAGTATTTTACTAAACAATATAGACCCAAAATTATTTCAAAGACTGTCATGTCTAGGATGTAATGATCCTATAAATAATGATACTCAATAACATCAATAGAACACACCTTTCATAAGTACGTTTCCCTCGACTCTACTCCCAAAGGTGCATTTATCATCATTACACAGCTCACGAACACCAGCTATAGGATCAAACCATTCACATGTTGTGATGATATGAAACAATGAGTGGGACTAGTATCAAATAAAGAATTAGCTATTATAGAATCTATAATAATAGCACTTCTAACTATCAATGGTCCAACCTCATGATACACCAATGTAGGATGAACGATATGAAACAGTCCTACCCCAGTTTCCAGTGATTTAGTATGAGTATCCTTAGCTTCACCACTCTTCTAATATATGATCATGTTTTAATAAGTGACATTTTCAATACATATATGACAAAACCAGAGGAACTATAAATTCTAATTTGGTACAGTGAGAAAGTTCTGATTCCCGTAGAATGTTGCTTCTTAGATACTCCATCACCACCCATCTATAGTGGGTTCCTACAGAACCTCTAGAGATTAAATATCCTTTTGAACTCTAATCACTCTATCGGGTGTCAGGGGAACTATCTTAGAAAGTGTCCCACCACCACCAAAATGGTGCTATATCACTCCAGTATGGTCAAGTTCAACTAGTACATCTATATGGACACTCTTATTTTCACTTCTCTAGGTAATATTCTCATAGACTCAGGTACTCTCTCTTGCATGTGAAACTCTAGATAAGAGTTATCTAGGAAATTCTCTTGAAATAAATTGTACTCTACACTATACAAATTTGCATCTCTAGTCTGGATGTCCTACAAACTCTTTTCTTGACAACATAACATGTATGTATCCAATTTGAATCACTTCTTATCAGAAGTCTCCATGTGGTAAATAATTGTCTATATGTACTTAATCAAGAATACAACTACCTCAAGTCCACCGAATCTAGTAATATTTGGATGCCGAGGCATCTAAAACTCCCACACCTGATCCGACCTTATTTTCACAACCAACCATTTTCCACTTTCCATAAACTATATGAATTAAGAAAATTTCTCTCATATCATCTATCAAACTTCCTTGCCCGTCATTATTGGTTCCTCTACTTACACTGCTGGAGGATGTTTTTTATATATATCCTCATTTCATCTTCACAATAGGTGTCTTCGTGGAGGCATATCTCTAAAATTCCAAACAAAATTCATATGACACATTACACAACAATTACATTTCAATAGTAGAGTTTTAAAAAATCCATAAAAGGTTATTTCCCCCCTTTCCCCATCACATGGTAAAAACCGATGTTCCCAAACAACCATTGACTATATTTCATCTACATCGTGGTTATCAAAGTGTATACTCACTCTCATAATTAATTTTTCTCATTATACAACCATTTATTCACATCGTTCCTCATTTCTAAACATTCATCTTCATATTAGGAACCATTTCCAGTAAAAATTTACACGAAATGAAAAACATTCAGTGTTCAATAACATACCCAACCCCAATTTTCCCATGCACGAGTAATTATGATGTATGACATAAAATAATCATGAGTTACTAGAATGATATATTTATACTCAACTCTCACTCCATTCTAGGCCATGAGTTAAATCAAATAAAATCTCAAAAATAACAATCACATCAGAAAACTAGTGCATCACTCGAATAAAAATAACATCAAATGTAATAGAAATCATTAATAACAATAATCGCATAGGGGGTACTTTCCCGTAGATATGTATTCTACTACTATAAATGTTTTGATAACTAATACTTGGATCATAATATTATTCTATATACATTTCCCCAATAGTGAGACATAAAAAAATAAAATAAACCATCATTAATACCACTTCGCAATGTACCGAACTAAGTGTCGCACACCAGTTCCCCATAACTTTCAGTTACATGAGCTCAGGAATGCCCCCATATGAGAGAGGCTACTATGTAGCCGTGAGGGTCTAATATCAATCATGGTTAGAGTATACCCTCTGTATCAAATTATAACAACAACATAAATGAATAAAGAAAAATAAAATGATATAACCAAAAACTAGAAAAAATAGTATGACATGATGACTAAAATATGGAAAACATACCAAAAACTAGAACATGAAATATGTCATCCTAAATATGTTGTAAGTTACAATATGAAAAAACCAAAAAAATAAAGATAAAAAACACTCTTATGAATGTCCCAAATCATTTAGGGTTCCCTCATCCATGCTCCATCTCTACTATTCCATCTAATAAGGGGATCGTTCCATTATCTTATCATTCAAACAGAAAATCTATTTGGGTACCATTCAGAAAGCCTGAGAAGTGTAATGCCCCGATCCCAGTTACCCAGAGCCGGTGCATTATTTTATTACATTTTCACGATTACAAGGAATCAAGTACCTAAGGACTGATCATTTTATCACTCTTGAAATATAGATTACATACATTAACTTTACATTACAATTTGAAACATAAAACAAAAAATAGATAGTTCTTTGAGAATTACATTTTTACCTTTATCTTAACCCTTCATATCAATCATAATACACCTCTTGGAATCCTGGGAAAATAAAACATAAGAAAGGGGTGAGCTCAGATGCTGAGTAAGGGAAAATAATTTAGCGGAAGCTATAAAATTTTAATGCAAGATGTGTAATAAAAACAAAAGCCTTTTTAAAATTAAACATGGACATAATATGGTAAAAATAAATTAAAAATTACCATATAAACATGGACATGGATATTCTACTAGTTGAATAATCACATGTAATTACTAATTTCACAATAAGGGAATGCCTAATACCGGACATCATTACCACATATTCAAGGCCTCGTGCCAAGACTACAAATAATTTTTTTGTCAAGGACTTTTTCCAATACACTAGTTTGTCTCATGAGACCTACCGATGCATTGAGAAGCTATTTTGGGAACCTCCAGTCACATACCAATTCCACTGCATTCCTCATATGAATAGTGTAAACATAACATAAACATTCTTATTAAAACTAGCATACAAAATGACAATACATTATCCATAAACTATGAATGGTATAAAAATAGAACATCCACAGTCAAACATATCAGAACTCATTCAATATAATATGGAATATTTTATTTTAATAAATCAACCACAATCAAATATAATATTTTGTAAAGGATTCCGACATAGTTAAAAATGATGAGTAAAACTTTTTGAGAGAAATATATTGTTTTGTAAAATCATTTAAATGTCACTCATTTATAATGGAAGTAATTTAAAAGAGATTTTCGAATAAAAGTTTCCCATACCACTTAGAAACTTTTGAAATTTATTATCATTTCAAAACATTCATGTTCATTTAAATAAATCTTTAAAATCATTTTTATAACATGGACATTAATAAAAATGATTTAGAATGATAAATCATTAAAACATTTAAAATTCTGCTCTTGATAAAGACTATCATTCAAAAATCCTTAAAATATTCATTTTGAAATCATTTTTTATGAAAAATGGACATGGATTATAAAAATTTACCCGTAAATACATACACATAAACAATCTTGGATAATAATGAGATTGAGAAATTAACCCTACCTTGTACTTTCCTTTGGTCGAGGATACGTTTAACCACATGTATTAAGATCGTATTATGCTATTATATTATACCAGAACCATATTAATATTTATGATATCATATATGATTCATTTATGACTTTATACTACACATTTAATAATAATTTCTATGTTAAATTAACATTTCGGGTAATAATCTCTTTGTTTATCATACATGTTTTAACTTGTTAATATTGATTGTATCTCTTAGACCCAGATTTAAATACTTCCTGAATTTAAAATATGATTTATATATCATATATAGTTAGAATGTAAATATTTATAATAGACATATATATGAAATGGAAAACACCATTTATGGAGACGGTAGTCCGTACGTACGCAATAATGTTGTTTATGTTTTCATATCATATTGAAAGAAACTAAGTGAATAAGATATATGAATGTACACATATAAATATATATAAATATATATTTCTCTAGTAGAATTAATGTGTAATATATTACATAATTATTAGTAATATATATATTTTTATAATTGTCGATGAATGGTGAATGTGGAAATGAATTTCATCGCGTCGTAGAGACGGTAATCCGTACGTACGTACGAGCGACAATATCATTTTTTTAAAAATGCGGAATTGGATGGAATATTAATGTAATAGAGACATTATAATTTTATTTTAATTAGTTATATACATATTACTCATCATTATATCCATACTAATAACATAGTGTTGAATAAAAAATTACACCACGGCGTGGAGACGGTAAGCCGTACAAACGTATGCATGGTTACATTATCATTCATAAGATGGATAGAATAATGAATAATGTTCTGACATATTTATAATAACATAAAAGTATATAGAATATACTGGAGTTATTATTTTATAATGTAAATAACAAATAAATAAGATGTGCAAGATGAAAAGAACTTGAAAGATGGTGGTGAAATTATTACCTCTTCTCCGGGTTCTTCTTTATAATTTGATCAAAAGGGGACATTAAGTTGAATTTATGACGAAAGGAGGGCCTCTGGGATGAAGGTAGGATAGTTTAGAGAGTATTTGGGTAGATTTTGGCCGATCCAAATTGCTTTGGAGGTGTGAATTTGAGATAATGGGAAGAGCGCTTTTCTAAGAGGGGTGAGGGGGACCTTTGGAAAATCATAAAATATTATTTTATAATAAATTAATCCTCATTTAATAATGGCACCAAAATGTATTAATTAAAGTATAGGGTGGGTATGGGTCTAAAAACACACAACCAATAGGTTTTATACAAGTTTAGTTTAACATTTTAACCTTATCATTTAGATTTAACTCTAAGTAAAAAAATTTAACTTTTACCGTGTCTTCTTGTATCCTTACACTATATGGTTAATAAACATATTATATACTACTAATCGAACCCCAATTGGTTCATTAATGCCATATATATTATTATATAAGTCTTTTGGCAAAACTTTATATTTTTAGGACCATTATATCAATTAATAATATAATATTTGTTTTAAAAACTATTTTATGTCAATTTTGACACTATTTGGAATTTGTTTTTTGTAAAAATAATAACAGCATGATTAAATAAAAAAAAGATACATTTAATCAATCATAACATGTCATATTAACCTTTAAAATTCTTGGATGTCATAAAAACATTGAAATTATATTTATTTTTAAATTTATAATACAATTTATTTTATTCTTTCATTAATTAGGTAATTACTGATTCATCAATGTGTCATTAATAAATTTAATTATTTACACTGTAAAAATTATAAATTGAATACCATTATATATGAAATCTATTGAGCTTTATAATTAATATTTATAGTCCAATTTATCATATTTATAACCCTATATTAAATATATTTTAGTCATTAATCATTGATTTTAACTCTTTTAACTCTTCTTTAAAAATAATAATAATAAAGGTCATAATCTAATCTAAGTGGACCTACAGGGTCATATTGTATATCTAATGTTGATTTTGGTATAATTACACTTATCCAATAGAATTAGGACTTGTTTTAAGGTAATAATAATATCATTTTTACCCTTAATTACCCTATTTACATTTAACCGTGGTAAATAAAAGTAAAAAGTTACTATTAACCAAAAATTATTTTTATCTTATTGAAAAACTTTTTACTCCATTATATTAACCATGTCTCTAGGATTTTTGAAATTCAACTCACAGAACTAGTAAAATTATGTTTTATGTAAATTAGCAAATGCTCTTTGGAGGTGGCTAAAAGACGGTAAAAGATCGATAAAATTTTTATATATCTATAATTATTATAAATTGACTCCAATGAATTAAAATGAACTCATATAGGTATTATGAATCTATTATAACCAAATATAAATTTAAATAAAATAAATAATTATTTAAATAAAAATTTGGTTTTAAACGATAGCTTGGTTTTTTTCATTATTCATCAAAAATTGAATGTTTTCAGAAAACTACCAAAATGTTACCCTAGGATAATGTCGATATTCCAAATCCAAAAATGAATTCTATTTTATCAAATTCAAAACATTTAATTTAATTTGTTAATTTAAAATTAGTTCCCATTGTCAAAACCAATAGGTGTATTTTAAAGAAACAATATCTATCAAAAGATCGCCACTTGATTATGTCCACTCTCAATGTGAAATTACATAAAATGAGCAGAATTGTATTAAATGGTAAAAATATATTCTATTAGTACTTCCAAATCATTAAAATGTACAGTTTAACACTATAAATTATTTCGATTAAAAAAGTTGTTTTCAGTTAAAATATAGAATTTTTCATTATTCACCCAAATATGAAAGTTATCGTAAAAACGCCAAAAATTTATTGAAATTAAATTCTTATGTCCCGATTCTAAAAAGGAAGTTTATTTTGTCAAATTTATTATAAAAATGTTTCAAATATTGGGTTTAAAAAGGGTTCACCATTAAAAGGTGGTAAAGGTGGATTTCTTGACAAATATTTCTTTTATCTGAAAAAATGCATTAGTTCTTACATTATGTCTAAGAAACTCATAATATGGATTCAAAATTTATAAGGATTATATATAGTTCAAAATTCAGTTAATACTATTCATAACCGCTTTTGAACGGCTAGTTTGGTAAGTTATGGTGCGCTTAAACTCGGTGTTTCTTGTACTGCAAGTTATTGAATTACATTGAAAAAATAACGTTCTATGAAATCTTAGGGTGTTACATTATTCCCGCTTTCAATAAACTGCATCCTCACAATTTGAAATTTTTCTAAGAAAATAATAGCATGAAAATAGAAAATACCTTTGTGGGAAAACCCACATCAGAAATTTGGTTAATAAAATTTATTCTTAATAAGAGGAAAAGGGGAATGAAAAAGTCACCACTAAATTATGATCTTGATTAAGAGAACATTGGTGGAAATTGGAGACACATAATTTGAGGAATAGATAAATATTTATAGGGAGTAATTGAGGACATCAATCATAAACAATTGTAGAATTGTGGGCCTCAAAGCCACCAATCTATGATGTTTTCAAATACCATCAGATCAGCGAAACATATGGTATTTGGATAAAACATTTTATTAAGATTCCTTAACTAATGTTTAAGAATATATTTCTTCATAGAATTAGTGAAGAAAAAAATGTATACTTGTCAAGTAGAGTTCTATCCATTAACTACTTTATAACAAAAACTTATCTTTTATTCTAAAAGATAATAGAACATAAAAAAACATTCTATTTATCATATTCGTATAACGTTCCAAAAAAATGAATTTATAATTAATCTACCTGACCCTTTAGATAGAACTACATTATTCAATCCAGGACGTCACGTGGGTCAGTGGTAGGTGATACACCCTTGTCACCCTTCGGTTGTGGGTTCAAGTCTCACGACCTTTCCGGATGTGACGGGTTGCCGCCTGACCTCCAGGTTGTCCTTTTTAATGAAATCCAAAAATAACCATAACAATAATATCCAATTTCAAACTTAATCCATTCTCACCGTTATAATTATCTAACATACTTATATCAAATCTCTATGTCTAAAGATTATACAGATGTTAAACATAATGATGATTCTTTTTTCCAGGTAATAACATGTGAACGCATTCATCATGTATTCTTTTACAACACCGCAACATACTGAATAACTAAAATCAATCATATATTATTCCAAAATTACTACCTTGGTATCAGGACCATATAATATCAAATTCCCCACGAAATAGTACTGTAGTAAAATCCTTATTTATCTCCATAATTCATGTAACCAGTATACTATTGATACAACACTCAAATGAAATAAATATATAATAACAACATAAGAACACTAGTCATTCATCTTCATCTGAGGTAGTATCATAACTTGAGTATTATCCAATAATATAATTTGTGGTATACTCTTATGAATGAGACAATAATTCACGTAGTGTTTCAATTCCTTACAAATGAAGCATTTTACATTTGAAATTTTTTTCTTACCATTGCAATCATGTACTTGGTGTCATTTTTCTCCACACTTACAACAAACTCCCATTTCCTTCATGTATTAACCAAGGTGAATATTTTCACATTTATCAGATATGGGAAAATACTTCTTTCCCCTATTCCCTTTATCCATATTTCTCTCTACCATTCTTTTCTTCTCTTTCTTCCCTTCAAAGGCATATAAATTAAGGAATTCTTTACTTATCTTACTAACACATGATATTATTGCTTTGTATGATGAGAATACATGGGATACTATTTCAATTCTAAATTTTAGCTTAATACCATGAATGATATGACCCTTATTACTCTTTGGATGATACATATTGCTAGAGATCTCATCCCTTCTACTGTGTGCTATTTCTAAACAATGGCATACACTAGGTCAGTTTATGACTCACAATTCACAATTCCAAACATGTAAAATATCAATCGTAAATTGAACAGTTTATGGATATAATCCATAATAACAAAAAATTTATCTTTGAGGAGATATATACTCATAAACCCTTCACGGTGGTTTGTAAAGAAAAAAATGAATTATCCTAAGCCTATCCCTTGGGAGTGTCGTAACCAAGTGTGGAGTAAGGCCTGTTGTCGTGCACCAGTTCCCGTTCGAGTCTAGTTCATAGCGGTGTTTTTGGTTTTTACCCCAAAGCAAATCTGTGCCAGAGCCTCCTCTACCTTCTCGTATCCAGATAGGGATGTATTTTCATGGATAACTCACAAAATCTCTACATTACCAAAATTCAACGGTTTTCATCAATACTAATCCTCAAATTCTATCTTAGGGTAATGTGCTCTAATCAGAGTTTATCTAAATCTACTTTCCATGTTTATTGCTAAACTTCCACTGATACCAACTGTAACACCCCAATCACTATTACCCGGAGCTGGTGCAATATTTTAATAAATTGGAACCATTTCAAGGAATCATGTCCTGAAGGACCGATCAGTTTAGCAGTCTTGGAAAATAGATTACATACATTAACATTACATTACAATTTAAAACATAAAACACAGCATGGATAGTTCTTTGAGAATTCCATTTTTTCCTTTAGCTTAACCCTGTATATCAATCATAATACACCTCTTGGAATCCTCTGAAAATAAAACATTTGAAAGGGGTGGGCTCAGAAGCACAGTAACGGTAAATAATTTAGAAAAATCTATAAAATTTTAAGGCAAAATGTGTAACTAAAAAAATCCTTTTTAAACATAAACATGAACATAATATGGTAAAAATAAATGAAAAATTATTATATAAACATTAACATGGATATTTTACTATTCTAATAATAAAATGTAATAACTAATTTCACAATGAGGGAATGCCTAATACTGGACATCATTAACACATAGTCAAGACCTCGTGCCAAGACTACAAATACATTTTTTTTTCAAGGCCTTGTGAAAAGACCCTAGTTTGTATCATTATACCTACTGATGCATCGAGGAGCTATAGCGGGCTCCACCCGTCACTTTCTAAGTCCACTACATTCATGATATGAATAGTTGAAACATAACATAAACATTCGTATTAAAACTAGCCGACGAAATGTCAATACATTAACCATAAAACATGAATGGTATAAATGTAGAACATCCATTTTCAAACATATAATAACTAATTCAATATAATATGTAATATTTTATTTTAATAAATCATACTCAAAAAATAATAATATCTAGTAAATGATGCTGACATAGTTGAAAATTATGAGTAAAACTATTTGAGACAAATATCCTTTTTTTTGTAAAATCATTTAAAAGTTACAAATTTAAAAAGGAAGTAATTTAAAATAGATTTTTTAATCAAAGTGTCCCATACCACTTCGATACATTTGAAAATAATTATTATTTAAAATCATTCATGTCCATATAAATAAATCCTTAAAATCATTTTGAAAACATGGACATTAATTAAAAATATTTAGAAAGATAAATCTTTAAAATATTTAAAATTCAGATCATTATAATTTGTACCATTCAAAAATCCTTAAAATATTCATTTTTAAATAATTTTTTATGAAAAATGGACTTGGATGATAATAATGTACCAGTAAATACTTACACATAAACATTCTCCGATAATAATGAGATTGAGGAATTAACCCATACGTTGCACTTTGCATTGGTAGAGGGTCTGTTTAACCTCCTGTATGAAGACTGTAGTATGTTATTAAATTATACCAAAACCACATTAATATTTATGATATCATACATGAATCATTTATGACTTTATACTACCCATTTAAAAATAACATCCATGTTAAATTCACATTTCTGGTAATAATCGCTTTCTTTATCATACATGTTTTAACATGTTCTTCATGATTGTATCACATAGACCAATATTTAAATACTTCCATAATTTAAAACATGATTTATATATCATATATATTTTGAATATAAATATGTATAATAGACATATATATGAAATGAAAAACACCGTTTATGGAGATTGTAGTCCGTACGTACGCATAAACGCTGTTTCCGTTTTCATATCGATGTGAACGAAACTAAGTGAATAATATATATGTAAGTAAATACATATATATATATAAATATATATATCTCTAGTATAATTATTATGTCATATATTAAATACTTATTAGTAATATATATATTTTTATAATTGTTGGTGAACGGTGAACGTAGAAATGAATCTCATCGCGTCGTGGAGATGGTAATCTGTACGTACGCACGAGCGACAATATCATTTCCTTAAAGGTGATGAATTGGATGGTATATTAATTTTACAGAGAAATTATCATTTTATTTTCATTATTTATATACATATTACTCATCAGTATATCCATCCAAATAACATAGTGTTGAATAAAAAATTACACCACCTCGTGGAGATGGTTAGTCGTACGTACGCATGCATGGTGACATTATCATTCATAAAATGCATAGAATAATGAATAAAGATGTGAAATATTTATAATAACATCAAATTATATATAATATACTTGAGTTATTATTTTATAATAGAAATAACAAAGAAATAAGAAGTGGATGAAGAAAAGAACTTGAAAGAGGGTAGTGAAATTATTACATCTTCATGGGTTCTTCTTTATGATTTGATGAAAAGTGATCCTTAAGATGGCTTTATGAGTAATGGAGGGCCTCTAGGATGAAGGGATGATTGTTGGTAGAGTATTTGGGCCGTGTTTGGATGAGCCAAATGGCTTTGGAGGTGTGAATTTGAGAGAAGGGGAAGTGTCCTTTTATAAGAGGGGTGATGTGAACCTTTAAAAAACATAAATTATTATTTTATAATAAAATAATATTCGGTTTATAATGTCTTTAAAATGTATTATTTAAAGTCTAAGGTGGGTATGGGTCAAATCCCCACTCAACTAATAGGTTTCAGACAAGTTTAGCTTACAATTTTAACCATATCATTTAAATTTAACTCTAAGTGAAATAATTTAACTTTTATCATGTCTTCTTGTATTCTTACACTATATGGTTAATAAAATTACTATATACTTCTACTAGAACTCCAACTGGTTAATTATTTCCATATATATTATTATATAAGTCTTTTTTCCAAACCTTAGATTTTTAGGACCATTATATCAATTAATAATATAATATTTGTTTTAAAAACTATATTATGTCAATTTTGACACTATTTGTTATTTGTATTTTTTTAAAATAATAACAACATGATTACTTCAAAAAAAACATTTAATAAATCCTAAAATGTCATACTCACCTAGAAAATTCATGGATGTCATAAAAACATTGAAATTATATTTATTTTAATATTTATAATTAAATTTATTTGATTCCTTCATTAATAAGGTAATTCAATTTGGTTTTTAATTCATCCATCCCACAATTATCTTTTTATGATCATATATCATCAACATCCAATTCACCATTCTGAATAAAAACCCCACTCTATAGTTATTTAAATGTCACCCTTCAAATTTTGAAATTAATATGGGTCTGATAAATAACTATCCAGTCCATCCTAAATATGACATCAAAACCTATCATCTTGATGGAAAAACACACAAGTCATGTGAAACTCACCAATCACAAGGGGGAACTCCTATCACTAGCATATAATCTACTATATTATTCTTAATGAATTATATAGTGTCATAACACCCTCATAAAGATGAAAAATGATCCAAAGGATCTACTCTACAATGATTTATTTGAAACTATTTGAATCAACTATATCAAAATGACAAGATACAAGAGTAGGGGATACTATAGTTGTACCTATTATTATAGATGGTATAGTTCTCTTCTCCTCAATGGTAGGCTGTATGTAATATATCTATCTTGAAAAACAACCCTATGAAATAAAATCACAACCACCAGCAATCCCACTATGTTGTCTAGTCATAACTAGTACCTTACAGCATCGACCTAGACCACCACCTCAACCCAACAGAATAGTACGATTCTAGTCAACAGTATAAGACAGAGTTGTGAATCCCTCTCATGAACCTAGAGTCAGAGTCAATCCCTTTAAAATATCTATTGGAGAAATAGTACTATAAAAATGTTTTATGTGTCCCATCCTACAATAAACTCTCCACTCAATCGGGTCTAGATCAAACAGATTCCCCATATTCCCCCACCTCCCATGTTTGTGGAATAAAGCAGAACTAGCTTTACTAACATCCTCTATGGAACTCACATCACGAGAGGCCTTAAAATGGTACTTCTTACATGATGATGCTGAAAAAATAATTTTTTTTGCTATACTACCCTAATCTACGCCCTCCCAACTTCCCTCAATATATACTTGGTAATTATCCCCTGATTCAAAATTTCACTATCAATCGTTAACCTGAAAACATATATTTGATATTTAAAGATATATTATTAACCATCCTAAAGGTTCTATCCCTTGATAGTTCATCATCATGGTATATCACCAAAACATATTAAACCATATAATGTGTACTAAATATTTCATAAAAACCATCACACCTTAATCATGACACATAATCTCACTAGCCAGCTCTTCCCTCCGAGTCTCAGAAAAAAATTAGTTAGAAAATATGGTTTGGAAATCACCCTAAAACCATATATCACATCCTTTCATCCTTGTTCAAAACATCCCTCTAATTCCTTTCTTCATTTCAAATCTTATATATTTAATGATTCACTCCCTTCTTAAATGATGTCCCTAAATGAATGATAATTGACAACGTAGTCTCAAGAATCAATTGAACATCCTACATACCTCCACCCCTACCAAACATGGACGATTATTGGTCCTGGAACACATGTGTTAGATATTTCGTAAACGCGGTAGGTTTTGGTCTCCCTAAATAGTCTTCATCTATCATATAAAACTCTCATAGAGATGTACCTCATTAACGAAACTAGATTGAACTACTAGTTCGTCTGTAGGAACAACAAGAGGATCCAATAGTAGGGTACAGACCACCACCACTAAATCATGATCATTACCACCCTATTGGCATTCGACTATAGGTCGTCATGTTGGAATGTCTCTGAAATTTCATAAACATGCCTCTTAAATTGTTGATAATGAAATGATCAGAGTTTAACACAAAGTATATGTAAAATAAATACCATAAACAGTACACACACCACTTTTTATCCCTAAAACCTATAATGGATAAAATTAAATAGTCATAAAAATTCACATAGACACTACCTACTGCCCACTCAAGAGCCAGGTCATGTTCAACCAATCTATTTCCACAATTTCAATTTCCTTTTTAATTCAAATTTCCATTAAAATGGATGAACAAAATGGTTCACCAATACTGATCCATATGGGCCCATAAAAATCATGAACAGATAGTTGGTGTCGACTTAATCCACACCATTACATGTTCCATCCCATGTGACTAATGGTCTATAACTCAATGTTATGTAGTTGACTATATATGGAGTCTACAGTAGAATAATTTTCATAACACTGATTATTTTATTGAATTCACTCTATGTACCAACTACTATTCCTAAAATCATTATGAAAGAAATTTATCAAACAATAATTATATCACACGAGGCACATATCAAATTGTTATGCAGTCAAGTAATGAATCCTATATAGAATTGGTTAAAGAAAGACATGTGATCTTATAAAAGTGCCTATAAAGGATGCATAAGAATAATAACCTCATCTCATCATGATAAATGAAAATCAATAATATAATGAAACATAAATCAGAAAGTGCATCTGCCATTGGTGGAACCAATGTAACTATAATATGAAAAAATATAGAAAAACTTGTTCCATTCATGGAAATTTGGATTCATTCTATATTTTGGTTAGCTACTCACAAAAATTGCTCATTCAAAAATTCAAATACCTTCCTAATTCCAGTCTATTATCTCAAAATAGTTTGACATATTGAAAAAACAATTATGACACCACATTTTAACAACCCGACCAAAATTCCATTATCTTGTGCATCGACCCGGTGGGTCACACGACATCAAGTGCATCACCTTGAATGCCTTAAGATGAAAAAATTAAGTAAGATCCTACGGTGTATATGTGGGGAGACCATTCCCTCTTTATTGAGAGTAAAAAAATGGAAATAAATAGTAATATTCAATAGGGGTAAGAGTAAAACATCCAAACATAAGGTAAAAATCTATGACAATAATATATAAACAATGCCCGAAATATTCACATATTCAAAATGCTGATCATTTCGTGTCACTAAATTTTTTCCAAAATTGGTGGACATATATATGTACAATATATGTATCAAGATACCAAAAATACCAAAATAATTATCCAACATGTCATCATGAGCCCCACATTAGTCATCTTCTCCACTTCTCCTATGCATGGAACAAATCAAGCATCATACTATCGGTGTAAGCCGTAGTCCCAAAATCAATCCTTGAAATCTATTTGGGTAACCAATGGGGGCCAGAACAAGGTGTGATATAACACTACCTATTCCACAACCTTTGATGATTATGACAAATCAATGATCTTCAATACATGATATGTAGTGTCAAATTAAGATCAAAGGAATTGAAGAAATAGGATTCATGTTCAAATGAATTTATTAAAAAAGTAAAGTGAGTCTATTAAAAAAGTAACGAGATATTTTCAAGTAACGTAATAATCCATAAAAAACATTCCCATCCAAAAACAAGGGGATTGATAAATGAAATAAAAAAGTATGATGTTGTCCAGTCTACCCACTAGTGTCAAATACCCATACCAGGGATTTCCGTAAAACATTCCAAAATATCTACGATAACATGATATAAAACCAAGTGTATCAAATCCATCACAATTATTAATATAATATATTAATCCACACAATCTTCTCTCTGTAATAAAAAGTGTTTGAACATGAAATGATAGATCCATGGTATTGAAGACCAAGGCATCCTCATCAAGTTTGAAGAGATTCTTGATGGAAACCCTATAGAGGCGTGGGTGGATTCCAAGGAGCATGTCAATATAACATATCCAAGATGAGTGAAAATATTCTTTATCATGGGGTAGAATGGCCCATGTAATCTAATAGAATCCTAATATAACGAGGAAACATGTATAGGGAATTCATTACCAAAAACAATATCCATGGGAGAAACATCCATGAAAAATTATGGATTCAGGATCCAAGGTATAACAACCAAGGAATCCACAACCATTTTTATTCATCACATCTTTGATCATTTTGAAACATTAACATTACATGAGCATATCCAACCCATTTGACGAATGATTTAAAATATGAATAAACAATTCAATCAAATAAAAACATATACCCACAAGGAAAATGTCACATCTCCATCTACTAATTACATAAATTCATGTCAATTATATTTATTAGGGTATTTATATTACTAGGAAATCTCAAATTTACCCCTTTAATGGTATATCAAATAGATTATACAATTTTACAACCCATGGTGGCCTAGTTTTGGGGAAACAACATCCATAAATCTATGTGTAAATATTTGGAATCCCTAATAGGTTCCAATTTTTTCAATTAACTTATTCAATTATTTCAAGGGTCTATGGTGGAAATTCTATCATGAGGGAAAATGGGGAAAAAATATTATAAAATACCATAAATGTAGGTAATGATATTGACAACTTATCATAGGTCTGTAGTGGATTACTCATCTTGCATCATTCTTAGATTCAGTCCAAATCTGGGAAAAATGAAGAATGGATTAAAAGCCTTAAAATAGGGCATATTATATCAAAATTGAATTTTGTATTAGATACCAAGGGAAATGTATAACATCACAAGATCAATAGATTACTCATTGAAATGAATCGAATGTAACAAACTATGTACTATTATGATCTGAGATTCAGAAATTGTGGAAAAACCTATACTTTTTTTCATCAATGGGGGAAAATGGATCTCCCATGTCTGTTGGAATAAAGAAGAGATGATGGGATTTTAAAAATATAATATCTTAAGGGAAGAGTTTTAATTACCACCAAATTTACTATTTTAGATAGCTTGTTCGCACAGTTGGAAAAACCATGCACCAAACATATTCCCTTCAATGATTTAAGGGGAACCTCACACAATTAGTCTGTACGGTTTGAATAATCGAGAAAAAACCATGTATCATCCCATATAAGAAACTATATAACCTCTCTCATGGGTGTGTTACTCCTTCTACATGACATCCATAAACTATTTGGGCTCCATCAACCCTCTGTTCAAGCCCGACACAATTATAGAAATTGATCATCCTATCCTGGATGGTTTCTCTTAACAGTGTGGCATGCATTGTCCTCCCAAAAAACTAGGATTCTAGTTCCAAACAAGCCCTAGACACACCTGATAAACCCATGGTCACATTGATTACACACATTAGTAAATAAAAAACAGTCAAATTGAAAAAAATTATGCATATAATGTAAAAAATCTGGGATCATACACATAACAAAACAAATCTAACATCGCCAACTACATAGGATATTAGTGATCTATAGAACTGACTAACTTATCATTCAAGTTTTCAACAGAAACCTAAAACTAATTTGTAGAGACCCAAAGCTTGACGTACATGGAAATTACATTACTTTTGCGGAATACTTAGTACATAACAAAAACACACACAAAGATCGTAATAGTTTAGTGTCTTTGGAAACTCGGAATATAATCTTCTAATCTTGGTTAAAGATCTTCAACATCTCCCATTAAGATCTTCCCTTTTTTTAACCTAAAACCTTTCTTTATAACCTGAGGAAAAGAAAACATAAAAGGTTGATCTCAAATGCTCAGCAAGGGTAAACAAAAGAAATATCAATCACATCATATTCATAAGAACTTAACATTTTGGAAATCTTAACCTACAAAAGAGAGCATAATTTCATAACATGGGATAAATCATAGTAGTGAAATGAAATCCAAATAATCAAAACTTAAAACATGAAACTTTGCGGCATACACACATAATCATTGAGAATCTTATCTTATTAGTCAAGACTCATTTCCAAGACTATCATAGTGGACAAAGTTCATTTCTGAACTGAGTCACCCTCGTTTCAGTCCTGTTTCACTGAACCGGTATAACCTACCGCTCCATCCATTTCTATCTCATGAGATATAAAATCTTCACCCAATGCATTGGGGGGAGATGTAGGTCTCATCCATCTCTTAATGATACCATTCTTATGTGTGCCACAAAATCATAAATCATACATCATTTCATAAGCCATGTAATAAAAATGGGAATCTTAAACATCATGACATCATAAAACAATTCATATACGATAAAGGAATTCATAAAAATAATTCCATCACAACATAATCAAATCAATGTAATAATAAGTATAAAAACAGAACCATTTATTATCTTAGATGGAAAATAATTTTGATAAAACACTTGAACTTCATTCTTGAGGAAAATATCCTTTCTACTTCAAAAACACATTTCCTTTCTTAACATGTCGTACAATTATAAACTAAAAGATGTTGATTAAAAATAAAATTTAAAACTTGTAAATGAAGCCTCTTGGAAATAATGTTTTAAAAATCCATTCATTCCGTATAAGTTAAAAAAACATTCTTCTCATACTTTTGTCAGAAAAGTCAAAAAGTATCCCGTACGAAAAACGACAAAAGATTCCTTCCATATCTTTTACTAAAAACTCACCGAAGGGTAAAATTGGATTTAAACAATTTTATGTGGATGGAAATAATATTACATATTGAGGAAACATGGATTTGGAGGATAAAATACACCCCTGTAAATTTCAAAGAATAAACAATCTCGAATAAAAATGAGATTGAGATATTTTCCCATACCTTATGTCTGATATGCATTGTACGTATCCGAACCTCCTGAATAATGATTTAAATAATGTCATTAACTTATTACAGAATCATATTCATTGTTATGATATCATATATGGTTCACTTATATCTTTATATTATCCGTTCTTTTGTAAATTCCATGTTAAAGAAGCGTTTTGGGTAAAATCGTTTCATTTATCGTAGGTGTTTGGACTTGTTGTTCTTGAAATTATTATTAATTATATCATGATTTAATTACATTCAGAATATAAAACATGATTTATATATCATATATATTCAGTATATATGAAATGAAACACACTGTTCATGGAGACGGTGGTCCGTACGTATGCATGAACGCTGTTTTCCTTTCTTTGTTGTCTTGAATGGAAGTAAGTAGATGACATACATATATATATATATACATAAATCCAGTAGATTTAACATGTCATATATTTCATTATTATTCATTATATATACTTTATAATCATTCATGAATGGTTAATGTGGAAAATGAATCTCATCGCGTCGTGGAGATGACAGTCCGTACGTACGCACGAGCGATGATATCGTTCTCATGATCATGAACATGTGTTGAAGTGTATGTATAATATTTCTGTATCAATATCACTTTTTAATAATAATATATAGTTACTCATTACACCATTATACCCATCTAATTAAGATGGTGGAGGAAAATAGATTACACCACGGCGTGGAGACGGTATTCCGTACGTACGCACGCACGGTGATTTCCTTTTTCCATAGGATGGATAGAAGGTTAATTAGAGTTGTTTCATATTTATAATAACATATAAGTATATAAGAAATACTGATGTTATTACTTTATCATGAAACAACTAAAGAAGAAGAAGTTGAAGAAGAATGAAATTGAAAAAGATCGGTAATGGATATTACGTCTTTTTGACACGCCTTTTCTTAACCTCTACTTAAATAACTAAAGATGGTCTTTTAAGAATACCAGGACCTCTAGGATGATACTAGGGAATTGGAGAAGAGATTTTGTCAGGGGTTGGCCGAGATTGAATGCTAAAATTGGTGTGAGGAGGAGAGGGAGGAGGTGCCCTTTTATAAGGGAGGAGAAGGGCACCTTAGGAAAATCTCAAAATATTATTTTATATTAAGGTCAAATTCGGTTTATAATGGTTCCAAAGGGTCTTATTTCGAAGGTATAGTGGGGATGGGTCTAAATCCTCTCATAAAATAGGATTTAGACAAGTTTAGGTTATTATTTTAACCTTATCAATTAGATTTAACTCTAAGTTAAATAATTTAACTTTTACTGTGTCTTTTTTTTTTCTTACACTATATGGTTAATAAACATACTATATCAAGACAAACGAACCCCAAGTTGTTTATTATTAATATATATAATCTTATATAAGTCATTAGGCCGAACCATATATTTTTAGGAATAAAATAACAATTAATAATATAATATTTGTTTTAAAAACTAATTTATATCAATTTTGACACTATTTGGTACATGATTTTTATGAAATTCATAACAGAATGATAAGTTCTAACCAAGTTACTTAAATCAATAATAACATGTCATATTAACCTTGAAAATTAGTTTAAGTCATAAAAAGTCTCAAATTACATTTATTTGGGCATTTATAACATCAATTATGTCAATATTTTATTAATAATACAATTACTGCATCAGCATTGTTTCATAATAAATGATAATATTTAATCCCTAAAAATTCTAAATAAATTCCTATGATTTAGATAATTTTATTACCTTTCTGGAGACTATTCATTTTCGAAGTTTCATGATTTTTATCACTTGATTAAAATTATTATACTTATAAGATTTAAGAAAGTGACATGTTGTCACATTCTTTGGTTTTAGTAATAATTAAATTATTTTCATTGAAAAAATTTAATTAAATGAATATAATCCGACCCTTATGTAATATTGGTAGACTTTTAGTCATACAATAGGATTTTGACATTTGTT
This sequence comes from Viscum album, assembly GCA_963277665.1. NCBI lineage: Eukaryota > Viridiplantae > Streptophyta > Magnoliopsida > Santalales > Viscaceae > Viscum > Viscum album. The sequence goes on from OY728136.1 coordinate 300,251,712, forward strand.
AGGGTAATTTTAAAATATTATATTTCCCCTTAATTACCCGATTTACCTTTAACTATGGTAAATAAAATTTACCGTAGTTACTATTCATAATTTCCAAAAATAAAAAGTATCTTATTAACATAATTTGGATACACTGATTCCAAATATGGAATCCATTTTTCCAAATTCAACACACAAAAGTTTCAGAAATTAAATTAAAATTAATCCCGTTGTCGAAAGAAAACAGGTTTTTCTTTAAAACATTGCAAAAGATTGAATTGATTTAACCTACGAATTCAATGTAAAATAAATGCTAATGATAGAAATTATATTAAATGGTAAAAATATATTATATTTATACTTTAAAACTATTCAATATTATAATTTAACCACATAATATATTACAATGAAAAAAAGTTGTTTTTAATTAAAATTTAGCGTGTTTTTACGATTCATTAAAATATGAAAGTTATCGGAAAAATATCAAATCTTTGTCTAATGTAAATTTTTATATCCTGATTCAAAAGAAGAATTTTATTTTGTCAAATTGAACTTATAAACATGTCAAAAACTAGATTTAAAGTGGGTGCGCCATCAAAAGGCGGAAAAACTGCATTTTTTTAAAAATGCTTATTTTACCCGAAAATTTATTTTGTTCTTATACCATGTTCTAGAAATGTGTAAGATGAATAATAATGTTATAAAATTAAAAATTTAGTTAGCAATATTCATAACGGATAGTTCATAAAAATATTATAATAATATATCGTTGTTTAGTAAAACCCAATATTGCGTACAACACACACTATCGAGGAAGGTCGTGATTGCGTGTAATGCAAGCCAAGTCAGGGTTCTGTGTTGAGAAAGAATCCTTCGTTGTTTCGTATAACAGAATACAACCATATTTCATTTATACATTGAATATAATATATATATATACTCAATGTTGCGTAGAATAACTATTATCAAAATTGTGTGTAACACTATCCAAGAATAGTATTGCGTATACTGCAAGCTAATACGGTGTTGCGTATAGCGCTAGGTAATCTTGGTGTAGCACAAGACATTAATGAAATTAAAAGAATATTTTTCATACAATCTCGGGGTGTTACATTCTACCCCCCTTAAAATGAATTTCTCCCTCAAAATTCGTCGAGGTTATAAATGGATTACTATTTGAAAGTTTGTTTAGTAGAAACTCACATCGTAAAAAGGAATACCAAAACATGGATTTTAAAAACTAAAGTATGAAATGTAACGGTTACCCAGATTAACTCATCACGGGGTTTCCATGTATAAGAACATAGGTGAAAATATGGATATGGAAGAAAAATCTAACCATCAAGTTCTGATGGAGAGTGGTAAAGAACATGGCTATAAAAAAGCCAACAATCACAAAGCTCTTGATTTGTGATGATCTAAGGTACCATCTGATTAAACGAATATAAGGGAACTAGGACAACATTGTTGGTTTTCAAGGTCATTTCCCTAAAGTTGATGAATTAAAAGAAATACTTGCATGATTTTGGTACAATATCACTGTTTTTCACGAATTGAACAATTTCCGCTTCATCCCTTAAAGAAATGAAGTTGAATTTTTTATTCGTGATGTGTTAGCAGATCATGTGATAGAATGATGGGTCATTCCATATCTTTCAAACAAAAGGTTTTCAAAAGTTATAAGTCCATCTTATGGTTAGATTAATCGTATATGGTTTCCAAAAATGAACATATACTTCATATATCATACCGCTTAATAAAATAAAACTAGTTTATACTAACCAGGGACTTCCTGTAGGCCAGTGGTAGGCGATAAAGGCCAGTCGCACTTCGTTTGTGGGTTCGATTCCCACAGCCTTGTCCGACGCAATGGGATGTCGCCCTTCCTATAGGTTGTCCTTTTTCTAAAACTATATTACTATAACATCCCATCAATAATATCTAAAAACAAACAATACTAACTTATGTCTAACATAATCCATTCGAGCCATTAGGATTATCCATAATACTGAAGTCCAATCTCAGAGATTTAATACCATAATTGATCCCCATATATCATAAGATATATCTTGTTGGTCACATTCCAAACATTCAAAGGCCTTAATCATGTACTCTCTTGAATACCCATTGAACCTTATTGAAAACATGAGTGCTGTTAAAAGTTAACTCTTTCCACATAACAAAATCCTCAAAATTATATATACTCAAACCATGATATCACTTAGTATTTATATCAATCATGAGCTCATGAATACTGTCAAATATTTCATTTTCTCGTTTTCCCTTCATTATGCGCATATCATCTTTTTTCCAAAAATATCTCAATCACTTTCCATGGTTACGGGTACCATAAAATTATTCAAAAACCACAGTAGACCAATACATAAATATTCCAATATTCCACGATGTTATATAAAACATTATTTTGTAATCCCATTACATATACACATAATCATTCCACCACATCGTTATCATATTCAACATCACCAATGGTGATCACATGTGACTTCCCTTTGTCCTTTGCCTTATGTGGTTGCTCTTGTCGATCATCACAAACCCTTGGATTAGGGCATTTATTAGCATAATGCCCCATTTCCTTGCACTTGAATCATTGAAGTGTAGTAGGTTCATTCTGTGTATCCCTTCCTTTGTTTGCATCATTAGGAATATTCTTCCCATCATTGCGGAATTCAATTGCCCGATGACCTTCCTTTCCACATTTGAAACATTTACTTGTCCCTTTAAGACAATCTCCACCATGCTTCTTTCCACACTTTGAGCATAAGGAAACATTCATCTTCTTTTCACCATTATTCTGAGATTTCTCCTTGAACTCCATCTTTTGTTTCTTGTCAAAACTATGAGATGGATAAGTAACACAAACTTCCATTTCTACCTTGATAGCACAACGTACAATTTCTTCATAGCTACTGAAGTCTCTTATAGATAATGCCCTTCTAAGATTGGGTTTTAAGACACTGAAGAATCTATCAACTTTACTTTCAGGTTGGATGATAAATCCAGATGCATACCTTGAAAGCCTTGTAAATTTCTCTTCATATATACCAACAGATTCATCACCCTTTTACTGTAGTTGAAGAAACTTCTTCTCCATCTTTGTTCGAAGAATACGAGGGAAGTACTTATTGAAAAATAAGTTCTTGAACTCGTCCCATTCCATGGACTCAATTTCATCTCTTTGCCTCGTATTCTTGATAAGATTCCACCATTGATCAACTTCACCTTCCAAACGATATACTGCTAAGATGACTTTATCATGTTCAGAACATTGAAGAACTGAAAATATCTATTCAGTGGTACTGATCCATTGTTTAGCAACAAGTGGATTGGAAGACCTAGTGAAAGAAGGTGGACGTTGCCTCATGAAGGACTCAATAGAATATTTCTCCCTTCTCTGCTCATTTGGAAGTCCAGAATGATTCATATCTTTTGTAAGTATAGCAATAAGATTTTCACTCCATCTCCCAAAACATTTGTATGTTCAGGAGGACAATCATTGCATTGTCCATTACAGTGATCAACACGGTTCCTTCGGGTTCCAGCCATCATCTAAAACCCAAAAAGAATAGTGTGAGAGGCAAAAAACATGCTAGGTAAAACAACATAGTAAAGGGGGAGCACCCCCAATATCTAACATCTTAGGTTAAATTCTAAGATCATTACCGTAGTTATAGGACTATATCCTATACGTATACTTATCCTTAGGGACATCCCTAGGCAAACCTTAGAAATATCTCTAGGGATCTCACTAATGTTTTCACATCCTATTTTCCAAAGGTTGACTAAACCTTTCCTCTGATACCAACTGTAGAGACCCGAAGCTTGACGTAAATTGACATTACATTAATTTTGAGGAATACTTAGTACATAACAAAAACACACACAAGGATCGTAATAGTTTAGTGTCTTTGGAAACTTAGAATATAATCTTCTAATCGTGGTGAAAGATCTTCAACATCTCCCATAAAGATGTTCCTTTTTTTACCAAAAACCTTTCTTTATAACCTGGGGAAAATAAAACATAAAATGGTGAGCTCAAATTCTCATTAAGCGTAAACAAAAGAAATATCAATCACATCATATTCATAAGAACATAACATTTTGGAAATATTATCCTGCAAAAGAGAGCATAATTTCATAACATGGGATAAATCATAGTAGTGAAATGAAATACCAATAATAATAACTTAAAACATGATACTTTGTGGCATACACACATAATCATAGAGAATCATATCTTATTAGTCAAGACTCATTGCCAAGACTATCTTAGTAGACAAAGTCCATTTCTGAACCGAGTCACCCTCATTTCAGTCCTATTTCACTGAACCGGTATATCCTACCGTTCTAGCCATGTCTATCTCATGAGATATAAAATCATTACCCAATGCATTGGAGGGAGATATAGGTCCCACCCATCTCTTAATGATACCATTCTTATTTATGCCACAAAATCATAAATCATATATCATTGCATAAGCCATGTAATAAAAATGGAAATCTTAAACATCATGACATCATAAAACAATTCATATACGATAAAGGAATTCATAAAAATAATTCCATCACAACATAATCAAATCAATGTAATAATAGGGATAAAAACAGAACCCTTTTTTATCTTAGATGGAAAATAATTTTGATAAAACACTTGAACTTCATTCCTGAGGAAAATATCCTTTCTACTTCAAAAACAATTTTGCTTTCTTAACATTTCGTGCAATTATAAACTAAAATATGTTGATTAAAAATAAACATGAAAACTTGTAAAGGAAGCTTCTTGGAAATAATGTTTTAAAAATCCATTCATGCCGTATAAGTGAAAAAAACATTCTTCTCGTACTTTTGTCGGAAAAAACAAAAAGTACCTCGTACGAAAAACGAAAAAAGATTCCTTTCATATCTTATACTAAAAACACACCGAAGGGTAAAATTGGATTTAAGAAATTGTAGGTGGATGGTAATAATATTACATATTGAGGAAACATGTACGTGTATGATAAAATACACCCCATTAAATTTCAAAGAATAAACAATCTCGGATAAAAATGAGATTGTGATAGTTTCCCTTACCTTATGTCTGATATGCTTTGTACGTATCTGAACCTCCTGTATAATGATTTAAATAATGTCATTAACTTATTATATAATCATATTCATTGTTATGATATCATATATGGTTCACTTATGACTTTATATTACACATTCTTTTGTAAATTCCATGTTAAAGAAGCGTTTTGGGTAAAATCGTTTCATTTATCGTAGGTGTTTGGACTTGTTGTTCCTGACATTATTATTACATATATCATGATTTACATACTTCCATAATATAAAACATGATTTATATACCATATATATTCAGTATATAATAAATGAAACACACAGTTCATGGAGACGGTAGTCCGTACGTACGCATGAACGTTGTTTTCCTTTTCTTATTGTCTTGAATGGATGTAAGTAGATGAAATACATATATATATATATATACATAAATCCTGTAGATTTAACATGTCATATATTTCATTATTATTCATTATATATACTTTATAATCATTCATGAATGGTTAATGTGGAGAATGAATCTCATCGCTTCGTGGAGACAGTAGTCCGTACGTATGCACGAGCGATGATATCATTCTCATGATTGTGAACTTGTGTTGAAGTGTATGTATACTATTTCAGTATCAATATCACTTTATAATAATCATATATAGTAACTCATTACACCATTATACCCATTCAATTAAGGTGGTGGTGGAAAATAGATTACACCATGGCGTGGAGATGGTATTCCGTACGTACGCACACGCGGTGATTTCCTTTTTCCATAGGATGGATAGAAGACTAATTAGAGTTGTTTAATATTTATAATAACATATCAGTATATAAGAAATAATTATGTTATTACTTTATCATGAAACAACTAATGAAGAAGAAGTTGAAGAAGAAAGAAATTGAAAAAGATCGGTAATGGATATTACCTCTTTTTGACGCGCCTTTTCTTAACCTCCACTTAAAGAACTAAGGATGGTCTTTTAAGAATAACAGGACCTCTAGGATGATACTAGGGAATTGGAGAAGAGATTTTTTCAGTGGTTGGCCGAGCTTGAATGCTCAAATTGGTGTGAGGAGTAGAGGAAGGAGGTGCCCTTTTATAAGGGAGGAGAGGGGCACCTTCGGAAAATCTCAAAATATTATTTTATAATAAGGACAAATTCGGTTTATAATGGTTAAAAGGGTCTTATTTAGAATATTAAGTGGTTATGGGTCTATTTACTCTCATCCAATAGTATTTATACAGGTTTAGGTTATTATTTTAACCATATCAATTAGATTTAACTCTAAGTTAAATAATATAACTTTTACTGTGTCTTTTTGTTTTCTTCCACTATATGGTTAATAAACATACTATATCAAGCCAAACGAACCCCAAAATGTTTATTAATAATATATATAATATTATCTAAGTCATTTGGCTGAACATTTGATTTTTAGGAATAAAATAACAATTAATAATATAATATTTTTTTTAAAAACTAATTTCTGTCAATTTTGACACTATTTGGTACCTGATTTTTATGAAACTCATAACAGAATGATAAGTTAGAAAAAAGTTTCTTAAATCAACAATAACTTGTCATATTAACCTAGAAAATTAGTTTAATTCATAAAAAGTCTCAAATTACATTTATTTGGGCATTTATAACATCAATTATGTCAATATTTCATTAATAAGACAATTACTGCATCATATTTGTGTCATAATAAATTATAATTATTTAATCCCTAAAAATCCTAAGTAAATTCCTATTATGTATATAATTGTATTAGATTTCTGGAAATTATTCATGTTCTAAGTTTCATGATATTTATCACTAGATTAAAATTATTATACTTATAAGATTTAAGAAAGTGACATGTTGTAACATTCTTTGGTTTTAATAATAATTAAATTATTTTCATTGAAAAAATTTAATTAAATGAATCTAATCCGAACCTTAGGTGATATGGGTCGACTTTTAGTCATCCAATTGTATTTTACATTTTTTAGGGTAATTTTAAAATATTATATTTACCCTTAATTACCTGATTAACCTTTAACTGTGGTAAATAAAATTTACCGTAGTAACTATTCATAATTCTCAAAAATAAAAAGTAGCTTATTAACATAATTTGGATACACTGATTCAAAATATGGAATCCATTTTTTTAAATTCAATACACAAAAGTTGCAGAAATAAAATTAAAATTAATCATGTTGTCGAAAGAAAACGAGTTTTTCTTTAAAACATTGCAAAAGATTGAATTGATTTAACCTACGAATTCAAGGTAAAATCAATGCTAATGACATAAATTATATTAAATGGTAAAAATATATTCTATTTATACTTTAAAACAATTAAATATTATAATTTAACCACATAATATATTACCATGAAAAAAGTTGTTTTTAATTAAAATATAGCGTGTTTTTACTATTCATTAAAATATGAAAGTTATCGGAAAAATATCAAAACATTATCTAATGTAAATTTTTATATCCTGATTCAAAAGAAGAATTTTATTTTTTCAAATTGATCTTATAAACATGTCAAAAACTATATTTAAAGTGTGTGCGCCATCAAAAGGCGGCAAAATTGCATTTTTGGAAAAATACTTATTTTACCAGAATAAATTTATTTTGTTCTTATACCATGTTCTCGAAATGTGTAAGATGAATAATAATTTTATAAAATTCAAAATTTAGTAAACACTATTCATAACGGCTAGTTCATAACAATATTATAATAATATATCTTTGTTTAGTAAAACCCAGTATTGCGTACAAAACACACTATCAAGGAAGGTCGCGATTGCGTGTAATGCACGCCAAGTCCGGGTTGTGTGTTGCGCAAGAATCCTTCATTTTTTCATATAACAGAATCCAACCATATTTCATTTATACATTGAATATATATATATACTCAATGTTGCGTAGAATAACTATTATCAAAATTGTGTGTAACCCGATCCAAGAATAGTGTTGCGTATACTACAAGCTAATACGGTGTTGCGTATAGTGCAAGGTAATCATGGTGTAGCACAAGACATTAATGAAATTAAAAGAATATTTTTGATAAAATATCAGGGTGTTACATAATTAGTCTAAATTATTGAATGGTACATCCAAATCATTGATATCAATAAGGATGAAATTTGATAAAATAAGACATGATACCCCACTAATAGCCCACAAGACCACATAAACTATGAACCTCTAAAACACTCCTAGATGTTTCTTTAGAACAACTACCTAGATCATGATGGGTTTATTGAATAAAATTTCTAGGATTCTGTGTGTCGAAGAAAATCCACTTCCGAAAAATAAAATATTTAGTTGGAAGAGAATCCATGTAGATGGTGGAATCGATATGCATATAATTTATGGCTGATGTGTTTCTTATCATACATTTAATATATCAATATATAATTATTTTAAAAAACTATTATCTTTTCTAGGAACTCAGAAATCATATATTTCCAAAGTTTCATTACCTGAAAAATATTTGTTTTCAAAACTAAATTACATAACAAAAAACTGAAGGTTCCCAAATCTCACCTACAAAGTGGTCTTGATGATATATTCCTCTTTAATTCTCAACTGATGATTCCATGACCAGAGAACAATCATAGAAATCTATCTATCTCATATAAATTTATAAATAGATTGTAAATATATTGAAAAGAATAATAATTCATTATCATTACCAGAATCTTTCATCAGTAATATATAAATAACCATAGACTATTATCTTCCATCCCATTCAACAAACCTAGGGAACACCATAGTGACACAGTAGGTGAGGATAAATCCATCTACATAAAATAATAAATTGAATCCTTACATCACATAACGTAGAAGGATTTATCTGATATGGATCCATAAATAAAATGAAGTCACTTGGTTGAAACTATATCCAAAATGTGTCATGACGTTAAGGGTGTAATGTCACAATCACATTGAGAATAACATCCTAGGACTCCGGGATAAATATGGGATCCTCCACCATATTATCAACAACTAAGTTCACTAAAAAATTTATATTCAAGTAATGAATGGAATAAAAAAACCAACCCCCCACTTGGTATCTCCTATTTACAATGAAAAGTTCACTTTGAATATCCACATCAGATAATGTGAATATCCCCTGAATATATTCAATAACTAGACACATTCGATATTCCTCTTTAAAAAAACTAGACACATTATATACAATGAGACCATTATGAGGATGAAATCATATTGATATATATTTTTATAATGATAAAAATCGAAATGAATGATGGTTCCCTATCATCACTCGACACCCTACACACACATTAAACAAATGGGACTAGCCGTAAAATGGAATAGTCATTTTTAGGGGAATATGTAGCCTCTCCACATATAGTCACAAATCATGGAATAAGGTAGGTATAATCAAGTATTTCATTGTTACTAAATCCACATAAGATTGACTAATGTGGAAATCATCTAATCATACCTAAGATAAATTTATTCCCTCTTGTGTTGGCATATTCAGGGTATGTTTGATTTCACTCCCTACTAATATATCTCACTATTTTCATCCAAAATAATTCACATACTCACAAAAAAATTTCTAAATATGATGAATATCTCAATTTCATCGTTTTACATCCCCACATCTCATAGAGGATCATGATCTAGCCCCCCTACTATTCAAACGTACTCACTAGCATATGTCACATTGGTGAATTCAAAACATGACTGTGACTACTATTCTGAACTCCAAGAACCAATGCAAACTAATTCATGTGATGAATCAAAACCCCATAAAATCACACTATTCATGACACCCAAAGAAAAACCATAGGGATAATTGGCCCCATAAAACTAGAAGTTGAGTTGTTGAAACTTACTCCACAATAGTCAAAACCTAAAAAGACCTAGTATCTATGATCATCGACCAAAAACCTTGAACCTTGAGGACCAATGTAGGATTCCTTATCACTACAACACTCCTTGAGAATTCATTTTCTCAAACCAATATGCCTTATTTTATACTAACATATATGTCTAAAATTATAATGGATTAACCACATGTGAAATAAATGGGAAGGGTGAATCAAAATTAAATAACACACATTATTCATCATTGGTAGAATCAAGGGGGTGAAATAAAAAATATAACTAAATTGATCCCATTATCTTTCAACGAAATGACACCATACTTATGAGAAAGCATCTCTTTCATATTTTCTACTATCCCCATCACAAATATTAATTCCACCATCTCATGAATATCACGAAAATATATAACCACTAATTATTTTTCTCAATATTTAAATTCCTTATACAATTTCCACCACAGTATTATTGTACCCCTCATTTGACAGACTACTAATATAACCAAGTAGTCACCCCAAGCCTGGATCAAACTAATGGTGATCTCGAGCACCTATAATTAGTTATATATCTCCATATTAGAGATTATTTCATCATAATTTACCAAATATTACTACTAAAATGAAATTAATTTCTTATATTATTGGTCATACTCGATAAACCAGTCAACCCTTTAGTTTTTAACCATGTCATCCTCCAAAACCTCACTAGGATTAACCACACTTCTATGACATATTATATACTTAAATTAATGGAATATTTTTATCCTAAGACCAAAAATATTGAATATTAAGTTCATTTAATTATTTTTATTATATAATAAATATTTCTCTATATTTAATCATAAGAAAAAAATAATGATTGATATACCTTTACTGGGCCCCTACCCTAAAAGTGACTTCACATCATTTGGATGTTCAATGAATATAGAGTATCTTCAGCAAATCATTAGGGGTCCTAAAATCCTATCTCCTATTAATTCACCTTGGTCCACATCATGCACCAATTTTTGTTGATTTTTGTTTCCCACTGATCTCATGAATTCCTCAAAAGTGTCAAACACTGAACCCCTTAGCATCTATTAACCTTAAACATTATTCCCACTTATATACGATCCTTTACATGTAAATTTTCATGACTAGTCCTAATTGATCCCATACCGTGACAACCATAATCCGACCAACAAAATTCATGGTGATTGAAACTTGTGCTGTGTAGGAATATACCTCAAAAGGGAGTCCTTACTCTAACATACCTATACACACACATCTCCACACCCATATCCTAATGAAATGTGAAATAAATAATAAACCAATAAGGCATATATACATATATATATATTTATTTATTTATTAATACCGCCATTAGAGTATAAAAATAAGTATTGTAATAAATGTAAAAAGAAAACCCCACCCCATAAATTATAAAAACAATCCCACTATGAAAATATAGATGGGTAATTTTGTCAATGTAACTGCACGAACACATCTTTCTAGATCAGTAAATAACTGACTAGACTAATTCCTTCATAGACTTTATCAAAATGATGATCATCCTTATAAGACATGATATGTATTGGAAGAATCCATTAAAGGGTTAGTATACTAATAACTAGTAGGACACCATAAAATCACAATGTATATACATCATGATTAATTCTATGATCAACATAAGTAAATATCTACTCCATATATATTATGAATATCCATATATACACAATAAAGACAAACTTTCTGAAGGTAAATTCACATCCATAAATCAATCCTATGGACCATGCTCTAAGTTTCCATGTAGAAATTGTTTAGGAGAACACGCTCCCCATATTACATAGCACTAATGGCATGGATTTGAAATGTATTGCTCATCAGGTCTCTATATTTGAAGTAAATGATGGAATACTGAATAGAATGATACATGAATGAGGATCACACCAAAGTCCAATGGGTATACTAAAAATTTAATCATTAACAATATTCAATGAAGTGGATAAATACCAATGTAGTTTTGGTCATGAAGATACCAAGAATTCTACATTTGGAATGATGATGATATAGACTCTCACTCTAGTCCCCATGGAAGGATTCCAACAATTCAATCCATGACTGAGGTCTCTATAAAGGAATCATTATCCTAGGTATATGATTAAATTCCAAACTAACCCTTCAGGGAATGGATCAAGGGAACACATCCAAATGAAACTTGTCTAGGATGAAGATGAAGAGGTCTATATTCCATCTTTGAAAGAGTACATGTTGTGTAATGGTAGTATATTGTGTGTCCCTATATAAGGGTGTATTTCCCATGTATTATGACCCATTCCCATGTCTGTATCAAAGTAAGCATTGTGTTAGAGTGCATGTAATCTTCTCAGTGTTTGTATTGTTCTGGTCCTGTTTGTGCCTATGTACTTGTTGTGTCTATGCATGGGTACTCCTCTTCATGTTCTTTTATCCACCAAGGTACATGTACAACCTCCAGGTAAGGTCCCATATTGCGTGATAGAGGTCACATGCCATGGAATTTTTTTCCTCTAACAAAAACCCGAGAACCATAGCATGGGCCTCACATGGCTTGTAATCCCTGACTACACGTCATGTTCTATGATTTCTCATTGAATCCATAGTTCTTCCACCCACATCATCGTCTAATCTTTCTGATTCCAATATAACCATGAATCATTTTGGGATGTATTGATCAACTCTGGCATCCCAAAAAATTAATTTTTTTCTAGAGTTTGTCTTTTGGGTTCACAATCGAAACGACCAACCCGTATCTTATTTCCATTGTATACCAAAACTGGATGATTTTTTCTTGATGAAACGAAAAAAATATTCTGTCTCCATTATCATAGCTTGATCCCATTATTTATCCAATACTATATCTAAAATAACAATAAGTTGGACCATGAATTGGGTATGATACAATTGAATAAAATTTATTGTTTTTAACAGCCGGTCAAAATGAATACCATTGATGAATGCATGGGGAACGGTGGGAGAAATCCAAGAAAAACAAAAAATTGTAATGTTCCTTGGGAATGTTTAGTTTTCCTCAATATTTTTTTGGTTCAAGGATTAATCAACAAAAAAATGAAAAATAAATAATTCAACTAATAATACCGAAAACAGTCTCATTCCCACAATATACTTGATATCTGAATCAGTTCATTAGTCGATTGATTTATTTTCCTCATTGAAATAAATGATTAAATATTCCATGTGAAAAATCATCTTACCTTGTTTTGGATCAATTTATAGTCAATATTGATTTTATCTAAATTTCATTAGAAAGATACTTGATTTTTATCACACATCGATTGATGGTCCATGATCGAGTAATTATTATCCAATGGAAGTTCCTCCAAATCTCTCATATGAATCCTCTCAGTTTACATGGTTATGTGTCTAATATTGATAATTCAACATAAGATTATTTATAGAAAAAAGTTATTGGGGTAGGGTAATTTAAATAAAAAAATAAAATAATACAATAAATTTATTAAAAAAACCCCCATGACTATACCTAATGATAACATCTAATGTACTCTAAGGGTATATCACACACAGTGTAAAACAACCACATTGAACTGAAAGAATACTTCATATTTTCTATCCAAGAATCCATTTAGATGTTAATACAACATTCATGTAAACTATGCATGCATGCATTTAAAATATTTAGTAAATTTTAAAAATTTATTCTTGGAAAACCAATTCTCAGAATCTTAAGTCGTCATAGCACATAGATATTAAAAAAGTCCATAAATTATTATGAAAACATAGAAAAATAAGATCAATTAAATTCAGCCGACCTTGGGGGTTTATTTCATGGAAGGAAAATAAAATATTCTATATAAAGAGTTGTAGGTACTGAGCATGCATATTGGTCTCCCACACTTAGGTTCTCTCTGAAATATTCCCATACTACCACTAGACACAAACTAGGGAAATCAATTTACCAAAAATTATCCCCTCCTACCGATCGTCAATCCCTGATGGGTATTATTCAAAATTTTCCCCATCATCGATGTCCGTCATTCCATAGATGATAACTTGTGATGGATCAAGTATGTATCAAGTCATATAAAACTTGTTTAAGGCACCGTTTAACCTGTATAATTGGGGAATGATATATTAAATGGTACACCACCTCACCAACTCTATGAGGTTTCTAAAAAGGGGTAATAAATATCAGAGATAGCTTGTCATGATGAAATAAAATATAGGAATCCATGTTGAGGTGAAGACCATATGAAAACATATAATCACTCAATAGATCATCAATAGACTTTTTAATCTATCCACAGTTGAATTTTGATGAATTGTGAAGTCCTAATACACTCCTGGATTACCATCACCATCTTAGTAATGGATGACACAATATCTATTACCATAAGGGATGACTCTCTTAGGCCATTCCAGTTTTGGGGTGGCGTACATTATTATTCGTAGATATTTTTGAATAGTTCCAAACTAATGGAGTAATGGTATATTTTTTTCTATGGAACCTCCACCATTGGCTGGTAGTCATCCAAAATATTTCCAAAATCCAATAAAAATATCGCAACGTGTACTCCAGAACCGGAATGGTTCAGTCATCCTATTTGTCAGTCTGGGAAGGAAAATCCTTGTTCAAATGTAACTGAGTCCCAATATCCTCCTAAAATACATTCCATAACTGACATTTGATACAATCATCATGTTAAACAATTACCATCAAGGTAACTCTACATATTTATACTATTTCATTAATATAGAGTTGTTTTATGCTCTCCACCGAACTCTTCTCTCAAATAGCTTAGAAGTGGGATGATATACTATGTCAGTATATTATTACCCTTATAGAATGATATACCATGTAAATATAAGGTAATATCATCTTGAATTCCATGGATATCACATTATTTATCAAATCATTTACCTCAATAGGTTGAGCTAAACCTGTTGGAACCTGGTAATTAGACATCACATAAATGAACCTAATGCACCGAGAGATGAACATTGAAACTCCATTCATCATTAATATACACCAAATTTGATGTCATTTGTTATGGTATTTGTTTTCAAAAAAGAATTTATCTCCAAAGGAAATGAATTAAATTTTCTCATAACCTCATTTTCAATTTCACTGATATCATCGTCTGTCCGTTGAAATGAATGAAATGCCCCCGCTATTGGAAAATCCATCAAGAAAATGTCCAGTGGATATAGAATAATGAAGGGTATAATTATTGGTAACCCTAATCTATGACAGTGTATCATTATGTAGAAGAGGTGGGATGAGAACCAACCTCTGGCGGAAGAAACTCCATTTCCATCGTAAAAGTAAAACTTCGATGAGTCTAACTGCTCTGACGCCTCCCATGACAACTGCAAACAATATTTACTAATGATATAATCTATTACTATGTTATTATTCCCTAGAATATAAGTATTATCAAAGTCATAATCTAGGTGTAAATATATCCAAAACCTCTTTCTCATGTCATGATCCTATTTAGAGAAGATATACTTGAGACTCTTGTGGTCAGAATTGATTATAAACCACTCACCCATCAAGTAGTGTCACCACATCCTCAACGATAATACTACCACTACTAACTCTAGATCATGGTTCACATAGTTCTGATCATGTGGCCTAAAAATAAATTAAACATAGTCAATCATTTCATTCCTCTATATTAGAACACATAAATCCTTGTTCCTGAGACATTGTAGAACAATAAAAACTCAACACACTCCATTGGGAATCTCAATATGGGATATATTATCAATAATTCATTTAACTCATAGAATGTATTAACAAAATATATATCAATATTAATGTCCTTCCAATTTTGGACAATTCTATTAAGAGGGATGATATCCTAGAGAATCCAGTTTTTAATATATGATAGTAGTCTTCCAACCCAAGGATGATCTGTATCTCCACCACGCTATTAGGATGCACCAAAGATATTAATACCTTGAACTTTTGTATGTCCAATTTCACACCATCTATTGAGATAACATGTCCCGGAAGGAGGAACTCATGAATGCATAACTAGAACTTAGAGGGATTCTTGAAAATGTAGTTCACATGGAGAATTTCCATAACCATCCATAATTATTGTTCATGCTCAGTTTTTTATAATGAGTACACTGGGATATTATCAATGAAGATTACTATGAACCGATCTATGAAATGATAAAATATTTTGTTAATGAGTCTAATGAAAAGTTATGGGGAATTATTCATGCCAAAGAGCATCACTATACCCTCATCATGATTATAGGGATATCTGAATTCTATAGAGAGTATATCCTCTTAATATACTCACAATGGGCGATAAATTCATCTAATATCAATTTCTAGACCCGTCATACCCATCTAAACTGATCAAATAGGTCATCGATCCTTGGTAGTGGACACTTGTTCTTTATAAAGACCATGTTTAAGAAAAAGTACATCAAAAACAACCTGAAGCTCCCATCCATGTTCTTGGTGAACAACATTGTGTTCCTAGGGTGAATCCCTATGTCTAAAAAATTACTTCCCCTGTAATTCCTCCAAAAACACCATCATCTCAGGAATATATCTAGGATAAATATGATAAGTCGATGTGGATATTGAGGTTTTATTAGTGTGTAGTTTAATTAATAATTCTACCTATTAGCGGGGCGGTAATCCTAGAACCTCTCTAAGAGAGATGTCTTCATACTCTTCCAACAATATAGGTAACTAAATACTGATATCAACCTCAAAAAAATGGTCATGCAAGCCAAAATCTATAAAATCGATTGTACCCTCCAAAGAATGAGTTCGTCCTTTTCTATTTTGTATTCATTTTTACCCATAAAAGATAACATAGTCCCATAACTAAAGAAAAACTTCATCCAGCACCTAAAATAGTATATCTTGGCATGAATTTTTGATATATAATCCATACCTAATATGGCATCATAAGGAATCCTCATTTCATTAAAGACATCCCAACATAAACTCTCTCTTATATGTGTTAGGTCAATGCATCGATAAAAGTTTTTTATATCAATGAGTCACTTCTAGTTAGAGTTTCCATGTGTATTGGTCAAGCCAAAGGATCAACCAAAATCTCTTCATCTCAACCCAGATTAGTGGAAATAATGTAATGAATTACAAAAATGTCTATCAAAACTATATCTATGGTAGAAACGAATAAATAATACCCTTTATCAACCTTGTATCCTTTGGCCCATACTCCTCGACTACAAGTAGCTTCCCTATCCCAGTTCCCCCAACCGTTTGAGTATGTTTCGAACCACCTAGGGGTGGTGCTGGTAATAATTTGAAACTTCTACCACCTTCATATTATCTACCAACTCCTATGGTACATCCATTTCCATATGAACTTATTTTACATGGTCATTAATTATTTCTTGTAATCTCGTCTTCTATATCTCTATCAATTATACGTTTCTTAAGACAATTCCTTATGATATGTACCATACCATCACATGAGTATGAATGCCTATCCCTATAATAAATAGACGAATCCCATGAGCCATATAATGTTGACCCTCTATCGAGGGATCAACTCCTGAAATATATCACACATCCAGGTCCCCATGTTATAAGTAGGCTTTCTACTTATGAACTATCATCTCTTGTGTGCTCATTACTACCACCAACCATTATTGTTTTGATAATCTAGTGAACTATTGATAACAAAATCATCCCCTACAACCCAAAAATATGTAGTAATTATCTGAAATATAAAAATGGTTCAAATATCTTTACACTATCCGTGCTCAAAGGTCTGAGACCAAAAGAACTAATCTTGAACCATATACATTGAGTATTTAGAGAGGTTGGTGATCCTTTATGAATAATAATAAATTTTCATATTACCATGATGAAACTGTAGAAGATATTGGATGTGAAAAACATCAATTTATTTAATGAGAAATCCTATCTAAAAAGGTTCATATACTATTGTCATGATTGAGTAACATCATTCTATGTCTTGGTAACTAAACCCCATTGTTACCCTGCAGATCCTAGAAGAATGCTCGCTTCCTAGACCACCATCTAATATTATATAGTCCAAAAAATATGCGAATCTCATGTAAAAACCTCCAGTATTTCCAGAACCTCATTTGGGTTGTGACCATATTAGAACCTAATGGGTCCATGTCATTAGAACACATAAAGCATGGTTAGCTTAGGCACCTCATATACTGGTTTTGCAGGTACCATCTGATTCTCCAAAGGTGGTGGTATAACTAGTGAACCCCTTGAGGTAAAAACTATAAAAATATACCGACACTGAAAATACATCATTGAGGGGATCATACTTATGATCCTAATGCTGAATTGTAGCTAGCATATATCATGGAGGCATCCTGAAATAAACAAGATCTACCACAGTGAATGAGTTCATATGTAGAGTTCCCTCAAGAATTAAATTTTTACCACAAACCATTACAATCTGATACATGTACCAATGTTATACCTGAAACTAGTTTCTACATTTACTGTGTGAAAAGATATGTCATCCGAGTCCTGGTGTATTGATATGTCATCTACCGAACCAACACTAGAGTCTATGAAAAAAAAATATGAACTGAAAACACTTAATACGATTTCCCAAACCAATTTCACTTACTATATCCTAAGGTATAGTCGAATTATCTAATACCACTCTATCATGACTCATCTAAATGTGGAATATTCCGTGAATAACCAATCACAGCCTCCAATAGGGTTGGGGATAGAGACTAGAATCTAGGGGGATTATCAATCACATTGGAAGCATTATCCTAATGTATCATTACAGACACACATATATAGAATCCCATACAATTCGGAAATGTTAAACAACTAATGAACCATGCTTGAATAAATCTAAATATTTCAATCACAGTATGAAAACATGTACTAGAAAGATAAATATCCTAATAAAATCCCACAAAAATGATTTTGAAAAAAAATCAGCATCAAAAACTATATAAGGGGACACTTATCAATGAAACTATAGGTACAAACCTTGGCCTATTTAGACCACTAACCCTATCATAGTCCTAGTCCCTCTAGGACTCTATCAAAAGGTAGATAATATGAATACTATATATAACATATTGTAAAATACCTTATAGGTGTAGTATAACAATAGAAACCAAGACATCCAAAATCATTTAGAAAATACAACATGAATATACTCATATCATAAGATATATATTTCAATACAACATATAACAAGAGAATATATATATATTCAATAATTACACAAAAAAATTCTGGCCAAACCACAACTATAATTCAATCTTACGAATCATTATCAAAGGTACCACATAACATTGGTTTGGGAGAACATATTCCTTGAGTCAGATAACACTAATTGAGTGCATTTAAGATGCAATTCTGAATGTGTCTAACCATATGGAGTATATGTTGGATGTATAAATAGAACAATTGATATATTTGGATCACACCTATGTCCATGGGATATACCAGAAAATCAATTTGTAACAACCTTCTATGTATAGGATTTAGGACTCCATATTGTTGGCCATGAAGGCACCAAGAACTCCACCTTGTGAAAGATGGTGATAGAGGATCTCACACATGGCCTCATAGAATGATTGAAGAAACTCAATTCCATGATAAAAGTCCTAATATAGGGATCACCGTCCTTCATATAAGATGTGATTCCATACCAAAAACTAAAGGAATGAACTAGGGGAAAATACCATAACAATCCTTTTATATGATAATGGGAAAAAGATATCTAAGTCTTCATTAAAGGATTACATGATTTTTAGTAATAGTACATTGTGTGTCACATTTTTATTGGGTCATTCTCGTTTACTATGACCTCTTCCCTTATTCTTATCTGAGTACACAACATCCTAGAGCTGTTGTAACCCTAACAAGGTCCATGTTCCTATAGCCATGTACATTTCGAAGTACACCGCATGTCCGAACCCTTGTACTCCTGGCCATGTCTGTGTACACACTATAGTACACTCCATTCCACCGGTTAGGTCACATGAAGTGTAATAGAGTTCACACATAGTTTTATATTAGTCACACATAATGTGATATTTATCTTCTCATGGAAATTCTGGTGTTGTAGTTGGGGCTTCATGAACTATGTAATCCTAGATGACACGTTGGGTTCTACAGGACTTCATAAACTCATGGTTCTTCCTCTCACATTGTTGTCTACTCCTTCATCATCCAATCAAACTACAAATACTATTGTTATGTACATGTATAATTCATTCAACCCTCTTTATCACTTATCACTGGAGTTAATCAATTGTATTCTCATGTTACATGATCTCCACCACATATTTTTTCCATTATACACCCAAATAGAAAGAAAAAAATTAAAAAAATAACCCTGCACCATTTTTACCATCATTATAGATTGATCCTATTGTTTATCTGAACTTGTATTGATGATATCAAAGTGTTTTTCAATGAAATTGTACAACATTATTGATGAACTGGTATTTTTTTAAACAACTAGTTAAAATGAATACTAGCGATGAACACAAAAAAGTGGCAGAAATCCATGTGAATCAAAAATAAAGAATGAAACTCAATTGTGATTAGTTGGCCTCAATCTAATTCCATTATAACAACAAATGAAGAAAAAAATAAAAATAATAAACTTTCTTAATAGTCCTAATATATAATTCCATACCCAAAATTTGAGCTATCCAAAAATCAGTCTGATGGTTGATTGGTTCATATATTTTAATGAAATGACCAATGGAGAAAGAATCAAATTGAATAATTATCCTATATCAATTTGGATTAATTTCTTGTGAACAAATTTATATCTTGTTATTATTAGAAATAAAATTTAGGTTCATTACACATTGATTGATGGTCCATGATTCGGTAATCGTTCACCAATGGATGATCATCCAGTTCTATCCAATGGCTTATCTAGATTTGCAGGGTTATATATCTAATCCCAAAAATTCACCATAACAGTGTTTATTTAGAAAATATTTTAGATGAGGGTAATTTAATTAAAAAAATAATTTTATTCAATTATTTTATTAATGAATATTCCCATTAACACACCTAACACGAACATCTGATGAGCTTTGAGGTTTTTCACGCTTATAGTAAAACCCCTACTCTAAACTCAATAATGACCACATAATTCAATATATGACTCTACTAGAGGTTATTCTTCATTTTCAGGTAAAATGTATGCACTGACATTTGATATTTTTTTATATATTTTAAAAATTTATTCGGGGCACAACGAGACTCATAATATCATGTTGTCTAAGAACCTACCTCATTGAATTATCCATATAATATTTCAAAACAAAAAATGAAAAAATATGAGTCATTACATAAATTAAATCTTCTAGGGATGAAAGGGAATGAAGAGGGATAATGTCTCCAAAATCATCCCTCTAGAAGGACCAATGTTGGAGAAGAGAAAAAATGGTATTAAAAATATCATATATGGGAGGTATTTCCCAAGGGAGAAGAATGTATGTTTGGAAAATATTATACAAATCCCCATGAAACACATATATATAAATAAAATATAGAATAAATCTAAAAAATTACAATATTACATGTAGTTTTATATGAATGTATTGAAACTCACCCTGTAAAAATCCAAAATACATTCCACTGATAGGAACTCGACAGTCCCATGAACCAAAATTTAAATGTGCATATCAATCTATGGCTCACTCTGGATAACATGAAAAAATAGGTTAAATATATATTTGGTGATAATAACATGTATAATCAGTAGTATCATACCAAAGGGATGTCATGAATAAGTGAGAAGATTATATCATTTCCAAAATGAAATAAAGTACTGTAAACTAGAATTTATTAGTCAAACAATACCAAGAGTCACCTAGGATCACCCACCAAATAATTATTCTAAATTTTAAAATACTTAAATAATAATGTAGATAAAAGTATACCCTACACTTCTTACCCTACTGATTTTATACAATCACACCCCTACATTGAACATCTCGATGATATCACCCCTTCTATATCTACTAACCACATTTCATCATGAGGAACATATTATCATGAAAAAACGAACTATCATATCATTACAATTACCTCATAACATCCCAATAACATTCATTAATAATTCCCCAAACCTCATATTCTTGAAATCCTATGAAAACTGTAATAAGATAGAGTAGTAATGAATTATGAACATGGAGCACATCAACTTCGTTCCCCAACTCATTAAAGCATGAACTCCACTATACACTTCTGTATACTCTAAAAAATCACCCCCATGGGGAAATTTAAATGTATACCATTATATCCCATGAATAATAAACTCACATAGAAGAGATATTAGGGAATATGTGGTAGCTTTCCATCCAACCTATCCAACATAGATGTTTGGGGAAAACAGTTGAAACCCAAAACCCTTGGGCATCAGTGTAAACATATGAAAGAGTATTGGTGAGTATGTAAATAACATGAATACAAAATTTATAGTAGTTAAAGTCCATCCAAACCAAGGTCTCCAATAATACAAGATGTCACATCTAACACAACCTCTGTATTTCCATTACTATATATCAAAATCACATTCAAGCCACTATTGACCCATATAAACAAACATGCAATGTATAAAACCACACATGAAAACATATTCAATTATTAACCCCATTAATTACAAACCATATATATATATATATATATATTAATCTTCTTATAGTCATTTCAATAATCATATTTTTTAGTACAATTATTTTATTCATTCATTTCCCACCCAATGACTATTAATCCAATAAAAAAGAACTTATTGGGAACTTATAAATTTATTTTATTATATAACTACATGGAAACTAACAAGACAATAGAAAATTATATCAATAATACCCAAAAAAATACCAAACACATGTATCACACATCTATATCATATCCTCAAACACCACACAACCATAACCGACATCGTCCATCGTCGCGTACAACACCAACCAACCATGGTTTCACATTCCACCATGTTCAGCCTGGAAACCTATTTTTATCCACATAAGTACAATACCCAAAATGGTTCACACACATCATAGTAAAGAAACAATCAACCACATTAATTTAATATAAAAAAAATTCCAACTCCAAATTACATATTTAACACATGGTACTTCATCACATTATTTTAATATACTACACATGAATTCTCACCCAATTCAAAATATTCCATGTGAAATTAATTAATTTTAC
Source organism: Viscum album (assembly GCA_963277665.1). Lineage (NCBI taxonomy): Eukaryota > Viridiplantae > Streptophyta > Magnoliopsida > Santalales > Viscaceae > Viscum > Viscum album. The sequence continues at coordinate 300,274,828 of OY728136.1, forward strand.
ATATGTAAAATCATATAAATTAATAATTGGGATATATTAAACAATAATATTATATTTTCTTAGTCATGGTAGTTTCAACATAGACAAGTCTCCTAACAACCATGATTTTTAACAACAAAACAATCATATAGAATCATTAATGAAATATCATAAAAACATATAGTAGATTTAATATAACCCCCATCCCAATTATTTTTTAGATTATTCAAAATCATTATATTTATATTTGGATCCATAATTTCGACCCAATGGAAGGAAAATAAATTTTATTTCCACAAATTCACATAATGGAATTGGATATCAAATATCCCTTGAATAGATTTATGCGTTAAAGGGAACCACCATTCACATAATGAGAAATAATATATCAATATAACACCGAAATCAAAGGAGAAATAAAAAACATATAAAAAAATCAAAGCCTCATAAAATCAAAAATACCAAAAATAGAGCCTCTAGTTGCTATTATCCTTCAGAAAAATAATAATCAATGATAAAAAGTAAGATATAATATAAGAGATCGTACCTCAGTCCGTTGTACATTTTCCAATGACATATGGGGTTAGGATTCATAACAGAATTGATGAATAGGGGCATCGATGATCAATGGTTTCTATATCATGAAATGATAACAAAATAGTTGAAATGGTGGGTGGGTGAACCCCCCCCCCCTTATTTTTGAATTCATTGGACTCCACCATGGTGGAAAAAATGTAAATCATACAGTGGGTTCGGTAAAATGTTGGTATGAATATCCCATGAAAATTTTCCCATTTTCGACCATTTTAAAAAAATGGGATTTTTCTTCCTAATGTTCCTTGAATATGGTGTTGTTTAAGCCATGGTGGTTATTTTATCATCTTACATGGCCTCACAATGAATTCCAGGATGTTATCCCTCACTTTTCGCAATGCCATGATGTGGGGTGCTATACATCCCAATTTTTTAGAGGAGGTGCACTGTGATTCCATGCATATTTCCACACCCCTCCTTTAGTGTTTCTATACCTCATAATTTATATAGGATGGGATCTCAACATAATAGTCTTTACCACACCCACCACTAGGGCATAATGATAACCAAATAGCCCAAGGACTACACTGAGCTACCATAACACCCCTAAACTCCACCCTAGAACCACTATGTATTAGGATAAAGATATGAAAACATCATGAAGATATAGGAAATTACATATTAATGAATAAATGGTGTCATTATGAGATTAATTTTATTTGGATAAAATGGACAATATGTTGAAAAATCCATTTTATTATGTAATGATTTAAATAATTCTATATAAATCTAAATTGAAAAAATCCTAGAACTATAATAAATTTAAACCCTAATCATTAATAATGTATTTATGATTTAAATTAGTTAAGGGTAACTATTAGCCTAATATATAAATGATAATTTTTTAGTTGAAAAAATTTGGGATTCTAAAATGGGTATAATACACACCATAAATTAAAAATATAAACTCATAATAGAGGTAATTTATTATTTTCATAAGAATATAATATGTGCAAAAAATTAAATTATCCATAAGGACTTCTTTAAGGATGATTATTGGAGGTACTATTTAATGTTATCTTCGTTGAGTATTTTTTTCTTCATTTGTTTTTTATATTTTCAAATGTTATGAAATTTATTCTCTTTTGGTTCCAAGACCTTTTATTAACATGATGGTGAGGAATAATTGTAAATTAAGGAAAAGAATATAAGTTTTAGGATAGACTACATTATTTGATTTGTGTTTGAAAAAAAGAAATTCTATTCATCTTTTATTGTTTCCTTTAGAGTACTAAAAAACATTAATACCCACCACATTCATCCTTGAAAAAATATATTTTAGGATATCTAATCCCCTCATAGTTTCATTTTAGCCAACAACCCACATTACAGAGTTGAAACTGATAATTTTCCCATTAATTTTGTTATAAATCATTGAAATGATTCATGATTAATTTTTCATGTTTAGGAATAAAAATCACTTCAATTCAACACACATTATATTAGGTATAATTTAATGTGTTCATTTTGATTTAAAAGAAACATTTTATATAAAAAAAGTTTCACATAGTAAAAAACTATGAAACATAGTCATTTTTATTTATAGCTTATTAAAAAGATCCATAAATAATTTAAAAAATATAATAATTAACCACAAATCAATATAACACACGATGTGTTTGGTTTACTATATATGTTTGTTTTTTTATAAGTGAAACATTTTCTCTCACAATACTTGTTACATCTTCATAAAAATGAATAGAAACTTACATTATATTGATACATTATGAGAAAAATATATTATTAATTTTTGATATGAATAAATAAAATTCACAGAAATTTGAGTGGCAGTGTGGCCAATATGACTCAATGTTCAAATTTTCATTTAAAATTGAAATATTAGTTCAAAAATTATAAAACAGAGTCACAATTTTGAGAATTTTTTTTATAATGTAATCATATTTTTAAAAAAAATATACAATCTTTTACCTGATATGTAGTAATCAACCACACTTTAATCATACACATGGAATGTTCTTATAGAATAATGTTTGTGTTTTCATTTTTAAATGAAAATTTTTAATTCAAAAATTGTATCTCATAATTAAAACTAATGTAATTTGAATGAATTGGTATAATCGTGTTTATTTATAATATGAAATTTATTTTTGATACATATGGATCAACTACATTTCAATGTGACTCACTATATGTGTGGTAATACTCAATGTACATTTCATTGGTATAAAGGGAAAATTTTCTCTCCCAAAACACGTCACTTAGTAAAAAATTAGAATTTATTTTCGCATTATCATTAGAAATTTTAAAATGGATAATTGATTCATTTTTGACATGTAGGAATCAATCCCCAAAAAATACAACACACTATGAGGATAGATCTACTCAAAATAAATATATTCATTTAAAATAATAAATTTATTTAAAAATACACATCATATAAAAAAATTTAAAAAAAGGAACTCAAATTTCATTGATACATTTCGGGAAAATATATATAAATTTTTTGACCTTTATGAATCATCCTTGTAGTAAAATGACAGAAAGTGTGGCCATTATGATAAAAAGTGTGTGTTTTAATTTTGAAATGATCCATTTTCATTCAAAATATGTTTCATATATTAAAAGACAATAAAATTACCATTTATTTTCATAATATATTATAAAAGTGTTCCGTAAATCATTTTTGATTTGTAGACATTTTATACACATTAATCAAAAATATGTTGTGTCCATAAATGATCATATTTATTTTTTCTGGTATAAAAATATAATTTTTCCTCTCAACATTCACAACATAGTTGAAACCTTAAAATTATTTCTATATTGTCTTGCTAATTTTGTAGATTGATATATGGTTTATTTTTTATTTATATGAGTCATCCAAGAATAAATATAAAACATCATGTGTCAGGTTTTAATCAATGTGTTTTTGTTCACTTAATATTGAATTCATAGTCAAAACACACAACACATTCTCAGAAATAATTAATGGTACAAGGATTCTAATGATATTTTAAAAAAATAGAAAAAAATTATCGTGTAAAATACAAAACCAATTATTAATAATATTATGAAAAATGTCAAGGAAGAATAGAAATATCTTAACCATTTATTAAATGTGAATGAAAAAATAATAATAAATCCAGAGAATATATGTGGTTAAAAAAAGTGACATGCCCTCTTATAGTTAAGAAAAATGTGGATCATGAAAAGAAGAATCATTCCCTTAATCATAATTAGTGTTATTATCATCATCAGTAGTTTCACACTCCATATATTAATTTCTTTTCATGAGGATCCCAATGACCATCTCCATAAAAATTCTTTTCTTTGAAGTGAGATAGATATTTGTTGCCTTGGATGATGACATGGCAGAAACTTTCCTGGCTAGACTAGAAGAATACTTCTATGAACATGTTTTTAGATGAAATGGAGAAAACCTCAATTACTAGACATCTTTCCCTTGATATTTAATGCAACACCATTATAATAAATAGTATCACTACTCCCAATACATCATAGATGAGTGTTGTCTAATAGAACCATCACCCATTCCTTGTCACCTCCATCATAAAAAAATATCCCATTTAACAAAAATTCCTAAAAAACTGAAGTCATTTTGAATCTCTGTAAGATAATTCACATTATATTGAACATCATATTCCCTACTCATATCTCCTTATAGAACAAACCCTAAAAATTCTACATTCTTATAATTCAAAATAAAACATTTATAATCAATTGGACAAGGAGAACACCCAAAAATAACACCATGAACCTCATGTATATATAATAACACCTCTCCGGTGAATGTTTCATAGTCAGTAGTGAATTTTAGAACATTGAAATTAGTGCTTCGAACTTGTATAAGATGTACATATAGAAAAATAAGCACACCTGAAATCCAGTTCTTCATTTCTAGTAGCAGTATTACTTAAAAAATTTATTCCTTATGTTCATCCATGGAAAATGAACTAGTGTTTTCCAATGAAGTTTTTTCATGCTCCTCTTTCACCATTGAATATTTATTTATCTAAACTGTAGCCCCGTGATTTCAAGACTTCTTATCAAAATATTCTATCTGATAAAACCTAGGATACCTAGTTATAGACTGGATATACAAACTAGATGAATTCCTCAAACCATTAACATCAAAGACCATTGAAGTATTCTCATTCGATCCACAAAAATAAAAAAACATTCATCCCACATTTCTCATCCATTGGATCTAAATATTTTCTATTTTTTCAGAAGTGATGAAAACTTTCATACTAAAAAATGATTTCTATATCATTAATGGGAGTATTAATAGTAAAATTTCTAATAACAGTTGAAGTAAAAACAATTATAACTTGAACGCTAACAATGTTTCAATAATTGATGTCTTATATAATAACCAAAAAATTTATGAATAAATATCCCATTTATTATTCAATTAAATGACCAAGGGATATATATAATACCTAGACCTTTTTTATTATTCTATATAGGTGGATTTAAATTATCATTAAGGGTCATCACTTTTGAAAATATTGCCATTGAATAATGATTTTTTCACTAGTATAAATATATGGTTTCAACAAATCCTTTTGGAATAGTTAATGAAGTTATTATCTCAACCTGTTGGAACATACCCTATGAAGCCCATTTTTTATAGCTTCCATGAGAGATATCATTTATTGGATTTTCCCTAGAACAAGCCCAATACGAGATACAACATCATAATCCTAAGATGAACTGCTTACGAGAGATGTTCAAGCTCCTCGAAAGCATGGCCCAAACCATTTTCACCAAACGACCCCATGAAACACCATAATAACACACCCTACATTAAGGGATTATGATGTTTTAATAAAGGGATATGTAACAAGACCCCTTAATTATTATTATTTACATTAATTTTTTATATAATAATTAATATGATTTCATTCTATCATTGTTACTTTGTAAATGACGTTATAAATCACTTATATTATTTTTTGATAATATTCAAATTCAATTAAGAAAAATGTTTTTAAAGAATTAATGGTATTTTGAAATATATAATATTCTAATGAAGTATTATTATTAAATTAAATTTATTAAATTTTAATTAGAATATAATTTTTATGAAGTAAAATGTAATTTTTATTAAGGTTTAAAAACTTTTTTTTGTCAAAACCCATCAATTTCTGATAAATGACATTTGTTTTATTTTGAATGTGAAAATTCACATATATAGAAAATTATATAGATAAAATTGATATTATTATTGTATTAAAAATATAGAAATTATCCAATGGTGATTTTTTATGATTTTTTGAGGACGTAGAATGTTGGGTATTGTTTTAATACTGTATAAATATATAGTGCTTTTAATGACATCATTATGGCCCAATAATGATTTATTAAATATTAGAAAGTGTATATTAGGTGAAACACAAGTTTTTAAGTTAATATAATTTAATTTTAGGTTTGCTTTTTTTATTATATAAATCCTTAGTTAATCCTCTATATCATATAATTTTTTTTATGTTTTTAAAATCATTTCCTTGAAAGTACAACTCACCTCCACATAATCAAAAGAATTATCTTAATATCAGTGGACCATAGGATTATAAAATAATATATAACAATTCCCTTTTCTAGAAACTATGGGAAAAAGCATTGGATGGTTTTGGGTTTTGAATATTTTATTGTGAGATGTCCCAAACAAAAATATTAAATATATCCCCCTCTATTCCTATATAAACCCACCCATACTTCTATTTCTCTTAAATCAAGATCTATAAAGATGGACCATCCTTTTCACCCTAGTTCTTAGATTCCTTTCAAGGTATACTTATGATCTCATGAAGCCTCTCTCAAGACTTTGTAATCACACATCCATGTAAGGTGTATCCCTCTCCCCTTTTTCTTCAAGCACCAGTTTCCTGTCATCCTTTTAGTTTCATTTTTTTATTTAGGATATGTTATTCTACACCTACATATTATAAATTTTACTTCTACTTTATGGTTCTTCCTTTCACTCATATTATTCCCCCCATGATCATTTAACTCCACCAGTTATAAGCCAAAATTATTTAATGGATCATTCTCTTTCATATTTTCTCAAGAACTCCTTTTGTGATATTCCAATTAATTTATATTTTAATATGTTGAGATTTGTTAATACATACTCTCATTACATTAATGTTTATTTATAAATTAATATATCTTCTTTACACTCTCATTAATCCATTCATGATCCTTTACATACACCTGTTAACATGCCGAAATGCAGTTAGGGATTTCTCTCTCCTCAATCCCATTAAAGAACTTCTTTTATAGTATTCATCTTAAATTCAATTTCATATGTTGTTATATTATGATACATGGTATCATTACTATAAAATAGATTTATGAATTATTATTGACCCATTTATCTCCAATCAACTCATTTTATTAATGTTTAAATGACGTCGTAATGCTGGGGAAAGTTCACCATGATTTTCCAAGACAAAATATTCATGTAGTGAATACCATACCCATTCATCTATCATGGGTATTAAACATTATGAAAATATACTAGTGTATTGAGGAATTTCATGTATTTATTATATACTCCTTGATCTTGGAATAAATTAAGATGTTGAATTAATACTTGTCATATGATCTATGTGGAACACTTAAGCATGAGATTTAAATAAGTATGAAGGGTTCCCATTAATATCGCTCCAATGAATTGAATAATTTTAGTTTAAATATATGTCATAATGGGATAGGGGTTTACTTTAATCCATTATAGAACATATATCCACCATTGTGCGACAAGGGATTAACTTATCCCTTTTGTTTATGATTTAGTGTTTTAAGTTGTTTCCATATTTCCATGTTATGATTATCATGCTATTTCATGCATTTATATTCATGTTCCTTCATCCCTCATTTATCAGACCTTCCTAACATGTATTTTTAACCTCATGTTATTCCATGATTATTCACTTACTGGTCTTTATAGCTTATCATTTTCATAAGTATGTCCTTATGTTATCCCAAGCAGTGTTATGTATGAGGGAATTTTGTGGTCATGTAAAAGAAGATTTCAATAAAGATGTTTTATTTTGGGTTATAAGTTATTATGTAATGTTCCAAATCCCAAATCATAGCATAAATCTCCATCTTATGAGTTTTATTAATTGACAATTTTGTAACAAATCTTTTTTAAATGGGTAACAAATAACAGGGTTTTTATAGTTTTTATTAGAGGTAATGTTTAGTAATTTTTGGGATTATGATTAGAAATCCCTAGGTAATAACCTTTGGGATAATAATAAGTATAATAAAAAATCCTTAAATTTTGGTGAGTATAGGGTAATTGGGTTTTAATTCAAATTCTTCCTTGTATGGATACAAACATGTGGATGTGGCTCTAGTATAGATATATCTAGGGGTCAAATATGAAAACATCACATAGAGATAGACTTGAATAGGAATTTATACATGACAACATTCCTTAATGCAGTTTTTTTGTCTCTCTCAATGAATATAATTTGTTAAATTAATAATCTCATTACATAACATTATTAAGGGAAAAATTCCCATAATAATATATGTTTGGAAGTAGATAATGGATAACTTAGACATAACCCTATAAACACATAATTTAATGGGAAATTGTAATTTATAAGGTGTCCAATAAATTGCATTGGATTCCCTTAATTTCAATAAAATTTTAAGATAATCACCCCTAATTTTCCTTTTATTCTATCCATTGTCCGATATTTGGAGGAATTGGGTTAATAACCGATGTGAAGGGAAGTGTGAGGATTTCTCCAATGAAAGTCCCAACCTGATTGGAGTGGGATTAAAAATCATTGATATGATATATTATAAGTAAAATAATGTTATAAATTGAATCATGTATTAAGATGATCACTCTACACCCCCCTAAGAGATACAACCCCGCATTCAATAGATTTATGTGACAAAGGCCTCCAACATTCAATGGATCATCTGTACCTTTAATCGCAATCAAATGAATTAATTCGATCAAAAAATACTCTATATCATTCAATGATCTAAAAAATAGTAGGTTTTTATAGATGTTTATCATATTGAGGGTGATTATGACCAATGGTGGAAATTTATCAAGAATAAGAAGCCTATGGAATAGATCCAAGCAATGGAATGGAAGGAAATCCAAATTTTTTTTTGATAAATACTTTCTGACACCATCCATCTTAAGAAAGAAAGGCACTTCCCTTCACTCAAGAAAAATGATGACAAATATTTTTGGGTATTCAATGAAAATATCAATATACTTTCATGATATGCCCTTAGTTTTTTCATGACCCCAAAAATGAGGTTGATTGCATCATTTGTGTGATAAAGTCTAGCCTATAAAAATCCGTATCAATCCATGACTTTCATAGTTGTGAGGAAGTTCTCCAATTTTCCCTCAAAGTCGATATGGAGATTGGCGAATCCCAAGGGTATCATGGGGATAGAAAATGAAAAGTGTAATTTAAATCTAGTGGTTAGATGCATAAATCCATTGGTGCTATGAAATTATAGCACCCCACTTGTCATAGGTGAAGAAAGAAACACCTTGAAAATTGATTAATGGGATCGAAGAAATGATTTAGGTGAAGAAGAGAAGGGTACCTAGAAAATGGTCACAAACATGGAAACCTTCTAATGTGATTAACAAATGGAATGCTCTGGTCAATCGTCAATTCATTTTTCATCTCTACAACTTCCAGGAACCAGAGAACACTGTGAAAAGTTCCCTAAGACAATAGTTTTATGAGGAAACCAACAACCTCAAACGTAGCATGTGAGAGAATTTTTCATCACTAATGATGTAGTAAATCTAGAAAATTAAGTGGTCATTTGTAATATAGTTATTCATTAAATAATAGAGAATATACTATTTGATTCTATTTCTATTCAATCCATTGTATCCCGAAGGTTTATTAGAACAATCCAAACACCCCCATAATGAATGGATGTAGATTTGTCGACGAAGATGAAAAATGAAGAAATTGTTGCATCTCGAGAATATAAATCTCCCAAGTCCCCATTTTCTGATGTAATAACCCATATAACCTTGTTATAATTACTTTAGTGAAATTTGAGTCAACTTTTGGCATGTATTGGCTTTCCCTATATAGGGCCAATATAAATTGTTGTGAGAGGGAAATCACCATCCATATGGAGAATCGACCCCAGATTCTATACATGTGCAAAGTGAGGGATGAATCATCCTCAGCACCATCATCCCAATCATGGATATTAATTCTTTACGATCATATGTATCATTAACAAATAATTCTTTCATAGGAAATAACCATCCAAAAAATTATTCCTATTTTGAATGAATTAGATGATCTATTCCCGATGAATTGTCTACTCTACATCCTAGAAGAGATGTCAAATTTCTCAATTGATATTATACGTAGTTCATTACCAATGTCCAAGAATCCATTTATAAGGAATGTTATAGAACATGTGGATCTCCAGAAATAGTTTTACGAAAAAATAGATAAGGGTTTATATGCCTAAGTGTTTTACCCTGGGGCACACCAATCCACTTCATCAATAAGATTGATCGGTCAATGCGCCTTTGCATTTATTATCATGAGCTATACGAAATAAAGAAAAAAGATTATGTATCCATTTCTATTAATTTATGACTTGTTCTATAAGAAAATTTGGTAAAAATTATTCTCCAAGGTGGATTTGCGGTCGAGATATTACCAAGTAAGGGTAAAGTATGAGGATATCCCTCAAGACTACATTTCGTACAAGGTATGGGCATTATGAGTTCAAAATTATGCCATTAAGACTCACTAATTCTCCTAAAATCATTATGAACTTGACTAATAGAGTATTTAGAGTTTACCTTTAGAAATTTGTGGTAGTAAATATAGATGATATTCTAATGCACTCCAAAACCAAGGAGTAACATGAGAAGAATCAGAGGACTATACTAAAATCCCTTGGAAAGGAAAACCATGAAAACTATATCAACAGTAATTTCTAGTTGAAGGAAATCTCATTATTATGGAATATCATCACAAGCAATGAGATATATATGAATTTTTACATGAAAATGTTAATTGAGGGATTGACAAGGACATCATATGTGATAGATATCCATAACAACCTTGGGTTAGGTAGATATTATTGTTGACTTGTGAAAATGTTATCATGATATTCAAGCCATATTACGATGTTAACTTGGAAGGTATTAAAGTTTTATTTTTATTATTTATGTGAAGAATGCTTCATGGAGTTTAAAATGAGGCATATCACTACCCCTATTATCACACAACGAATATGTGTAGATATTTTATTAATTTTCAGTGATGCTCCAAAGAATGGATTGGGATTTGTGTTGATGAAAAATGAAATATTCATTGCATATGCCTTAAGAATGTTGAAAATTCATGAGAAAATCTATCGCATGTATGGTATGCAATTAGCACCTTTGATCTTTGTGTTAAGAATATGGCAGTATTGTCCATTTGTAGAGAAGTGTGAAATATGTATGAATAAAAAAGTCTCAAATAGATATTCAAACACATAGAGCTCGAAATGTGCCAAAAATATGGTTAGAGCTCATCAAGAATTATGAATGATCAACAGACTACCTTCATGGGAAAGAAAAAAAGGTTACAAATGAAATATGTAAAAAAACTGTACAATTCTATCATTGCTATGAATTGGAAAGAATCAAATTTTATTAGATTTGATGATGATGGATATAGGAATCATAATTAAGGTAACAACATCAATACTTTCACGAAGTATTGATCCAGTGAATCTTTTACAATGGTTAAAGGATACTCAAATAGAATATGGGGAAATTCATAAGAAAGTGGAAAATATCATAAAAGGTAAATCCTTAGTTTTCAGTGTTACTGAAGAAAGAATTTTCATATTTGGGTTGAGGTTACATGTTTCATAAAATCTATTGTTTAATAAAGAACTTTTGGATGATTAACATTGTTTAAATGTCTACATTCACAAAAGAAGAACAAATATGCATCAAGATCTCTAATAGAACTATTGATAGGATAACATGAGGAAGAAGATATAATAATATACATCAACATTCCTAGTATGTTATATTGTGAATGGCTAGTGGAAAAATTATTATGGTGGATAAAATCATTACCCATAAAAATGTAGAAATGGGAAAACATCACCATGGACTTTGTCACTGTACTCCCAAAGAAATACAAAGGAATCAATCCTATTTGGGTTACTGTGGATTTAATTTCAATGACTGCACACTTAATTGTGATTTCGGAGGATTTATCATTGGATAAACTAGAACATATATACATTATAGAATTAATAAGTCTACATGGAGGACCACGACGAATTGTGTCCGATCTAGATCGAAGATCCACCTTTATGATTTGGATGAGTCTCCATAATTCTCTAAACACTGAGCTAAATTATGTAAATCTTATCACACTAATAATGACCATAATATTGAAGTTCAATCTATAAGAACTATCCAAACAATTGAAGAAAATTTGGAGAGAATGAGCAATGGTCTTCAATAGTGGATGGGGTCAACACCTTCCTTTGGGGGATTTCTATTACAACAATTGTTTCTATTAGAGAATCCAAATGGCTCCCTAAGAATCCCAGTAAGGGAAGAGGGGAAGAACACCATAATGTTTGGATTATCATGGGGAATAGAAAGTTATAGGTCTCTATATGATCAATGAACTGGTGGAGAAGGTTAAGATAATCTGGCAGCACATCCAAGCTTATCAGAGTCAAAAAAAATTGTTTTTATAATAATAATTGACATAACCTAGAGTTTTTTGTCAGAGACATAGTATTCCTCTACATGTCACCATGTAAGAGAGTTATGATATTTTGGAACAAGGGGATATATAGACTAAGGTACATTGTCCCTTTTGATATCCTTGATTGCATCAGAGCATTAGCTTATCTACTAAAACTCACACCAAATCAGTCTCAATTTCAAGATGCATTCAATGTATCCCTCTTAAAAAGATAAATATTTGACCCATTACATGAACTCAATCCAGATGTGGTACAATTTCTTAATTACCTATCCAATGATTAGTAGTTGGTGAAAATCCTTGAATGTAGAGAAAAATGTCTACTAACTAAGAGAATGAACCTCATCAAAGTGTTGTTGAAAAAACACAAGCTTAAATAAGAAATATGGGAACACAAGAAATTGATCAAGAAGAGTTAACCCCATCTGTTTTAGTGTCAGAAAGGGAAATTTTGAGGGTAAAATTTCTAAGTGGGGGAAGATTGTATTGACCCAAACTATTATAATTAAAATTCCATTTTTAGATTTAATTAAATAACTTATTTATTTTGAAGACACGTGAAATTTTTTTGATTATTATATCCAGTAGGATTTAAATACCCATTAATTATCATCAACATTGATAATATATCCATTGAACAATGATCAAAGTACTAGTATTTTTTAAAGTTTGGGGATGAAGGCTCATTTTATTATTAAATCAAAGACCTATTTTGACAAGGTTTCGGGAGACCCATTACATAGACTGAAGGCCGAAGTCCAAGTGGCCTGAATACAAGTCTTGAAATCCCATTTGTTGTCCCAATGGGCCCCTCTGTGAAAAATAATGCTACAATACATGGGCTACTACCATACATAATACTATAACGCCGCCTCTACAGTTCCTATTACAATGTGTACGCCGCTACAGTGTTGTTGCTGCTATAGTTCCCCTACTGTTATAGTAATAATACAGTGCCCAAAAAAAGTGATGCTATAATGCTCAAAAATTCATCCATGCCCGAATATGTTCCTGGGTATTTTGGATGAAAATAAAGAGCCTATAGAACTTGGGTACAAATTAATTGGCATTACATAACTAGTATAAATATAGGGTTTTATCAAATCCTTTTTTATCCTACAATAGATGTTATGACCTAAAAAAGTATGATCATACCCTATGAAGCCCATTTATCGTAACTTCTAGTGGATATAACATTTAGGGTAAAATCCCTAGACCTAGACCAATTTGATATCCAACCACTTAATCATGAGAGGAACTGATTTCATGAGAAGTTCAAGCTCAATGAGATCACAGACAATGCTGTTTTCACTGAATGACCCCATGAAATCCCCACCATCACACACCTTACTCTTAGGGTGTATGTTGTTGTAATAAATTGATATGTAACAATATGCTGATATTATGATTATGTACATTATTTTATGTAAATAAAAATGAATATAAATTAATTCTATTATTTTTACTTTGTAAATGGTTTTTAAAGCACAATTAATATTGACAATCAATTTAGAATTATATTTTTAATTAATTATTTAAGTTTTGAAATAAAGAATATTGTAATAAAATTTGAAATATGAATTTATTTTATTAAATATAAATGATCATATAATTTTAATGAAGTGAAATTTAATTTTTATTATGGTTAAAAACTCTTTTTATCAGAACCTGTCAATTTTCATTAAAAGCTAATTTTTATTTTGAAAGTGAAAATTGTAGCACCCTGACCCCATAGGCTCAGATTAAGTGCCTTATTATATTAAATTATCATATATTTAAGGAATATACATCCATAATTACCAAAAAATTTATTAGTTCTGAAAAAAGATATATATAAGAGTTCAAATTTACCACTCAAAACAAAAAATAACATAATAACTTCAGTAGGAAAGCCCATGATCTATTAGATTAAACCAACAATTCATTCATAGTATAATCATACTTGTATCAGGGAAGGATAATAAATAAGAAAGGGGTGATCTAAAATTCTTATTAAGGGTAATAAATACAGTCTATGATATCTTAATCATAAACATTAGGCACCGTGAATACCTAAAAACACATGTAATTAAAAATGAACATGAACACATTATTGAAAGAATAATAGATGAATAAATAATTCCATATTAAAGCATAAACATTAGAATTATACTATTCTAATAACGTCAGGATATTTTAATTAATACATTCATAATTTTGGAATGAATAATGCGGGACATCACAACCATATCGTCAAGGCCTCGTGCCAAGACCATAAAAATCTATTTTTTCAAGGCCTTGGGTTAAGACAGTAGTTTGTCTCATGGGACATAACGATACACTGAGGAGCAATAGAAGGCCCCAAACGACACTTAATAAGTCCAATTAATTCCTTATATTAATTTTTATGACCATAAACAATTTAAACATTGATATTAAAACTAACATATGAAATGTAAATAAAATTCCTCAATCATTAAACATAAACACTAACCATTCTAAGTAATATGGGGAATGGTTTTAATATAGCACATCCAAAGTCAAAAAAATTATAAAAAATTAAATTAATAATTAATTTTGATATCATAATAGATAAACCTCAATGATGTACAAGATTCAATAAATGATTTTGACCTAGATGAAGATACTTTTAAATTAAGCAGTTGAAAAATCCTCCAGGAAATAATCCTTCAACATTCCAAAGTGTCCCATACCACCATGAAAAATTCAAATAATAATACCTTGGGATATCATGAGAACAGAAAGACTATTGATATGATAATATAAAGGGCAGTACATTCACCAAAAGAAAGAAATTAGTGGTGAACAAGGCATATATATCATAAAATTTTATGTGAGATGAAAAACATAATTTTTTACTTTATAAAGAAGTGTTATTTTGGAAAATACTAGTTATTTATCACGAAATCAAATAGTAAACATGTATATCCCAGAAAATAAATTTAAAGTCCATTGAAATTATATTTTTGGATTAAATAATATATTGTTGAGGATAATTCATATAAAAAGTGTTTTAAAAGAAGCTTTATAACTAAAACATTTTATTATGGTTTACTAAAAATATTAAAGGTTTTTAAAATGAAAATCCATGTTTGATTTAATAAAACTAGAAATGAAAAAAAAATAGATTTTTAATTTTAAAATGTGTTATTTTTGAAAGATAAATATGTAATAAAACAGATTATTGAGTGATCTTAAAAATAGGTAATAATTCGAGAACTTCCTTTAATAGAGCTTGCATTTCAGAATAATTTTTGCATGATTATTTTCAAACATGTAAATAACTATAAAATAAAGAAGGATTATATTTATTAAACATATATATAAAATTAAAATAAATTTTTTTAGGATTGAAAAATAATAAATAATAATTTCATTGAGGAGAATAGAGAATAAGAGAAACCCAACTAAAATGGATGTTTATATAGAAAATACTGATAAAATTGTTTCCAATTTAATTGTATACCCTGAAATTAATATTAATTAAAGGATACATTTAATATCACCAAAAAAATATATTAATGACATTATACATCAATGGGAAGTATAAATACAACATAAACATGAAATATTAGTGATAAAGGAATATCTCACAAAAATGAAAGTGAGTTGAGGAAACCCCTTACAAACATTTAAGCATGCTAACAAGCATTCTTGTTTGTGATTAATGAATGGTAAAGGGGTATCCCATATTTTATATATCATAAATTCAGTGTTTTGGAGGTGAAAACACTTTTTCCATCATTATGAATTAAAATTAAAATGAATCAACATTGGGGGATTCTTGAATAAATTAGTGAGAGATAATCAACTAAATTAAATCATAGGGTGTTATTCTGTGGATATTATTGACCTGAATAACAAAATTAGGTTCATTAACTATCAATTAAAAAACCTTTTATACATTTATTTATTTTATTCTGAAATTATTATTTTCTTTAATGTATTTTTAGATGGGTTAAGCTATTCAATTTCAATGTTCATGGGTGCTTGATTTCATAGTATTCATGATCAGCTTGCATATAAAAGAGTATGGTACTTTATGTAATGTTGGAGTTGAAGTCCAGAATTGATTTTATATGCTACTATTGAAAATTTATAATATTACATGATTATAAAATTCTTTTTCTTATTGTATGTGAACGTGAATCATTATATAAAACATTAATGATAAACCCTTGGATTAATTTTGATTTTTTGCTAAAAATTACCCTGTTTGTTTTTATTATTTAAATTAGGTGTGAATAAATATTAAAGAACATTAAATACAATAAAATACATATATAATATTATGTTTCGACCATATGAATTGATTAATGACCAATGTTGAAGATGGTAAATAAAATTGAAATCATCATCATCCTTGAATGTGATAAATCAACTAATCTCAAATGCTGTTTCATTTTAAGCATTAAAAAGGGAAAAATCCTAGATGAAGTTGGATTATCCCATTAGCATAAACAAATTCTAGTACATGTATGGTACATTAATTTTCATACCATTTTGAGGAGGAGATGTTAGGAACGAAAATAGAACAAAGGAACATGAAAATTAATGAAAAGAAAATTGTAATTTAACCTCTTGAATTAACATTTCATGAGATCCTATTAAGAGAAAAGTATTTGGAATTTTTATATTACCATGGGTTTTTGGTCATGGGAGAGGATCATGGTAGAGTATTTGGGTTGAATTTTGAGAAGGAACAAGGCTTAAGATGAGTGAAGCGAGGAGGGTGGTAGTGGTGGTTTTTATAGTGGAGGGGAGGAGGATTTTCTTAATATTTTAATCATTAGTTTATTATGTATTCGTAAGACATTAAATAGTGATGATTACATGAAAAAAACTAATATGTGCATTTCATTTCTAAGAAAAATTATTATATCAGAATAACATCATCAATGACTCAATAAATTAATTATTTAGCATTTATCGTATATTATCATATTTTACAATTCACAAAAAATTCAAATATATCCAAAAAAACCCAAGAAATCCCCATAAACATTTTACAATGATTGGAATCTAAAAATGAAGTCCATTTTTCATTTATAAATTATTAAATATGATAAATTTATTTTTAATTAAAATCATAATTTCTGTGAAAAATACAGTTTTTAAAACATTTATTTACTTATTTAAAAATATAAGTATAACCTAATTTCATATAAATCTAATATATAAACTATAATAGGTGAGGTTACAATTCATAAGGGTATGTCATTATTTAAAAGTGTAACATTAATATTCATTAGGGTATGTTATTATTCACCAAAAATTATGCTGGTCATATCAGACTCCAAATAACTTATTGATCACAACTGTACATCTCAGAATTTCATGATTCAAATCATAGGGGAGGTAAAATTATATTTACTATCTAGGATACAAAAAATTGTTTTTTTGTATATACTCAATATTTCATGCATTCAATATTATATTTATATTCTAAATCTTGGGGTGTTACATTATCCTCTCTTTGTGAAAATGGAATCCTCGAAATTTGATATTTTACTTTAAAATTTCTTGGTTCTTACCTGAAAATTTCCTTGTAAAAAACCCATATCAGAAATAGGGATAATAGAATATCCTCCTTAAAAACATTAAGTGAAAATTATTGTTCAAATAATAATAATAATAATTATTATTATTATTATTATCATTATTAAATTAATGAATAAATTATACTTTAAAATGGAATTACATTGATTAAAATGGAAAACCTAGGCATAAAAGAAAAACCAAAATATTAATGTCTTGTGATAGAAAATAGGTTTAGATTAATGTAGATTACCAAAAAACCGTAAACTATAGTTATGAAAATTATCAATATAATTATCCAATATTATGATAAAAACAAAACATTTAAGACTCTTTTTGTAGATTTGACGGATTGTTCTGCTCTATAAATGTATAAATATACTTTTATATATCATAAACATGATATTATACTTTGATTGTTCCATGAACTCTCTATACATTATCTATTATCATATGTAGAATCATGTGGTGTCATCCACCTATACAACCTCATACAATGATCAATTTAAACCATTTCATAAATGGTATAACATTTTAAAAAATCAAGATCCAATACATTATAATTATTCCCATCGTAGTTAGTAGTATCTAATTTACCTTATCCATATATATCATCTATTTATTGTGAAATTGAAATCTCAGTATTATGAATATAATAAGGGTTGCCTATACCATTACCATATATTTTCTAAAAGGTTGACATGATACTAATTAAGTTGTCCTTGGTAACATTAATCCTGAAACCTCGAATCATTAAAGAAAAATAATTGTAGTATAATCCTCATATATTCCGTAATTCTTATAACCAGTTAATTTCTAATAAAATATTAAAAAGAAATGTTTTTGAAAAGGCATTTTAATCATTCCACTTCATCTGTGATTGTATCATAACTTTATTTGTATCCAGTAACATCATATGGGGTATATTTCCATGATTCATGGGACATTGATTCACATAGTGGCCGATACCATTGAAGATATATCATTGTAAATTTGAAACCTTTTTCTTACCCTCGCAATCATGATCATGATGTCCTTTTTATCCACACATATTACAAACTCACATTCCCTTTAATCATTTTTCAAGTGTGATTCATTCCACAGTTATCACATGTGGAAAAACACTTTTTTTCCTTCTACCCTTTTTCCATATTTTTCTATACCATCCTATTATTCATTTTCCTCATTAAAATCCACAGTACTCATAGAATTCCTTACATGCATTGTTAACACATTATTTTATTTCTTCATACGATAAGTATACATGGGATACTATATTCTTATGAAATGATAACATTAGACCATTAGATATTTGATCAATATTCCTCTTTTCATCATGTGCATTGGTGAAGATCCCATTTTTCTTCTAGGAGACATTTCTAATCAATTACATATAATATATGTGCTCATAAAATTATGGACTCTCTATATCACTAAGAACAGTTTAACACATAACATAAATTTGTGAATCATAAATCCAATAACCATAACCATCGATTGCATTTGGGTCATAAATCCTTTATAATGGTTTCTAATAAGCTTATGAATTTACCAAGGCATATCCACTTGGAGTTTCTAACCATGAGTGCAGTAAGTCTCATTGTCGGGCATCAGTTACCATTCGAACCTATATTAATGTAGTGTTTTCAATATTTACCTATAGATACAACTGTGCCAAAGCCACCTCTAAATATTCATATACAGACATGGATGTATTTTCATTATAAACCACATAATCTATTCGATACCAAAATTTAATTATGTGTTTTTAATATTATCTTAAAATTATATCTTAGAGTATTTGTTCACAAATCTATTTTTAATATAGCTATTTTACATGTTTTATACTATAATTACATTGATACCAACCATAATACCCCATCCCAAGATGCTCATAGTTTGTACCTTATTATATCTCATTGGTATAGTTAAAAGGAAGATGAATCCTGGAGGACTGATTTTTTTAGTAGTTTTGGAAATATGATATATAAAAGATATCAAAATTATATCTCGGAACTAAAAATAACATCATAACTACAAAAGAAAATACAATGATCTATTTGATTAACCCTTCAAATCATTCATAATATAATCATCCTCCTAACCTGAAAGGATAAAAAATAAGAAAGTGGGGAGCTCAAATGCTCAGTAAGGGAAACCAATACAATAGAAGATATAATAATACTAAATATTAGGCATGGTGAATAACTAAAAACACATGCCTTTAAAAATGAACATGAACACACTATGGAAGGAATAAGAGATTAAACAAATGCCATATTATAGCAACAGTGTGAGTATTATACTAGTCAAATAATCTTATCAACATTAAATTACTCATTTTAAAATTAGGGAATGAATAATGAAGGACATAATAACTATACCATCAAGGCCTTGTTCCAAGACCATAAATATCCATTTTGTTAAAGCCTCTTTCCAAGTTCTTAGTCTACCTCCTAAGACCAACCAATGCACCGAGAGGATATAGAGGGCCCCACTTAACACATACAAAGTCCAAGTCATTACTCGTATGAAATGGTATCCAAATAAACTACATAAAAATTCATATTGAAACTAACATATGTAATTTAAATAACTTCCCCAATCATTAAACATAAACACTAACCATTCTCAGTGATGTAGTGAATGGTTTCAAGATATCACATTCAATGTCAAACTAATCCAAAAACATTCCACAAATCATGTTGGATGATATCATAGGAGATAAACCTAAATGATGTACAATACTAAAACAATGTATGTTGAAATAGGTGAATTTTCTTTAAAATGATAACATTGAAATATCATGGAGGAAATAATCCTTAAACATTCCAAAGTGTCCCATACCACCATGAAAAATTAAAATCCTAATAACTTTGGAAATCATTAGAATAATGTTACTCTTCATATGATATAAAAATGTGATGTACATACCCCACAATCATGAAATCAGCGGTTGACATGGAATATATCTCATAAAGGATAATGAGAGATAAGAAAAATCTTTCTTACGTTGGAAGGAAGAGTTATTTTGAAAAATAATTTATATTTGTAATTCAATCAGATTGTTGACATGAATATCCTATAAAAAAGGTAAGGTCATTTGGATTATATTTTATGATTAAATAAATTATAACTGAGGTGAAATAATTTAAAAATAGTTTTTAAATATTATTTAAAAATAAAACATTTTCGTCCGGTTTAAGTAAAATATTAAAGGCTTTTAAAATGAAAAGGAATATTTTCTATCATAAAATGATAAATTTACCAAAATAATCATTTCATGTTAAAATATTGGATTTTAGGAACAGAAAAGTGGAATAAAATAGACTATATAGTGAACGTCAAAATAGGTAAGAATTCGAGATTTTCGTTGAATCGGGCTTAAGTTAAGGAAGAATTTTTGAAATATTCTTTTGAAACATGTTACTCCCCCGAAAATAAAAAAGGAATATGTATTTTACACATATATATAAAAGTCAAATAGAATTTATGAGGAGTACAATAGAATAAATAATGATTTCATTGAGGTGTATGAGGAATAAGAGTAACCCTAATGAAAATGGATGTTCGGTTAGAAAATACTCATATATTTGTGACCAATTGAATTGTATGCCCAAGATTAAAAATAATAAAATGATACATTGAATATAAAAAATATAAAGATATTAATTATATGATACATCACTGAGAAGTATACATACACCGTAGAAGCAAAATATTTGTGGTTAAGGAATATCCCACAAAAATGGATGGAGATGAGGAAACCCCTTACAAACATTTCAGTATGGTAACTGGTGTTATTGTGTGGGATTAGTGAATGGTAATGTGGTACCTTGAAATTTAAATATCATAAGAGTAGTGTGGTGGAAGTTTGTAAACATACCCCATCATTAGGAATAAAAATTAAAAGGACACAACATTTGGGGGATTCTTGAATAAAAGTGAGAGATAGGATCCCTTTCCTTAAATCTGAGGGTGTTCTTCGCATGATATTAATGACCTGAATAATCAAATAGGTTCATTTTAAAAAATTACAGTTCCCTTTATACATTTATATATTTTATTCTGACTTTTTTATGTTCATTCATGGCCTTTTATATGGGTTAAGGGATTCAATTTTGTTGTTCGTGAGTTCTCATTTTCATATTATTGATGATCAGATAACTTATAAAAGAGTATATTAGTTCATGTAAGATGGGAGTTGAAGCCCAGAATTGATTTTATGTTTTAATAAAAAAATTAAAAGATTAAAAGGTTATAAAATTCATTTGGTTATTTGTAATGAAGTTCAATAATTATATAATACATTAATGATAAACGCTGGCATTAATTTGGTGATTTTACCCACAATTAACTTGTTTTGTATTATTATTTTACACCATGAGTGAATAAGGATTCCAGAACATTGAATAATTTAAAATATATATATAATAGTCTATATCAACCATAAAACCCATTTCATTAATAGGTTTGGTGATAGTAAATTAAATTGAAATCATCGTCATCCTTGAATCTGATAAATCCACACATCTTGGATGATGTTTCATTATAGCACTAATAAGGGAGAAAAGATAGATAATGATGAATTATCCCATTATAGTAACAAAATTATAGTACATGTTTGGTAAATAAATTTTCTTAATTTTTGGATGAATATATTTTAGGAAAGAAAAGCAAACAATGTAACTTAAAAATGAAAGAAAAGAAAAGTGCAATTTTACCTATTGAATTAACATTCCTTGAGAGCCTCTTAAGGGAAAAGGATTTGGGCTTTTTATGAGACAAATGGCTACTAGTCATGGGGGAGGAGAATGGGAGGATATTTGGGTAGAATTTGGGGAATTTACAATGCTTGATATGATTTAAGAGTTGATGATGGAAGATGTGGTTTTTATAGTTGATAGGTGGACGGGTTTCATAAAGTTTTAATCATTAGTTTATTATTTTTCCAAAAGATAAGAAATAGTTATGATTACAATACCAAAATAAGTAATTTATGCATGTGATTTCTTGAATTAGAAAAAATTCATCAATGAGTTAGTAATTTAATTATTTAGAATTTATTATAAATTACCATATTTTTATATTTACCAAAAATACTAGTATTTTTGAAAAATCACAAAAAAAATTATCCTTAAACATGTTTTGACGCGAAGAATCAAAAAATTAAATACATTATTCAAAAATAATATTCAAAATTTGATTATTTTAATTTTTAATTAAAATCATTATTTAGTTGAAAAATAATGTTTTTAGAACATTTATTTACTTATTCCAAAGCATAAGTACATCATAATTTCACTCAATTCCAATATTTATAATATCATAGGTAATGTTACTATTCATAAGGGTATTTCACTATTCAAAATTGTAAAATTATTATTCATTATGGAATGTTACTATTCACTAAAAATTAAGTTTGTCATATCAGACTCTAAAAACATAGTGATCGCAACCGTGTATGTGAGATTTTTGAAAATCAAATTATATGGGTGATAAAATTATGTTTACTGGATAGTTTATAAAAAAGTTGTGTTTTTTAGAGACGCAGTGTTTCATGAGTTAAATATTAAGTTTATTTAAAAATTATGGGATGTTATATAAATTCATATATTTATAAAATTATTTAGATAAAATTAATATTATATTTGGAGTTAGGATGTCAAAAGGATTCAATGGTGAATTTTTAATAATTTTCCAAGACACTACATTTTTTGGTTAAAAATTAAATATCGTATAAATATATGGTGTGTATTATGATGCTATAACGACCCATTAATAATTGTAACAAATACTATAACAGGGATATTCAGCCAAATATTTTGTTTACTTTAAATTAATTTAATTTTATGTTTATTTGATTTTTTTGATAATTCCTTAGTGAATCATCCAAAACATACAATATTTTTATGATTTTAAAATCACATACATGAAATTATGAATCAACTCTACATAAGAAAAGACAATATTTTAATATATTCGTGCACATAGCCTTATAATATTATTTATATAACTCCGCTTTTCCAGAAACCATGTGCAAACAAAATGTGATGGTTTGTGGTTTTGAATATTTTATTATGCGGTGTCTAAAGCCAAAAGATTAAAAAAATCTACTTCATTTCCTATATAATTCCACCCAAGGATCTACTTCTCTTCAAGCAGGCTCCATGAATCTCGAACAACAAAATAACGATGCTCCCTAAAGTCCTCTTATGGGATCCCCAAGATCCCAAGAATCCTCTCCCAAGATTTTAGAATCACACATCCAAGTAAGGGAGCTCTAACTCTCAATTTTCATTAAGAACCTCGTTTATTTCATTCAATTTACTTGATTTGGAATATGCTCTTCGATACCTACTTATTGTCCATTTTATGTATAAATCATGTGATCTTTCATTCACTCCCATTAATCCCCCATGACCTTAAGCCCTCCCGTTACCATGAAAAAATTCTAGAAATGATCTTTCACATTACTATATTATAAAGAACCCCTTTTGTGATATGAATTTTAATTTCAATTTGAATATTTTGAGATTTTTTAATACATACTCCTCTTACTGTGGATTTTATTTATAATTAATTATATCTTCATTCAAATATTATTAATTCATTCATGATTTCTTATATAAACCTTTTACCATACAAAAATTACATAAAGTATTTCCCTCTCCTCATTTTCATTAGATAACTTATTTAAAACTATACTTCTATAATTCCATTTCATATGTTGGGATATTATTTTACCTGATCTCATTATATTCATTTCCACTTATAAATGATTAGATACCCCTTTCTCTCTCTTTAACTCATTTTATAAATTTCCATATGACGTTGTTATGCTACCAAAAGTTAAATGTGATTCTCAATGCCAAAATCATCATATAGTTAGTACCATACCTGTTCCCCTATCAATGGTTTTCACATGTATGAAAACATCCATTTGATTTAGGACTTTCATTTATTTATTCCAAAATCCTTTATCATGGAATAAATTATTATGTTGAATGAATCAATGATATATGATATATGTGTCACACTTAGTCATGATATTGATATTATTATAAAGTGTGGACCCTGATAGTGCTCCAAGGAATTGGGTAATGTTTAGTATCATGATATGTCATGTTAAGATATAGGTTTTTGTTATTCCTTCAAGGGACATATTTCACCCATGTCAGGACATGGGTTTACCTGATTCAATTTTTTTTTATGATTTAGTGTTTTATATTGCTTCCACATTTCCATGTTATGATTATAATTCTATATCATGCATTTATATTCATGTTCTTTCATGCATCATTGATAATCATTTCCTAACATATACTTTTGTCCTCATATTATTCCTTTTTTATTCCCTTACTCAGCTTTATATCTCTCCCTTTACTTATGCATGTCCTCAGTTTATCTGATACAGTGTCAAGTAAAAACGGAATTTTGTGGTCATATAAAATAAATTTTGAATAAATATGTATTATTTTTGGTTTTCAGTTGTAATTTAATGTTCCTATTCCCAAAATTCACTAGAACTCATGATCTTTGGAGTTCTATTAAGTTAAAATTATTTAATAAATCATATTTAAATGAGTAATAAATAAAAAGGATGTCATATATTTTTTCTCCTAGACATGTTTAATTATAATTCTAATGGTAGTAGAAATATCATGAATGCTTTTTCCATGCCATAAAATCCAATTATGGTTGTGAAACCTGATAGAAAACAAAGAAAAATCATACATGACCCTTGAAACATTAAAATCCATCATCCATTTATAGAGATGAAATGTTCTCTTCAAATGTATCAAATTGTTGGAGAACACATGAATCCCATATTCATCAGACTGAAAAAAACAGTGAAAGAAAACTCTTCCTAAAAATCAAGTCCAATTTTAAAACCCCCATGGAAAAGAGATCATATGTACAATATAATAATTCTTCTATAGTTTCTAACCTTTAGGATGAACAACCATAAAAATTAATGTGTTCTTACAAAAATCCATAAATTCATAGAAATATTCCTAAAGAGATTCAACCCAGGCCGATGATCATTTCCTAAGGATCCTACCTGCAGATAAATCCTTAAACACCTCCAATGGATGACGAGTAGAATAAATCCTTCAATTAGAGGAATCACATTAATTTATTATTGTAGCCAATAATACTTCAAAATTTCATCAAGAAGAAGGAATTTATAGAAACGCCTAGGTAAAGATAGGTCTACACAAAATATCCTCTTATGTCACCACTACAATAAGAGAATATGTCACCTCCATTTGATGTATACCACCCACAATGGTTGGAGTCAAGGAATCCATCTATGTTTGGAGAAGTTCATAGCCAACTATTTGAGATCTACAATAAGACTCATCAATCATCCTAGTTACCTTGGGGTTATCCAATTGGTAAAAACGATTTTCCACCGTAGACTGATAAAATCCATTCATTCCACTGAAAAAACAAACAAAACCAACAAAATAAAGGATTTATAGAAAAAAAACCCAAAAACCATTTAGGAGAACCATAACTAAAGAATAGAACCTGAAATTTCACCTTCACCATAACTTGTTATCATATACATAGTATCTCTGGTATGACTAATATTCGATGTTTTCATTTTTTAAGATTTATTTTAGTTTTAAACATCTACTATATATTTATAATAGATCAAACATTTCAACATTGTGTCAACAATTTATAACAGTGAATCATATATTTATACTTATGTGAGGGAATGAACAGTATATCAATACGACACATTATGTGTCTATTATGACTAAAGTTTTCTTTTTCTAATTTTTTATTAGAATTTTCATTCCAAACACATGTGATTTAGTAAAAAACTAATTTATACAGATATTTCCCTGATATATTAGTTAAACTATTTTTTATTCATTTTGAAAAAATAAGAATCAACTGAATGTAAATCTGACACATGTTGTTTCTTGTATGAATAAAATTGTTTTTATTCTTCTAAAAATCAAAATATACCCAATTTTTTTTGAAAAATACTCAAAATAAAATAATTGAACTTAAAATAAAGGGATATTATAGAAAAAAGTTGATAATAAATTTTAGATTTGATTGACTTAACAAAAAGTTAATCTGACACATAGTTTGGATGGCATGACTAACAGTTCATGTTTTTATTTTTAAAAGATACAACTTAGTTAAAAACATATACTTGATACTCAATAAAGGAAAAATATTTTATTATTTTCTTTATACATTATAAAACCATCTTAAATTTAGTATCGATGTGTGAGAGTAAACTACATTCCATCAAGATAGATTGTGTGTCTATTATAACTCAAAAATGAATGTATTTGGTATATTAGTAACATTTAATACTACTACACATATCACATACTTATAATTGATAAAATACACTTAGATTCCCTTTTATGATTTAGCACATAGATATGTGACTCATTCTCCAAATTTAGGAATCAACAACACATTAAAATGATAAACTGTGTAATTGGTATAACTTAAAGTACATGTTGACATTTAATATTTAAAATTTAGTTTAAAACACGTATTAAAACTCTACGAAAAATCATGGAATATAATATTTTTTTGATATTTTTTATAAAAGGCTAATATATTTTTAATTTATTAATTAGTAGTATATTAATATGTTTCACTCTATGGGATGTATGACATAATGGGAATGTGTTTATTTTTAAATCTGACATTTTAGAATAAAATATTTATCACATATTTAGTACTAATTCAATTCTCTAGGACTGTATTGATACATAAAAAATAAATAAAAAATAAATTTTTATGATTAAAAATCATCCCCATGTAAATTTGAAACATAATGTGTTCAATAAGAATGAAATTTTCTGTTTTCAACATAAAAGTATCATTTTATCTTCAAATGAATGTCACCTAGTCCAAACTAGGAAAAAAATAACGGATGTTATTGTTACTTTATAAAATTTATTGTTTTATTATCTTTAGAAATTTATGAATTAACTAGATATTAATCTGACACAAAGTGTAGAAGGACTGAAAAATTGTGTATGTTTTCATTTTTATAAATATTAATTTTTCTAAACTATGATTCACACACTCAAAACCATAGAAATATACACTGATTGTATAGTTAATTTAGGAAACTTATTCATGATTTATTTTGATATATAGGAATTTACATAATGTAAACATGATACATGGGGTCTCTATTTTGACCAAACGTCATGTTTTCACATGAAAAATGAAACATTAGTTCAAAAAAATTTGGTAAACTTTAAAATGAGAAAACACACACTGATTAAGATAATATTATAAAAAAAACTATTTATAAATTTAAGAAGGGTATGAATTAAAAAATGAATTATAAAATACATAGGGTAGATAATATGATTGGTGATATGTGTTTTAATTTATATTTGTCATGTTAGCTCAAACTATTGATCATATACTAAAATTCATGAAAACTTTCATTCATTATCATTATATACCAAAAAATAACCTATTTTTTTGTGGCATGTAGTATGTGACCACCTATCATTAAAAATGAAAATTTTTAAGGATTATATAACATTTCAAATGTATATTTTATTGTTAATTGAATTTATTATTAATTAAATAAACAAATTTTTATTATAGACACATGATTATTTTCTATAATATTCAAATTATCACGGTATAATGCTACTGGGTTTTTGTTTTTTATTGATTTAATTATGTTTTCTTCAACGATGTAATCATTCGTAATGAAATTATATAATATCGTATTTGTGTTGAAGTAATAGTGTAATGAAAATATGAATTTTTTTATGTGAAATATCTTATTTGTAATGGAAATGAAAGTTATTATTTATAAGAAAATACATTGTGTTGATAATAGAGCTTCTGGAATTCTTTAGTACCAAAAAATGTATTCTAGAAATGGTACAGTTTTCACTCATTAAAGGGGACCTATGTTAGTAGATTATTATTAATGGTAAAGATTTCATTTATCAATTATTTTTTATCAATGATTAAATTGATCATATTTTAAGGGTATTCGTCATATACATTATTTCATAACATTGACAAATTAGATATCCCGTTCTTTTTAATTCATTCTCTATAGTTGTGCATGTTATTTTTTAGTAAATAATTTAGTTTTGTATATTTATATTAATTGTGTTTATAATAATTATATCATTAAATATGTTTATGTTTTTTATTTTGATGTATAATTTTAATTTTTTTATAAAATTATTTTATCATGTTCACATTAACATAACTAAACCGTGTTCACAAAAAACAACTTATTATTACCATTTTATAAATATAATATTGTTAGTGTATTTTTATATATATTACTTTTATATTATATAAATATTATTTGTCAAAATACATAAATTGTTTATACTTTAGATATTATTTTCCCTAAAGATTTTATATATTATAAATATAATTGTATTTTGTTTTTTGAAATAATTTTTTTAAAATAAAATCATATTTATTTATATTATAAGTTTATCAAATATATTTATTTAAATAATAAAAAATTATAAAAAAAATTATATAAAACACTAAACAAGCATGAAAATTTAAATTACTATTAAATTATGAAAATATGTTCCATGAAAAATAGTTTTTGACATCAAATTTTGGGAAAACATTGAAAATAAGAAATAGATGACTTATAGAATGTATTTTGTAAATGTGAAGAACGTAGAAGAGAAGAGTGAAAGAGGATTGACATCATATACAACTAATATAATTATACATACCATAAATAATTGGAAATGATAGTAAATCTATTAATGTAATTCCCAATAACTTTTTTGTGTTGTGATAAGAAATAGATTAAACCATAGACCATTTCAAGGAATTATAATTAAATAAACAAATATTGAATTAATTTTTTACTTTTATGATTCATGGATATGGATTAAATTTTTTAAATAAATCATATCTATTTAAATATGTTATGACACATTTTTGTTATATTAATCTCAATAAAAATGTTTCACTATTAGTAATTATGATAGTTGTGGACAGTTTTTCATAGAAGAATTTCATTAAAGGATAATTGTTATATCTATTATACCCACCACATTAACTTTTCAAACAATTATTACACATAATTCCCATACTTTGATTTCATGAATCTTAATTGAGACTATATTGGATCCCATAAAAACATGATTGATGAATTTCTAAATTTTTTTGTTGATTTTTATGATTGAAAGGGGGTATTCCCCAAAAAAATTAATTTTGTATAACCAATATGATCTATATATATACTATAATCATTTTTTGATGACTATTTTTTATTAAATGTAAAACAATTATAAAAATTAAATAATGGGTTGTAATTAATTTTTCACCGCAATACATTAAAATAAATGGATAATTTGAGGACATATGATACCCACTTTGAAAACATATCCTAAAAATAAAATATAAAAATATAAAGAAGATCACATCATATGGTGTGATATTAGTTACATAACTCCATGTGATATATACTTTTTTTCATCACTGGAGAGTAGATATAATCCATGTACGTAATTTCATTCAAAAGCATGGATTTTATATAGTATTTAGTGGGTACGTTGATCGAAAACATCACTACTAAAATGTAGCTACCATGTCACTTCAATGATTGAAACTATCTGTTACACATAATTAAAAACACAATCTAATTATTTATAATTTGAAATATAAATGAATTTATATTGAATGATAAAATATATTCGATAAATTTAATTAAATATCATAACTCATTTAATATCACACTAAAAGTTATATATATATATATATATATATAATTCACGGAGTGATATGGTCTATATAGTGCCATGTGAAACTGTTAACTATCCCCTAAAATATGCATTACATTTAGGTTTATGAATCTTCTTGAAATGATTCATCTGTTACAATCCATTATGAAGGGATTAAATGGAATTCGAAATTAATGGAATAAATGGATTGGATTTACTAAATGAATTATATCATGACCCCTACCCTAAATGTTACCCCACTTAGATCATGAATGAAAGAAGCGTGATGATGATTCATGAATCTCACCTTCCGTATGCTAATTTTTGGTGACAATAATAGAGGGTAAATAATCCCCAAGAAATGGGAAGCATTACCCTATAATAATAATGATCAATGGGGGATAATATAATAAAACAAAACAAAAAACAGATATATAATGAATAAAAGATCTCAATACAAATATATAATGTCATGAAATTGAACAAATAAAAATGAAACTACAAGATTTAATTGAAAATAATTGGAATTGACCTTGAATACTAAAAATATCCAGAACAACACCAAAAGATAGAAAAATACATTCAAATATCATATATCCTCTTAACAAATCAAAAAATTATTTATATATTTATGGTGAGAAAAGCAGTTATACTCATTAAATAATCCATGAAACCTTGGTGAAAAAGTTAAATAAATCATGCTATATGCCAGTGAGTAAACAAGTAAAACCATCTCATCACCTACATTGGAATAATTTGTTCCCAGGATTACCAAGGATCAATCATGACATATCACATACTTGAATTAATATAATATCTAACAAATATAAATGGGATGGTACCCCACTAACACAACCCCACTAGTTTTCTACTATTCCATAATGTCAAATGTCCTAACCCATCTCTCTCTCAATAAATAAAACTATGCAAAAAACCATGAAAACATTAATACACTATGTACCCTTTGCGTCTAATAACATATTGATCTCATCCTCAATATCACATCAATATATAGTAACTAGGTAATTTTTTGGAACAACCAATTCTAATATTGTATGTATTATACCTCCTGCCATCAAAATCCATAAACAACATAACTATAATTTTCCTTCTGGTACAATATCTAGAAATAAATTTGTGTAAAAAAAATTCATACCTCTAAATAAATATATGGTAATGTAAAACACATGAATACCAACACATGAAACTATTTAGTTAATAGATACTGAATGAATTTTGTAGATAGCCAGTGTATGTCACTAACCTAGATTTTGGTGAAAACTATCTAGAGTCGTATATTATTGGTCACCTTACCGACATGGGTGTGGTATCAGATTAAATATCATAACATTGGCATATAAATATATCTAACAATACCACTATACAAAATAACAAATACATAGGGTCAATTTTATCTATCACCTCCTAGACACTCAAATACCAATGTTAATGACATGATATTTATATTCGAAAAACCCATCTTAAGAACATTAATTAATATATTTTATTAAAATATTTCATAAATAAAAAAAATAAAATTTGAAATCCATTCCATGTAGTCATAACGGAACCTTTTCCATCTTTGCTGTAGATTTATCATCATTAAACATTTATTAAGCCTTCAACCCCATGGGTAGAAACAATCATTATCCTTCAATAATTCCTTGTACACTAGGACTCGTACTAATCTATATAAAATATACATAATAAATGAAAAACCATTAGTGTCAATGGGTGGGAAATTATTGATTTAAAAATGAAACCATCCTTTTGTCCAGGAAAAAGAATCATTTTCAAGAAATCATTAAATCTTCTATAAAAATAGACAATAAGAAATCCCAGTTTTAACTAATTCCATCAATCCTGATTCTATCCCTAAAATCAAAATACAAATCATAATGTTTTA
Organism: Viscum album; assembly: GCA_963277665.1. Taxonomy (NCBI): domain Eukaryota; kingdom Viridiplantae; phylum Streptophyta; class Magnoliopsida; order Santalales; family Viscaceae; genus Viscum; species Viscum album. The sequence goes on from OY728136.1 coordinate 300,307,329, forward strand.
TCAATCATAGGCAAGAATGGATGCTATAATCCGAGGAATCCCGACCCATCAATGACCAACCATCAACCTTCTCTAGATAACATCATGTCACATAGAATGTCTCCTCAACTAGAGGAACCACACATGGAATAAATCATAAAAATGAACTTTTTGTTACAAAAGATGGACCTAGAACTATGAAATCATTCATTTATAAGAAATTGGGCTATCTATGCCACATCTAATTATCTTTTTCAAATAATAAGTTTAATACCATATTGATTGAACCAATTCATTTAACAATGGATGAAACCACTATTAAAAAAAATGCATCCACTATATATTTCCTACAATTGGTCATTTGATGAATGTAACATCTATTTTCATAAAGTTAAATCTAAAATATAACAATTATACCTGAATCATTATATTTCATAATAAATGAATTACAAAATTTTCATTATTTATCTAACTTCCAAACATAAAATACATATTAAACAATAGTATAATCACAATATAAAACACTATCATTCAAATCCTGTTGAAAACATTAAAACTGTATAAAAACATGTGACATCAATTGCAATTTATTTTCATTATTTTTATTATATTCTTCATTAAGATAAATTCCAACACCACCAAATGGGAGAAATAAATCAAAAATTATAATTTATTAATAAAACTATTATAAAAAATGGACCCCTACATCAATTTGGTAGTTCATTTTTTTCTAGTAAATAAAAAATAATTAATGATCAACCCCCACTGATGTGGATGAAGACTCAGGGGAACATCTCATCAACAATCCACATCCAAACCACATTAAAAAACACCCAAAAAAGAGCATCCCATTTTCTCCATATTCCATAAAATATTATGTTATAAAAATAGAAATATTTGGGAGGGGATTTTCTAACTCGATATATATAATATAAAATAATGATAAAAGGGGGTTTGAAACCCTAAATGAGATAAAAAAGGTCTCCAAGTGGGTCTGAAGTTGGCCCAATATTGATGGAGAATAAATGTAATTCGGAGTTTGGAGGACAAAACCACTACAAATAGAACAGATCCAAATGGAATCTAGCATAATGCGGTGACCTCTTATTATTCTATTGTACCCTTTGTTAAAAATAGATCTATTTATCTCATGCCTATATACCCAAAAATCATGGGGTTTAAAGACATATTAAACTAGTATTGAATATCACTGTGGCCTATAATATAACGTGGTCTAAGTCACAGTGGTTCCTTAAATATCAGCCCAAGGTAGCCACAATAGCTAAAAACAAAGAATTAGGCCATTTTAACCCCACCAAATAAAAGGCCATGGGATGGTGAGATTATCTTCCCAATAATAGACAGAAGATACCCCAATATGTGATGATGATTCAACAACAAACATGGCTTTTTATCACTTCCAATTTTATATAGGGTCAAATGTAAATTAAAATTCCTTCAAAAATATATTGAGAAGGTCTTTTATGTCAATATAAAACACCATATTACCATAGAAACAACCCCCAAGAACTCAACCACTAATACATCCTACACTACTCACTATTCTAGGGTAAAATGACCCCTTGAAATCCCAAAACACTCTATGTTTCTTTTTGAACACTTCCAAACACATCCAAAACACTAATTCTCCTTGAGAAAATATAAATGGAAGGATTTTTTAAATCAATAACTTTCATCAGATAACATTAAAATGTTTCTCATCCTCATGAATCATTAAAAACCAAGATTGAAGGGATGGAAAAAATTGTTTTCAAATGAACCTCCACATGAGAATCCTACCAATAATTTCTTCATCACATCATTTCAACCACCACACTAATGGGAATTGAGATAAAAAATTATGCAACACTAACAACCAAAAAAATCTACCAAAAACTATCCTAAGGGAGTTATCTCTCAAACCTGAGTAAGGATACAAAAAAATTAACGTAAGAGAAAAACATCTCTTATTACTGATAATGGATAAAAATATACAACCATTATTTCAAATGGAAGGTTAACAATCTAACAGCTTGCAACATTGTGTTCATTATTGAACTGAGATTCCTAGTTTCCCACCCCCATGACATTGTACCTCCTAAAAACATATAGTAAGGGAATATAATTTCTATCGAATATATTCTCTTGGTGGTATGTGATCTATGTGATATGGTCCTCAAATGTTTTATCATCATCAGCATTTATCTCACCATCATAAATGACATTACATTCATTAGGAAGATAATGATGAAACTGAAACACATGAATGAGTTTATGAATATTGATCATCAAAAAGGTATTTTATATCTGATACATGACAACTCCAGTATTTTGAAACACCTCTAAATGACCAAAACAAATTAGTAAAAATAATACTCCCCTAACCTAACCTTTACTTCCCATAATGGTATGTCACCTTCATGAACATGTGATCTCTTACATTGAGTTACTGGTCTCTCTTAATTTGGGATATATACTACTTTTTATGATCATGTTACATCATTATCCTATCGTAAATAACGTGAAAAATAATTATTTAATCTATAAACCTAGACCAATACAATTGATAATATAAATTTTAGTCATATAATGTATAAAATAGTGTTATAAAAATAGTAGGGTGAATATTATTATTATATGAAAACATTAACATGGTTATGTTTCTCAACCACAAACACCGTAAATCAAGGACACAAGTGTGTGGCATGTCATGAATAGTATGGATGGTAAGAATTATCTAGACCACTAAATTATGATGAAAAGAAGTGTGTAGACCCAAATAATAATTAAAATCAAGAATGAGGAAATTATAAACCATTGAGGTGAAGTGATACTCATGATCAGGTAAGATAGTACTCGAGACTCCATGGAAGATCTCCACACTTTCTAGATACAACCTCTACTGAGTTTATGTACATGATTTCAAATAATTTATATGATTTTTCAAAATTATAATTGATTTTCTAGATATGATTATAGCCTCTAGAGATCGAGGAAGTCATATAATGATTTATATCAAAATTACATGACACTTAAACTATGGAGGATCTAATGGAAAGTGAAAAAACATTGGGAACATGATCTAAAAAAGTCACCTTGTACTATTAAAAACACCAAGAAATAAAAACAGTAAATAAATTCTTCAATCTAGTCCATGAAAACAACCTTCATGGACATTATATATTACCATCAGGCTAAGACGTACTAGAAAAGGTGAGATGCGGTGTAACACCCCAACCCCCTAGACCAAAGCTGGTGAATTACTTTTTAAATTTGCACAATTAAGTGGAATGAAATCCCTAAGAAATGAACAGTTTATAAGGATTGATGAAACTATATACACAGATGTAACTAAAATGAAATCGGGAAAGGTATCAAATTATAATACATAACAATAAATAAAAAATGCATACACAAAAAGTCAATAAATGATATCCTATTCATAAGTTATATGAGTTTAAAAAATTGAAGGGGTGTGCTGAAATGAATAGTAAGGGTTACAAATAGTGTAATTATGAATCAATATTAATTGAAACATAATCAACTTGTCATAGTCAATATGGCATGGTGAATAATTGAAAAACACATTCCACTAATAAATTGATAATTAACCTTCATCCATAGATTTTGTCATAGTGAAAATCTCATGGATAGTAATAACTGATAATGAATAAAGAGAATTATTATTATTTGGACGTCATTTATCTATAACATGACACCATAATACCATTGAAACAGTATGTTCTATGGGTAGAAATCCATCTGATTTTTTATACAAACTCGATGGGTTTGTCGCCAACTGATTTGTCTCAAGAGACATGTTGATGCATTGAGGGGATATAGCATGCACCAACCATAATTGCATGTCCAAATAATTATTTATACATATATTTGATACAAGATCAATATTACATTACCTTATCTTTATAGAATTAGGAATTCAGATTCATCAACACTTCAATTTTTAAAACAACACTCAAAATAATCATTGTCTGTAAAATGGAATACGACATAAAAAATAATCATATCCATTATATGAGAATATGGATATTTAATGAAAATATAATTTCAAATGAAAATTTATTTCAAATGGGAATTAGGTACACCACATAGGAATTATTAGGTGTAAAATACAAAGTAACTCACAATGAATTGGAAAACTAAGACAAATCACGTTACCACATTTTAATCAATTGAATCATATGACCAAAAATCATTATTCCTAAAATGAATCACAAAATACCATGAATATAAATATAATAATGATACTATATATCAAATGGTAGTATACATATAGCACATAAAATAATTATGTGGAGAAAAATGGAAATCTCACGAAATTGAATGTGAGATGAGAAACCCCTTTACAATCATTTTGGTATGGTAATAGGTGATCTTTTGAGGGATTAAAGAGTGGTAAACAGGGTATCTCATCCTGTATATATATCATAGGCAGGTATGTTTGAGGTGATAAAACACACCTCATAATTAGGAATTAAAAATCAAAAGTCACAACATAGGGTGAATTCTTGAACAAAAGTGAGAGAGAGGATACCTTACAATGAACGTATCATTAGATTGAGGACAAATAATTGACATAATCATGTGTGAAAAATAACAATAGACACAATATAAATGTATATAAATTATAAAAAATTCATAGGTCATTTACACATATTCTCAGAAAAAATATAACCAATGACAATGATGTTTAACTTAGGGAATGAAAATTGAGTTAAGATATACCCTACCTTAAGCTCAAAGGTGTTATCGATTCATCATAATGACCTGAATAATAAAATTTATCATCATAAATTAAAGAGTGTATAGCTTCTTCAATATATAATTTGAATGGTATAACCTTAATAAGTTAATTCACAACCTTTTTTATGGGTTTCAAGAGATTCAGTTTTATTGTTTTGGAAGAATTTTCTTCCTCTGTATTCGTGATCATATTACTTGTGTTCAGGAATGGTAGTTAATTTGAAATGTGGATAAACATACAGAATTGAAAATATATGTTATCAGTGACATAAGAAATGATATTGTAATGATTTTTGGTTATATACATGGGGGTGATTCATTAGTTAAAAGTTATTGATAAATTCTTGGATTAAATTTTCCCATTTTGTGCATAATTAACTTGTTTTGTATTTTTATTTTGTATTATGAGTCTATAGGAATTATAAAACAATTAATAATATAAAATACATATATTATGATCATTTTGAACCATGAAAAATGTTTCATGACTAGTATTGAGGATAGTAATGAAAATTGAAAACCCGTCTTCCTTGAGATTGATAAATTAACACATCTCGGATAGTGTTTGAATTTGTAGTATAAAAGTATTGTAAAATAGAGATGATGGTAAAATATTCCATTAGAATTATCAAAATACATTACATGTATGATAATGGTATAATAATTTCATTTGGATGAGGTGAGGTGAGAAGATAGAAACAAAATAATAAAACATGTAATATAATTTGAAAGAAAAGAGAAGAGAGGTTCACCTCTGAGTACTCCTCCTTGAGAAACTTCTTAAGACCTTTTTTGGCTTTTAGTGTGACCAGAAGGCCATGTACTTTTAAATAAGGCTTGGGGAGAGTATTTTTTCATAATTTAGGCATGTAATGAAGCTTTAGTGTTGTGGGAGGAATATGGGGTGAGGGGTGGTTTATATAGTGGAGGGGGAAGGATTTTAAATTTTTTTTAATTATTGTTTTTAATATTATTGCTCATGAAAATGAGTAGTCTTGATTAATTTGATACTAAATAGTAATAATCGCATTTTATTTCAAACTATGTGGTCTTACATAATACTAGCATCAATTATGATGCAGTAAATCAAGTATATATCATTTATCATATTTTATTGTATTTTATTTTTCATAAAAATTTTATGTATTTTAGAAAAATCCCAAAAAAATCCCCCTAAACATTTTTTGACATGTTAAATCCAAAAATGAACTCCATTTTTTAAAAATAATTTTGTATATATGATGAATTTAATATTTAAATAAAATATTTTTTTAGTCAAAAAATATAAACACTTACAATATTCATCTTCATTATTAAGGTGCGTAAATTTATTTATACATTCATGGGTATGGATACCATTCTGAAGAGTAATATTACTATTCATAAGGGTGTGTTACAATTCATAATTTTAGGTTTCTATTCATAATGGTAGGTTATTATTCATTGAAAATTCAATTAATTATATCAGTCTCTAAGTGTTATCCTGATCACAAATGTGAATGTCCGTTTTGCAAAATTCAAAACACAAATGTGGAAAATTTATGTTTAAAGGGTATGTTATGACTATCAATTAAATAAAAAAGTGTTTTTCAAATAATATCAGTTAATTATAAAAATAGGCTACCTAATGAATAGATTTTATTTAAGAGAAATGTATCATAAAATGTTTGGGGTTTTCATTATTCCCTCCTTCCGAAATTTCCTCCTCAAAATTTTTTATTTATAAATCCCTGGAAAAAATCTGGGTGGTTCTTCTTTATAACAAGATCATGTTCCCACGTTTCTTCCTCTACGATATGGTTTCCTTGAATAACCTTGACTAGAATAGTTATTTGATTTCTCAACACCTTCTCCCTTGTGTCGAGAATCCGAATAGGCTCTTCACAGCATGACAAATCAGGTTCCAGTTCTATTTCATCATATGTGAGTACATGTGTTGGGTCTCGCATGTATTTCATTAAGAATGAAACGAGGAAGACATCATGGACATTGGAGAGACTCGGTGGCATAGATAAACAGTAAGATACATCTCTGATTCATTCCATAATATCATATGGTTCGATGTACCTTGCGCTCAGTTTCCCTTTCTTACCAAACCATAAGACATCCTTCCACGGTGATACATTCAGAAAGACATGATCTCTCACTTGGAATTCCAAATCCTTTCTCTGGTTGTCAACATAGATCTTCTGCCTACTTTGGGATGCTTTAAAATTGGCTTGAATAATTTTTACCTTTTTTATGGTCTCTTCAATATGTTGTGGGGGTACAAGTTTACTCTCACTTAATTCATCCCAACAAGTTGTATTTCAAATTATCTTTCCATATAAGGATTCATATGGAGCCATTTAAATACTAGAATGGAAGCTATTGTTGTAGGAAAATACCCAAAAATAAAATTATTGATCCCAAATAAAAGAGAAGAGATCATGATATCAACATGTCTTCAATGGTTTGAATATTAATTACAAACTATCCTTCGGTTTGGTGGTGATAAGCAGTACTTATATGAAGCCCGGTATTAAAATCCTTTTGGAGAATTTTCCAGAATTTTCATATAAATTGAGGATATAAATCAGACACAATCAATACCGGTGCACCATGAATTCTTACAAATTCATTAATATAAATCCTTTCCAGAAACTCAAGTGGTAAATACATTCTTATAGAAAGGTAATGTGTTGATTTTGTGAGAGGATCAACAATTACACATATTTCATCATTCATTATAAGTAACCTTGATAGTATAGTAACAAAATCCATTGTAATGTCATCCCACTTCCATATAGGAATAGGTATAGGTTGCATCACCCCTCTAAGAAGTTTTCCATATGCCTTCACTTGTTGATAAACTGGGAACCTTGATAGGTATTTAGCAATTTCCCGGTTTATATAATCCCACCAAAAATGATCATTCTGATATCTATACATTTATGTGCTACCAGAGTGTATAGAGAAATTTTACGCATCAGAATCATCTAATAGTTTCCCTTTTTAGATTAGGTACTGGTATAACTCATAACCTCTTCCCAAATTTCATAACTCCTTCCTCAGACACGAAGTCTTCCAATCTCCCATCCTTAAAATCATTAATTTCTCATCTATATTTTCATCATCATATTTTGAGTTTTTTATCTTCTCTATAAAATATGGTTTAGCAATAATTTAAAAGAGGAAAGATAGTTCCCCTTCCTTGAAAATTTCTATATCCATCATTAATAGATCCATGAATGTAGGATCTCTCTCAATCCTCATTTGAGTTAGAAGTCTGTGATCTTTCCTGGTTAATGCATCTGCCACCTTATTTGTCTTCCCTAGGTGGTAGTGTATTGATAAATCGTAATTGTTGAGAATCTCGAGCCATCTCCTTTGCCTCGTGTTGAGTTATGTTTGTGTGAAAATTTATTTCAAACCCATGTGATTTATGTATATCTCACATTTTTCACCGTAATTATATTGTCTCCCTATTTTCATAGCAAAGATTACAGCAGCTAACTCAAGATCATGAGTTGGGTAATTTTTATCATTAGTTTTCAACTACCTTGATACATAAGAAATAACTTTATCATTTTTTATAAGGACGCAACCCAACCCATTCTTTGATGCATCACTTTATATTACAAATCCATCACTTCCACATGGAAAAGTAAAAATTGGAACATTGACCAATCTTCAATTCAATTCTTTGAATAATTTTTTACATTATTTTGTCCACAAAAACATAACCCCTTTAAATATAAACATAGTTAGTGGGTTAGCCAGTCAAGGAAAATTCTGATAAAACATATATAGTAACCTACTAAGCCAAAAAAACTACATAACTCAGTTATGTTCACTGGCTTGGTCAACTATTGGATTTCCTTTTTCTTTTCAGGATCAACTAAGATTCCATCCTTAGAGACAATATGTCCCAGAAAAGAAACTAATTGATGCCTGATTTTTAACTTACTAAAATTCCCATATAATTCATTTCTTCTTAGAGTTTATAGAATAATCCCAAAGTTATTCTCATGGAATTCGTAGCTTTTAGAGTATACTAGGATATCATCAATGAATACCAATGCAATTTTATCATTATATTATTTGAAAACTAATTTAATTAAATCCATGAAAATAGATGGTGCATTGGTTAGTCCAAAAGGAATCACTATAAATTCATAATTCCCATACCTGGTTTGAAACACATTCTATGGAATATCATCCTTCTTTACAAGTAGGTGAGGATATCCATATTGAATGTCAACCATTGATAATTCTTTTGATCCCTAAAGTTGATCACATAAATCATTAATTCGTTGTATTGGATACATATTATTTATATTAATAGCATATATTTCACTATAATCAAGGCATAGACTCATGGGTTCATCTTTTTTATTGAAAATTAGGATTGGGTCTCCCCATAGAGTAACACTAGGTCCAATAAATCTGTTGTCACTCAATTCCACTAGATGTTTCTTTAGATCAACTAACAATACATCATTCATTCCATGAGGTGTCTTTGATATATGTCTTACAAAATGAGTTAAATCAATATAGAAATCAAAATCTCTCACTAGAGGATGTTCAGGTAAATCCTATGTTAATACGTCTATGTATTCTTGAACTATATGTACAACTTCAATTTTTAGATTTATTTCCTCACCAAATAAAAATGGGTTCTCTAAGGGAAAATTTACATTAAGATCCTTCATAATGGCTTGTAATGAAAATGTGGATTATCGTATGAAAATCTTTCGGGTGTTTCAATACCAATAGTGAAGCAGTGCCCATTGTTGTGTACCTGGATACCTATGGTCAATCCCGAAACTCCTTGTTGGAGTTTTTACACCTAGGTACACTTCTTCTAGAGCCACCTCTCATTTTTTATATCCCTACAGGGATTTATTTTCTATAAATGTACACATATTATATTCCTTACCAAAATTCAAGGATGTTCTTCTATGTTTTTTCTCAAAAACTACAATGGCCCTTTGTTCCCTAGTCATCATTTTCTAATCTAGTTTCCAAGGTTCTTAATAGGCTTCCTCATATACCAACTGCAACACCCCGACCCCCCTAGACCGGAGTCTGGGCATCATCTTTAAATTGGAATGATTAAGAGGAATTAAATCTTCAAGGAGGGATCAGTTTATTAGTCTTAAAGAAACAAGAAACATATATGTAAATCAAATTACATTGGTAAAGTTAAAAAATTATAATACATAACAAATACTAAAAACAGCATGCATAGAAACTCAATAAATTATATCCTCTTCATAACATGATACAGGTATAAAATGAAAGGGGTGAGCTAAATTGATCAGTAAGGGTTACATATAGAGTATGTATGATTAAATATTAACTGAATTATAAAAATCATGGAATAGTCAATATGGCATGGTGAATAAATGAAAAACACATGCCATTAATAAATATAGAATGAACCTGCATCCATATATTTTTTTATTTTTCAATGATCAAGGATAGTAATAACTAATATTGAATAAATATAATTTTTATTATTTGGATGTCATGTATTTGGAACATGATACCATAATACCATTAAAACGGTTTAGTTATGTGGGTACAAACCATCTAATTTTTGTAACCAAACTCGAAGGGTCTCTCAGCAACCAATTTTTCCCATGAGACCTATCGATTCATCGAGGGGATATATTTGGCCGCACCCATCACTAAATATCCAAAGCATTCATTATACATAGATTTAGTACAATATCAATACACATTTATGTTATCCGTATAGAATAGTGAATACATATTCATCGACACTTCCATAGTTAAAATAATATTCAAAATAAACACACCATGTAAAATGGTATATGACATAGAAAATAATAATATGCAAGATATTAGAATATTTATATTTAATAGATATATTATTTCAAATGAAAATTGATCTCAAATGGGTAGTAGGTATACCACATAAAAAATATGAGGTGCACAATACAAAGTAATTTCCAATGAAATGGGAAACTAAGACAATGATCTATACAACATTGTAATCAATTGAATCGTATGACCAAAAAAATCGAAAAATGTATCATAGAATACCAAGAATATAAAGATAATAATGATATTATATATCAAATGGTAGTAAACATATACCACATACACGAAATAAGTGGTGAAAATTGGAAATCTCATGAAATTGAATGTGAGATTAGAAAACCCCTTAAAAACATTTCTACATGGAAAGGGGTGTTCTTATGATGGATTAAATATAGGTTATGGGGTATAACATCATTTATATATCATAAGGGATAAATGGGAGAGGTGAGAAAACATTCCCCATCAATAGGAATTAAAAATTGAAGGACACAACATATGGGGAATTCATGAACAAAAGTGAGAGAGAGGATCCCTTACAAATAACGTATCATTAGATTGAGGAAAAATAATTGACATAATCTTGTGTAAAAAATATAAATCTTCACAATATAATTGTATATACATTATCAAAAAATCATATTTTATTCACACATATTCTCGGAAAAAAAAAATCAATGAGAAAATGTTTAATTCAATGAATGGAAATTGAGTTCATATATCCCTTACCTTATGATCGATGGTGTTCGTGATTGTGATTAACGACCTTAATAATCAATATTATCTTCAATAATAAATAATTCATAAACCTAATCATCATTTAATTTATATTTTTTAACATTATTATGTTCATGCAAGACCTTTTTAATGGGTATTAAGAGATTAAATTTTAATGTTTTGGAAGCATTATTTTATCAGTTTTCATAACAGGTTTACTTGTGTTCATAAATGAAAGTTTATTTGAAATTGGGTTAAACATCCATAATTTTAAATATATATTACTAGTGACATTATAGATGATATTATAAAAATTTTGGGTTAAATAATTTAGGATGATTCATTATAAAAATGTTATTGAAAAATTCTTGCATTAATGTTTCCCAATTTTTACATAATGACCTTGATTTGTATTATTATTTTGAATTATAAGTGTGTTAGGATTTCAGAACATTAAATAATGTAAATTAATTATATTAATACCACTTTCAACCATTAAAAAGGTTTTTTGACCAGTGTTGAAGATAATAATGAAAATGTAAAACAATTCTTCCTTGAGTATGATCAATTAACACATCTCGTACATTGTTTGAATTTATTGTATAAAAGGAGGGGGAAAAGAGACATGATGATGAAATATTACATTATAATTATTCAAATCCAGTACATGTAATGTATTGGAATTTTAGGGAAGTTGGATGAGGTGTGGTCAGAGGAGAGAAACAAAATAATAAAACGTGTAAAATAATTTTAATGAAAAGGAAAGAGAGGTTCACCTATTGTGTACTCCTCCTTGAGAAACTCTTTAAAACATTTAGTTTTGGCCTTTTGGTGAGACCATAAGTCCTTGGATGTGGAAGAGGTCTTGGGAACATTATTGGTTAGAATATATGAATGGCATGAAGCATGGGTGGTGTGGGAGGAAGAGGGGGAGAGGGGTGGTTTATATAGTGGAGGGGGAAGGGTTTTTACATTATTTTAATTTTTATTTTAATATTTTTTCACAAGACTATGAATAGTCTTGATTAATTCGATCCTAAAATGTAATAATTTCACGTGAGATCGAACAAAGTGGGCATACATCATCCTTTCATCACTTTTGATATATTAAATCCAGTGATTAGTCATTATTGTAATTTATTGTATTTCACTATTCATAAAAATATATTGTATTTCAGAAAAATCACAAAAATTCACACCAAATATTTTTCAATCTGTAGAATCTAAATTTGATCTATATTTTTTAGAAAAATGTTTATAAATATGATCAATTTAATTTTTAATAATTACAATTATTTAATAGAAAAATATTAATACTTAAAGTATTCATCTTCATTTTTGAGGTCCCTAAATTTATTTATAAATTCATGTGTATGGATATCATTGTTAAAAGTCACATTAAAATTCATAAGTGTACGTTACTAATCATAAGGGTATGTCACTATTCGTAATGGTAGGTTACTTTTCAAAAAAAATTATGTTAATTCTATCAGACTCTAAATATCATCCTAATACCAGCTGTGAATGTTTGTTTTTCAAAATTATAAACACAAAAGTAGAAAATATAAATTTAAATTCTAGGTTATGACCATCTATTTAATAAACATGTATATATTCAAATAAACTCATAGCATTATGAAAATAGGATACCTAATGAATATAATATTTTTAAGAGAAACATACCATGAAATGTTTGGGGTGTTACTTGTGGAACATAAGGATAATCACCCCATGAATAAATGAAGGAACAAAAATCCATCCATTGAAAATAACCTAGTGTTAATCAACCTCAAATAATCCATCAGACGCATCCTCAAAAATAACATGATCTTTCCAAAACACCACCTTGACATACCCCTACTAGGAAACCTTGAACAATCGCACTAATGTTGAGGACACCATAAAATGAAGGTGGCATCCCTTTATAACAACATATCCAATATCAATATGCATTGTTGAAATCTGTTACATCACCCTCGATGAATCTACTTTTTCATGTGTTTCATAACTATGTGACTTCTTACAAAGTGGATTAGTCGTAATATTTCCCTTTCATGGTGTATGTAGAATTTCAATGTCATATTCTTATAATAAACTCATCCTCCATTACTATCGCATGTTCATTTCATAATGGGAGATGAAATACCTAAGGACCATATGATATGTGAAAATAAAAAATGTGTTCACTCATAATTGTTTTTCTCCATAATATCAACAAATAAAAAACACTACAATGTCGGGATCATGTTTCGCACAGTTATGTTCATGGGTTCATAATTATTAAGAACTATAATGAATAACACTATATATTTCATCAAAACACTTCACAATCCGAGACACGAGACATCACATTTGACATAAAAATCACAATCTTCTATAAAATATTGAAATAGAAGAATTGTCTGACTAGTCTTCTAGATACTAAAACGTAGCTTAACATTGGTCAATCTAGAAGATTGAGTTATAATTTTTTTCCAAGGATATTTAATGAGTATCAATCAGATAGAATTCATAGATAAACAACATTTAATACCCATCTAGACCGTGGAATCTTTATAACTATGAAACATACTTGGGAGATTCCATAAAACATCCATATAATTATTCAATAGATCCATAAAAACTCCAAATTGGAACATAACATGGATCAATAAATTAAATACTATTTCCCTAATATCACACTAAAAAATATATTAGTATAGTTCTAAGTTATGATGAATGCCTTTGAATACCCATATATTCTCTAAGTGCTCCTCCTCAAGCATGGATTACACGAGGTTATTGTCAATGAAACCCACCATGAACAGATTCAGAAATACATTGATCACTGCATTCATTATATACATGAAAATAGATGTATAATTCAAAACACCATACATTATTTGAACAAAATAATAATTTCTACAAGTACATTAAAAATAATCCTCTAATATATCCTCAAAATTATCCTATAAATGATGATATCCTAATAATAAAACAATATTAAATAATTTACAAGATCTTTCTGCTGATCAAATAAGTCATCAATCTATGGAATATGATATAAATTATTCATTGTCACTTAATTTAATATATGGTAATCTATATAGAGATGAAAAAATCAATTGGCATTTTTTATGAAAAAAATTTGATCACCCCAAGGAAACATGCTCCGAAAAAAAACCTCACTAAAAGAGGTCATAGATCTAAATATAAATATCCAAAACATAGAATGTGATATCTTATAGAGAGATATTGATATTAGAAAATAACTCATATATTGTTATATCCCAAGAAAAATCATTTATTGAGGGGGTAATTCCACAAAATATATAGGAAGAAAAACAATTAAACATCCACATCATTGGGAAACACCACCAGATTAACATCTGTGAAACATAACATCAACATGGGAATCATGGAATACATGTAGATAACATGGCACTAACCCATAATATGGTCTCAATCACCATGTAACATGGAAAACACTCCATCACCATCATATAATAAAACCTATATTTTGAAGTATTACATTATATCTTACACCAAATAAATCTATTTCTCATTGAGAAGAGGCCATGTGGAAATATCTAGAAACATATGTTGTCTTTAGAATTGTAGGGATACCCTACAAAAAAATCAACATCTATATATTCTTTCTATAAATTATGTTTACACCTATCTATTATAGTCATTTCTATGAACACTATAATCCTCTCTAACTCAGGAACAAAATAATATATAAGTTCATGTGATATGAAGTAGTCTGTATCTCTTAAGCAAATCAAATTACACACCCAAGTAGAGAAAGAGAAAACATTACCTAGAATGATGTCCAACATTCCTAGAGTTGGAAAAACTAATTCATTAACATGACGAAGACATGTAAAGACATAGTGATGAGGTACTCTATTACATAACTATTCACTCTAATTATAATGAGAAAAAATGAGGGTATCCTCTACATTCCTTATCCTTTTTTTGCTATTTGAAAGTGTGATCACTATCATATTTCTACATCAGATGAAAATTTTTTCATTGTGGAACATAAAAATAGATTATTGATTCCTTAGACTGATCCTTAGAGACACCAACTTTAGAGAAATGAGATTAGTTGTGTTGTGAATTACCCCCAATAATCTGAGAACCCATATATAATGTAAATTGAAAACATTGGAGAAAAACACTTGTACATAGAGAATTCTGATAATGCCCCACTAGTGATGATATATTTCTAGAATGAATACATTAAAAAAAACTCTATCATATAACTCACTATAATTTAGAATAAAAAATATAGTTACATTTACCGAACCATTGGATAAAATGAATCCTTTAAATTCCATGCCATGGAATTCTATTACACATGAATGTCATAAAAATATAAGGGAATGTTCTATAATTGGATTTTGATCTATATCGTGCTAGAGTTTCATTATCCAAGAGTTAGAATATCTAAAAGAATAGGATCCCTTGTAGTCAATGATCGTCACACAATTGAAAATTTATCTTAGTACATCTCCCATAAGGCATTTAATTCCTCAGAATTCTTGATGAATATATACCCCCCTACATACCTGTGTCACCCAACATAATCACCACCTACAAAATAGAGTACTCTTAAGAAATAATCGAATGAAAGGAAATCTAATACTCATCCAACTAGACCTCAATTAAATACTATTTAACATATCCATCATTTATTTATTTATTTTGGAAGGGTAATTAAGAGGGTTTCATCATCATTGATTAATCATTATCATGGTCAACGTTGAAGTAATATACATGCACATCTTAGTTAACAACATCATCAAAATGATGATGGACTCCCACCTCCAATGGGCCTCAAATTGGATTCATACAATAGGGGTATATCATACAAACGAATGGGAGGAATTAAACTATTAAAAAATAAGGAAGGATATATCAGATTTGGAAACCATATGACTTCATATATTATTTGGAAAAAATATCCCAATATATGAATGTAATTTTATAAAACTGAACAACTACAAGATATCAACATGTAATAAAAGAAAATCCTAGGCAAAGAACAGTAATATCAAATAGATTCTCAACAAAACCATGAGCTCATTAAATCATGATATATCACACAAAAAACTCATGTGAACCGAAAAATAGATTATATAGATATAGGGCGATAATAATATGAATAATCAGTTCGGTCCTCCCTAAAATATCTCATATAAAAGATTACGGATGCATGTTAGATCTAGGTGAATAAACTAGAAAAACATAAATTTACACACAAATGGGTCTACTATTTTCAAGACCTTGCAAATGTTTTATTTCCACGTATCACATACAATAGATTATATAATATACATCATCTATAAATGTAAATGTATCATGCTAGAAATTCCCACCTATTTTCTTATTTGTGAAAAAAAATTCATTATCCATCTATCTCCAATGAAATAATCCTTCCCAAAATTCCTTGGAAATTGAAACATATCATAACCCACATGCAACACATCATCTTAACATCAAAATCATATCTGTAGATAGAAAAAATATAGTTTCTGGGATCCACCACTACATATAGATCATGTATTATACCTCAATCAATCACAACCCACACACAACATAATAATAAAAATAATTGTTTTAATTATTATAAAAATAAATATATGTGAATATAACCACAATAACTTATATCTCATTACACACATATGTGGGAAGAAACCACTATGCATACTAGAACCTAATACTACCTGGAGAATAGAGAAATGAATAATGGGGTATTCATACAATAATACCACACCAACCTAAATATTAGAGAATATAACATCTAGAGTACATCGATATCGATCTCCAGACTAACATGGGTTCAATAGTGATTGAATCCAATTAATACAGAAAGCTAGATATTCATTACAACCACATTATGGACAAAAATTAATCCATACTGTTAATAATTGATATCATAACTCTGACACCAAACGACCACTGATGTGGATAAGATATATCATAATAAGACAACTATTTTAAGATTTTTTATTCAATTATTTCCATTGAAATTTCTTAATTTCACTAATTACTATAAAAAAACATTCCCATATGAATAATAGAACCACTTTAAATGTTACTAAGATTTATTGTCAGTCAATATTCTGTTAATCTTTTATACTCATTGGTTAAAAATTATATTATCATTTCATTATTCTATGTAATAGTGGATTATTCCAAATATACCAATAAGTATAGATATAATAGGAAAAAAATAATATATTCAAATACTGATGAATGGATTGGAGAAATAAGGAAACCAACTTTCCAACCTACAATGATTCATTATTAATAAATAATATCTTCTTCCATCTGCACAAATAATTGGAAATACGATCATTAACTAATTCTGTAAACCCCTATTCCATCACCAACACCGCCATTAAAATCACTATGCATCCCCCCATCATTTGATCAAACTACTTATATAAAACTAATATTCCCCACCCGTCCATCACCAATTATCATCCTTCTTAAGAAAACATCAACTATTATATAAATGATCTACATTTAGTGTTATAACATAATGAAGTAAGTTAAATAATTTCTAAATGGTAAGAATTGCTCAGAAATAATGTAATCCATCCTTCAAAAGAAAATGTGATCCAATTGAAATAATAAATTATCATTTTCAAAAAATTATTGTTCATTATATTGAATTAAAATATTAATTTATCTAAGGTTACAACCATAACCATGTAAATCCATATTGTGTAAAAATCATAGAATTAACCCTTAGATGAGAATAACATTACATTTAATCAATTTGAATATGAATGATAAAATTTATACATTCATTATCATAATCTGGGAAAAAATAATTAGTAGATTTACATTTTTATCTAATTTCCAAACATAATATACATGTTATCCTAATGAATAAAAACAATGTAGAAAATAATTTATATAATCAAGTGGAATATTATTAATATAAAATAGAAACAAATAATTTATATAACTAAAGTCCAATTATTTATTTTTCTATATTTTAATCATCATAATGGTTTATTCCACAATCACAAAATGAGACAATTCATGATAAAATAATTATTTCAGAATAAAATTTAAAGAAGGAATGAATACCCAACCTCGATTTATAATTTCAATGGTCTAAAATAATGAATTGATGATAAAGGATAGACTAGCACAAAAATAAAAAAGAAGACTCATTGAAACTTATAATCATCAATTCACTACCATAAAAAACATTATCTAATGGTGTATGTGTAACTTAATGAGATTTTAAAAGAGAAATATCATGTTTAGTAGAAATATGGATTGAAACATAAATATTATAATATAATATAACATCATGAGACACTATGATATATTTTAATTTAAATAATTCAATATTTTCTGTAACTTTTGATGAACACAATTCCAGGTTTTAAAAATAATATTCTCTATAAATATATTATTATTTAAACATAACCATTATAACCTACATGTTATGTTTTCAAGTATGAGTATGACAAACTATATTATAAAAATAATTTTTTTTAAACATTTATAAAATAAAATTAATTTATTTCTATATATTAGAAACAAATTAATAATCATTTGATGGAAAATAATATGATTTTTAAACAGTTTTATTTTTCTAAAAGTCGATTTTATTTAAATTTTTGAAAATAGATTAAAATTTATTTTTAAAAGTTTTATAAAAATTGTTTTAAAATTGAAATTCATATTTAAATCATCATGTAAAAATTGTCTTGGAGTAAATTTTTTATTATTTTCTAAAAATAATAATTTTCTGAATTATAGTTAAAAATATTATTTTTTACTGAAAAATGACTTTTAAATTAAATAATATAAAATTTTATTTATGATTTAAATATTCTTATAAGTATAATTAGTTTAATTATTATTTATTAAATTCATTTTATGTTAATGTAATAAATTAAATTTTTAATTATGATATCAAAACATACCAAATTTATGAAAATCCTCTCTCTAGAAACTAGATTTTCCAACATGCTAGTGGATTTAATTTTGAATTTTTTTATAGTAGTATGAGTCGTTTTTATTAAAACTGATTTGATATTTTAAATTATATTCATTATTATTATTAAATATGGTCAAATTATGTTTTATCAAAATAAATTGTAAAATAATAAAAAAATTAATTAATATAGTTAAGGGTAATACAAGAATGTCTGCATTTAATTTTCTTATAATAAAATTAATATTAAACACATAAAAAATAATTTGATAAATTGAATTTAATATTTATAGTAATTGGGTCAATATTATCTAATAATTATAATAATATATTATTATTAATTGATAAATTACCAGTGTTAAAATAACTAGTTAATGTAATGAAAACTATAATGCTAAATGTGATTAAACATTTATGATAAGAAATAACACGTACAAAAAATGTGTTATATTTCAATATAGGTGTGGATAAACCTTAATATTCGTCCACAAAATTATTCATAAATTTTTGAAGCATGATGGGTGAGAGTTATTTCACAATATTAACCAATTTTTGTATTTAATTAAATTCCTTTTATACTCAATTATAAAAGGTCTCTCCCTTCCATCACTTATTCAAAACTCTCATGCCATTTCTATCATATAAATAAATAAATAATCCCCGAGAAATATTTTAATCCATATTCAATAGTTTCTCGTCTTCGAGAATATAAACCAAAGTTTCCTTAAGAGGAAATCCATAGGAGGATTCTCTACTTGTAAGTAATGAACTAAACGATGGTCTTTCTTTCCATTATTCTATTATGAACTCTAATATTCTATTAAAACATCAAATATACTAAAAAAATTATACCAAATATATATAATATTTCTCATTTTTAGGGAATAATATTTATCAGTCTCAACTTTTATCAAATAAAAAACGAAATCATTAATCATATGTACGACAGACTACCACCTTACGCACTAATGTAACTCGTTTCCATCAACACATCTCAAAATTGGATATAATGATTTTTTTAAAGTTTATATAGAATATTTATGATATAATTATACATATGGAGTTATAATATCTCATAAAAAATCCAATATTTCATTTCCTTTAAAATACGTTAAAATCGGTCATGTGTATAAAAGACCTCCACATCAGGACGCGATGTGATACCTTTTCCACTTTCTTATTACATAGATTGAAAAAAGGGAAATTTTAATAGAAATATATGTGATATATATGAAATTATATAAATTATGGAAAATTAATTTATCATACACATCATTACCATTTCACCCATTAAGGGAATGATATCGTCTCTGGTTCGTATGTACGACCTAAAATATCCACAATGTGATGAAACTTATTTTCAATGACTAATTTTAAATAATGTTTATAAGGATTTATGTAAGGAAAAAAATTTACAATTATAATATTTATATATTTCAAAATCTAATGAAACTATATAAATTATATATTAACCATATCATTCCTGGAAAAATACATTTGAGAAAATAGGGTAGTTAACAAATAAATCAATGAAAATAATGAAATATTATTTACAAACATATGGTTAAATGTTATTATATGACAATATATGGTATTATAAATATATTTTGAGTTTATGGTTATTTAATATAATTATAAGAAACCTATATAAATTATATTTTGTGCTTGTACACATAAGAACGATGTTGATCCTAATGTTAGGGTATCTCATCTCAATTTTACTTCGATGAGACATATTCCATATTAACTATTGATTCCATTTTGTAGTGTATATAAAACCCCTTTTAATATTTTATTTTCATAATATATTTTTATTCTAGGTATTGAATTTTTATATGATTCTATTTATTTCACAAGGATTCTAATTTGAATGTTAAAAATGTGGAAATGGTGAATTTCATAATATCATAATAATTTGGAATTTTTTAGGTTTACCTCTCCCTTGGGAGAATTAGTGGATATTATTATCATAATAATAATCAGTTTTATTCTAGCCTAGTTAGAGATGAAATTATTAATTCCCACATAAAGATATTATTTACTGATTTCCATTTGATTATTTGGTTATTTATAATATCCACGGATAATCATTAAGCACATGTGTTTATTTATATGGATTTATTTGGACAAGATTTATTGCTTCCATTTTATTCTCAGATTATTATATAAATTACACATGTTTTAGATTTTTACTGTTACATATTAATTATTATTCAATAATCATTATATCTTCCTCTATATGCTTAACCTTACTAAGAATCTGGGATGACCACATTCATATGTTTTGTTTTCCCCATGATATTATGAACTTTTTTCTAATTAATATGCATTTTCATTCAAGTGGGAATAATGTTGTTCTCAAAGAATAAATTATATTGTATTTATTGTTATAAAATTTAAATTTGATTCAATTATATATCCTTCTAATCATGATTTCTAAACAATTTGGTCCTTTGGTATGAGATCACTTGTATCTAAAACTAATATAGCAAATCAACAACCAGATATAGGATACTGGGGCTAGGATAATTATATATGGAATTAAAGGATGATTCTTATAATAATTAGCAAAAATGATTAGGAAATCATAGTCTAGGGAATATAATCCCATTAAATTCATTAAGTACAATTCAAAGTATAGGATATAATTCAATTGCTTTTGTATGATAGTGATTATGTGGTTTTCTTATCAATACAAGATTGCGTGGAAACAACAATTTGCTGTGGTTCTAGAACATATATTCTCAGGGGTAATAAATCCATAAATGGACATTGGGCTTTAAATAATTGTTACCTGGTACATGGAAATGTTCTTTACTATGAACCTAGTTTTACCCTCTTAGGTATATTGTAGATTCTGTATTATTACTTATGACTTGTTCCTTTTCCTTTTATTTTGGAAATCAAAAATATATTCTTAATTAATTTATTACTAACTTTTTATATCCAAAGTAGTTTAGATTTTTTTTGTAGAAAACATAATGTTTTACCATACATAGAATTATTTCTTAATTATTTAAGAATATACCCTTATCATTCTTAATTATGACTAGTGTAATGAGTATAGATTCAATAATAATCGAATTACCTATTATCATACCAGGAATAAGACTTGTTTTCCTATATTTCATTTTATCATTTTTTATAATCATACTAAAAAAGTAACAATAAACATCATATTCACACACCTAAATTATTTTAATATTAATTCTATAAGAAAGTCCATCAGACTGAGTATGTTTGAAATATGAATTTGGAATAATTATTTCTACCCAAAGTAAAATGTATTATACAATATTGGTGTGAATAAAAATAATGTCATAATTTTAGTTGAAAAAGATTCATGGAAGTTACAAGTGTCCATGTATTTGTGAAAATGTTTTAGAAATATGAACATTAGGTAGGATATATGACTATTGGGGATTTTCCTATTAATACCCGATCATTAAAATAGTTCTTGTAGTTTATGTAGTTCTTATTGATTTAATTTTCATGAGATCTCTAATTATTACCATGAATAAATGAATTGTTCTTATTCTTTTGTATATTTTTCTAGATTTTGTACGTTCTAAGGGAATCATGGAAGGTTTTTGTCATAAGAATTACATTACATCATCATCGAGCACCCGATCTATGATTAAGATCATCATAATTTATGGGTAAAAAGATGGATAATCCAATATTCTAATTTATGGATTGTGAATATGGAAACACAGATCCAATACGACAGATCGAGGACTACCGAGTATAGGCAGGTAAAACGGATTTTATATTTGTATCAAGGGATTCTCTTACTAATAGAAGACTAACATTCATAAAAGTATAAGGCAAGGGATACAATTTTCCATGGTTTTGTTATTGATATTTTTATTGTTAAAGGATATATATTATTTTTTAAATAGGTAAAAGTAATTATTAAATTGTTATATCTGTTGCATTAATTTTTTTTTCAAGTCTTTTATTCCACTAGGCTTGTTTGTAATTATTTTATTGTAACATATATGAATACTAAAATCATTAATATCATAATTGGATCTTTTGTAATTTAAATATTTTTAATTTTATTTTTTTGAATCTTAAATGATTAAAATTATTATACTATGATATATCCAAAAAATTCATTATTATGATACATTGGTAACTAATCTTAGGGAAATGTCTGAATCTGATATTTTTTAATTAAAGAGGTTTGTGAATTGATTTTGTTTAAAATCTTTTAAACTGATGTTTTTTAAATCTACAATTTCATATCCTCTTAGAATTGGGACACCATGAAAATCTACATTCAATCATAATATAAATGTAACTCATATTTATATCTAAAAATTGGTATCAGAGCAATATGAAAATACTCATATACTTGATGAAATTTTATTTTCATTAATATTACTAGTGTGTAAATGTTTTTTATACTATTTCTTCTTAATAATATTTAATACATTATTGTGTTATCAAATAAAATTTCTATTATGATGATGGGTTTTAATTTAGGATCCATATCTAATATCAATCCAAATATACAACTTTTTTTATTTAGATGATTATCAATATTTTATAGATCGAATGATTACTTTTATTATCGAAAAATGATTTGATTGAATTGTGATGCTCTTTATAGATTACGAAATTCCTGTTAAGGAAGAACCAACTTTTACAAATCATGAAAAAATGTAATATCAGTTGAATTAACGAGTAAGGAACATATTTTTATGTACAATGACAAGAATCATATATAGTAAAATATCATATTTTGATACTGCAAATAGTATTCTGAAGAAATTTGAGGTTACACATTTAGGTACATTAATTCTTTTTGAAATCTGAAGACCAATGCAATGAGATGAATATCATGAAATTGATTTCATAATGTCAATATCTATTTAGAAGATTCATCATATATTTATGAATATTATTAATATTTTATATTATATTGCTGAGAAAGTTTGAAATATTTTTGGATAAAATCATAGATATCATGCAAAATGAATTGGAATATAAGAGAACATTTGTTGATGAAACCATAATTTTTTTAATCATACCCTATATGATCTTATCGGAACCTTTATAGAGTATCTGAGAATACAAAAAATATATAAAAAATAAAAATAGGAATGGTGGAGTATCATTTTCTACAACTATTATACCTAATAATGATCAATCTTCTCAAGGCGTTGTTAGATAAGAAATAAAAAAGAAATTTTTTATAAAATCAAATTCTAGTACATCTGAGGATTCATAAAATGAATTATAAAATAACACTACAAGGATGAAAAATATTTTTGGTAAAAATAATTCCCAATATAGATATAATAATGATAATAAATATTGAAGTGATAATAAGGATTAATTCACTTGTTATGAATGTTAGAAAGATGGATATATTAGTCCAGATTATCCAATACTGAAATGAAAAGGTAGAAAATATAGAAATTCATAAATGAATTCCATGATATTTTACAAATATAGGAAAATAATTTCCATAAATATAATAATTCTTTAGTGAATCTAGAATAGATTCTTCATATAACTATTCAAATAATTATAGATGTAAATAGAGCAACATTGGTCCAATTTTAATAATATCTAGAAAAAATATTTTTTTAATGGATAAGGTATGAACTATTGAAACCCCTAAAAATATTTCTCTTAGATCAAATTATCCTAAATATAAGGATTCAATATCTTATTTTGAATAATAAACCTCCCCAGAACATAATTCTATACATTGTAATGATGAATTCTCAAGTTATACTAAATAACATGAAAATGATAATTCAATAGTTAGAACAAAACAATATTAGCATAATAGAAGGATAAATATTTTAACATATAAAATTTCATACCCTTCTAAAACATTTATATGGATAATTTAAATAATAATAATTTTAAAAAATATAAAACCTGATTTTTGAGAAAAATCCATTATAGATTAGTTTTGATAAAATTAGTTCTAAAACAATTACTAAAGGGGATAATAATTTTCTTATAAAACTAAAGTATGAAATTTCTTCATAGAAGAAAAAATAATAGAACATTACCAATGGTAAATCAAACTTTGATATGATATATAAACAAATTCATTCAAATAGAACTATTTCCGAAATCGACTATACTTATAAAAAACTAGTTTTTAGTAAAAATTACATTATTATTATAAATTAACTCGTTTTATCTATGTGAAAAAGTTGAGGTCATTGGAAAAATAGTTTTTATATTAATAAAGTTCAATCCCTTGGTTTTCAAAATAATTTTTTTTCTAAACAAATATGGATTTGTAATTTTTTTCTAGAACTACTTCGCCCATGAAATATTAGTCACCAAAAGACTAATGATTTTGATTATTATAAAAAAAATAAATCACCAGAATTACGAATTAATGGTATGTGTCTAGTGGGTGTTCTATGTAATTGCAAGGTAACTGAAATTTCATTGAAAATTTTATCAAGATTAAAGGTAAAAATATATCTTTCAGAGACAATTATAATGGAAATATTATCAGTATAGATAACATAGTTCTTCTTGGTAATGCATTAATTTCTAATATTTTGATTGATCCTAGTTTTGAGCATAAGATTATAAGGAATTAGTAAATTATGTGATGAGTGTTATGTTGTGAATTTATAAATGATAAATTTGGATTATAAAATTATAGGGATGAATTTATTATATATGTCAATCGCAAAGAGAATTTTACACTCTTAACCTAAATGAACATAGGAACCAAGATATACCTTTCATTAGTGAAATTGAAGATCAATAATTATTATTGTATTGAATTTTAGGATATTTTAACCATAGAATCATATGTTTGTTGACTAAGAAAATAATTGTAAAGGATAAACTATATATAATATTTGATTTATCAAAACTCTGTGACACTACTCAATACAATAAGCAACAGAAATATAGTTGTAAATCTATTTTTGTTTTATCAAATACAAATTTTCCACAGTTACTACACATAGATTTATATTTTCCTACAAAAAAATGGGTTATTAGAGTTAAATAATATATATATGTGTTTATTGATGATTACACTAGATACCCATTGTGTTATTTTGTTTAAATGAAATAAAATTCTTATTGATATTTTAAAATATTTCTAGACAATGTTAAAAATGAGAAAAACAATACCTTGATATCTATTTGGAGTGATCGTGTTGGAGAATTTGTTAATTCTTATTTTGAAACGTTTTTCTCTAAAATAAGTATAGAACATAACTATTCAGATCTTATAACACCTCATACAAATGATGTTGTTGAAAAATGAAATTTTATTCATCATGAAATAAAAAGATCCATGTTGAGTGAATACTCAATTACTAAACATTTTAATTCTTTAGTGGGTTTTACTACCATCTATACAATAAATAGAGTTTTAATTAGAACCATTATTAATAAGACTATCTATTAATTTTGTAAGGGATGAAAAAAAAAATTCTTCTTTAATGTTTTTTTCATGAAAAGTATTCATACTGAATACCAAAATAACATAAATAAATTTTCACCCAAATATGAGGGTGGAATATTTTTAGGATATACCACTACCTCTAAGGAATATATAGTTATGTTAAAAAAAATATTTTACTATCTTGGAAATAGTATATGTTATGTTTAATGAAACAATCCCATTTGATTGTAAAAAACCACAACCTACATTCTCCTCGAATGTTATTTCAAAAAATTATTTTGAAAAATCTTATAAAAGACTATTATTAAGATGAAAGTAAATAATTAATAGTTTTTGATGTATTTGGTCTGGAAATATTTCCACCCTATGTAATTGAATTGGGTTTTAAAAACACAAGAAGTCATTTTTTAATTGAATATATCCTAGTTATAGTATCCTTATTGTTGTTGATGAACTAGATAAGACTAGAAGTTCCCTATAGAAAAAAATATATGATATTTATTTCATTTAACAATTTGAACTTATAAATCCTTTTGAGGATTAGAATAATGATATACAAGATTATCTAAATGTAATTGTGAAGAACAAAGTTTTGACTAATATTGAATGATATAAATAAATATCTACAATTAGAATAAAATTGATTTTTAGAATCAAATGTCATAAAATTTGAATTATAGATATAAATAACTCAAGACTCCCTTATAAAGGTTATAACCAACAAGACGGAAATGAATATGATGAAACCTATACACAATTAGAAATATTAGAATAAAGTTTTATTCTAATAGCCCTTATAGTATGCTTTAATTTCAAATATTTTGAAATTGATATGAAGTGTGATTTTTTAATAAGATATGTTTAGGGGAAGTTTATATTTAACAACTCCATGTGTAATAAAAAAACATCCTCAATAAATTTATTAATTAAGAGAATCTTTTTACAAACCTAAATAAGCCCCTTGAGCTTGGTATTATAGGTAAAGAAGATCTTTTTTTAAAATATATTTTGGTTAGGGATCTTCGTATCCAAATCGTTTAATAAAAAATTTATCAAAAATATTATGTTAGTTCAAATATATGTAGATTAAATAATATTCAAATCAACTAAAAAAACTAATTTTGTGGATATTAATTGGTTTCGAGGATTGAATTTTTTTAGATTCTATTTTTAAAATTATTTATTAAAGAGTGTATTTTAATGTAATTAAACTATATCTTCTTTTAAGTAACATAATCTACTATGTTTTCAAAAAGATAACATGAACATGTTTTTCGTACCGATGAAATTATCCTAATCAAGACTTTATTCTTCTTACTATCTAAATTTGATTCCAACATTACGATGATAGTTTTTCTATGTTGATTTTATTGATCATTTTTTTATAAAAAAGAAACATTATTTGGTTATTCAGAAATTTTTACATATCTTATTTAGTATGAATATTATAATTTTAGAAAAACCGTAGGAGTTCAAAAGTCCGTAAGTATTTTTATGATAGCTTCTAACTGTCAGTTCATGTTATAATTGTTCTTACCCATTAGATCTGATATGGAATGTGAAACATCACCAAAAATTGATAGTATAAAGGGTGGAACCCTATCACACATTAGACATATCATTATTATTCTGAAGAACTAATATTTTCTTCAAAGTGGCCAGTCTTAAAAATTCCCTTATGTCAGAATCTCTAATATCTTCTCTGAATATGTTGTCTTCTTATAAATATTTCAATGAATTATTTCTTTCGGGAAATTTCAGTGGAATTATTTTTTAAAAAAAAGTATGATTATTCATTGAGAAATACTATAAGTTCATATGGATGGTATTAATTATTGTTATGTCATTCAGATATGGTTTTTGATTGTTTTTAATTGGATCATGTTCATAATTTTAGTATAACTGGTAATTTTTTTAGAATATTGAAATAAAATTTTTCATTCATCATAAAAGAATAATGGTACAATCATTCATTTAGAAAATATTCTATTATTCTTAAAATACCATCAGATAGTGCAGAATATTGTCTTTATCCCATGTAACCAAATGATCTTGTGTCGTTTAATAAGTAAAATGAAGATAATTGCTTACTCGTCCATTATGAAATAATCAAAGTGAATAATATCATCCTAGAATATAGAATATTTTTTTTTGATGTAGGCCTTCTTAATTCTATGAATGCATGATCATGATACTCTATAGGTCACAAATGTTTTGTTTCTGGATTTTCATATGAACATGAGAAAAACAGATTTTATTATGTTCATTTTCCATACCATTAATAACATCATGAAAGGATCCATCGAGTCTCAAATCATCATGTTTCCTGATATTATCATCAGCATAATTATGGATAGAATGAAATATTTCATCATTGATAAAATGTCACCCCTATGAAAATGAATGTGAATTTCATTATTTGTGATACCCTCAAGAGGATAAGATTGAATTTTGATACTGAATAAAAATTGTTTCTTTCAGAAGTATATCCATAAAATAATGATGATAAGGGAAATATTGAAAAAAAAGGAAGAAGATATATCATTAAAAAATAATTTAATAAATCCAAAATATGTCCCTAATGAGATAAGGGATTTATGGATGTGAATAAATACTCAAAAGAAATAGGGGGTCCACTTATTAGCATTGACACAACTGAGGCCTGTGATATAAAGTCACATGATGAGGATGTTCTATAAGATGAATCAAATAAGAATAAATAGAAGAGAATACTTTATGAAATTAAGCTCTCTAATAGATTATTGAAATCAGTAGAATGTCCTTCAACTTATGTGATTCAGATACCCCAGAATGACCCAAAAAATTCATATATTTTATTTTATTTTCATGAAACCTCAATTGGTAATATTTAATTTCCCTCAATAGAATATATGTTAAATATAATGTAGTTGATGAATCCATACCTCTATAAGTTCCACAAAAACCATCAGAATAGGTACCAACTAGAAAAGATGATTTAAGAACCAAAAGCTAGCTTAAGTGATTGTTTTTTAAATTAATGGAAATAGGTGTTCTGGGGATTGATTTTTCATCCAAATAAGAAGGTGAATAATAATGTTAACACAAACAAAATTGTGTTAAATAATAAATATATGAAGATAAAAATAAACAATATGAAATCAAATAATATGATGAAATTGAAGTGGATGAAGATGATGAAGATGAGGGAGGGGAAGAAATTTAAAATGATGATAAATAAAATTTTCAATATTATATGATTTTATCAAAACAATCACTCTCATCAACCTTAAAGTCCATTTCCAATAACTGTTGTGAAGGTACATGTTCTAAAAAGAAAACATTAACATCAAAATCAAAAGTTGAATCCTCTAATAAGAAAAATTATAAAGATGGAATTGTAAATAAAGATTGTAATTAGGATTCCACTAATGATGATGATATCATTTAATTATGATATGGAAAGTAATTTATGGGAAAATTAAATCAATCAATCTCAAATAAAGTTAAAAAAGGAAAAAAACATGTGGAAACTAGAACAAGTCACCCTTAAATTCCTGAAATAGAAATAGAATCAGAATCAGATAATGAAATTACATCACAAGGAGTTGATTATGTTAAATAATACCTATATGGGATTAAATAAAAAATTCAATAAATTACTTGACATGAATCAATAATGGAATTGATTCTTGAAAATCAATGTTTAAAATCAGAATCAATAAAATTTTTAACTGACATGCCCATCAGTTTAGATGGTGATTTAAATTTTTATAAGAATCAATTATAAATAAAAAATGTAAATCAATATGATTATGAAATGGTATCATAATATTGATTACAATGGTAATATTCATGAACTTAGCCTTGTTAAGATGATAAAAGTTTTGAATTAATCAAAAATATATTTTAATAAATTATCCAAATATATTACACCGTGAGTAAAATTTGTGTAACTATTCAGAGATTCAACTAACAACCAAACTGAAGATGAAAAATAATTAAATATTATATAAAATATATTTTCAATTAGAGTTATCAAGACTCAAATATAACAAAGAAGAAATAATTCTCTTAAAATAATAATGAAGAATTAGATAAAAAGGTTCATATTCTTGAATAGAATTTTGAGTCTAATGAAAATTAGATTCCAATCCTGGATGAATAGATGGAGAAGCTGTAGTTGGATAGAAACCAGTTCATGAAGTTCAAATATTTTTACAAAACCCTTATAAAGAAAGACTATTTTTTCTGAACTATTAATGTAATTTTTTTTTCTGATTAATGACTGATTTAATATATTTATCCAAATACAATTGCATAAATGTTTTCCAAATCATTAATGGTTAAATATTCATTAATAATTTTTATAGATGATGAGTTTGTTCATTAAATACATTGTTTCTAACACATTTCATGTAACACTTGATTTTTTCATTCCCTTTTGGAAATCACAAAGGGGGGTATTTTATGCCATAGGCGGAGAATTTTATATAAAGTGGACAATATCACAACAACGGAGAGAATATAATCCTTAGGGATTGATTTTATCCTAAGAAGGAGTTAAAGATATTAATCATACTATTAACGTGAGTAAAAAACTCATGGGAGTTAAGGATTGAAGTTTAACATTGAATATGAAGTACCTAAAAGAAAATGGACGATATATTTTATGTTAATTTTAAATATGGGTTTTATGGTTTTAATGGTGGAGATTGATGAGTCAAAAGTTATAGTTATGACCATTTCCATTCCATTTGTTTTAGAAATCACAATTAGTTTCTTAATTATGTGATGAAAAACTTTATATGTCTAAATTATTTTAGAATTACAATGTAGAAAACATAATCATTAACATAATTAGAAATTGTTCTAATTTTTTTTAAGAATTTTAATATAGAAATATTCATTTTGAATATCATTAACAATCATGGATTTGATAAAAATCGGGTTTAAACTTATCCAAAAAAATATAAGAACTTTTATCTTTTCGTTCATTTTAAAATATGTATTTATAGAAAGAATGATGATGGAACAAATAAAAATTGGATTAGAACTCATAAATATTATCATAATGAAATTAGTATGTAAGTCCATCAGACTAACTATGTTCGAATTATAAAAATTGAAATTTGATTTCTAAAGTATGGAGAACAAAATTAACTCTAACGGTGTAAATTAAAATTCCATTGGACTTTCAGTTATAAATGATATGTTGAAGTTCCTAATATCCGAGTCTTTGTGAAAAAACTCATAAAAATATGACCAATGTGAAGGAAACATGATCATTGGAGATTTTACTATAAAAAACCAACCATTCAATGATTTAAGGTTGTTGATACAGTTCTAGACAATTTCATTTTTTCAAGATCTCTATATATTACAATGTGTGAATGTCTTTTTCGTAGAATTTTTTAAATTTTTATGGAGTTTTTTCTTAATAAGAGAACCTTGTAAATATTCCATCTTAATAATTTCTTTGTATTATTATTGTCTGTCCAATCTATGATTAGAATCAAGGTACTAAGGGATAGAGAGATATATAATATCATAATATAAATAAGGTATTGTGGGGATAACAATAAGGGGGGAATATATGAGATCGAGAATTTCTATGGATAGGTAGAAAGGACGAATCGTATATTCATATCGAGGGATTTTCTTATTATATAATTATAGAATTTGTTGTAAGTATAAAACAATGTATACATTTAGCCATTGTTTTTGATTACCCAATACTTTAGGAGAAAATATATCTATTATTTTTAAATTTCATTAAGTCATTCATTCTTTATTATATATTTTTCATTATGTTTTATTTACAAGTCATTAAATATACAGTACTTGTTTGTAATTGTTTTACCAAAACTTATCTGAATATGATAAACATTAATATGGTAATCCTAACTTCCATGAATCTGATCTATTTACATTTATTTTCTTGAATATTATGTGATGTAAATTATTATACTATTATGTATATAAATAATTCTTAGTTTACATTCTTTGTTAATTAGAATGTTAGACAAGTCATAATATTATATTTTAACATAGAGCGGTATGTGAATTTATTTTGTTTATGATTGTGTAAACTATTCTATTTAAATCTAAAATTCAACACCCTATTGTAATTAAGCCATAATGAACATTTAATTTCTATGCTAATAGTATTTTAACTCACATTAAAATTAATCATATTTGTATAGATTATGTAATATTTTCACTAAAAACAATTATGAAGGAAATAAAAATATTTATATTATTTCAAAACCTTCCAAAGGAAACCATTTATTCAATTATGAATTTAACCATGCATAAATTATTTTTATTTATCTAAATTGTTTCACTGGTTTTGGGTTTATACATTGAGTTTAATATTTTAGTAATCTAATCCAGTTCATTCTATTGATTATTAATGGTTATTGTAGGATAGAATAGAAATTCCATCAACTCAAATACCATATGTAGGGATTAAAGTCTTTAAAAATATAATGATGGTCTTGTGGGAGAAATAACCTGACTAGTCAAATTATAAATATATTAGGATATTAGAATATGGATTTAGAATTATCATTTCCCAAATAGAGAAACCAAATGATCCAACATCTGGTGTGACAATTTTATACCACTATATGCATAAATAACCTCTATAAATTAATGGAATTAAAAATACATTTGTATCAAAAAATCTATAAGTTAAATATTTAAGATATTTCATGGTTTGTAATGAAATGATACAGAAAATGTTTTCAAAGAATTCAATTACCTCTAAAGATATTTTGATGAATGGTTGTAATTGATTCAAAAATCCATGGATGAAAATGAAATAACAGACATGGAATAGAATAATTTAATGGAAGTCTTCTTAAAAATGTATTTGTTTTCCAGAAAATAAGATTATATGTAGAGAAAATTTTTGAGTCTATGAGAAATGGAATAAATTTCTTTATTTATAAATATAGAATGCCAAGGTTAGGAAGTTATTCTATCGACTGCATATGTAATCATAAGGGTGATATTAACTATTTCATCGATTAATTAAATCCATCAATTTGATTGGAAATAATCTCCCATATATTCTATTCATATGATGACATTGTATCATGTGCTATAATGATTGTTTGGGGGTTCTCCAAGTTATACAAATTAGAAGGGAATCAATAGAAGAAGATTAAAATAGAGAACCAAATGGAAAAAATGATGAAGGGAAATAATTATATCCCATATGTGATAATTTTGGATGGAAAACCCTTGGTCATTTCTCAAAGGGAATGATATTTTTTAACATGTCTAGGGAGAAAGGCCTCCAAACTATTGACATAAAGGTATTTAAATATGATTCCAATGTACAATGATTCAACTGTAAGGATATGGGGAACTACTAAAATTATTTCGATACGAATCCAGGGAATATACCTCTAAAGAATATACAAGATTAATGTTATGTGCATGTTGTAAAGATCACCAATGAAGAATGATTGAATTTATTATTTACATGGATTCAATAATTATTTTTAGAACTATGTTTTCAATTATATAGTCATTATAAAAAATCATGAAACACATAACCATTGTACATAAATGATATTTCTATATGTATTTGGATGCATGTATTGAATGACTATAACAAAATTGATTCATTGTCAGGTTCATAGTTTTTTTTAAAATTACTGATGGAAGGTAACCCTTCATATGTGATTTATGTTTATATAGCAATTATATTTATTTATTTATGAGATAGGAATTTTGAATTTAAATTGGTTATTTATTTTATTGTTTATGTTATCTTTTATGGAGTTTACCGCATGTTCAGATTTGTGGAATATATTCGAAAGCCTGATATTTTATTTATTAAATAATAACTATTTTTATTAATGTTTTATGATGGTAAAGGTATTAATATTTATAAAATTTGACCATAAAAGACACTATATATTATCTATGGAGTATAATGATGATTTAGTTCCCTTCAATTTAAAATTTTGGACTTTTAATTTGCACATACATATTTTGGTTGATTCGTAAGTATAAATATTTATTAAATGGATTACATTAAACTCGATGAGAAAGTAATGATCGATAAGAAATTATTTTAATATTTTATAGCTCACCTTAACCATTTTGGTAATGGAAATTATTTGGAGACATGAGGTATGGCTTTTAATTCATTGGTGAATCTTAAGATCCGTTTTATTTACTTTTTGTTCTTTAAAAAAAAATATTAATATTCATTTTATCAAATGAAATATGAAGTTGAAATTTATATAATAATAAAAAAATATGAAATTATAAATTAGTGTAATGATATTTAATTATATTGACCATCTAAATGGTAATGGAATTCACTAAATCTAAGAAAATAATGTTGAAAAAAAATCTTAGTACATATATTTTTGATGAATAGGCAGTAAATTCACTCATCGCGTATTTAAGTATTTTTGTTTGATAATATTTCTTGATTATTCGATTTCATATGATCTATGATCTATATCACTCTCTATAATTATTTATTCTTTTCTTAGATGTCTGTATATTCACATCCCACCACTATTTCCCAAATTGGAAACCAAGTATGAGTTATTCCAAATGACATTTATACTTCCCTTTTTCTCTTCTCATGAAGATATTTTAAAATGATTTTTTATGATTTTCCTTTCCTATAAAGTTGTCTTCAAATGTCAAACCATTTATTACAAAGATGAAAATTAAATTATAGTGACAAAAGTTTTCTATGTGGGGAAGAATCTAGCACTTTGATGTTTTAAAAGAAAAATATCATGTTTTATAGAGTATTTGAAATGCTACACCAAGTGTATAAGTGAATTCAAACCACAATAAATTATTATATTAAAATTTCACATAATTTAAAATTCATTAATAGCATGTGATTTTCACTACATTGGGTTTAAAATAAATAATATGATCTATTAAAATTTTATAATTTAAACATAACCATTATCACCTAGCCATTATGTTGATGGGTTTGAATATGAGTAAAAAAATAATTATAATTTTTTGGTCAAAAATTTTAAAAATAATTAAAATGAGACATTGTTATTATGAATAATGTATGTATGATATGAAATAAATTTTAATATTTTCAGAAAACAATATTTTAATAAAAGGTGGTTCAATTTCACTTCGTTAACATAGAAAATAATTAAAATTTACAACATAAATAAATATTTTTTTAAAAATTAAAATCATTTTTATATAATATTTTCAAAATTATCGTTTAGTGAAATCTGGATAATTTTTTATGAGAATAATATTCAGATGAATATTGAAAAATAATTTTTTGATTAAAAACTGCAATTTTGTATAAATTATTTAGAGGATACATTTATATTTCTTAAATATAAATTAAATAAATTATGATACAACATATTAAATTTATGTTATATTAAATTAATTTTTTTGAAATATGATATTAAAACTTATTATACTTATTATAATTTTGTATTTTGAAAACTGCCTTTTCATTGCATCATCGTGTTTAACATTAAATTAAGAGTTTACACATAGGTTAGTTGAATTTGATAAAATATATTCCATATTTTGAATAATAAAAATTAATATTGTTTAATAAGTAAAACATATTTTTCCCTAAAAATTAGTAAAAACAATAATTATTTAATTATTATGGTTATGGTTAAAATAAGGTTGTGTGCAATACATGCCCTTGTGTTTGAATTAATTTCCAACACACATAGATTTATTATTTGATAAATTTGATTGAATTTGTAGAATTTTTGAGTCAAAATAATAAAATATGTATCATATTATTTTTGTAATAATGGATAAACTACATTATTTAATGAAACTAAATACCATAGAGAAAAATATAGTTGTAAAAGTGAGTAAAAAAGGCTAATGAGTATAAGGTTTGAAAAATGTTATCACATTTGTTTTGGAGGTGTGTATAATAATTAAATTCCCCCAAAATCCATTATTTTTCATTTTTTTAGTAACTAATCATGAGTTTTATTCCCATTATTGACTAGTTTTCAGTATTTACAAAAATGCAACACCTCTTTATTTATAAATGGAACTCACCCTCCTAAATTATTCACAATTATTAAGATATTTTACTAGAAAAAAACCTACCAATATACCATCCCAACATCCTTATCCAAATTGTAGTCCTTCATTTCTTTCCAAAAAACCATCCATGGGTCCTTAACAAGGTATACAAAAGTTGTTTATCTTGGAGATGGTAAATGTCTTAACAAAGATCCTTGCCTTTTTTAATCTTTTATAACCAGAAATTATAAATTGAAATATAGAATAAAATAAAAAAACTTCCTATAATAAATATATATGTTATTATGTTGATGTAATAATATTTATCCATATCCACTTCCATGGAATGAGAAATGAAATCTTCAATCGTGTGTAAGGCAGACTACTACCAAGCAAACATGTGTAATTTTTATTAAATATACACATATCACGGTAGGATAAATTTTAGATTTAATATATATATAAATATAATATCATATAATTATACATATTGAGTTATAATACAACAGAATCCTTCTTACTATCAATTTCATTTAAAATATGATAACATCTCTTTGAGTAAGACAGACAACCACCTTGTTAAGTATTGTGATTCATTTATTTTATTTATTAAAAAATAAAGTAATAAGGATAAATTTAATTAATATTTGTGATATATATTAAATTATTAAAAAAATTAATCTTGATAGATCATACGCATACATATCGTATGACCCATTAAGATAATGATAGCAGCGCTAGTGCGTATGTACCACTTACTATGTCCAAGAAGAGATGTGGTTCATTTAATATGTACAGTAAATAAAGAATGATTATAAGGATTTATATAATGGAAAAAATTTAAAAAAATACATAATTCTGGATATAATTTAAAAATATACTATGCACATGAAGATGAATATTTAATCTAAAAACGCAACAGAAAATAAGGAAACTAACACTCCAAAATGAAAAATAATGATATATTATTAAAAACATGGGTGTAAAATGTTATAAGACAGTAATATTTGGAATATATATATATATATATATATTAGTATGGTTTT
Organism: Viscum album; assembly: GCA_963277665.1. Lineage (NCBI taxonomy): Eukaryota > Viridiplantae > Streptophyta > Magnoliopsida > Santalales > Viscaceae > Viscum > Viscum album. Next base: position 300,345,031 of record OY728136.1, read on the forward strand.
TTAATATATATGTATATATAATAAACATGTATTTATTATAATGGTGGTTTTGTCACATATGAAGGAATATGAGCCATATAGAAGGGTTTCACATCTCATTTTTACATTCACGATATATGGGAGAGATTCACTATATATTCCTCTATGTAGAGTATATACTAACCATTTTAATATGGTACATGATTAATATATTTATATTTATGTAATGTAATTATTTATATTATATTATTTCTTTCACGGGTCTTATAATTCAAATGAGAACAGTGTAGTAAGATTGTACTTCACAATCTCACAATGTTAGGGATTATTTGTGTTTATGATTCCGTTTGTGGAATTATTTGATATTTATATATTAAAATAAGTCTATTTTATTCTCCACTAGTTATGAGTGAAATTTTTTATTTTATAGTAATTTTTGTTTATCATTTATATCTAAAATATGTGAGGATAAGTTTTTTTGAAAATATAACTTTATTTATCACTTTGGATGAAAATACATTTCCGTCAAAATACTCATTTTCTAATTTTTTTTTTAAAATATCTATATAATTTTCCAAAATACTTATTAATTAAATTTTAACTCATGATATATGTTTTATTTTTTTTTTGAAATATTTTTTTTATCTCAATGATGAATATTTTATCATTTTCAACCAGTCGAATAGAATATATTTAACATATACAACATTTATGAAATTTACTACCATAATTATCACTAAATGTTTCAAATAGTACTTTATAATTTTTAAAATAATATTTTTAATGAATATTCTTTTCAATATATTTAGTTGGTTTTTGTTTTCAAAATTCGATTTTCAAATTGCTACAGTTATTTTTCTCAAGAATGATTTAAATAAGATTTTCACGAAATTTATATTCTTCAATAAAAACCCCTTATTATTCATACGTTACTCTAGGGATATTTATTAATGACTGAGTAAATATTATTTTTCCACATGGTTTATTTTAAATTATACAATGGATGCACTATTTTATTCAACTTTATATTATGAATCTTGATGGTTTATGAATATGTTTATTGATTAGTGCAATTATTATCATTTTTATGTAATTTATTCATATAAATGATTATGTTGAGTATCTTTCATGATATTAATATCAGGAATGGATGGAAATTATTATGTTATATGTGGGTCTTTGAATTATAGAACCTCGTGATGAATTGGTAGGTAACATTAGAAAAATCAATTTTCAAATATAATGGGATTCTAAATGTAGTTTAAAACTATATTTTGAAATGTATTGACATTTATTTTATGATATATGTCATTATTAATTCCCTCATTCTGACAATATTTATTTATTTCCAAGTTATTATTTATTTACCTTGAAATATTGAATATGATTATTAATTCATAATATCTTCCACTATATTCATACCCTTACTAATTTTCTATGATCAATACATATTTTTTCCCATGATACCATGAAGTGTTTTGTGATTGTTATAGAGGGTTATGCTGATGGTAATAATATTATTAAAAAATAAAACAATATTTTATAATTTAATTATTCAAATGTAAATGAGATTCAAGTATATATATCATTTTCTTAGACTGTTATACTATTAATTACATTTTGATGAGATCTATTATTTCTAGAACCAATGTAATAAAGTAACCATAAAAACTAGGACAATCAACTATGGGTATTTATACTATAGTAGTTAGAAATTAAAAAAATATAGAAAAAGGGAATAAATGGTGTTGGGATTCGACCCAATCTAAACAAAGTGAAAAGGGAGCCAAGATGATCGACCTAGAGCCCTTTATTTTTAGAGGATATCCCACTATAATCCAAAATGAAATGATAATTTCCTATTGTACAAATTTTCCCTTAGTTAAAGAGATGAAAGATCCAAATATGACCCAAATCACCAAACTCGAGTATTTTAAAAACACACTAATGTTGTTTTGACCGTTACCTCTCGATTATACAAACCGGGGTGGTTCCTATGACATCCACTATGAATATGCTCTATGTCCTAGTTCATATAAAATCAATAGTTTCTATCCATAATTTCCAAGGAAAAGGATTGGTGAAATCCACTTCCCGATTTTCAGAATGATATCCACCATCATTTCACACCTAGTACCAAGGCCAACAATGGAATATTTAAACCGTCGGTATTATAACGGTTTAAATACAAACCAAAAAAGAATTTAAAAATATATTTGCAAGCTATTTTCTTCATCATAGAGAACCTCAACACCACATGAACAACCACTGAGCGACTAACACCAAAAAATAATGTCATCATACCCTCCATTAGGGCATGGTTACCCATTTAAAGGCCAAGCCACTCCCCTATTTTCTAGAATTCTTCTGTATGGACACCTACAGGGTGTGGTGTCCACTAAAATATACATTAATATTTGGTTCATGTTACTTAATATAAAGATATAATCTGTTATAAAAAATTATTAATAGATTTATTGGAATCTATTATAAACATAATAAATATCATGAATTCATTAATGTAATTAAATGAACAGTTTAATTGGGAATAAATTTACATTTATATATTGAATAGAAATGAAATATAACATTAAACGAAATAAATCAGGGATAGTTATATAATGAAATGAAATACATTATTTGGGGAACCACTAATTTTATTAAAGCCAAAAATTCTATCATATTCCCATTTAAATATTTTTTATGAGAGGAAAATCAAAAAAATCACATCATCGTATCAAGTTCCTCACATTACGATTGAGTATGTTTAGTTAGTTGTACCACCCTTGAAGCCAGTAAGATTTGAAATGTGATTCTATTGATTTAGATAAACCACCTAAAATTACAATCATGATAAGGATTTGGAACCATTAGTACATGATATACTTGATTTAGAACAATTATTCCTTTTAAATCTTTGTTTATCCCCCATTATCTTTCATTGAGTGCTTTTAAATTTTGCTTTCCCAATCACTTTATTTATTATTAATAAACATGTTTCTCCCCTTTTATATATTTAGTGGTATTATAAAAGTTGTTAGCCAGTTCAATTATTCCATGGAATTCTCAATCATGAAGATGCGATGAAGTTCCACTCTCTACCAAAGTGAACCATTTTGAAAATATAGTTTTATGCACAATGAGTTAGGAAATATGGTGAATTGATAAGTTCATGTGGATGTCAAATTGTTCATTTACATATGTGGAATAGAGATTATACTACATTCATTTTCATAAGATCATAATCAATGTTTATACATTGTGTAATCTTGTATGAAAAGAAGAAAGAATGAAAACATAAATCATTTTTATCTTCGTAAACATAAGGGAAAATCAAAACTAAATTTAATATTAAAAAATTCATATTTTTTTAAAAAAAATTTAAATATAAATGGGGTATATTTAATTAGAAATATAAAATATCCATTTTATCAGATTATCACTCAATTGTTTAAAAATAATAGTGATGTAATTTTGAATTTTTTATAAATTTTATTGTTGTTATTTTAAATTATATATCAATAAAATGAACATCATTAATTGATAAATATTTTTAAAATGTGTATGTTCTATAAAAAACATCTATGTCAAAATAAAAGTTATTTGGGAATAATATAATTTATGAATAGATAAAATTATTTGGTTATAAATAATTTTAAATTTATTATAAAAATATTTATATCAATCATATTAATAAAATATTCCAAATAAAAAATTTTATGATTTAAAATACCTTTTACCTAATTTTATGTAATTCATTTCCATTTAGAATTATATTTTTCTATTAAAAATCTTTTGGAAAATTTATAATTAGTTAATAATACACAAAATAAGGTAAAATTGTATATTTGTAGAATTTAAATTATGAAATATTTTTATATATTAATTTAAATGATCTAAAATAAAATTGGGAATTTTATGTGAAATTATTTAAACCTCATCAACTACATATGGGTTATTAATAACATCACTGATTAAATAGTTAATTTTAATTTTAAATATAGTATTTTTAATGTTTACAAAATATATGATTTATTATAAATTATTTATAATTCATAAAATTGCTTGAAATATAATCTGAAATATAAAAAGTTCATATTACGTATTAAATATAAATAATTAAATGTAAAATTACATTGTAAATTATTATTATGCATTATAAAATTTATTTTATTAGATTTTGTAAAATAATAACTTGTTCCAATTATTAATTAAATTTTTATTTATTTCAAGAAAGAAATATGATTTTTTATAAATTGATTATTAATAATGAAAAGAAACTTTGGTATTTTTATCAAATTTATCAAATGGTGTTTATAAATTTGATAACTGTGAATTTGTTTTGGAAAATAATTTAATTAATTTCCAAATTTTCATTAATAATAATACATTATTATTAATGATTTGATATTGTGAATAATGTTTTCAAATTTTAATGTGGATTAATTTTTTTACGAATCATTATATATGGGTTTTAAAACATTGAATAAATTATATTTTAACATTATATTTTTTAAATTATTTTATTTAATTTAATATTATAATGTAAATTTATAAATATTTTATAATAAAATAAATATGGATAAAATATAAATTTTTTATATTTATAAGATGAATTTGGGATAATTATGTTATTTAATATTATTCAAATAAAAATGAAGAAGTTATTAAATGATATTATTTAAATGAAATCATAAATGTATTGATTAAAAAAATTCTATCATATTTAAATAATTCGATGTATAAGATTTATAAATCAAGTATAATAGTTTACATAGGAGATAATTAATTTTAAATAACATCATGAAATAATATATATATATATATATATTGAAATTCTATATAGTGTAAAATATGAAAGACATTTTATCAATACATGATATATAAGTAATTATATCTAAAATCATGTGAGAACTATACTTTTTAGAATAATTAATCATTTGTTATGGTATGTTTTTACTAATGAAAAGGATTGAAAATTATATTAATGTCATCATTTTCGAAAATTTTAATTTATTTAAATGTTTTTCACTTCATTACTCATATATATATGTTAAAAAAATTAAAATCATTATATATGCGATTAATTTATTTTTGGAGCTAAATAATTTCCGTATGTTCTGGGTATGACTCTATAAAATTTTGTTTTTATATATCATTAACAGAAACAACAATTGATGATTCTAAGTTGAATTTATTTTTTTGGCACAATTTTTATATATTAGGTGTTAATCTAATCAGGAATTAATTTCTATCTTCAATAATGTCTCCCTATAGAGAGAGATATAGGGTTAGATTTCCTACCATCGTGTAGGATTGTACCTTGTCTGATAAGGTTAATGGGGTTGATTTTCTATCAATCATGGCCTACTCATGAGGTCATTGTCATTAAAATATGCCTTTATTCCTGTATATAATGTGTCAAACTGGCACATGATTATGATTCATTATAATATATATGAATATTTTTGGCATCTAATTTTTTGAGAAACCCAAATAGTGGGGTTTTTTAAAATATACACATTAATATGGTTAAAAAAATAAATTTAATGGATGTAATATAGATTCTATAATTGTATCCATATAATCTTCATTACAAATTTAAATGAAATATGAGAAGATAAATATTATATAAAAAGAAATAGTTACATATTAAATACTCATATGATGCATATTAGAATAAAAATTATTTTAAGGTAAACACCTATAAATAATAGGAGTGAGTTTATAAACAACGTGACACTTTCCAAGTATTTGATCATAAAACATGATAGGTCAATATAAATTTGGGTTCCCAATGTTTATCTTTTGTAAGGTAATCATATAATGAATAACCTGGTATTAGAATGTTCAATAGTTCTTGAAAAATCATGGATCCCCTTTATCATCATTTGATAGTATATTATTGGGGTTATCTTTTGGTTATAGTTGCAGGGAGACCTGACAATAATTAATTTACTAAAGGAATATAATTGTGTATTATATATACGATATATTTGAATTAAGAGTTATCCACATGACTATATAATAGGCATAACTATCATTATTGCGTTAATTCCCTCCATATGTAACTAATTGGAAATAGAAACACTAAGGAATAATCATTTAAGAGTGAAATAATGATTCTTGGATCACTAAATGTATATGATAGACATTGTCCACAAATTTTGTGGTGATACATTCATTAAATTTAATTAATGAACTGATATAAAACATGATCCTCATATGATAAATTCTTTTTGTACAAAAAAAATATATTCATGAACATGTAAAACATTGATATTTATCCTTGAAATGCTATTATTAATGTAATCAACTTTTAATACTAGTATCATAACAAGCTATATAAATATATTAAAATTTTATGTGCCAAAAAAACATATGTTGGAGTAAAAATGTATTCAATTTTTTCAACAAGTGAATCGATATTCTTATGAGACAGAAAATAATTTACACAATGTTTAAAAGTAATTACATGAAAATTGTACAAATGAATCATATTATCCAATAATATAATTAATATGGATAAGCATGTTAATGATTTTAAATATTATTATACATGTTAGTGTTCATGAGAGATGGGGCTTCCATAAGGATTATTCTGAATAAGAACATAATTCATTTTTTTAACTATAGATATGTTATGAAAATATGAATGAGTTAACGAAAAATATAAATTATATTATAAATTGTTTGGAACTAATAAAAATTTAATATTATTTACATGTTCTGATGCTATGTAAATTTTATATATTAGTATATGATTAAACCAGAATAAAAATATTTTAGTGGATAGTCTAACAATGATTCATCAAATGGATAATATATATCATTAAAACCTGATATTAAAATAGAGATATGTGATTATATGACCTAAGGATTGAATTTAGTAGGGAATCTAAAGTGTATTTTGAAAATCCTTATATTTTCTATGTCGGGTATCAACATTATTGAATAATATCATTGGTTTTGAATTTTATGTCATATTGAGTGTATATTTTACACTTGTTGTAAATTTATATAATTTTAAAATCATGGGACGAACTGACACATATTATATTATTCATTCAGTTAATAAATAATTTTTTTACATCATCTATTTAAATGTCATGAAATATCATTTGAATCTTACAAGGATGCTTATCATTATCTCCTTTTCTCTAATTGATTTGAGGTTTTTTCATTAATAAAAAATTATTATGAAAAAATTAAACAGTTAATTTTATACACATAGTTTACGACTCATTGTAATAAACAATATTCATAAAACTAGAAGTTCACAAAAAATTGATATATGATAGTGTTATTTATCCGGGTATTTTTTAACATGTAACGTATAATATTCTTGATTCCTATAAGGGACATATTTTAGAATACTTATTTTCAAATAATAGGGATCATAACACAAAAAGTACCATATATGATATAAATATGTGTTTTATTTGATAAATATTCCAAAGAAATGGATATAAATTTATTTCATTACACAAAGTACTTGGTGTTTCATATCATCATATTCGAAATAGAATTTCATATCTAAGAGAATACTGGGAGTATATTTAAATATAAAAAAGTTCAAATTCAAAAAATAAATAATTTCCCCATTTAAATTTTAGTGATTCATCATCTATTATTTGAAATAGATAGAAAATTTTACAGTAAAGTAATTAATTTAAATTTTTACATGTATTTACTTTGTGAAAGTAAATATCACTTATTTAAAAGGATTATTCTAGCATATAAAGATAATTTCACTTTATCACAATTGTTCTCAAGACACGGTGGTTAAAACAAATTTAAATAGAAACATTGATATTAAATGAAAATATTAACATAATTAGTTCCAAATAATATGAAGATAAAATATAAATAATTCTATGTATAAATATATGTTTATATTATAACATATAGATGTTATAATATTATAGAGTTTTTGAATGATCAAATATTGAAATAGTATTAATATGAATCATATGACTCACCGTTATTTAGTATATAGTCAGTCAATAATAAGGATTATTTTGATATATTTATTAAATAATAATATAATGTTATGATAGGAATTACATGTAGATATAATTAGTTTACTAAACCATTATTGTGGTATAAGGATGAGGGGAAAGTGTAATTTTTGAAGCGTAATAAACTATAGAGATTACGATTGACAATGTTTCATGGTTTTATAATAATGCGTACAATTGTTTAAAATTAATTTTTTCGTAAAATATATATTACATGAAAATTTTAATGATAATATCCCCTAAAAAGGTATTATTTTATGTTATCCCTAATTGATTATCATAATAGAGTATAGAGGGTTCTATTTATATGTTGTCTTTATAGTTTATATATTCATGTACTTAGTAAAAATTTCATTGTATGAGGTATGAATAATATAATTATATGATAATATGTACTAACATAATACATAATTTAACCATCCAAATTATATCTCATTGAATATCTTCTACCTACTGATATACTTAGAAATTTACTAACATAAATTAATTTCCTGACCTTGTCCCCTTAATGAAACTGCAGTAAGGGGTAGAGATCGTGATTATGCGTGCCCTATCACTAGTAGGCCCCAGGTGTGTAATCTAGAGTTGAGGGTATAATAAAAATGATTATGGGAGGCATTATCCTCTAATAGAAACATTTCGAAGAGAAATACAAGAAGGATACACCCATCAACACAAACTAAAAAATATAAACATGAAAGAAAACTAGGTGAAAACATACAATTTCATACAATACTATATCAATGGAAAGGTAGACTATATGTACCCCGAAAGGCTGAGATGCAAGTGACTAGGTAGGCCAAAAAATCCTACTAAACTAGGAGCAAGTAATATCCGCAATGATCTCCAACCAACCAAAGATGACTAAAACAAAATTTCTACAAAAGAAAGGTGAACATAAAATTATACTTATTAGGATATTCCCCATATCCTCTCTTGTGAAAAATGATGAATGCATACTAAATAATATGGGACTATAATTAAGTTTACTAGTAAACAAAACATGTATACTATGTTCCGTACCTTACTATAGAAAACACTCATAAGGAATTTCATACACGATATCTGATAATATGATAATGAATCATCAAGGGTACCCTTATCCCACTTCCACATAGGTTTTTTGCTCTTCCCCAACGTCACAAAACATGATTTATATCTCTATAAATGAAAGCCAACATAAAAACCGATGTTAAATAATCACAACTTTTACCTTATGCATCTGACCATCACATAATCCCATACCACATAATCATATATATTAAACAAGTAGTTTTTTGAATCTTCCACAGTCTTCGAGATGTGTATCATATATTGATTCAGTATGAGAATCCATTATTTCTCATACATTTAATATATACCACAAACCATCACAACCTATACTCATCACACCTACAATTATCCATTTCGATACTATATTGGGTAACACATTTGTTTGAAATAACCATGAGACATAATAAACCACTACACACATATATGGGAAATCCAACCAGCATGAAAACAAGATCCACTAAATATTGATGAGATCAGGGTCATATTGGGAAGTCATCCATCCATCCTCCCACTAGTATATTGGGGAAAACATCTTTCAAAAGTCAACTAGGGGTCAGTTACCATAACAAAAATGGTAGTGAAGTGTAGTAAATAACACATTATACATAATCTAATATAGACCACAACCACACTATGGGAATAACCAAGTCATAGACTAAACAAAAGCTAATGTCACTCGGACTCTTGACTACCATGACTATGAATAGAAACCCAATATGAACACAATAATTTAAAGAGATACATTGACTAACCATTTTCATTATTACATATTACATTATATTTTTCAGCACATTATAGTCCATTCCCTCTATGAAGAATCCCAATCAAGGAATATGTATATCATGATTGAAATCTTTTACCATTTTCATTCCATTGGCACCAACCCCATGTGTTAAACTTTTATTTATCAATTATTAGAATCATTCCATAAAATAAATACTATAGGTAAACATTCATAATATATGACCAAGTCAAAACATGAAACCAATCACTTATATATTACTCAGGAAATATTGAAGGTAATTATGTTAAAACAAGAAGTTGAACCATTAATCATCAACCATATTCATTAGAGAGCATATCAAATTTCAGCATCACATCATCATGTGATACCATAATTAACTTATTCCATCCATTAAAACATCATTGATAGACCAACAAATGACTCCAATATAGTAATAAACTACTACCACGTGATGTAAAAATACCTTCCCTATAATAGCATCCATCCCAATCTCATCCATCCCAAGTTCACATCATATTCGTGCCATCCAACCCCTTATCACCCTAGACATACAAGGATATCCCATACGAAGATCAGATAATATTTCATAGAAATTCAAAAAACTAGAGAACAATAGAGAATAAGTAAGATAAAAAATACTAGAAAAAATGGAAATATAGTCCCTAAAATAAGGAATCCAATACTCAAATATAAAAGAGTTTTCATCACACCAAAGTTAATGCTCTTGGCCCTCTCAACAAGACCAGAAAATCAGAACAAATAAAAAATCAATATCATAAAACAATATTTTATTCCATATTGATTTAGCAGATTCTTTATTCCCTGGTACCATCTGTTGACATACTAAGGCGTTAATTTATAATAAGGCACCAAATTAATAAAAAACTAATATAATAATTCTTCTAAGAATCCATCAATTTTCATTTATTATACCCTTTTAAGTTATTTTCATGAATAAATATTTTCTTAATAAATATTCGTTATCAATTCCATTATTCAAATATATGAATATATTTAATTAAACATGCATACTCACATCACTTTGATTATATTCTAATTTCATCAATCACAGGATTACAAAACATTAATTTTTAAAAAAATAAATCATTATATAATTATTTATAATTTAATTATATTTTTATGATCTTTAAAAATTTCAATAAGATACTCCAAGAATAACTATATGATAATAAATGATAGCCTTGGTGTCACACAATTAAGAAAAACCAGTGGCAAAACCAAAATCATAGTATAAAGACCCAACATCATCAACATAAGAAAAAAAAATTTTAATTAATCTGGCTCAATAATTATTAGGGTAATTACACATTCATACAAATGAATGAATCATAAATATTTTATGGTTGAAAATAAATAATAATATAAGAAATGAATTTCCTACCCCAAATGCATCAAGTTTTTCTACATGATAACATACCATCATTGAGGTTTTCAATCACATCTCCAATAAGAAACCACACCCATCCATATATTCTTCAGCACAACCACATACCACTAAAAATCATTATATTAACCATGGTATCAAAATGGATTATTCATCACTATATAGGAACCGAAAATGTTAGAGATGTCAAAGGGTTATATTTAAAAAACCTCATAAAAACTGATAAAGGCCCCCTTTTTCCACATTAATGAAGATTTCTTAAAATGGTCTTTTATTAGTGTTTTATTAAGCATTGTTAAAGGCCCCCTTTAATAATTCTATAATGAACTGATAAAGGCTCTGATGATAAAGGGTACAATGTTTTTCCTATGCCCCACCCCTTATCATCGCCCCCCTATTTATTAGTGCTCCCACACGAAAATTATTAGTATTCCACCAACAATTTATCATCGCATTAGCGTGAACCCCAATATCCAATATGATTTGAAATTTGGACCTCTAGATTATAATCCATCACACATGCCTCTCCCCTATACTGTTTGGGATTACATTATAATATATATCCATATATTTATATATATTTCATTATATTTTTTATCCATATATATATGTTTGTGTGTTTAAATATATATATTCCAATATATATTTTTTAAATAAAATTTTTTATGTATTTATTTATTTTGAAATGGATATTAACTCTAAAAACCCTTGAAACATAAGAAAACATTATGAAACTCTAAAAACCATAAAACAGCTAAATATAATAAAATTACCATATCTTCTGATATTGGAGCCCATTTTAGATTCACAACTAGAAAAATTGAAGCACATGAAGCGATATTTGATGTGATATGTTGTATAGGCAGAACAGACAGTCAGATCGAATGTTATATCAATTTAAATTTTAAAAAACTGAGGTTGGCGACTAAAAATTAATTTTTTTGAGAAATTATTAAACGTTTTTTTTTATTTTGAAAAGAATGAAAAGCTTATAAACCTCATTTAAATACCATTTTTGGCATATATAATTTTTTATGATTTTATCTGATATGTAGTAGATCCCCAATGGGCACCTGAATCAAATGTTATGACTATTTGTAGTTCGAGTTTGCATGCTATATTTTTTGAAACAGAAATATATTTTATTCTTTTTATTATCACATTATTTAAATCTAATTTAGATTTAGATATCTAAATAATTTTCAATTTTTTTGGAGCATAAAAAAATTTCTCAAATTGAAATTTATAATCTTTTTATGGTTTTTTGGTTTTTAGTGGTTTTAGTGTTTTTCATATTTGGCGGCCTTTCAAACAAACATAACATCTGAACCATGTCTCTGTTTTTCCACTACCACATATCATATAAAATCATGTGATGAGATATACAAATAGATAATCCTCATGAACCATATATCACATCTACTATCTGCTATGAGTGTATGTTAATGATTTTTTATGAATTATACATTTTATTATCACAAGTAATAAAGTGATAATAAAAGGGGGGGGGGGGAATCTAACATCACTTTAAAAAACCACTGATAAATACCACTGATTAATGATATATTTATTATATTTATTGATAAATACACCCTTTATCATCACTTTTTTAGATTCTTGGATAAATACCGATTTTATCAGCACTTTTTTACTAGTACTAATAAGTGGGGATCCATTATCAGGTATTTTTTCAAGAACTGATAGTGGTACCAATATAATAGATTTTTTAGCTATATTATATAAACTCATTAACATTGACAAAAAATAACAGTAAATGACCTCCTTTAGAAATGATTTTTATAGTACCATGAATGCAAGGTCTTAATAGTGCTTTTAGAAAGAACATTTAAACACATAGCACTGGATAAACCCAATTTTTTATTATTTACACCAAAAAACCCAATAAAACCCAAATAAAAATGTGGGAGATGATCCTCAATCACATTTAGTAAATAAATATATGGAATCCGACTGAATAACAAATTTAAATGGAGGAATAACTCACCTTGGATCACCACAGAACAAAGATGGAAATCCAATGATATATCTCCATCTATGGAATAACAAAACCCCAAAGGCATGGATATAAGATAACCTCTAATCAAGAGATAGTCATAGCATTATGAGAAGAAAAAAGGTGTTGAAACTATTAATAATGTGTTTTTAGGGAAATTACATGATTTTTAACCCTTAAATCTCATATAACTATCAGGATTTGGATATCACCAAAAAACACATCTCTGATGATTATTAAATCCTAATTATTTACATTAAATTATTCACCCAATGAAAATACCTTGAATATCCTTCAACCTGACATACACAGTGTGGAACAGTTACATGTTGTTTATTCTCCACACATTAATATTTTATTTATTTAATCCGTCTAAACTCAATCTAATCCTCCTATAAGGCCCATGAGATTCAGAAACACAAAAAGGGTCGGTCTAAATGAATAGATGCCCTTAAAATAGTAATCATTACATAAGTTTTTAGATATAAGAAGAATGATAAACATCATACTTGGATACCCTACATACACATGTAACAATCTAGACATATTTAACAATAGAAAATAGGGCATGTTTCTGATTAGGTCATTAATTAGAGTGAAACCAAGATAGGAGTATTCCACATGACTAAAGAGTTATGATGTATATTTATTAATTAAATTAGGATGATAAAAAGATTTAATATTATTATTTGAGTCATATATGAGGTGTTCATCTATATATATGTAGTAAATGTGATCTACACAACTGTACGATGAATGAAGTGTCACATATTCATTGATTATGTCAGTATCTTTCCAAGAATCATGAGAACATGAGTTGGTCTATGTTGTATCAACATGTTCCCTTTCTAGTTATCACTCAATTTCATTTTAAAATAGATTATATATTTATATATTTGATTTATATGGAACTTATATTGGTTTATATGTCTTTATTGAGTTATGAGTATGCTTGATGGAGATCACACCAGACCCCATTGTAGCCTGAGTAGAACTTATGATATTTTTGGTGGATTCTTTATACTTACTTCTATTAAATATGGATTTCATTTTTTTTCCAATGACGTTAAGGCATGAAGGGTTAAAAATTTTAGAATATGAATAATTATTATGTTTTAGAAAACATTTATCTTCTTAAATAAATAGTGTGTGATAAAATTGCATCGAGAATGTGTTTTGAATGAATTCCCAAAAAATATGAGTTTTTTGAATAAATCCATTTACTAGACATTAGTTCATGTGCGGGATTTTTAGATGTGACCCATAATATGAGTTATAGTTTTGGGAACATATCTTCTCAAATGGATTAATTAATTATAAAAATTTAATAATGAATTAAATGGAATATACTATGAGTGGAATGTGTAATTAACAAACCCAACATTTCCCACGAGTATACTCCCCAAGTCATCCTATACTAGCCCATGGGATTACGACATTCACTTTGTAGGCATATCACACAGATGAGAGGCCTTCTCCTTAAGTACTTATACCCACACCCAAATAAACCCCCCGAAATTGTGAAGAGATATAAAAACCAAAAAAATAAAATTAATGAATACATCTATCCCAAACTATAGTACCATAGAATTACCAAAAGCGTAGAAAAATTCCTTCCCGCTAGGAACTATAAAATTGTCCAACCTACACAGAAAGAGGGGACATCATCAAATGTACCTTCTATAAAGTTCCTCATCCATGCTTTGATAAAAACCAATGTAGGTCTGCCCTACTAATATTTTCCTACCTCGGGATCTCTAGGGACTCCATAAAAAGGAAAATTGTTTTCATGACATAAAACTTGTAAAAAAAATTATGGGTAGAGGTGAGTATAATAATTCGTAGCAGGCACCCTAAAATCCAAATTGAAACGGTAGAAACTGAATGAAAATGGTATGACTAACATACCCAGGGGAAACCCCATCAAGAGAGAAACTCCATCTCAATCAATACTTTAATATACAAGACAATCCCTTTCAGTCCAAAATCGGTGTCATTATAGAATCATCAAAACTTCACAAGGACTCCCATAATCACCAAGATATACAAATCTCAGACTCCATGTCTCATGTTTTTATGAACTCAATGATAGATACAATATTATATTATAGTATTGAAATGTAAAACATAAATAGAGGAAAACATTCCATGAGCTCAACCATCCTAGATGGAACCTGTCTGAGAGAAACACTCTATTATGAAGAACTCTACCATTCTTGGTGATATGTCTAAGGGAATGCAATCCATAAGGTACAAACCATGATGTCAAAATCTAGTTCCCAACACTAGAGGTAGCATCGTTTCTAACCTTCACCCTTCACAAGATTATAACAGAACTTGTGGAGATGATTCCCTCACTAATGCACAATGTTTAGGGAGCTTTACACTAAACTATTAACCCTATGAATCCTTTATCATGATAGAGAATGAAGGTACTCGTACCTCACCATTGTCCTACTATTGAGGGTGTAATAGCTCTTAAATACCCTGAGAAACCTTTGTTTCACATAAATGGAGTTTCCCACACCTCAATCTGTGGAGGTATAACTAACTACCAAAAAAATATCACATTTAACTAGTTGAGGGGCACATTCCTCATAATTATACTAATAGTATAGGAAGTTACAACTTCAATGCAATTCATGATCCATAAATCTTCTCCATGAAGGGGTAGTATTACTTTTTAAATGAGGACCCATGCCCTAGCAAGACCGGGGAGTTACACTTAGAGGAGAGAGGACTCGCACCTTGATATGACATGGGAGTAGAAATCCATGGGTAGAGGAACCCAACCCTGGTATGGTAAGGGAGTACCACTCTACATGCTGGATCACTAGAGGGGACCCATTCCATAGAAAAATAGGGGAGTACCAAACCTAGGCTAGAGGAACCGATCCCTGGTATGAATGGGGAAAAACAACATTAACAGAATAACTTTTATGGAGGAACCACACCCTGAAACAACATGAGAGTTCCAACTCTATGGATAAAGTACCTACACCATAACATAATAGGGGAGTATCTAATATACTTATACATCTCATATAGAGGAATCTTTCCTTAGCATAACAAGGTAGTACCAACTCAATAGATAGAGGACTCACACCCTATTCCAATTAGGGAGTACCAATTATAGCTGTCTAATTAAAATGGAGGTCCCACACCACACCTCAACATGGAATAATTGTCCCCAAATAAATAAATTATATGGGGAACCAACACCATGCTCCACCACGGAGTAACAACCCCAAATGAACTAACCCATCGGTGTAGATACCATTCCCACACTGTGGGGAGTCCCATCTCTACCAAAGAAATGTGGTAAGGAAACCCTCACCTTGATTCCATAAGGGATTACCCATCAAAATGTATCTCTATAAAAACCACAATGATATTCAACAATAGCCAAGTGTTGTAGAAAACAACATCACAATAATCATATCTCAAATCAAAAAACATCAATGTGACGGGTACTCATGCCATGATACAATAGAGGAGAACCACTATTCCATGATAAAGTGTATTAGGGACCAAAATCCTGTGTGAAAATGTAATGGTACGAACCATGACGTCAACCGAGGGATCCACCCGAATAACTACACATGGTAAAGTACCCCAAATATAGTTTCATGACTGAATCATGAAAAATTGTATCTTGAAGGTTCAAAAAGTGGAAAACATCATGTTATATGTAAAAAAATACTCATGATAGGATACTCACAAGTATAAATCCATGTTCAAAAAAAGTTGTGTAATGCAGAATATCTCATAGGGGAAGACAATATGCACTAGGGTCCACACAGTTTGTAAACCCACCTGTGTGTGTGGCCATGTCACATGATTACACACAATTCTCGGATATGTAGGAATAAAAATGGTGAATGATACATAAATAGAATGTCCTACCTCACCCATATCCCGACCATGTGTTTTAACCACATGGCTCAGCAGTCCATGTAGTACGCACAATGTGTACAACCGGGTAAATGACATGTCCCAAAAAAAATTCATTTGGATATGTATCTTTCCCATTCTCCTATTTGGAAACCTGTTTAGATGTTCTTTGGTAGTGTACATTTCCACATCCATGTACTATTAAATGAGAACCCAAAAAAAATCATTTTTTCACTAGACTTTGAGGATATATAAGGCATTTAACTTCAATACCCAGTGTATAGTCCATATAAGTCATCATCCATGAATTTTAAGTACACATGGTGGGTATCAATAGACTAAACGACATTAATATTTTAATTCTATATGGGAATTAAAAAGTGATCATATGGATTTAAAATATATTTCCATGAAGCCAATATATTGACCTTGAAGGGATCTGAATTATTCTTAATAAATCTATAACCCCTCAAAATAATTCATTATGAAAGAAATTGGTAGTAAAACTAAAATATGCTTAATTTTAAGGAGAAACGCCAAAGGTTTGGGTGTAGATAAATTCATGGATCATGTTTCTCTTCTATCAGATGATGATCTATGCCATCAATGGAGATCGACGACACCATGTCTCTTATGATTGACTCGGTTTTAGTCCTTCATCAAAAGGGAGGAGAGGAGGGTTCCTCTCTTTTTGATTTTTCCACAAAAACTGGGGTGGGGGGTAAAAATTTAATTTAATTATATTTAACAAATAAAATCCTTTTAGTATCCCACCTCTAACTCGCCTTCGATTGAAAACCTAAAAAATAAAAAATTTATCATCAAACATAGTGTAAAAAGTAAATTTTCAACTAAACCTCAATCTTGGAGTTCCAATCTCGGAGACTTATTAGAAGTTATTCCACATTTCAATATAAATAGTGTTCATATGAAAAAATATATTTAAAAATTTTAATATCACCTTGAAAAACATCTATGGGCCCATGAATCTCACACTGACTCAGTTCTGGGCATCGAAATATTCATATAAATATAGGAATGCCTTATAAGTAATAATACGAGGCATTACATTCTACCCACATTAATAATTTTCATCTTTGAAAAGATAAAACCTTTACATAAAAAATTGAAAATGATATCACCAATGGAAATCCCATGACTGTGAGATTACTCAGGGTTCCCTTGCTTCATAAAAACACACACTCATTTGAACCACCAAGGCCAAACCACACTCAAGTATAGATCCAACTAGGTTGACATCATGCAAACATTTCGAACATGTATCTTTATAGATGATAGGTTTAAAGGAACCAATAACCAGATCCTCACTATTGTCATGGTGTCTCGCGATACACCATGTTACTAACCAGACGTAGATAATGATGTAACAACACAAGTCATATCCACTCATGGAGGAACCCCACCAAAACTCTTCAAGCGTATATCATATAAATTTTAAATTGAGTACATGATGGTAAAAAAACAAGGAAGGGATACACAAGTGTAGATACTATATCATTCTAGGAAACTGATTTATGAACCTCAAGATATAACACAGATCATCAAACTAGAAAAACTACTGTACCAACTAATTACATCCTAGATGAGTATACATGGTAAGAAACTAACCACACATGGGAAACTTCATAGTGTCAAACCATATTACTAAAAAAATTTCTATGATAGGATCTCTTTTAAAATGGCCTTCCACATATAAGTGTAAATCAGGAAAACACCACTGGAAAATCCAATACCTTATTTGAAACTTCAGCACAAAATCTCACCCTTTTAACACAAGTATAATAATATCATGAAACAAACATCGATAGTATAATATTTGGATGAAATAAACTTTCCAACAAAATATTCACAAAACAACAAAAATCTAATTTGAAATAGTTAATCTTCCTCGTGAATCAAAATCCATGACACACAACACCAAAATAGTGTTCTAATGACACCCCATGTCACCCTAGGTAAAAACATGATAAATGCGTAGAATGAAATGTGTACATCACAATAATGACTAAGAATTAATAATGTAAATGTATAAAGGACACATAGAATGCGTCTATCCATTCCTAGAGCCTCTCGGGAAAATGAACATATGGACTACAATTGTCCCTACCTTAACCTTAAACTTTCTAAACCTAGTGTGGACCTCCTGTAGAAAGTTATTTTAACACCTTGAATCACCTTCCACCTCCCACTTCTCTCCCAACTCCTCTACCATATATAAAATTATTCCAAACTACAAGCTCCAAATGCATCCTTTTCTATGGAGGATTAGTGACCAGTTCTCCCTTAGAATCACAATGGGGAGGAAAATATCTAGAATGATTTCCCCTGAATTCATAAGCATAACAATTCATCTTTTATGACTGGCCTAATATCTAGGGTCTCTCTTTTGTTACATTCCCATGTAATTGAGTTTGGGAATGGGTATTACTCCTACTGTATGATGTTATAATTTAACATCTTCTAACATCCAAAAATGTATTTTCATCATCACCACCACTATGGACTATATCTGCCTATCCCTCCACCAAGATTCTTTCAAATACTAGAGCTTACTCAATTACACAACATAAGTGGGAGGGTATAATGAAACCACACCATCTCAAATGTCTTTTTGGTTTACCTGCTCAAAATTATGATATCTGAAGAAAGTTATTAAATCCATATCCAAGGAGTAACATGAATGAACTATGAACCTAACCAACATCTCTTCCACAGTCATGCTACCCTACTAAAGCATTATATGCCTTTGGATATTCATTGATATCAATGTATCTTGGTAAAAATATTCCGCGAATAGTTTTATGAAATTTACTCAAGTGAGAAACACCACATAAAAGGAATTTATTACTAGAGCCCACCATTTCCTTACCAAACCTTATATAAGGTTCAACTATAGGACTACAATCCTATTGGTAGGATTCCTCACAAGGAGGAAAACACGAGTGATTGCCTCAAGCCATCCATCAACATTATGGGGCCTTGGATCACCCTAATAACTCATAGGTCGATTCCTTTTGAACTATTGTAGTTAATTTATCCTGAACACATCCCCAAGATAAAATATTTCCTAAACTAGATAATCCACATGTGTTTGATCATCTGTTGGTCCACTTAGATGTATAACCTCAGATCTAGTTCACTCTATTGAATCCTTATCACGAAGTGAATATTAATCACAATCACATCATAGAACCAGTTATAGCTATTGTAGTAGTTCTATCCTAAAATATAATCAATACACATTAAATTCAATGAATATATCTGGTGAGATGGCTCAATAAAGAAAATTAACCCACAACCCGGTAAAATATAATACATGAACCATTTTTCCCCTATGACCAGTGTCCGATTGCACTAAGTCTGTAAGAGTGTTCTCAAAATCCTATTGAATAGATACATCATCCGCCATACCAACACCAAAACCTATATATTGATTCCCAAATTTGAGAAACCCTAATATTGTTGTTGTAAAACCAAAAATGATGTCATGAAACGATTGTCCCAAAGTGGAACCTACTATGATATCAATATGTCATGACCAGTCCTAATGAGCCCATTATGAAACACCTGAATCCCACCAACATTCGACCATGGGCAGGAGACTACTGATGACTAGGAATATCACACATAAAGGACACCATTTCCTAATCTTATTTTAAACAAACAGACACCCGAAAACCCCTCAATGTAATATTGTAGAGATATAACAATTTGAAAACTGAAATTCGTGTATAAATATATTGCCATCCAGAGTGAAAAAATGTAGTGAAATAAAAAAAGGAAAACCACATTCCCAACATAAATTGTAATAGTGTTCAACATTCCCAGAAGGTGGGTATCACATTGAAAAGAAACTGAAAAAAAATCTCATCGAACCAACTCTGGTAAACACCTCGGTCAGTCTATGTAATAAATACCTGCCTTCCATGGGTCCTCTAAGAACTCCATCGAAGGTTATATGGTCTATACAAAAAAAATTTATTAAAGGCTTTTGTAGGTGTTTGTATAAAAATATTTATTAGTTACTCTAAGAACTAGAATGAAATGGGAGAAACTTAATGGAAACAATCTACTCAACATATCTAGGGGGAAAATAATCGAGAGAGAATCACAATCTCAATACATCCTAGGTAATACATGAGAAGTATACTCGGAACATAAGGGGTGTCAACCTAGACACATGAAAACACTACATGGAATCCCGCAATTACCCAGATATAAAAATCTTAGACTCTAAGTATCATGTGTTTCCAGCCTCATAGTAGGCAATATGATTCGACTCAAGGCTCTAAAAATGACATAAAAGATGGATACCCCACTCCATGAGGCCAGTCATCCCATATGGAACCCATATGACAGATATAGTCAATAGGAAAAAACTCTACCATTTATAGTGATATGTCTAAGAAAATGTGATCCATCAGGAAAACCCAGTAGGAAAGGCTTTATTACTAAACACAAGAGGTCTTATTATTTGAAACCTACACCCTGCACAAATTTATATGAACCCAATTGGAGAGGACCACCCCTCACAACAGAACTTAGTTAGGTTCAATACTATATACTATACAGTATGTGCATCCTCTCAAATGATAGATAATAGAGGAATCCACACCTCACTACTACCCTGAATTCGAGGGAGTATTAGATCCTAACTAACCTATGAACCCTTTACCAACCCTTAATGTATTATCTCACACCTCAATACAATGAGGGAGAACTAACCCTAATTCATGTACAACATGTAAATAGTAGAGCGGCCTAACCCTTATAGATTTGATCAAAACAAATGGAACTCCAAATCCATTAGAGGACCCACTCCCCGCTTCATCATCAAAATAAGGGAGTACTACTCTATATTTAAGGACTTGTGCCCTATTACAATATGAGTGTACCACTCAATGGACAGATGACCCACACCCTAATACGACATGGGGGGGGGGTAAAAAATATTGTATAGAGGACCCACACCCTGGTGTTATATGGGATTACCACTATACCGGTTGATCACTATTGGGGCATGCACCCTGGTAGGATAGGGGAGTAATGACCCCTGGATAGAGGTAATTCTCCCTAGTACTATAGGGGATGAAAAATTCTTCCATAATGTCATATATTGAAACTAGTACCTTGGGATAATAGGGGATCTCCAACTCCAAGGATAGAGGACCCCACCCTAATATGGTAGTGGAGTACCCACTCTACATATCCATCCCACATAGAGGACCCACACCCCAGTACGACAGGGGAGTAGATACTCCCCAAATAGAGGACATGCACCCTAGTCCATCAGGGGAGTACCAACTCTATTTGGATAATGAGTATGAAGGGTCAACACCCTATCTCAGTAGAGGAGTGACATCTCCAAATACATGAATGATTCCAGAAACCTACACCCTAATCCATAATGGATTTCCAACCTTGAATTAATAGCCCCGTAGGTATAGAACATATGCTGATGACATGGGTAGTCCCATCCACACTAAATAATTGTGGTAAGAGAGACTCTTAACCTAATTACATAGGGGATTACAAGTCCTAACATCTCTCTCTAAGAAGCACACTAATCAAAATCAGAAGTCACATTCCATATAAAGGATCATAAAGCTATCATAAATTACATAGCATGATTTCCATGGGTAGAAGACTTGTTCCATAACACAATGGAGGGAACCAATTTATTAGACTAAAGAGTCTATTGGTTCCACATACTATAAGGAATTAGAATGGTATCAAACCTAATGTTAATTCATTGATCCACCTTGATCACTACCCAATGTTAAGAACCAATAATAAAAAATTATGCCTGAAACATGACACATCATATTTCGTAGGAACAAATAGAGGAAATGATCATGTTCTACATTAAAAATACATATTATAGAGTACTCACAAGCCTAAATATGAGTTCCATAGAAGATTATACATAAGGAGGTAGATCTCAAGAATATTTCATAGGGGTACATGATGTGTAATAGGGTCCACACTTCATCCAAACCTGCTCGTATGCCAATATATATCTCTTATTAACACATATTGGAAGACTATGTGGGTGTACATGACATTTACAACACATAAATATTGTGGCATACTTCACTTGACACCCAGCTGAGTGTTTCACCTACACAACTCAGCCATTTTTTGTCTCACAGATGGCATGTCCCAATGAGTACATGGTGTGTCAAGTCTAAAATACCAATTGGTCATATATCTTTCTTGTTCCTCTGTTTGGAACTATATTCCCATGTACATTGGTTGTGTACTTTTACACATCCATATAATGTTACACTTATAAAGATACGACCTTAAAACAAGACATAATATTGAATTAAATGAATACTTCACATTAAGTATCATTTTAGGATTAGATTTTTAGAGAGTTGGGCCATAACTATTACATTACATCTCAAAAATTATAAAGTAGACACTTCTAATTAGGTTTCATTTTTTTCATAAAATAAGAACTCTTGAAAAAAAGTGTCATGTCTAGTTCCATGTTTTACACAGCATAACTTTCCATTGATCCCACCCATGACCCTATTCATCTTTATGTCCTGTGAAAAACATTTCATAACTTGGGTTGACTATAAAATGATCTGTAAGGCTTATAAAAAAAGACAAAAAACATTATATCATAAATACATACATAACATAATATCTTTAACATACCTCATTAAATCATAAGCGTTACAAAGTAAAAAAATTATAAAGGTACCTTGTGGAATCCATAACATATTTACATTGCTTCTTTAACAACTACATAGGGAGTTACTTTTGGAATACCCATCACAATATATTACCTAAATCTCAATGTAGAAACATTCACATTTACCTCTATCACATTACCCAATGCAATGGAGAGAAATATCGGGCTCACCCGCCCTAGGATTTTCACAGAACCACCCGTATATGTAAACAATGCCCAAGAACCATAACATAATCATAACACATAACATAAGAATACAGTAATGTTAAAATTCCCACATTGCAATCACAATATATCATTTCAAGATATTGAACAAGATATTGAAATAATAAATCCATTTTCAAAACAATTTTCAATACCAATATATGAAATATAGTATTTGGTATTTATTTAATTTTTAAAAACATTCCAGCTTGTTAAGGAAGACAAAAGACCAAATAATATCACAGTGGTGGAAAAGGTCATTGTCATCGCTTACATTAAAAGAAACATTATTTTTTGTCATTTAGTAAAACTCATCATAGAAAAATATTCCATTTTAATGAGATGAAATGTAAAATTTGTCTATAAAGTGTATACATGAATGTTTTGTGTAAAACAAAATATACCTCAATGAAAGGAGATTGAGATGAAGTCCCTTACCTCATGTCCAACTTGACTCGATCATTCTTTAATATCTTCAATAATAAACAAATGTTAATTTAAAATTTCATAAGAACATTTTTCAAGTTTATAATTTCTTTTTAAATCACTTATTACCATGTTATAAACATTTTGTAATCATTTAAGTTAATAATGGTCATTTGGTTAATATTTGGTACTTCAGTCAAAAATGGACTTATTATAAATAGAAGTTGTTCATGCGGTCAAAATTTCATTATATCCAGAATGATATTAATGATTTAGATATCATATATATCATATATATCCATTATATACATGTATTTATAATAGTACATTACATTTGAAGGTATGAAATGAAATGCACCGTTCATTGTGGTAGTAAGTCGTACGTACGCATGAACTCTACTTTCATTTCTATTTCATATTTTCAGGGAATTAAAACATAATGATACATGGGTATATTATAAATCCAGTATAATATCATATATCATTTCATTAACTACATCATTTATATGTTCCACGTTTGGTATGAATGAGTCATATCACATTGAGGGGGCGGTAGTCCGCATTCCCTCAAACGAAATTATTGCGTTTACCCATTGTGGAAACCATAAAGGTATGCTATAAAAAGGTAAATAAAAAAGCATTAAAATTTATAAAAATTATATATATCATATATAAATACATTTCTATCATAATGGCCACTATGAGAGGCGGTTGGAGATATTTGAAAAATCATTGTTTCATGATGCAATAGTTCGTCGTCCGCATAAATAGAATGTTCTTTACCAATTAGATGTAGGTGTGTATAAGTATAGTTTGAATCCTTCTCATAACAAAAACATAGTATATTTAGGATACTGGTGTTGTTATAAAATAAATTAATAAAAATAGTTTAGGGGGTTAGAGAGGTAAAATAATACAAAAGAACTTATGAAAATACGTTACCTTTAAATCAGGTAACTCCCTTTGGTTTGAACCAAAAGGGTTTCTTGAAGTGCCTTCTGCCTAAGGTAAGCCTTCTAGGATGAAGAGAAGAATAATGAGAGCTTATTTGGGAATAGGGTGGATGAAAAAATGGTATTTAGAGGTGTGATTAATGGGTTATAGGAGAGGTATTTTTCGATGGGGGAGAAGTGGCTCTTTAGGAGAGTGTGAAAATATTATTTTATTATATAATGATTTTCAGATTCTAATGGTCCAAAACTTATTAAATTAGAATATATGATGACTCATGGTCGAAGAAAAATCATCCAATATTAATTTCACTGGTTTTGGATATTATTTTAGTTATTAAAACCTTATTTATTTATATAATTTATTAATGAGGTAAACACTACATCATTATTGTGTGATAAATAATTAAATTTATTTGATGTCTAAAAAATAAAAAAAAATACAAAGACGTAGGAAATAATTTTTTCTATCAAATGAATATTTATAGTAAAATATATCAATTACATAACTCAACATTATATTTTATTTAGAAAAACAAACCATGTTTATGATATTTTTATTTTTACTTTAAATAACAAGTTATTAATATCATTGTCTTACACAAGTGGCTTTAAAAGGAAAAAAATCTCCTCAAATTATTTTATCGGTCATCTTTTAATTAAAAAATAAGGTTAGGAAAAGTGTGAAGGTAATTTTACATTATTATAATTTTATTTATACCTTGAATTACTATATTTACCTTTAATCGCGGTAAATAAAATAGAAAAGTTACTATTCACAAAATAATATTTTAATCTTATTGAGCCAAATTTTACTTAATAATAACAACCATGTATGTCATATTTTCAAAATTCAATTCATAGAAGTTGTAAAATTTAATTTAAATAAAAATTTCATATTTTTAACTACTACTTAATGTTTTCACTATTCATAAAAAAATTGATGTTTTTCAGAAGAATACCAAAAATTAAGCATTAGCTATATTTAATATTCTAAATTTAAAAACTATGTATATTTTACCAAATTCAATACCCATAAGTTTCATTAATTAATTTAAAATTAATTCTCGTTATCAAAACAAAACGTGTGTTTTTATGAAATAATAACTATCAAAAGATTGAAAGTTGATTATGTCCAATTTCAATGTGAAGTTGCATAAAATGACCAAAATTTGATTAAATGGTAAAAATATAATCTAATTACACTTTGAGACTAATTAAAAGATAATCTTACCATATAAATAAATTATACTAAAAGGCATATTTGATAAAAATACATTATTTTTCACTATTCCTTAAAAAATGAATTTTATCAAAAAAATACGAAAACTTTACCCAAAGTAAATTTCAATGTCAAGATTCTAAAGAAGAATTTTATTTTGTCAAATATAACATATAAAAGTGACAAACACTATATTTAAAGAGGGTTCTCTATTAAAAAGGTGGTAAATCGTTCTTTTAATGAATATTAGAGTCTTTATGCTTAAAATTACATTAATAAACATTTTAAGCATCTAAATTTCATTGGATAAATGTAAAACAATTTAACAAACTTGTATAATAATATTGTAGTTAGTTCTGTTCATTCTCTCCATTACAAGAGGTACTCATTAACTACCATTTAAAATAATAATATTATATTACTATTTTTTAAGTATGACTCAGCCTTTCCGGCAACGTTAGATTTCAAAGAACTGCATTTTTTCGTATCAGGTATTCCATAGAACATAGAAGTCCATTTAACGTAATAATAATATTTAATTCACAAATATTAATAATCATGAAAATGTATTATTATTTATTTACTTGGGATGGTACAACCTCCCCCCTTTTGGAAATTGTGTCCTCACATTTTTTATTTAAATATTAAATAAGTGGGGGAATTTATCCCTAATATAATTTTCAGATTACCACGTTTCATTTTCAACCATATGGGTTTTCCAAAAGTCCTTTACTTGATGAATTTCCGTATTCTGCAACACTTTCTCTCTTTGGTCAAAAATTTGGACTGGTTGTTCCTCATAAGAGAGATTTTCTTCCAACTGGATTATCTCTGGGTTCAAAACATCATATGGATATGGAATGTATATTCTCAACATTGAAACATGAAAAAAATTGTGTACCTTGGATAAACATGGAGGTAAAACCATTCTGTATGAAAATTAATCCAACATTCACCAGGATTTCATAAGGTCCAATGAACCTCAGACTCAAAATTCATTTCTTACCAAAACACATCACACTTTTCCATGGAGAAACATTGAGAAATACATGATCACCTACCCCAAAAGAAGGATCCTTCCCCCGGTTATACATATTATTTTTTTTCATGCTCTGAGCTGTTCTCATGTGCTTATGAATCAACTGATATTTTTCTTCCATCTTTTCTACCAATTCTGGTGCCATCAATTTCCTTTCTCGTACTTCATCCCAAAAAGGTATAGTTCAACACCGCTTTTTCATATAATGCCTCAAACGGGGGCATATGTATACTGGAATGAAATCTATTATTATAAGAAAATTCAACCAATGTAAGATGTTGGTCCCGACTTCCCTGTATATCCATCGAGCAAGCACATAGCATATCCTCCAAGGTCTGAATAGTTCGTTCTGACCGTCCATCTCATTATGCATGAGAAGCTATACTAAAATTTAATTTCCTACCCAATGAATTTTGAAGTCCTTTCCGAAAGTTAGAAGTAAACCTCAGATCATGATAATATACAATGAAGAGGGGAGCACAATGTTAAGTGACTATATCATTATTATACAACTGAGAATGTTAATATACATAAAATGTATCTTGAATAGGAAGGAAACAAAAATATTTAGTGAACCGGTCGAAAATAACCCAGATTTCATTATTACCTCGAGATGTCTTCGGTAATCCCATAATGAAGTCCATTGATTTATTTTCCCATTTCCACTCTAGAACCCGTAAAGAATAAAGCATCCATTTAGGTAATGGCCACTATGCTCAATCCTGCTGAGAAGTCAAACACCTCACATTAAAATTAGAAATATCTCTTTTCATTATATCCCACCAGTAATACTCCATAAGATCTCAGTACATCTTAGTACTGTTGGGATGAACTAAAAACAGAGAACTATGAGTTTCTCATAACAAATCATTCTTCATCTATGAATAACAAGGCACTCATATTCTTTTCTGAAACCTCCAAACAACATCATTATCAACGTTAAAATAAGGAAACATACTATTATGAATCAACTCTACCATTTTTTGAAACTCACTGCCTTCTTTTTATGCTTGCTTAATTTTCACTGATAGGGATGATCTCACTGACACTTAAAAGAAAACAGATGAATTTCTAGCACCAACAACTTCTATGCCAATGTTCATCAAATAAAAAAACAAAGGGTCTCTTTCAAACTTAGCATGGTTAATGATGCATTATTTCTTCGAATCAATACATCAACAACATTATTTTATTTTCCCGGATGGTAATGGATTGAGAAATCATAATCCTTGATTAATTCTAACCATCTATTATGTCTCATGTTCAATTCTTTTTGAGTGAATATATACTTAAATATTTTTTGATCAGTATATATTTCACACTTTACTCCATAAAAATGATGCCTCCAAAATATTAATGAAAAAACAATAGCACCTAATTCCAAATCATGTGTAGGGTAATTTAACTGATGAGGTTTCAACTAACGTGAAGCATACAAAATTACCTGATTATTCTACAAAAGTACACAAAAAATTACTTTAAACAATGAATCTATTTAGATAAAAAATTCACCATCTCTGGAATATAGTGAACAAAATAGAGCATTCACCAATATTCTTTTCAATTCCTTAAAACAATCATCACATTCTTTTGTCCAGATGAACTTATCACCTTTTCGAGTTAATTTAGTCATTGGACTAGATAACCATGAAAAAATCAGAACAAACCTCTGGTTCCCAACCAAGAAAACTATAGATCTTAGTTATATTTGTGGGTCGTGGGCATTCTTCAACAACTTTTATTTTAGTAGGATCAATAGTTATTCCATTTATTGAAACACTGTTTCCAAGGAATGAAATTTTTTGTATTCAAAACTCACACTTGATGAATTTACAATACAATTTCTTTTCTTTTATGGTTTTCAAACTACCCTTAAACGACTTTAATGTTCCTCTTTACTTTTGGAATAAACCAAAATATAATCAATAAACACAACTACAAACATATCCAAGAACTCACGAAATATTATATTCATAAGATCCATGAATAAAAAAGGTTCATTGGTTAACCCAAAAGGCATAACCAAAAATTTATAATGGCCCTATGTAACCTGAAACATGGTATTCAGAATGTCTTCTTCCTTTAGTTTCAACTGCTGGCACCCTGACCTCAAGTCAATTTTTGAAAAATATTGAGCACCCTGGAGATAATAAAACAAATCATCGATATGAGGAAAAGGATACTTTTTCTTAACAGTGATGTTATTCATTGCTCTATAGTCAATGTAAAGTCTCATTAAACCATAGTTCTTTTTAAAAAATAAGATAAGGGCACCCAATGTTGATGTGCTAGGTCGAATGAAAGATTTATCAAATAACTCCTCCAATTTCATCTTCACCTCTTAAAGTTCAATTTCATCCATTCGATAAGGGGGTTTTAAAAATGGCTTAGAATCCAGAACTAAGTGAATAGTAAATTCAACTTCTCAATCAGGCATTATACAAGGAAACTCATCAAGAAAAACCTCAAGGTACTCATTTACCAATGGCACATCATTAATCTGATCAGTTATTTTGTTTCGATCAATATGTGCAAGGTGACATTAATTTCTATATTTTAATAGTTATTAAGATTGCCGATATGTTATCAAAAGAAAGGGCTCATTCTTGTCCACAAACTGAAAATATTTCTAAAAAGAAACCTCTTTAGCTCTGCAGTCAATCTTATCATGATAAATATAAAGCCAGTCCATACCCAAAATAACATTAAACTCTACTAGAGGCAAAACATTTGGTTTTGATGGTATATCCCTTCCAAAAAAAAGGAAATGAATATTATTATATATTCTTATTGTCTTAATGTTTCCCCTAGTGTTTTTACTATATGTTATGGATTCATATCTTGATATGGAATTCCAAATTTACTTGAAAACTTCAATGAATTGATAGAGTGTATAAACACTCAATCAATCAACACTTTGGCATAATATGAACAAACAAAAAGTGCACATGAAACTTCTTCATTTGATGGCCCAACATCTGCTGAAGTAGTTGCTATGGCTTTCACCACACCTTTCTTCTTATAGACCTTCTTATTTCTGTCATTTGAGTTATTCGTTGTACACTCATTTTCATAATGACACATTCCATTTCCATTAAAACATCATAATGATTGAAAATCAGATTTTTTCTTACCATTACATTGATCATTTTTCAGTGTAATTACGTGCCTTATGTCCCATTTTACCACATCGGTTGTACATACCAGAATTCAAAAGACATTCCACATCATTCTTTTTATAAAAATTTTCACAATCCGAAACATGTGTTTTTTACCTTAAAACTTTTTTGAAGATTTCTTCCCTTTCTTCTGCCACCTAGACCTCTTATTTGGTTTTTTGTGAAAATAACACCTGATCCTTGGAAAAATCCATTTACACCTTCTCTGAACTTCGAACAAGCATTTCATAAATTTTGAACTCACGAGATGCTAAATCCCTTTAATACTTTGGCATTAATTCTATGTAAAAATGATTTATTTTACTACCAAGATATCTTATGAAATTTGAAGCATACCTTTCGATTCTAGTGAACTTTTTAACACAAGCAGCCACCAAGTCATCCTCATGCCCCAATTCCATGAATTGTATTTCCATCATATGACAAACCACATTTGGAAATTATTTCTCAAGAAACATACCATTGAATTCATCCCAATCAAGAGAATCAATCTACCCACTATCCCTGATATTTTTTACCATTGACCACCACTGATCGACATCACATTCAAAAAGGAAAAAAACAAGACTAACCATTTGATGTTCTGGACACCCCATTACATAAAAAATCTTCTCCAGTGATTTAATCCACCATACTGATAGCATGGGGTCAGATGATCCTCTGAATGATGTGGGATGTTGCCTCATGAAATGATCCACTACTGACATGTTCCTCTGCGGTTGATCAGGCTGATCTCGTGCATAGATACCACAACCATTTATAGCCTGAGTCAACTGTGCCACCACTGCATCAAACTGATCAGTTCTTATTCTGACCATCTTAGGTTGCAGATTTGGAAGATTGTCTTCCTCCTGATGACGACCCATTATAGCTGCCATGTTTCCTCTGTGGAAAACCATTCTGAACACATAAATATCTTTGGCGAAGAAACATGGTAATAAATAAAGTATATATCATTCTATATTAACATAAATTAATGTATGCACATTAAATAATAAATATTTTAACTCTTAATGTTATCTAAACCACCCTTTGATACCAAATATAAGGACCTGGCTGAAAAAATTATATAATCTTAAATTAAATGAAAAATTCACATTGAGGATCTTTTCAGGTTTATATTTTTATATAGTCATCCCATAACTAGTAAATTACATATCATAAATTAAAATTTAGGCACTTCTACACAGTTTCAATTTTTTTCATAAAATAAATAATTTCGAAAAAAAGAGTCGTGTCCAGTTCCATGTTTTAGATAGCATGACTTTCCTTTGATCCCATCCATGAAAGTATTTATCTTTATGTCCTCTAAAAAACATCTCAAAACATGGGATTAGCATAAAAATATCAGTAAGGGTTATGAAAAAGAATGAAAAGATCAATTCATGAATATATACATATCATAATCTCTTTAACATATATCATGAAATCATAATATTTACATAGTAAACAAAAATCAAAAAGGAAACTTGTGTCATCTATAACAAACTTACGTTGTAGCATTCATAACTACATAGGGAGTTACATTTGGAATACCCATCACATTATATTCCATAAATCTCTTAGGATAAACCTTCACGTTTACCTCCTTCACATTACCCATTTCATTCGAGAGCTATCTCGGGCTCACCCACCCTAGGTTTATCACAGAACAACCCATATACCTAAACAATGCCCAATAACCATAACATTATCATAACACATTACATAAGCATAAATGAAAGATAACATTCAAACATTGCAATCACAATATATCATTTCAATATATTGAAAAAGATATTGAAATATTAAACCCATTATCAAAACAATTTTCAATACCAAAATATGTAAAAGAGTATTTGGTATTTATTTTCATTTTAAAAACATTATTCCTTGTTATGGAAGAAAAAAAATCAAATAATACTCACGGCGGCAGAGAAGGTCATTGTCACTGCTTACATTAAAAGAAACATTAATTTTTTTTCATTTAGTATAATTCCTCATAGAAATATATTCCCTTTGAGAGGGATGAAATTTCAAATGTTTTTATACATCATATAAAATAAATACGTGTATAAAACAAAATATATCTCAATAAAAGGATATTGAGACCAAGTCTCTTACCTAAGGTCCAACTTGACTCCATCATCCTTTAATATGCTGAATAATAAACAATAGTTAATTACAACATGCTTAAGAACATTTTTCAAGTTTATCATTCCCTTTTAAATCACTATGTACCATGTTATACACATTATGTAATCATTTATGTTAATAATGGTCGTTTTGTCGATATTTTGTACTTCAATCAAATATAGACTTCTTATAATTAAAATTTGTTCATGTGGTCCAAAGTTCATTATATCAAGAATTATATTCGTGATGTAGATATAATATATATCATATAAATCCATTATTTAAATATATTTATAATAGTACATAAGATTTTGAGGTATGAAATGAAATTCACCGTTCAAGGAGAAGGTAAGTTGTACGTACGCAAGAATGCTAATTTCATTTCTATTTTGTATTTTGATGGAATGAAAACATAATGATACATAGGTTTATTATAATTCCATTATAATATCATATAAAATTTCATTAAATACATCTTTTATACATTCCACATATGGTATGAATGAGTCATATCACATTCAGGGGGCGGTAGTCCGCACTTCCTCAAATGAAATTATTGCGTTTACCCATTATAGAAACCATTAAGATATGCTATAAAAAAGAAAATACATAAGAATAAAAAAACAAAAACAGAATATATATCATATATAAATACCGTTCATTCATAATGGCTATCATGAGAGGTCATTGGTGATATTAGAACAATCATCGTTTCTTGAGGCAGTAGTTCGCCACCCACATAAATACTATGTTCATTACCCATTAGACGGAGGTGTGTGTAATTATAGTTCTAATACTCCTCATAAAAAAACCTAGTATATTTAGTGTATAGTATTTGTTATTAAATTATGGGAAAAAATAGGTTCGGGGTTTTGAGAAGTAAAATAAAACAAAAGATAATAAGAGAAGATGTTACCTTTAAATCTGGTAACTCCCTTTGATTTGAACCTAATGTGTTTCTTGAAGTTCTTTATACCTAAAGAAAGTCTTATATGATGAAGAGAGAGATATTGAAAGATTATTTAGGTAGAGGATGTATGCTATTAGTGGCTTCAAAGGTGTGAGTAATGAGTTAGAGGTGAGGGATTTTTATAAGGGAGGAGGGGCTCTTTTTGAAAGTGTGAAAATATTATTTTATTATAAAATAATTTTCAGTTTCTATAAAATGAAAACATATTCAAGTAGAAGATAAGATTAATCATGGTCTAAATAAATTCATCCAATAATAATTTGATAGGATTTGGATATTATTTTAGTATTTATAATCTGATTTGTTTAAATCATTTATTAATGAGGAAAACACTACATCATTATAGTGTCATTAGTAGTTTATTTTATATGATGTATAAAAATTATAAACAAAATACCAAGATGTAAGAAATAATTTTATATTTATAATGATTATTTATAGTCGTATATAACAATTATATAACCCCACATTATAATTGTTTTAGCAAAGCAATACATGTTTCAGATATTTTTATTTTTTTCATTTAATAAAAAGTTATTAAGATCATTATCTTACCCAAGTAGCATTGAAAAGACAAAATTCTCAAAAAATGATTTTATTGGTCAGAAATTACTCATAAAATAATGTTATGACAACTGTTAAGATAATTTTATATTATTATAATATTATTTTTACATTGAATAACCAAATTTACTTTTAACCGTGGTAAATAAGAGTCCAATGTTACCATTCATAAAAATATATTTTCATTTTATTGAACCAAATTTTACTTGCTAATAAAAACCATGTATGTCATATTTTCGAAATTAAATTCACAAAAGTGGTAAAATTTCATTTAAATTAAAATGTCATCTTTTTAACTACTACTCTTTGTTATCAGTATTCATCAAAATTTGACGTTTTTATGAAAAATATCAAAAATTCAGCATAATCTCTATTCGATATTCCAAATTAAAAAACTGTGTCTATTTTACCAAATTAAATACATATAAGTTTTATTAGTTAATTTAAAATTAATTCCCATGGCCAAAACAGAAAGCTGGGTTTAGGAAATAATAACTATCAAAAGATTGATAGTTGATTTTTTCCAATTTCAATGTGAAATTATTTACAATGACAAAAATTGGATTAAAATGTTAAAATAATATCTAATTACACTTTGAAACTAATTGAAAACTTAATCTAACCATATAAATAATATATATTAAAATTCATATTTTAATTAAAATACTGTATTTTTCACTATTCATTTAAAAATCAATTTTATCCGAAAAATACCAAATATTTACCCAAAGTAAATTTTGATGTCCTGATTCTAATGAAAAATTTTATTTTGTCAACTAGATTATATAAATGTGACAAAATCTAGATATCAAGTGGGTTCTCTATTAAAAAGTTGGTAAATCGTCCTTTTAAGAAATATTAGAGTCTTTATGTTTAAAATTAGATTATTTCACATTTTAAGCCTCTAACTTTTGTTAGATAATTGTAAAAACATTTAAAAAAACATGTATAATAATATTTTAGTTATATCTATTCATTCTTTCCATTATAATTGTAAGGCGTTAACTACTATTTAAAATAATAAAATTATATCATTAATTTTTTATTATGACTCAGTCTTGGCTGCAACGTAAGATTTCAAAGAAAATCATTGTGGCATATCAGGTATGCCATTGATCATGGAAACCCATTTAAAGTAAAAAAATATTTAATTCAAAAATATTAATAATTATGAAAATGTATTATTCTTTATTTAAATGGGATGTTATAACACCGGTACCCTAACCATTCCCTCTGGCCACATAACATGGGGTCTCCACATGACATATAATACCAGTACATAGAATATTGTCCAAAATATCCATCTTCCCCAAATAAGAATAAACTGTCGTGTGTCTCAATGGACTACAATCATTTTAACTTGTAACTCCACAGGATAATTACCTTTCAAGACACTAGATAGAAAATGATTTTCCTCAAAACCCGCAGATCAACCGATATGTGATCGTTAGAAATTATACTAGAGATCCATAACCATAAAACAATGAATAAAAAAATTATTAGGAACTAAATTATAATCCTACAACCATGATGGAAAAAATGATGTTTCTTGTGGACAATGATGCCCCGATTATTATTCTCCTTAACCTAATGATGATTAGTGGAAAGAAAAAAGATCAACAGTACATTGTCGCTTCGATTTAGCTCAGTTTTCATCTGGCGGTCAAAGTGGGAAGATGTGGTTTCTGATTCTCAAGTGGTGTGTTCACTAAATTTGATGGGGGATGGTAAAAATTCATTTGAATTAAATTAAATCAATTAATAAATTTTAACACCCCACCACTAACCCACCTTCAATCGAACACCAAACCCTAATAACATCTTTATACCGCCTCGGTTAAAAACGATGTTCTGAAATCAATCAAAGTCTCAGAATTGTTATATGAAAATATGCATGTTAGTTTTCCGCATTTGAAGAGAAAATATCTGAATGTAATAAAATATATTAATTATATTTAAAAAAACATTGAGGCTATTCAGGCACCAAAATACCACACCAACTCACTAAATATATATGAAAATATTCATAGAAATATTGAAATTACTTTTATTTAAAACCCCAAGTCATTATAGAGTAAATGGATTTAATTCATTAAAGAATTCATTGAATAATTAAATAACATAAATTTATTTTTATATAATGATTTTGGAAAAGTAATTTCATTAAATCAAATTATTAAAGGTTCAATAGACAATTGGATGAGTTCTCTCATTTTAGAAACAACTGCATTCAGTCAGTCATCCCAGGCCACTCTTGTTCACATTAAAATATTTTTGAATATATTGATGGTGGTGTAATTCAATTTGGTGTATTGTGGTCCTCTTGTTAAAATTACAGAATTGAAACATAGTGTATCTCCCTTAGTGGTAGGATTCTTTCTCCACTTGCTATAGTGATCTCTATAAATCACATAATATGAATGTATAGACCTAGGAGATATGTCTTAGTTGAAAGGAACTCATAGTTTTTCAATAGTTCATCATTTATAATTTTTCACAATTAGATATATTCTTGGATGGATATATTTTGTGTTTTTATTAATAACCTGATTCCATAATTATGAATACATTTTATTCATCCCCTTAGAATCATTTCATATCACCCACCACAAGGGAGTATTAATTTGCGTTGGATATTTTATTTTTTCACTAAAATAAAAAATAAAAAATTAATCATTAAACTAAACATATTTTCTAACTTTCAAAACTAATCAAATTTCATTAATATAGAACATATATATATTACAAAAATTTTAATTTAAAAATCAAATAATTGATTATTTTTTGTGATGGGTTCCCATTGTAATTTTTTGCATTGAATGTAATGTTTTTGGAATATATGTAATAACAGTTTTAGAAATGTTTATATTAGATATACTATTCATCACAATTGGTCATCAAATGACTACTCATGGAAACAGATTTCCTATATCATTAAAAAACAAATGTAGTTAAATTTTTAATAAAATATCATGTAATAATTTAAAACAATATATTAATACATAATAAATGTTTTTTTTCAATTAACAATTATAATGAATATATTATATAACATATAACAAACACTTGTTCTCTCCAGAAAATACATTTCCATCTCTCAATTTTATTATAAAAGTCATTTTCAAACTCCTCTATTTTCTCAATTGAATTTTTTTCATGAAATACAATCATCAACTACAGACCTCAAGGTGTGCATTTTTTCCAAATTTTATGTTAATTACTTTATCCGTTCAGTTTTCATTCATTGATTTTAGTGATTCATATTTTCTTATAGAAAATTTATATTTTCTATATACATATTAATGGAGGTAATAAAATTTTAATTATAATTTAAAATATATTTTAAATGTTTCTTTGAAATCAAGATATGTAAAATAAAAATATTGGTATGAAAATTATATAGATATTAAGAAAACGTGTATATAATTCCCCATGTATCATTAATATAATGTTAAAATAAAATATATAATAGTCAACTAAATATAACAATGTTATATATTGTCATGAAATTAATATATATATATACATATATTTTAATGAAATGTTTTTATTCAAATCATCTTGATATGGTAGCAACAAATATTTTTAATTTTTATAATTTCTTTATCACACTTTTTTTTAAATAATTAAGACTAAAATTTTTGAATTGTTTAGATAATTTGTTTTATATTTATTAAAATTTAATTATAAGAATTATTATATTTATAAAATAAATTAAAAATCTAAAAAATAATAATTTTTTATTTTATTATAATGATAAAATTGTTAATAATATTCCTTTTTTGAAATTAAAATCTTATAATATTATAATATGTATAAAATAATTATTTTTAGTTATAATAGAAATTATAATTAATTATTATCTATAATAACAATAACATGAATATAATTCCATCAATTTGGAGTTTATAAAATTATTATTGATTATTTTGATTGATATATTTAAAATAACATTTATAACATGATATTATTTTTTGTTATTAATAAAAAAACTAAAATGTGCAATTATGTTGATATATAAGTAATAGAACTAATTTGGGGTTTATGTTACTAATTTTATTTATATTTATCAAATTTATATTTTTAATTTGTAACAATGAATAGATTATTAATTTAGGATAAAAAATAATAAAATTGACAAGGTTATTAGTTAGATGAATGAGGGGATGGTATCAAACTGTAAATAAATTATTAAATTAATAAAAAATCCCAAGAGAGGAAAAATTTATATAGATGCATTTATTCATTACTTTTTTTAGAGAATTTATGGTTTAAATGGGATTTTTATATAAACTAAGAATCACATAAAAACAATTAAATAATGATTCATTTACCTACATTTTGGTTTTTATGTTATAATTACCATTACCAAAAATTACCATATTTTTCAAAAGGTTTTATTTCAAAAAATTGTTTCATTTTTTAATTATTTAATAATTGAATTGACATCATTTTATAGCACCTAGTATATAAAATGAGATGAAATTTAAATGTTTCAAGAAAACTTCTTCAAATATAGCATGGATCTGATATGGTGTTTTTGTTTATATTTCATGGACAATGGGATATTATTATATAAAAGTATTCCATTAGATTTTTTTAAATATTCCAATTACATATTTTTTTATTTATATCCCCAAGTGTATTATATAGGTATACTACTGAAGAAAACATGATAATGATATTTAAATGCATGTAGAAAAATGCCCCCAATGAGGAACTTTGGGTGGGGAATTGATATATTTATTCAGGGTAGTGTAACAAGCCTCTAATGTTTCCTAAATATTGATATTAAATAAATTATTCAACAAATATCAAAAGGTTATTGTTGGTTTGAATGATTACATCTAATTTCTCTATTTATATTAAAGTATTTCCATGTGATACACTTCACAGTGAACTAGTTTAGAGTAACAAGCTACTGGAGTACCATAATGAAGTATCAATTATAATCCTTTATAGTATGTAATTGGTGTGGGGGGAATATACTCCTAATGGTAGTTACATCATAAGGTACCCCATATGGATTATTCTACAACAATATGAGCAATGCTTATAGATTTATAATCCAACATCCTTAGTATTTTTTAGAAGAAATTCCTATAAAAATAGACATGTAAGTTTTAAAAAAATGCGACGAATCAAGAGTACATTGATGATAAGAAACATACGATAAGGATAGTTATAATATACATTCTAATAGATACTCTAAAAATTATTTATGTTTTCATAAATCCAAATCATCAAACATCTAAGGATGAGACACTATATGTTCCATAAACAGGAAACAAATAGGGAGAATAAAAATATCATGTAGTGAGGATACATACTCTATAAGGAATCAGATTTAAACATAACATATTCTAGTAAATTTTAACTAGAAATAAATTTCATGCATTCCCATATAGAATTTAGGTGTATATTTTTAGAGATTAAGGTCATAACTCGTACATAAAAGACACATATATTATAAAGAGAAATGGTCTATTTAGTACTTCTTTTCCCCAGAAAAAATTTATGTATGATATAACATGTTTTATTTTAAATTATCATCATCAAAATTTTAATTTTGACCTCATATTTATCGCCCCTCATCCTTAAACCTTATTAAAAGCATTTTAAAATAGTGTATTATCATAAAAAATTCATCAAGGGACATAAAAATAAAGAAATAAATAATTAGTCTATGAATACATAAAGAAATTAAAAAAAAATTCAAAATATATTTTCATCTTAATTTTAAAATTACCATTCTCATTAAATCAACTTATATTCCAAAATATATTTATGAGAAAGATCTGAAGGAATCATCAAGGAAAAAATAAAACTCATAATATTTTGTTTGAAATCATGAAATTTTTTAATAATTTTTTAAATGTTTCATCCCTAAAATAACTAAGTAGAATATATTTTAATTTACCATTTTAAGTAACTAGATTTCAAAAAAACATATCAAGCATTGCTATATCATGTAACTATCTTGGGGAATAATTTTAATATCATTATAAATTACACATGGAATAAAAATCACTATTATACATAGAGTAACAAGAATATTTTCACTTAACATATCAATCATTGTTGTACTTAGAATACCCATCATAATATATTCTATTAATCTATCCGTAAAAACACAATCAATTGACTATATAAAAGTACCCAATTCATTGGACAGCTATAATTGACTCACTCTGCCCTAATTTGTGATGGAACCACCCATCCTCATAAACAATTCCTAATTACCATAAAATAATTAATATACATTGATTATGAATTTAATCATAAAATATAATTGAAATCAAGGGTTTTTTCTTTGTTGAATAAAATATAATTGAATATTGTTTATACATTCTTGAGGAATATAACCTTTCTATTTAAAAATTATTATTTTAAAAATATGTTCATATATAAAGGAAAATATTTTCTATTAAAAGAACCACGTAAAAATGAAATAGAGGATTTATGGAAAAAAATATTCACGACATTGTGAAATGCATTCTTACCGTATAAGGTAATCTATATTCCTTCAAAACATTTTTTCATAAAATTCACAATGTACTACAGTTTGATAACAAAAAAATGATTCTGTTCAATCCAATTTATAAGAATAGATAATTATTTAATCATTTCATGAAAATATCATATATGAATATTAAAACCCATCTTTAAATAATTTTTATGATACAAGGATATGGGGAAAATTTGAATTTTAATGGAAACATTGAAATATGACTTTGGAATTAATGTCCCTTACATTTAGTCTCACTCATCAAATACGTTATTTACCTTCTAGAATAAA
The DNA here is from genome assembly GCA_963277665.1 of Viscum album. Taxonomy (NCBI): domain Eukaryota; kingdom Viridiplantae; phylum Streptophyta; class Magnoliopsida; order Santalales; family Viscaceae; genus Viscum; species Viscum album. The sequence continues at coordinate 300,386,337 of OY728136.1, forward strand.
AAACTTATGATATATTTTTTACTTGATTTAAAAAATTATTCATTGGAATTATTAATTTCTATAATTTAATACAATGTTATATATAATTATTTAATCAATTAAATTTACATTGGATGTTTCGATGATATTCAGCTCAAATGTTATAAATGACATCAGTAGGATGAATTTTCTCAGAATGGTCATTAATATATACACTACAATATAATAATAAGGAAATAACTTCCATTTATATAAATATTTTTTTCTAATAAAACCAATCTTAATTATATTTATGAAAAATGAAATATGTCACAATTATAGATACTTTAGATCACACTTATGCATAAGTAAAATTTCCATTAAACATTCATCATTATGAAAAGAGGGTAAGAATTGTTTTTTATCAAAGGATTGATCATAATATAATAAATATCAAATTTATTCATTGAATATACTTGTATATATCAACTATATTATGTGGTGGTGAAAAATGAATCACATTTCTTTGTGGAGTTTCCAGTCCACTAATATGCACGAACAACGTTATCATTCGTCAGTGAATATATATTAAAAATTGTAAATGAGATAATATGAATATAAAATGATGTTTATTTTTGGAATATCGTATATAAAAATTAATTATATCATTATAATCTATCGACTAGATATTGTGGTGGAATAAAATTACATTAATTCAGAAGGAGGTAGTCCCTCTTACAAATTAATATTTATTATGAGTATTTGAAGTGGGTGAAAGTATAAATATAATAAACATATGTGTTTAAAAAAATTGTCTCTTAATTAGAAAATATCTATTGTATAACACCTTCATCTCCCTAAAAGTTGTTTTTCTTCCTAAAATAATAACTCTATAATTGTTCTTGATTTCTTAGATTTTATTTTTTAATTATTTTATGATATAATGCTTCTTTAAGAGTGATGGAATGAGAATAAGATGAAAAATTTTGTAATAGAGTGGAGGGGAAACCTTGGATTTTTTCAAAATATTAAATTAGTATAAATTAATTTTGTATAAAAAATGATTCAAACTAATATATTTTAATAAAATGTTTATTATGGATTTAAATTCATAAAAAATAATTTTTTGTCACATATTTAGGCATAACATTTTGTTTTTACTCCTTGTTAAACACATTCTCAATTTCAATGATAATTTTTTACACGTTGATGGTGAATATATTTATGATAAGTGATAAAAAATCAAATAAATGGCAATTTAATGATATTATCAACCACATAATAATCCCTCAGCTAAATATAATATTTTTATAAATATAATATCATATAATAAAATAATATTTGTTATCATTTTTCATTAGTGTCTATTTTTAGAACGATTCATTACATAGACCGCAATAAAATCAATAAAATAATTAAAAATATAAAGAATTATTTTATTATATATCTATCATTTAATATTGATATATGAATTTTTTAATCACATTAACTCTCTAAAAATATATTTCATTTAAATTTTGTATTATAAATTATTTTATTTTTCCATTTATTAAATAATTATTTCTTTAGTATTGTGTATGTATTTAATGTAGTAATTTATTCATTAAAAATTATAAAAATATATCCATGATGAAGAAAAAAATTATAGACATAAAAATTATAATTTAAATAAATATATCATTTCTTAAAACTTTTGGTAAGGATATTATAGTTATTAAAAACAAGGGTGAGAAATTGTTTAATTTTCATTAAATAAAATATTATAAATATAATGGTACAACCAAATGTAAAAATTGTCTATATAATAGAATAATTGATTTTTATGGGTGAAATGGACTCATCAAATAAAATCAGTTAAGGTGTTAGTTTAATTTTATAATCCTTATCATTTTTCATAACATTAATTACTTGATTTACCCTTTCCTGAAGTGAATAAAATTATTAAGGTTAATATTCAAAGTGGAAAAACATAAAAGGGACAAGTTTATAAAATACGTTACTAATTTTGATGAATCTAACCAAAGTATCTAGAAGATAGTGTCTTTAATTATTATATTATGAAATATTCTAATAATCAAATCCATAAGGACTAATCAGTTTAATAGTTTTGGAGAACTAAATACATACCTGATACCCATTCTACATTGGGAGAAAAAAATAAAACATAATACATAACAATATAAAATGAATAATTTACATTAAAACTCAATCAAATATCCCTTATTCATGTCCTATAGAAATGAAAGAAATAAGGCTGACATCAAATCCTTAGTATGGGTTAAATAATGTGGATTCTATCATGAATAAATAAATAATTAAACATATTAAATTTTAAATAAATAAACATAGATTCAAATTAAATAACATTTATATATGATTTGATAATTCAGAATCAATATGAAAAGGTATATAACTGACCACACATGCCATTTAGACAATTATCTAACAATAAAATGAATTAAGAGATAATATCAATGTGAAAATACTGCTGATAATAATAAATAAATAAATTATTAATGAAGAATTTTATTATTCATGGGATTTCATATTCTCTAGAATCATGATAAATATACCATGAATACCTTTTTCATGAAATTTTTTATTCTATATATAGAAACTTGTTTAATTTGGGAAATTAATTTCTATTAATTCACATACTGATACATCGAGGAGATATATAATTTCATGTCCCATCCATTACTATATGTCTAAATCATTCCTCATACATAAAATAAATTTTTTAATTAATTAACCAATATAACTTACATCAATTATCTCAATTCATTTAAGGATACAAATTTATCAAAATTTCCCTAGTTAAACAAATAACATTAAAATTAAATAAAATATATTAAAATGATATATAATTTTGGAATTAATCATATCCATCATACAAGAATATATATATATTAATGAAATTCAAGGTATAATAAAATATAATAACTTGAAAATGATTGTGTCTTGAGAAGGTTAACAATCAGAAATGAAAGTGAGATTGTTTAATCACTTTTACCATATGAAAATATTTGTGTTCAATAACCTTAGATGAAATCATTAATATTCAATTTTAAAATACCATGAAGTATAAATGAATCTTGAAATTACAAGTGAATATGATAATATATGCACAATATGAATCAAATTAAATGTATAACAATAAAATATTCACTAATGAATGGTAATTGAGATGAAGTCACTTACTTGACGTTTTTCTTTAATTGGTCTTTATTTAACATAATCTATAATTTTTTTATGTAAGTTAAAATTTTATATGGGATACATAATAATATATATAATAACATATATGATCTAATTATAAAATTTTTCGGTTGTTCGTTAATAATATTTCTTTATTTTCATTGTTTTAGGTGTTAATTGCCTTGTTTTTCCAATCGTTCTTTGTTATGAAACTTATATTTGAATTCCATATAATATATATCCATAATGTATATATATTTATATTACTATTATAAATATTATATTTACTATGTAGATACATTGTTAGAACCGTTAATTAATGTTGAACATATAAAATGAATCTGAATTCTTCATAGAGATGGTAGGTCATAAGTACGCATGAGTGATGATATAATTCCCTTATATAGTTAATGTATAAAAAAGTTTGTATAACAAACCAGTCATATATATTATCAAAAATTGTGTAACATGAAAAAAATTAATTAATTTTTCATTTATGATTTTTTCACATTTATATCTTTTAAAAATTAGGCCATAACATATACATAACAAATCTATTGAAAAAAATAGACACATACAACAATATCCATTTCTTTCATAAAATAAAACATATTAAAATGAAACATGGTTTTATTTAATGTTTAGTCATCATAAAATTTCATTAATCCCATCTATAACTCTATTCCACCTTAAATCATATGAAAAAAATTCCATGATTGTGATTATCATAAATAGCTCTTTAAGGGTACACAAATTAAAAAAAAAATTAGTCTTGTGAAAACATAAAAACCCATTTATATTTTATCATAAAATTAAATATTTCACCATTATGAACTTGTAAATACATTAATATGAATAAAAAATCTTCTATTATTTATTTTTTAATCAATATTTTACCATTAAACCATTGAAATAAAATATAACATATAAAGGTTACTTGGGACATAGTCATATAAAAATGGAATAATGATGTGGTCTAAATCCAAACATGTCACACTTAAATTGTAATAGACATACGGTCTACTTACATACCCAATTTATTGGAGGTTATAATGTACCCACCCATCCTTGGGTTATCACGGAACCACCGTTCCTTGCCTTATCACATAACCACCCTTCAAATTTCCAAGTACCATTATATAATCTTAACACATAAAATATTTTCTTTTTAATAATTTCAGTAATAAAATTTCATTTACAATTCTAAGGAATCATTTCAAGATATATAAATAATCAATCCTTTTTCAAAACCATTTTCAATAAAAAAATACAAAAAATTAATAAATAAGGGATTTATTTTTATTTTTAATACATTATTTCTAAAAGAGGAAGCCATATATCAAATAATGGTTTCGGAAGCGGATAAGTCATTGTCTGTATATACGTGAAAACCATTCCTTTTGTAATTGTTAAAGAATATAAAACTATTCATGCCTAATTATTAATTTTGAAAACCATTTAATGAAATTAAAATTCAAGGGGTTGATTATACAACTTATAGAAGAAGGTGGGACATTATAGAAAAATATGCCTCAATGAAAGGAGACGTAGAGAACATCCCTTACCTTGAGTCTGACTTAGAACATATATATTTTTATCATATTGAATAATACAATTAGGTTAGGTATTTACTCTATTGGGAAAAATTATCAATTTATTTATTTATTTTATATCACATATTATAATGTTATAAAAATTATATAATTATTTAAGTTCATGTGTGTCATTTTGTGGGTATTCGTTACTTAAGTTGAAAATGAACATGGTATGATGTAAATAGTTCATATGGTAATAATTCCATCATATCCAAAATAATATTTATAAAATTATTATTAATTTTAAAGGTAAATTATAGTTTTAAATCAATCCATTATGTATGGTTATGAAAAATGAACAATGTTATAATCATGGAGATGGTAGGATATACGTTGGCATGAGTAACATTTTCCATTTTTCATTGATCATTATAGAAAGAATGGAATTGTCATTTATTATTAAATTAATGATAATAAAATCATTAATATTATATTAATTATTTAAATGTAATTAGATATACAATTCATGTGATGTGGTGAATAAAAACATATCACATCACTTCATAGAGGTGATAGATCACACATAAGCATGAATGAAATTATCATTTTTATATGCATGAAAATTAAGAATATAATTGATATATTAGTATACTATAACGATTAATATTTCATTAATATAAAATATTAAAAATTAATTAGATAATTAAATCTAGTCATGAGAGACAGTTATGGAAAATGAATTATATTAGTTCGGGGAGGTGACAGTTCATACATACACACAAACAATTAATTCATTTCCCATTTAATGGAAGGGGAGATAAATTTAGGTGATGATATTAACATAATAAAATATTAGTATATTTTGGATACTTTAGATACTATTTCATCATATATGAAGGATATTTAATGTAAGTGGAAGAAGAAATCAAATAGAAACACGTAAAAAAGATACCTCTTCTTCGAATGTTCTCCTTAAATTACAAGCATCAAACCTCTAGGGAGGGTTTTATTCCTAAAATATTTCCTCTATAATGGGGGGATATATTTTTTGAATGGGTTTGGATAGATCTTAGATGAAAAAATTGGTTTATGATGTGTATGGAAAAGAGAATACTAGGTTGCTTTATATTGGAGAGGGGTGGGGATGCCTTGAAAACTCTTAAAATGTTAAATTAATATATATAATTGGTTTAACTAAAATGTGTCAAAATTATGTTATGTATAAAATAAGAGGAATATGATTTTAAATCATCTCAAAAAATAATTATTTGACATATTTTTATTTCATTTTAATCCCTATAATTTCGTTTTTCCCTTAATTATTCAATTTTAATTTTAATTGTTGTAACAATAGTTTAATTATTATGTGGCTATAAATTTTACTTATATGTGGTAAATTTCCAATAAATGGAATATTTCAGAATATTTGTACATTACAATATAAACTTTTTAATATGTTAATATGTTTATTAATTATAAATAATTTAATAAAATATCTGTTCTTATAACATATCAATACTGTCAATTATGACACCATTCATTTCATTGACATTAAATAAAATCTAAAATGAGATATAACATAAAAGAAATCTATTTAATAGAAATATAATATTTCATATAAAATTATATAATATTATGAGTCCCATATTTAATTCCAAATATATATATTTCTAATATTTTTCATATAATTTATTTAATAATTTATTTAATAAAATAATTACTATATCATAGTTGTGTCACCATTTGTGGTAATTATTTAATCTCAAAAAATTATAAATAAATTAAAATGATTTATATAATATCATTTTGTTTATGGATACTTTTTAAGATAAAATTTACATCATTTTTATCCTTATATTAAAATTATTGTACTTATAAAAAATAAATGGGTAACAATATGTCATGTTCTTTTAATTTAATAATATTTATATAATTTTCATGAAAAAATTCTATTAAATGATTCAATCAAGATATATATAAGAATTGTTTTTTATTCATAAAATAGGATTTTTTCAGCTGGTTTGGCAAATTTATTGTCCTTATCATATTATTAGCTACCATAATTTACTCTATTTACTTATAACAATGTTAAATTAAAAATATAACAATGTTACTATTCATAAAATACAAAAAGTAAAAGGAACCTGTTTACATATTTTGGACCCACCAATTTTGAATATGGAATCCATATTTCCAAATTCAACACAAATTAATTTCAATAATTAAATTAAAAATAATCAAATTGAGGGAATAAGAGATTGATTTTGTAATAAAAACCCATCAAAAGATTAATATGTGTTTTTATCTAATTTCAATGTCAAATTACTTCCATTGAAAAAAATTATATTAATGATAAAAATGTAATATAATTAAACAAAATAAAATTTAAATTACTATCTAACAATAAAAATAAATTAGACAAAAAATAAATTTTGAATTTAAATGCATTGTCTTTTCATTATTCATTCAAATTTGATATTTATCATGAAAATTTCAAAAATTAAACCAAAATAAATTTTGAAACCCTGATTCCAATGAGTTATTTTATGTTTCCATTTTGAAAATATGAAAGGTTAAAATGTTTATTTAAAATTGGTTTTTTACAAGAAGGTGGTGAAACATTTTTTATAAATATTCATTTTTAAGCATAATGTATTATTTATACATAGATTATGCCTATAAAATATATTTAAAGAATGTAGAATAGATATTATGTCATTAATTTGGATTTTAAAATCTTCCACCATTTTTTAAATTTCATCCACACAATTTTATTCACTTATCATATTAATGGGGGTATTTTTCCACATTGAATTTTTAGAATCCCATATTGTCTCTTCAACTGTATGAGTTTTCCAAAAAAACATTAACCCGAGGAATCAAATTATTCTAAAACACCTGTTCCACGTGTTCAAGAACATAGACTTTATATTCCTCATAATAATGATTCTCTTCCAACTAAATAACATCTAGACTCAAAACATTAGATGTATATGACTTGTAAATTCATAACATTGAAACATGAAAAACATTTTGTACCGGGGATAAAATCAGAGGTAAAGACACTCTATATGAATCTGATAAAAATTTCACTAGTTTTTAATAGGGTAAATGAACCCTGGAATCAGAATCCCATTTCTAGAAAAACACATTCCACTTTTCCAGGTTGAATCTTTGTGATATTTATGATCACCTTTCTCCATAGAATGATCCTTCCATCGTTTATCTGAATAAATATTCTGCCGTCTCTAAGCTTTCATCATGAGATACTGAATCAACTGAACATTATCTACTATTTCCTCAACCAATTCATGTCCCCTCAACTTCCATTAACTAACTTCATCCCAAAATAAGGGAGTCAGACACACAATTCCACATAACATAAAAAAACATTCCATCTAAATAGTAGAATGAAAAGTATTCATACAAGAAAACTCATCCAATGAAAGATGTTGATTCCAAAATCCCTAGTAATACATTGAACAAGTACATAACATATTCCAATTGGTCATAATTTGATTGTTCTGACTTCCCATCTGATTGAGGATTAAAGGCTCTACTAAAAATAAATATAGAACCCAATAATGTCTGAAGCCCACTTTTAAAGATATAAGTGAACCTATGATCACGATTAGATAGAATAGAAAGTGGAACTCCATGTTACATGACTATATCTTTAATATACAACCAAAAAAAGTGATATAGATACATAGTATCTTGAATATGAAGATAATGATAGGATTTAGTCAATCAACAGAAAAAAATCGATTATTATTACCTCGAGAAGTATTTTGTAATCACAATTTGAAATCCAAGGACATATTTTCCCATTTTCACTCTAGAAATGAAAAAGGGTTAATGCATACGCTATGTAAATTTTAATTATTATTTAACATGTTGACATGTCAAACACTTCACAGTAAATTTAGAAATGTCTCTTTTCATTCCATCCCACTAGTAATAATATTTAAGGTCACTGTATATATCAGTATTTCATAGATAAAATGAAAACGAAGAACTATAATATTTACATGACAACTCTTTCTTAAAATATGAATCAAAATTCACACATAATATCTTCCCAAATCTCTAACCCAATATTTTTCAATTTTATATTAAGGTAACATACCATTTTGAACCAATTTTACATTTTTCTACAACTCAATGGGTTTCTTCTCCTCTTTCTCAATTATATTTGATAAATATGATTGTACTGACACATGAAAAATATAGAAGAATATCCGACACCAAAAACATTCAATAAAAAATTCATCATATCAACACCCAAATGATCATGTTCCAAACATACCTTAGTTAATATATATTTACTTTCTTGAAAAAAGAAATCAACCACATAATTTGATTTTCTAGGATATTAATGAATCATGCTATCATAATCCTTGATTAGTTCAATACATATCATCTATATCAATTCCAACTCTTTCTTTGAATATATATACATCTAAATTTTGTGATTAGTATGTATTTCACACTTTACTATATACAAATGATACCTCTAAAGTTTAAATGGAAAAACAACTACAACTATTTCCAAATCATGTTTAGGGTAATTCAAATCTTGAAGAATCAACTTATGACAAGAATATTTAATTATCTGATCATTTTTCATTAGAAAAAAAATTCATTTTTTTGAAGCATCATTGTAGATAAAAAATTCACCATTTCTGGAAGGCAGAGCCAAAACTGGATCATTTTCCAATCTTTTTTTTAGTTCTTGAAAAATAATCATCACACTATTTTCTCAATTTGAACATTACTCCCTAACATGTTAACATGTCTAGAGGAAAAGATAATTGTTAAATTAATTTAAAAAACCATCTATAATGACCCCATAAACCAGAAAACCACCAATATCAATGAAATTTGATGGTCTATGCCACTCTTCAATAAATATTGTTTTATAAGGGTCATCAGTTATGCCATGTTTAGAAATAATATAACCAATGATTATATTTTTTTTAACCAAATTTCACTCTTACTGTATATTAAATATAGTTTTTTTTCTAATGTTTTCTAAACAATATTTAAGTGACTATGACATTCCACATGGATTTTATAATATACCAAAATATCATCTATAAACATGACAAAAAACTGATCCAAAAACTAATGAGAGACTCCACTGATTATATTTCTAAACACAATAGGTGCATTATATAAGCCAAATTGAATGATTATAGACTCATAATTCCCATATCAAATATAGTGTATTGTCTATGGAATTTCAACCTTCATAGCCTTCAACTGATGGTACCCAATCCTAAATTCAATCATTGAAAAATACATACCTCCCTAGAGTGGATCAAAAAAATCATCAATATGGGGAAAAATATATTAATTCATAACTGTGATGTTATTCAAGGATTTATAGGCAATAAAATTTCGCATGTAATCATCCATCTATTTAAAAAACATGGAGAACACCATTTTTAAGTTCCATGTCAAATTAAACTGTTATCAATAAATTATTGTAACTTTTTATTCAATTCAATCAGTTTTACATGATCAATTTGACATGGGGTTTTATAAATCAGCTTATCAGTAGACAGTAAATAAATAGTTAATTTATCTTCCTTATTAAAAACATTACCGAGAAATTCATCAGAAAAAAAACATCTTCAAATTCATTCACTATTAGATTAAAACAAATCAAAATTATTTCATTCGTTACAAGAACATGAGTTAGATAACATTCACTACCATATTTAATCAATTTCTTATCTTCTTAGTAAGTTATCAATGGTATGAAATTTTTGAATAGAACTTTAATTTCATTAAAATATATTTTAAAAAGATAAACTAAAAGCTAATCCATACCTAATTTTATATTTAACAACACTAGGGTAATTTCAAAATGATATTTAGGAATGGTCATTCCTCTAATGATAATAGAAAGATTACTATAAATATGGGTTTCTTTTAAAACTCCAACTTATTGTTTTTACCAAAAGCTCAATTTCACATTCTTGAGGTCATATTTCCAATTCACATGTCATGATCTCATAAATGAACGAATGTGAAGTTTGAAAGTCAAATAGTGTATTCGAATATTTGAATACAAATCTATAAAAATCCTATCACCACTTCATATTATGGTCCCACATAAACCGTAGTTGTAGAAAATGATTTTTCCAAGCCCTTCTATTTCTTTTCTTTCTTTTTTCCACCCTAGGTAATTAACATTGGACTCAAATTTTCAAAATACCCTAACTCATTGAAACAAAAACATATTACAACTGTCTTCTCATTTCATTCCTAATAATCTCACATGAAATCATGAGATAGAGGACCTGAATTAAAATATTATAAGAACTTCCCAAACATTGAAATACAATATGTAGGATTCATTTTACCACACTTCTCATAAGATGGAAATTTTGTTTTCCTTTTACCAAACTATTTGTTGAATGATTCCCCATTGAATACAAACATGATATATTCTTTATAATTCCCTCATAGAACACATGATCATTCTAAATTCCCATTTCTAACTTCATAGCGCATCAAAGATGTTTTCAAAAGATTTTGAACTCATGAAAAGCTAATTCACTTCGACATCTCAGCGTCAATCCCAAGTAAAACCGATTTATATTACTATCAATATTCTAGGAAAATTTTTTCATACCATGCCAAATGTGTGAAATTTTATTCATATGAAACTACCAAATCATCCTTAATTTTTTAAAATATGAATAATTTCATTTACATATTATGTTTAATACACAAGGGAATATATTTTTCAACGAATATATTCAAAAATTTATCGCACTTCATTGAATCATTCTCTTCACTTCTTCTGATATTTTTAGCCATTGTCCTCCACTGATCGACTCTAACATAGAAATGGTAAATTTGAAGAGTTACCTTTGGGTCCTTCGAAAAAACCATGATGTTGAATATCTTTTCAAGGAATTTAATCCATCAATTAACTATCACATTTCTTGTTGATCCTTTGAATGATAGATGATGTTGTTTCATTAAGAGATACACTAACATCTTGTTCATATATGGTAGATCTGGTTTCTCCAGTTCATCAACACCATCACCATTTATCCCCTAATAAAACTATTCTATCATGGAAAAAATATCACAGTTTCATTTCCAATCATTTCAGGATACTAATTTGGAAGTATATTTTCCTCTTGATTCATTCCCAGAACAACTACCAATTTTTTTCTTCAAAAAACTATTCTGAATAGAGATATATTATTCAATGCATCATGGTAATCTTGAAATGGTATATCATTTTAAGTTTTCCATAACTTCATCTTGTTCAATTTATGTTATTAATATTACTATAAACTCAAATGTTATCTAAATTGTCCTTGGATGCAAACTATAAGGACACAACCATATGAATTACATAATATTGAGTTATTTCCTAAATTCTACTATATTTTGAACTGTTGAAATTTTAAATTTTATATATTTAGATAATTCTTTTATTACTCACACATAAAAAATATTTCAAAATACATAGTGGAAACTTCCAATAGTATCCACTTATTTCATAAAATAAAAACATGTAAAATGAAACATGGTTTGTTTTCATGTTTAATCATTATGAAGATTCCCTTATTGCATCCCTAAGAACATTTTCACTTAAATAATATGAAAAAAAATTCAAAAAATAGGATACGTATAAATACAATAGTAGATGATACATAAATAAGGGGAACTATTTGTCTTGTAAAAACATCAAATCATATGTATAATTTCTCAAAAAACAAGACATTTCACCATTTAGAAGTTATTAATACTCTCCTTTGAATATAAGCTCATTGAATTATCTTTTTTAAAATAATTATTACCATAAAACAATAGAAATAACTTGTAACATATAAAGGTTACTTGGGACATAATAATACATAAACATAAAAACCATGTTGTCGACTTACATTCATGTCGCTATTACAAATGGAATATCTATATAAACAACATCCTTACCCAATGCATTAGAGGTTATAATGTAACAACCCATTCAGGGTTTAAAAGAGAACATCACATCCTTGTTTTATCACATAACCACCAACCAATATCCAATTACTATTATATAATCATAGCATATAAATGATCTCAATTTCGGCATTTCACTCATTAAATATCATTTGAAATCTTAGGGAATAATTTTCTGAAATTGAAATAAAAAATCTTTTTTCAACGCCATATCCAATACCAAATTCCCTAAAAAAGAAAGAAGTGATTTTTTTATTTTAAAAATAATATGCCTTGTAGAAGAATCCAAATATCAAATAACGATTACAATAGTATAGATGTCGTTTTCAACATATAAATTAAAAAACCATCCTTTTTTCATTTGTAAAAAAATTCTAATGCATTGGATAAAAAAATTAATTCAGAAAATCTATCAATGATATTAATATTCTTAGTGTTAATTATACATCTTATAAATGAAGGTTTTGTATAAAAAAAAATAAACCTCAATCATTGGAGATTGAGATGAAGTCTTTTCCCTCGAGTCTGATGCATCATGCATATTCTTTATCTTCTTGAATAATAAACTCATGTTATTTATTTACTTTTATGAGAACCATTTTCATGTTTACTATTCATTTGATATCATTTCATACCATTTTATAACAATTACATAATTATTTAATATCATGTCAGATGTTTTGTTGTTATTCAATACTTGAGTCAAAAATGAACATGGTATAATATCAACATTCCATGTGTTTATATGTCCATCATCTCCAGAATAATATTCATGAAATTATTATCATTATTCTATATTAATTATAATTTTAAATCAATCCATTAAGCGGTTTTATGAATAATTAATAATTCTATATTCATTGAGATGGTTGGTCGTACGTACACTTGAGTAATATTTTCCATTTTTGGTGATCATTATGAAATATTGGGATGTATTATTTTATATTTCAATAATGATAATAACATCATTAATATTATATAAATCATATAAATATACATATATATACCATCCAACTGACGTGGTTACTAAAAATGAATCATATCACTTTGTGGATGCCATAGTTCACATATACGCACCAACTATATAAACATTTTTATGTTCATGGAATGTAAGAATGCAATTCATACATTATTATATGGTAATGATTAATATTTCATGAAAATAATCAATGAACTGAATCATCATTTCTTTTATTTTTCAAAAAAACACCTTATGGTTAAGTGAGAAGCCTCCAAACAAAATCCATTTAAATGGATATTGGATAACACAATCTAAAAACCAAGTTGAAATGGGTAGGTAAAGGATCCATGCCCAAGACTGGACCCACCAAAAAACGAGAGGGGTCAAACAGGCCTTACAACCATTCACATTGCCTAAATCTTAATTCTATCACTGGGCCTCCAACTTGAAGAGAACATAAATAGTTCAACGTTCTTCAAAGCCACCTTCACACTGAAAATCATAATTTGAATCCATCATACCCAACAAAATTAGTGTTGTGCATGAAATATCATGATGAAATAGTAGAGGAATGTTGAAAAAAATTGAACTATCAAGGCACGAAAACCCTCGATGACCCCCAATGCTACAAACTCGTCCCATTTCAAACTACAGTCGGCTATGAATATGCCTACGAGAACACTGTATGGTGGATACCCCATGAAAACTCTAGGTGATGATCCTAAACACCAGATGATCCTGACTCAAAACTGAATTAGAGGGTAATCAAATACATTAGATCTGAGATAGTATCTAAAATATAGGACCACACCGAACCAATCTCAAATACAAAAAAAAAACCTAAAATAAAAAATCAGAAGAGATGAATTCCAGACGGAAATCACCATATTGAACATGATAATGAAGGACTAAAACATTGGATGACTATTCACCATCAGAGTTAATGGGAGGTCACAGGGATTCCTCTTTCAGGTGACTTACACACATGGGGTCTGGGAGGGTGGGAGGGTAGCACAACATTGTCGTAGCGGCCTCATAGTGGTGGGATTAGGGATGGACATTATATCTTGGTTGTCTCATGGATAGATATATTTGCAGGGATGGTAGATATTTCACCTAGAGGGGTGACTCGACTACTGAATCACGTGAGGTGGTTCTGGGCGGAGGTGGATATCTTGCATCATGACGCCGGGGTGGGAGCAGTATGTGGTTGATCCCAGTCGGGAAGCATTCCAGAGAGAAACCGTAGATCTGAGCAGGAGGGAAGGGTGGAACAAACCCTAGGTGGGAAGGATATCTCCAGAATCTCGAGAATAACACCTATGAACATTACTTCCATGATTATAATCAGTCATGATAGATTGTTATGGAAAAATAATTATACAATTTTTTGGAGCTGATAGTTGTCATGTATGTAAGAACAGTTACTTCCATTCCCTTCTGATGGAAGTGGAGATGTATTTAGGTGATAATATTAACATTATAACGTCTTAGTATATCTAGGATACTATATATATTATTTCATTAGGGATGAATTAGAGATTATGGAGGTGTTAGATGAAATAAAACAAAAACACATAAAAATTATACCTCTTATTCGAAGGGTATCCATTAACTACCACCTTAAAACATATAAAAAGGGTGTTATGCATAAACTCGGGCCTCTATAATGTTTAAATAAATTCTTGGATGGATTTTTGATAGATAATGACCTAATTAAATGGTTGTCTAATTGTAAGGAAAGCATAATAATGGCTTCCTTTTTATATGAGAGGGGAGGGGAACCCATGGAAACTATTAAAATATGGAATTAATAAAAATAATTTTTTTAATTCAAATGAATCCCAAGTGTGTTATGTCTAAGCTATGATGACATGGTTTTGAAATAATCTCAATCAATAATTCGGAGACATGTTTTGATATCATTTTATACCATATCCTTTCATTTCACCTTTAATTATTTAATTAAAATTTTAATTGTGGTAATAATATTTTAAATATTAAGTGGCTATAAATTTCACTTATTTGGGGTCAATTGATCATAAACGTGATATTTATGTACCAATAGATCATATAATATCTACTTCTCTATTTTTGATTATTATTATTATTTATATATATTATAAATATTTATTTCTTTTAGAAAATATAAATAGTATCAATTTTGACTCTATTCATTTCATTGAATTTAAATAAAATAAAAATAGAGATGAAAATTGAAAAAAAAAACCATTTAATGGACTTTTAATATGTCATAGTCAAGTATAAAATTTGTGGCATACCCTAATTAATAAAAATTATACTTATTTACAAAAAATTATATCATTTATTTGATATTTCTATTAGTTTAATAATTATTGTTTCACTAATGTGTCATCATTTATATTAATTATTTAAACTCTAATGATTTTATTTAAACTCCCATCATGTTGATAATTTCATTTTCATTTGGGATACTATTTATGATATAAGTTGTATCATGTTTATATTAATATTATTATTCTTATTCTTATAAGAAATATGAGGGTTATATTTTTTGACTTTGTTTTATTTTAATAATATTTATATCATTTTCTTGTGAAAAAGAACATTGAATGAGTTAATTATGATACTTATGTTTTACTTGTTGTATTCTATTCATCCAATAAGATTTTGGCTGCTGTTTGGATAATTTTAATGACCTTATCAAATTATTTGTTACCCTAATTAACCTTATATTCATTTAACCTTGTAAAATTATGAAATATCAATGTTACTATTAATAAAATCCAAAAAAATAACAGGAATCTATTTAAATAATTTGGACCCACTGATTATAAAGATGGAATATATTTTTCAATATTTTAAAGATATATATTTTTGTAATTAAATTAGAATTAATCCCATTGATGGAATAAGAAAATGATTTTTTGAATGTGAAAACCATCAAAATATTGACTTCTGTCTATTTCCAATTTCATGTGAAAATATATTCAATGACAATAATTGGATTTAATGAAAAAAATAATCTAATTATATTATAAAATGAATTTAATGTATAATCAATGTTATAAATAATATTTATGAATGATTTGTTTTGAATAAAAATGTATTATTTTCCACTATTAAATAAAAAATTGAAATTTATTATAAAAATCCAAAAAACTCAACCAAACTAAATTTTGATGTCCTGCTTCCAAATAAGAAATTTAATTTTCCAAATATAACTTAAAAAAGTTTCAAAAACATTATTTATAATTTTTTTCAATCAAAATTTGGTAAAAGATTTCTTTTTTTTTAAATAAGTTCTTATTTAACGATAATGCAATATTTATACATAAATTATTATTATAAAATATATTAGATGAATGTAAAACCTTATTCTATAATTTCATTGGTTGTTACACTGGTTGACAGAAAGAAATTCTAGATTCAATATCATCTCATATAAATTACAAGTTTTTATTAATTATATACTTATTAAAATCGATGTAAAGTGTAATTGAAAACTGAACCCCATCGATTTATGAGGTCGTATTCCACTGTACACTAGAGCAATGTTATCGTATTTTAAACGGAATGACCAGTAAAAAGGTATATGTTATATAAATTTAAATAAGCATATTAATATCATATTTATAATATACATGTTTTAAATCTATAATTTTATCCACCCATGAAAAAAGGTGATGTAGAATTAACAACATTGGTTTGTGATATGGTAGTCCTCCACACACATGAACAATGTTTTATTTCCACAATAGATAAATTTGTGGACAATTATGTAGTATTACCAAAACATAATGGAATATTATTATATGGGAGATACTATTATCATTATATTATAAGTGTCAACACATAATTGTTGGTAGAAAACTAATAAATAAAATGAAAAATATCAATTATGATAATTTCCTTTGGTTAGAGAACCCTCATTTAGATCTCCTTTTAAAGAATATAGGGATGGTATTTTGTGAGAAAAATATTACTTATAAGTTTAATAATGATGTTGGGGAGCATATTTTGAAGGCTTTGGTATTTCCAAAGGGATTGGGAAGTGTGATTAATTGAGGGGAGTTTTTGAACATTTATATATGGTGAAAGGGGACCACTTTAAAAATACATGGAAATGACACAAAATGATCCAAAATGACATTAATCTATATTAAAAATATTCAAGAAATATCTGTTTGATACATTCATTGTATATTATTTATATTTGTATTTGAAATAATATTTGGATAAGTTGGTAAGTCATTTTAATCCTTATCTTTTTAGTTTTACCGCTGGTAAATCAGTTTTTACCTAAAATGTGGTAATTACTTTTTAATTTTTTTAACTTTTCATTTTGGTAAAAAATTAATTAAAAATTATTAGATTATATAAGTTATTATTATTCTAAATATGGAATTTATTATTCTAAATTCTATTAATATAACAAAACAAATATAATTTAGATGGATCCTAGAGAAGCAATGAAAGAACAAGTATTTGAAGAGAAAATGTTCAAAAAATAAATGTTTTCATATTAAAAAATGTAAAATCATTAAAATTACCTAAATTTGATTAAATAATATATAAATAAACTAATATTACTTTAAAAAAATTGAACTTATAAATTATCTTTATAGATATTAGAAACAAAAAGGCATTTTTCAATTAAAATTCATTAGTTTTTAGTATTCATCATAAAATGAAACATTTCATAAAGAAAAGAGTAACCCTAAGATAATTTAGATTTTATTATTTAAAAAATTAATTACATTTTAGAAAACAAATTTTATAAATTTTTAAATATAGTTTTTATATTATGTACACAAAGTTCAATTAAATAGTCATTTGAAAAAATATCTCAGAAAAAAAGTTATATTTTAAACGGTTCCTATGTTATTTCTATTCAAAAGATAACCATAATTTTCATAATTTAATTAATATTATTCATATGTTATAATATATCATCTAGGTGATAAGTATTATATAAAATATTAATAATTTAATAATATGTCATGTTTCATTTAAACACAGTTTTTTATGAAATGAAGGATAAAATCAATGATATGTATAACCCAATATAATCATAATTTCTCATGTAACAATGTATAAAATATGTTTTTTTCATGTAATTAATGATATTAAATATATTGGTTTAGTTTAAAAATAAAATTATCTTAATGTCTCGTGTGTTAAGTATTCAAATAAGCTAAGTGTTTCTTGTGATAGACGCTTTTGAATTGAATGTTCTTTATTTAGAATATTAGAGTGTTACACCAATGAATAAAAATATTTAATCACTTTAAAAAAAAATTAAAACAACTAAATTAAAAGATTAAATTTAAAACCAAACTACCAAAATGCGAAGAATTTTTTTTAAATTGTACTTTAAAAATTAAAAGTGTTTTTATTCTAAATTTATATTTCAAATATATTTTAAAAATACAAAATTTGATTAGTTGAAATAAAAAATAAATAATTAAATTTCATAACTAATCCAAAGTAGAAATTTATTTTAGAAATAGTTAAATAATAATAAACTTTTTAATCAAAATAATAATTTTACACTATTTATTAAAAATGAAAGTTTTCAGAATATCCTCACAAATTTATTCTAATAATATTTTGAAATTATTAATTCAAAAATGAAATTATTATTTATAATTATATTTGTTAATATTTTGAAAAAAATAATTATAATATTCACACATAAAAATATTCAAAACCCATTTTTTAAGAAAATATATTTTTTAAGAATATAATGGTTCTCTTTAAAATTATTGTATTTTAATTATCATAGGTTATTCCCAAGGGATTATTCATTTTAGACCCCCCCCCCCGACTGAAATATTTTAATAGAAAGTGATTTCTAATTGGATAATAGTATAACATTACGAAAAATTTAAATATTATTTACACATAAATTATTAATAAATAAAAAACAAGTAAGACCATTATATATTTTATAATGTAGTTAATTGTATTCATTTGCCCAAGTTAATGGCTAGGTTAAAAGAATCCTTTTTTAATAAAAATATTTCATTATTCATTTGAGATCAGTGTTGCATATCATTTACGCGATTAAAAATAGTATTTAGTTATTTTACAAAATATCATGATAATAAATTCTGCACCCATTAATAAATTTCATAATCATAATTAGAACAAGAGATAGAAAACATGTGAGTTGTGTTCTGAAAATACTTTTGATATAAAACCCACATAATATGAATGGACTATAAAAATTCTTTTTGAAATAAGATACAAGGATGTAAGAAGGTCAAATGGAATAACACCTTGTATGTTTCTAGTAGGATAACATCAGTGGGAGGGGGAAACGTTGATATGTAAGAAAAAAAATAACTCTAATGGACTGACAAAGATTGATAGATAACACAATTATGTGAATGTTAACCATTAAAAAGATATAAATCTATGATTTATTAATGGGACATTCATTTATTGATATGATAGTAAGTAGATATTATTTTTTTCTCAATATACTTTTCTTGTAGTAGTTAAATTACCTCATCACCTAAATTAAAAGAAAAATGAAATATATTTGTTATGAATATTTTAATATTTTAATTAATTTCCACCACACAGTCACCATATTATTCACCACAATTTTTATTCAAGATCGATGCTATTATTCTTAACAAAATAGAATATACGTATAATGGATCAAATAATCCACAAAATTATAATAAGATATCCACTATCATAACATATTAACAAAAACTAAATGGTTAGGAAAAGATAAGATAATTTTTAAAATGAATAAATAGTCATATCAAAAAATATATATATAATTTAAAATTTTCTATAGTTGTACCTAAAATCTATATTTGATATTTACATAAAAATAAATCCTGAAAATTACATAAAAAATTTTCTGACTAACATGAAAACCATAAATAATAAACGACATGATCAAAATTTCATCCTTGATTTATTTAACAACTATCATAAAATGACATCAATCACACTTAATGTCTAATTCAAAAATAATATTCCTTAATAATATAGTCTCTATGATGTTCAAATAATTTCTTTACTATTAATCACTATAATTCCATATTAAAATCATTGATTCCACAAAAACAATTGAACCTTTTTTCCCAAATTAAAATCATATAATTATTTCATTACCTTAATCTGATATGGTACCTAAATTAATTAACCAATTCCAATACAATACTAATCACAGAATCACAATACCACTTTACAATATCATGGTAATGGATATATGAAAAAATATGTCCCATAACTGAACCTAAACATTATTTTTATGATAAATTAAATATAAAAAAACCTTTTAATAATTATGACATCACGTAGGCCTGTCAAAGGTGATGAACCCTTTTTTCCTACTTAGCCACTAAATGAGGCTAATATTCATTTTTAATAAATATAATATTCATGTTCTTTATTATTCATAAACACTATTTTAGTGCATTTTACACTTTGAACATCAGTTCACATTATGATTGTAATACCTTCTTAAAATGCACTATTATGCGGTACATTTTTTAACAACATTTAAAGTACTCAATGATTTATCTGATTTTAAGGAATGTAATTATCCATATTTAAATTTGAATTTTTTTAAATGGATCTAAACTTCAATATGATCATGTTTCATTTAGAGATCAATGGATAATTAATGGAAGAAGATGGAGATATTTTGTGATGAAAGGAAAGAATTCTGGAGAAGTCAGATTGGACACCACCCCACTGATGAGAATGTGGGGCCCAATATGAAACCCAAATGAAGCCCAAATTTCGTGGGATATTATAAGAAATATAAAGGGACAAATAATTTTTCAGGAGACAGTGCTAAGTCGTCTTCCATTGTGGTCATGTTGGTGGCCCATGTTAGAGATAAAATTCTGGGCCAGATTCTGCGGCCCAGAAAAACATCTCACTAATCTAATAATATCTGTGAATCCAAAACTCCAAATGGGCCAAAATTTTACAGTAGTTTAGAAGACATCTGGTGCTCCATTTTCTTCGATTATGTCGCACTCTGATTCGGCCATATAGAAGGTATTCCAAGGGTGTCTGTTCAGTGGATGAAAGTTGGTTTCCACCTCGGGTTAAGTGTGGAAAAGTCCAAGTTCAATAAGCATTCCACCACCCTAAGCCTACCATAATCAAGTGGGATGCTTTTTACTATTTTAGGATCTACCCAAGGCTTACAAAATATATATTTAAGGCAGTGGTGGTGGAGGAGTCTATCATTTTTGGTGCTTTGTTCAATTGTAATGTTATGCAGCGATTTTGTTGTCTCATGTTAGTCTTTCACATGTATGTTGTTCAATTCAAATTAGTTTCTTAATAAAAGATCTTATTTTCCCCTTATTCTATTGTTATTAATATCACATGGATAAATTTGGTTCATTGTGTGAATTTATTCACACCAAAACTTGTGAAATTATTCACACAACAGTGGAGTGAACATTTTCTTTTTATTGTTTTCTTTACTTCTTCAATTCCTCCTTCATGAGTCTACTTCCTGCATCCATTGAAACCATAGAATCAATGTATGGCTAAACCAATTATGGGATGATCCAAGAGAGTATCAAGGGGATGTATTGGAGGTTATTTATCACCGCGTTAATGTCTAATCACTTCTTTAATTTATATTTTTATGGTTTTTAAACACCATCATCCTTGTTGAATTTAAGGCCACACACTTCAAGAGATAATACAAACATTTACCGTGAAGTGCTCAAAACATCGATCTTTCAAGTGTATAGGTGATTATTATTATAGGTTTTAGGTATTAAACTAGTAAGTGATGATTTTTTTAACTTCTTAAATGAACCCATCTCAAATATAAGAAATTGAAATCATTGGAAAAAAATAAGTCCAATCCACCCCAAGTGATAACCTATGATCAACTCACTCTTTTAAATTGAATTCACATATATATTTTAGTTATCCTTTAAAACCATATAAAATCAACCCATGTTGGCCACTTCATAGCCAAAACAGTCAATATAATGTATGTGTCTATAGGTTTCTTCTTAGGTCTCTGAGGATTCTATAACCCAAGCTAAACTACAAGGATCGTTCTACCTTCATCTCTTGGGTAAATTTGAGAATGAATCAAATTTTCGCGCCGTTTTCGGGGACCCAAGTAAGTCATATAAACCCCCCTTATATTTTTACACATTTCTTCTTTTCTCACCCAAATTATCTTATCTTGTCCATCTCTCATTTTTTTTCTTTTGGCGCATGTCTGCCTTCACCCGTGATCAATCAAACCGTCTAGTTAGGGTGGATAGTCCTGGGGTAGGGGAGTCAAGTACACCAAGGGAACTATTTCCATTAGATCCTAACCTTTCTAATACTCTAGAGTCCAAAATTGAGCCTATTTCAATGGATGGTCTTCAACGAAACAAACTCATAAACCCAGGTGGGAACGAAAATGGAAACCAAAATGAGGCAGCCCCAAACATGGGGAATGAAATTTATCAAAGCATGAATGATGGCCTCAAACCTTCCTGGACCAATGCCCCCTCATACATTAGACAAAATTCCCTATGATATTCCAACAATATCTTTAAAACCCATGTCCTAAACCATCTTCCCACATTCCATGGAATGGAGTCTGAGATACCCTACCTTCACATTAAGGAATTAAATGACATTGTATAAACCATGGGTCCCCCACATCAAATATAATCAGTTAAGATGAGGCTTTTTCCTTTTTATTTAAAGGATCGATCTAAAAATTGGTCAAAAAATTTGAGGCCATCATCTATAACCTCTTGGGACCAGCTACAAAGAGAATTCTATAAAAAATACTTCCCCACCAAAAAACAATTACAATTAAATAGAGTATCCAACCGTTTTTTGAAAAAGAGGGAGAGTCATTCTATGAAATATGGGAGAGGTTAAATGGCACTCTAAACATGGTTCCACACAATGGTTTTTCTATTCCTGAACAATTATTAATTTTCTATGAAGGGTTGGGTCCGGGGAACAAACAATTCATTGACATGATGTGTAATGGAACCTTTAAAAAATCCCCATATGTTGCTTACGAGTATCTAGAAAGCCTTTATAAACAAAACCAAACATGGGAAACTTCACCTTATTCTGAAAATCAAAAAATAACTACTGGAATTCATACACTTATAGAATATGAAATACCTCTGGAGAAACTCACAGCACTCTCTAGGACGGTTGAAGAGATAGACCATTGGAAAGTCCATGAAATCCAAATTGTTGACCCTGTTTGCACAATTTATGACAAACAGGAACATTAGAATTTCAACTACCCATCCATTCCATCCATCAATGATGTTATTTTAGGAGGACACCCAGTGTATGTAAATGCTTTAAACTTTCAAAAATCCCCAATACCAAAACAGCTTCAACCCAAGGTATAATGACCACCCTGGCTTCCACAGGAAAGATAACCAACAACCTAGCAAACCACAGGGACACAATCTTTACCCCCCATTAGAACTACCAAACCCATAACCAGTTCCAAACCCAACCTATCCAATACCAACAGCCACCAGTCCATTTTCAACAAACCATCTGACCTCCAAAATATCCCCTCGGGATAAACCAATCTTCTCAAGAACTAACCCAAACTGTTCCAAAAAGCCTACTAGGACAACTGTGCAAACAAATGGAAAGGATGAACTTGGTTGTCTCTTCCCTTAAAAAAGAACATCAAACCATCAAAACTGGAAATGCACCCATTCCTACTCATGCAGTGACATCCTCAACTTCAATGGGAGAGTCAAGTTGTACTCAAACAGCTCATGAACAACTATAGGCTGTGACTATTTTAAGAAGTGGGAAATCAATTTAGAAATCTGAACAACTAATTCATAACCTACCTGAAGATTCAAACATGGATGAAAATTCAAATGAACAAAATGATCAAAATGAAAAACATGATAACAATGTCAAAGAACCAACTCTTCAACAAACAACCCCACATCCTGCACCATTTCATCATTGGATGAGGGGGAAAACCAAGCCTAAATTGAGTGAAACATTGAGGGAAATCTTCTCACAAGTCAAGTTGGACATTCCCCTTATCGATGCCATACTAACCATACATGCATACTCAATGTACCATAAGAACTTTTTCACTTTTAAAAGAAACTTTTCACATAAAAACCATGTACTTTTGGATCCTAATGTGAGTACCACAATTGAAGAGACTATTCCTCCTATGTTGAAAGACCTGGGGTTCCCTTACATCAATGTAGAACTATGAGAGAGAAACAGTGTCAAGGCCTTGTATGACATAGGTGTTAGTGTCAATCTCAATCCCTATGTTCGGTACTTCTAGTTAGGCCTAGATGAACTCAAACCCACATCTGTCACACTTCAACTTGCTGATTGTAGAATTATGGTTTCAAAGGGGATTTTAAAAGACATTCTGCCAATGGTTGAAAACTTATCTACCCTGCTGACTTCATTGTCTTGAAAACCATCCAAACTTAGGAAATAAGGAAAAACCCCCAATTATCCTTGGCCATCCCTTCCATGCAACAATCATGTCTGCTATCTGAGTCCGAAATGGAAAAATGACCATCTCATTTGGAAACATAAAACTAGACATGAACATCTATAATGCATCTCTTAAATAGGTAATGACGAGGACATTCATGACGTAAACATGATAGGAAGCATTGATAATGAATCCATAGAATATCAATGAATATTTGATGAATTTTTAAGTCAGGAAGAGAATTATTTCCTTTGTTCATATAAAGGAAGTTTATTTCCTTGGCTTGAATCATTTTTAAATTTCTCTTATGATGAATCCTTAGGTCAAAAAATCAGTGAAACCTTTCAAGAATCCACTTTCATGGAGACCACTCTAACTTCTTTCCCTAAATCTGATCATGCCAATCTAGTAGCTGAAACTTCTACATGTGAGGAATCAATCCTATCTAAAACGTTAGGAAATAAAATTGATCTTGATCCAATGTCCCAATCTTCTGCTGAAATTCTGAACTGACCTGAGCTTGAATTGAAGGAACTTCCCACTTCACTCAAGTATGCTTTCCTAGGGGACAATCAAACACATACTATTGTCATTTATTATTCTCTTGTATCCAATCATGAGAGGATGCTTTTATATGTCCATAGGAAACATAATAAATCCATTGGATGGACCCTGTCTGATATTCCCTGGATTAGGCCACTTATTGGGAATCATAGGATTGTTCTGGAATATGATTCAAATCCATGTCATCAACCTCAATGGTGAATCAATACTAATCTCATGGAGGCAGTAAGGAAATAACAACTGAAATTTTTAAAGGCTGGTATCATATATCCCATAGCTAAGAGTGAATGGGTGATTCCAATTGAAGTGGTTCCAAAAAAGGCTGGAATCACAGTGATAACCAATGAGGATGGAGAGATTCTTCCAACAAGGGTGAGTAGTGGATGGAGGGTCTGCATTGACTATAGGAAGCTAAACTAATTATCCTAGAAGGACCATTTCCCCTTACCATTCATTGAAAAAGTCCTTGAGAGAGTGGCAGGTCATGCCTTCTACTATTTCATAGATGGTTACTCACGGTATAATCAAACTGAAGTCTCCCTAGAAGATCAAGGTAATTCTAATTTTATATGTCCATTCAGAACCTTTTCTTCAAACACATTCCCTTCAAGTTATGCAATGCCCCTGGAACCATCCAACGATGCAAGATGGGAATCCTGTCAAACAAGGTAAGGGATTTTATATAGGTCTTCATGGATGACTTCTATGTGTTTGGGGATACATTTTAGGGATGTCCGTAGAATGTGGAGAGAGTGTTGTCAAGATGTGAAGAAAAAATTGTGGTCCTAAAATGGGAAAAATGAAATTTCATGGTTAAAGAGGGACTAGTTTTTGGTCATCTGGTCTCAAGTAGGGGGAATGATGTTGATAGAGGCAAGGTTGACATCATCTATCACCTTCCATCACCCAAAACTGTCAAGTAAGTGAGGTATGTCTTAGGACATTCCGGTTTCTATAGAAGATTCATCATGAACTATAGTTAAATCTCTCATCCCCTTTGTGCTCTTCTAGTAAAGGATGCTCCATTTTTTGGACAGAAAGTTGTGAGGGTTCATTCTCGACCCTCAAATCATCTCTCACCTCTCTTCCAATTATGAAATCTCAAAATTGGAACCTTCCTTTCGAACTTATGTGTGATTCCAGTGACTTTTATGTTGGATCTGTGTTAGGAAAACATTGTGATAAAAATCCTTATGTCATTTCTTAAAAAATAAAATACTTAAATGATTCCCAAATAAACTACACCACTACTGAGAAGGAGTTACTTGATTCTGTGTTTGCTTTAGGGAAGTTTAGGTCCTACCTCCTAGGATCCCCCATCACTGTGTTCACTGAATATTCTGCACTAAAATAGCTCTTCCAAAAACAAGATGCTAAGGCTAGACTGATTAGGTTGGTCCTTCTCTTTCAAGAATTTGACTTCACAATCAAGGATAAAAAGGGAGTTGAAAATTTTGTAGTTGATCACCTCTCTAGGATGTAATTGAAAGAAAACTCAAATCACCTTTCTGTGTCTGATTAATTTCTTGATGAACACCTATACTCTGTGAGTGATTGCCCTTGGTATGCCGACATAGCCAATTTCGTAGTTACAGGAGTCATTGAAAAATTTCTAGGGTCTCAAGGTCGATGGAAATTCCTTTCTGATGTTAGACACTATGTGTTTGATGATCCATACCTCTATATGTTCTGTCCTGACCAATTCATTAGGAGGTGTGTCCCAGAATCTGAACAGGAGTCCATCCTTAAATTCTGTCATAGTGAGGCATGTGGATGTCACTTTTCCTCTAAGAAAACGTCTTCTAAGATTCTTCAATGTGGTCTCTTCTAGACCACCCTCTTAAGAGACTCCTACACATTTTTTCAAAGATGTCCTAGGTGTCAAAAATTAGGGTCCCACACAAAAAGGAATCAAATGCCACTCACTCCCATCATAGTGGTTGAAATATTTGACTGTTGGTGAATTGATTACATGGGTCCCTTCCCAAACTCTAGGAGATATCATTACATTCTTTTAGCTGTCGATTATGTCTCCAAATGTGTTGAATCCATTCCTAAAAAATCCAATGATAATCAAACTGTGATTAGATTTCTCAAGGAAAAAATCTTTTCTAGATTTGGAATTCTTAGGTCTATCATTAGTGATCGTGGAACTCATTTTTGCAATCGTCCATTCTTACCACTCATAGAAAATTTTGGAATTTCTCAAAATGTGTCCACTGCTTACCACCCACAGAACAAGCGTCAAGCTGAGTTAGATAATAGTGAAATTAATCATATTCTTGAGAAAACTGTTAATCCATCTAGGAAAGATTGGTCGAGAAAACTCTTAGATGCTCTTTGGGACTATCGAACCTCATGTAAAACCATTTTACGAATGTCAACATATAGGATGGTTTATGTTAAAGAATGCCATTTTCTAGTCGAGATTGAATATAAGCCTTGTTAGGAAATTAAGAAAATGGATTATGACCTCTCATTGGCCGACCAAAAAGGAAATTAGATCTCAATGAACTCGAGGGACGAAGGATGTAGGCTTATGAAAATTCAAGGATCAATAAAGCTACAGTTCAAGCCTACCAATTTAGGAATATCATGGTCAGAGATTTTGAAATGGGAAATCTTGTGCTCTGGTATAGTTCAAAACTTTATTTACACCTAGGAATGTTAAGGTCTAGATGGTAAGGTCCTTTCATAGTGCATCATGTATACCCCCATGGGGCAGTAGATATTCAAGATCCCACAAGTGGTTACATTTTCAAGGTTAATGTTCAAAGGATGAAACCATTCATTGAATCATTCAATAAACAGGAAATAGATGTTGAGTTAACTGAGCCAAACTATAAACAAGATAATAATTGATAGATTTAGGATCCATGTCGGGCTAGAGACATTAAACAAAGCGCTGCATGGGAGGCAACCAATGGTTTTCATGTTTCCTATCATTTTGTTGTTTTAATAAAATTTAAATTTTAAATAGGAATAATTAATCATTTTTATATTAAAAAAATAGTCTATTGACCTATTTTTCTATTATGAGTATGGATGGGTATGAAAGGGGAGCACCATATTCATCCGTGTCACGTGGTGTGATCCTTGACGAATGTCTTACCCAAAAATTTAAATAGATGTTAATGTATCATTAGTTTATTTTATTTTAATTTTTATGTTGGTTAAATTAAAAATAAATAAATAAATAAATAAAAATATAATAATAATAATAATATTAATAATAAGGGACATGTTGTGGGTTGTGGGTCAAACCCCGTCACAACTAGCGAAGCCGCGGGGATTCGAACCTCGGACCGAAGGGAGATGTGGGCGCGCATTTACCACTGACCTACGACGTTTTGGTCTTCCTTATTCTATAATTTATATATATATACTTATATATTACTTTATTTATTATATGAATATACATATATATATATATATTGTTTTGATTTGATTTTTTTTGTTTTTCATTTTTCACAAGGGAACTTTGCAACTTACATGGATATCAAAGGATTAAAAAGGAGCAATAAGAATTTAAACTTCAACCACAAGGTGACTTCATTCCATGATCCACATTTTCAATTTCCTTTTTGAACATCCATTATCGGAATATGCTCCTTCTAAATTTTCATTTCTTCAAAAACTCAGGACAATGTTGTTTTATGTTGGGGGGAGATGAAATACAAAACAAAAATTTGTGAAAAAAATGATTTCAAAAAAAAGATTTGTAAAAGGAAGGAAAAATTCCTTTAACTTTGAACATGGTAACACACATTGCACGCTTTGAAACTGAATATAAAATAATTTAGCATGCCCTGATTCTGATTTTAATCCTTTTATATGATCACGAGCAAATATTTTGGAAAGTCTGGCTGTCCAATGTAATATTTCATTATTTATATTTTCATTCAAATAAAAAAAATCACAATGCATGTCCTTTCGATAGTGGGGTATTAGTTTGAGTTCATGGGGTCCACCAAATAAATAGCATAGGTTTGGTGATCATTTTAGTTTAATATGAGTATTTAAAAAAATAAAGAAAAAGAGCATGTAGAGCAATGAAATGACCTAATGCGTGGCTTTCAGCACATGGGGATCGTTACTCCATAGTTGTCTGGCCCAGAGTTAGTAGTTTTATCTCTAATTTTTTAATTTGAATTTGTTTTTTACTGAGTTAACTCGATATGATGCCCGATTATGTGGGATTCACTTGGTGACCTAAGGTCTTCGAACTTGGGAGTCATT
Source organism: Viscum album (assembly GCA_963277665.1). Taxonomy (NCBI): domain Eukaryota; kingdom Viridiplantae; phylum Streptophyta; class Magnoliopsida; order Santalales; family Viscaceae; genus Viscum; species Viscum album. The sequence goes on from OY728136.1 coordinate 300,416,227, forward strand.
AGCAATGTCTCGCTAAAGGGGTTGACTCTTTTGAGTGAAACTTCAATTAACATGGAAAAATTGAAAAAAAAAACATAAAATAATAATAAAATAAAAAAATTAATAATCATCTTAATATTGAAATGTGATTCCGCCTACTGATTCCATAATTTCCCCCTTGAATAAGGATGAACTCCCATATCTATTGTGATACACAACACATCCTCATACTTAATTGATATTAGATGAAATATGGAAATTAAATTGAACAAAGGAATGGGCTTGGGATTGGGATCTTCTTATCAAACTATCATGTGTTTAAATATTTTGATTGGTTTCATGATTTTTTGGTATAAGGGTTTATGGTGATCAATGTGTATTAAAATGTTATTGGAAAAGGGAATTCAAATTTCATATAATTGAGATATATTTTGCTCGGAACTAGCAAAACTCAAGTTGGGGGTGTGATTAGCCAATAATTGAGGGTAATATCCATTGTTAATATATATAATATTCACGTTCTTTATTATTCATAAAGACCATTTTAGTGAAATTTACACTTTGAACATCATTTCACATTATGATTGTAATACCTTCTTAAAATGCACTATTATGAGGTACAATTTTGAACATCATTTAAAGTACACAATGATTCATATGATATTAAGGAATATAATTACACATATTTCAATTTTATATTTTTCTAAATTGATCTAAACTTTAATATTACCATGTTTCATTTAGGGATCCATGGAGAATTCATGGAAGAAGATGGGGAAATTTTGTGATGGAAGGAAACAATTCTGGAGAAGTGAGATTGGACATCAGCCCATTGATGAGAATATGGGGCCCAACATACAAATACAATTAAGCCCAAATTTCTTGGTATTATAGAAGAAATATATAGGAACAAGTCATTTTTCAGGATCCAGTCCTAATTCGGCCTCCATTGTGGTCATTTAGGCGGCCCAAGTTAGAGATAAAATTCTAGGCCAGATTCTGCAGCCCAGAAAACCATCCCACTAATCTAATCATATCAATGAATCCACAACTACAAATGGGCCCACATTTTACAGAGGGTTATAAGACATTAGGTGATCCATTTTCCTCGTATATGGCCCACTCTGATTCAGTAATCTAGAAGGTCTACTATGTGTGTCTGTTCAGTGGATTAAAGTTGGATGCCACCTCGGGTCAAGTGTGGAAAAGTCCATCTTCCACATGGTTTCCACCACCCTAGGCCTACCATAATCAAGTGGGATGCTTTGTATTGTTGGAGACTCGACCCAAGGCTTCCAAAATTCCTATTTAAGGGAGTTGTGGTGGAGGAGTTTATCATTTTTGGTGCTTTGTTCAATTTTAATGTTATGATGCAATTTTTTTCTCAAGTTTGTCTTTCACATGTCCGTTGTTTAATTCACTTTAGTTTCTTAATAAAATCACGTATTTTCCTCTTATTCTATTGTTCTTCATATCACTTTGATACCATTGGTTCAAGGTGTGAAATTATTCACTCCAATCCATGTGAAATTTATTCACACAACGGTGCAGTGAACATTTTCTTTTTATTGTTTTTTTTACTTATTCAATTCATCCCTCATGAGTCTATGTCCCGCTTCCATTGAAACCATGGCATCAATGGAGGGATAAACCACTTATGGATTGATCCAATGGAGTAGTAAAGGGATGTATTGGATTTTATTTATCACTCCATTAATGTCTAATCACTTCTTTAATTGAGATTTTTTTTTATTTTTAAACTCCGTCATCGTTGTTGAATTTAAGGTCGCACACTTCAAGTGCTAATACGAACCTTTAACTTGAAGTGCTCAAAACATTGATCCTTCAATTGTATAGGTGATTAGTATTAAAGGGTGTAGGTATTAAACCAGTAAGTGATGATGTGGTTTTATATTCTTAAATGAACCCATCTCAAATATAAGAAATTGAAATCATTGAAAAGGAAATACGTCCAATCCACCCCAAGTGATAACCTAGGTTCAACTCACTCTTTTAAATTGAATTCACATAAATCTTCTAGTTATCCTTTAAAACCATATAAAATCAACCCATGTTGGCCACTTCATAGCCAAAACAGTACATGGAATGTACGTGTCTATATGATTCTTCTTAGGTCTCTGATGATTCGATAACCCAAGCTAAACTACAAGGATCGTTCTACCTTTACCTCTTGGGTAAATTTGAGTGTGAATCAGTTCCCTTTAGTTGTGAGTTTGAGCCTCTTGGATTTCCAGTTATAACACGTTTTTACCCAGCCTACATGATGAAATTTTTATACATCTATATTAATATATTTCATATAATATTTCCAAAAATATAACTATTATTCTCAAATATAACCATAAAATATTCCACATTAAATAATTCTTATTACCATAATGTTTCTCTCAAACCAGTCATTTTGAATATAAATTCATGTAATATTGCTTAATTTGCTAAAAAATGAATCATCATATAAACCCAAAATGGTATCCACACAATTAAACTTATCTCCTTGAAATACATAGAGTATTATTATTTATTTAAAATTTCAAATGATAAAATTCAGGGTTATATATACCTCACACATATTTCATAATTCAATAAAATAATCCTAAATTACTCCCATTATCGAAATAGTATTAATAATTTTAATCATATGATCATAAATTAATCTTCCAAAACTACTGAATCCCATAGATGAAGAAATATTAATCATTCATAATTTTTAATATTCCATTAGGTATGATTTTTCAATATTACTCCATAAAACTACTTTCATGCAAATAATTATAATCATGTCCAAATAGTAAACAAATTAGCTTAAATATCTAGTAAATAATTTTTCCCTTTTAAATGACATTGGAATATTCCATATATTAAACAATAGTTGAATTAGGTATTTTTGAATAGATATTTGACTGGTCTTACTGATCCCATTCATGTGATTTCCCCGAAGACATTAATCTTCATAATGAACATTTCCAATGTATATAACACATTAAATTGATAGATGATGAGGAAAATTATTCCACCTCATGGAGTAAATGAATAAAATCCATTTTCTTTAGAAGGTTATTTAATTATAACCTGATTTTCCATAAATAAAACATTTTATTGTTCATTTATATCATTTTCCTCATTGTTTCATTCTCCATTATTGTGAAATATTTAATTGATTATATTTAAAAAACAATCCGCATGAACTTCCATGGGGATAGATTTCAATCATATTTGATGCATTAGGAAACACACCTAGTTTTTTGTTCTCAATCAATACCCATAATATCTGGTTATGAATAACAAAATGTTTTTACATTAAAACTCCCATTTTTCTCAATTACTCATTCAAAAAACCACCAAATATTTTTTCACATCCATTGATGAAATGGTTTCTAATAGATCCATCCATTTAAAAGATGAGTCTTTTTTATGAGAATATTGATAAAATCCCAAAAAACCATATCATAAGTATGATTAATAGTAATATATTTATAACAATGTTTTCCAAATTTACTAAAATTCTCTTTAGCATAATATCTATTTTGGTAATATATATTTTAGTAATTATTCTATAACAAATACATGTCCTATAACGTTATCGAATATTTTCACCAATACCAACTATAAGTACCCCACCTAAAAAATTACATATTATATTGAATTTAAACCAAAAATAAATTTCTTACATTCAGAATTATATTTTAGTATGGTAGGATTAGATTGTTATGTTATAAATATTATAAAATAAAGTCATATATTTCAATGTTTACACTCTTATTCTTTACCTATTTTCCTATAAAAAATATTTTTATATATAAAAAGTTATATTTTAATTAGTTTTTTTCACTATATATATATTGAACTCATCATTGTCCCTACTAATCCATAAACCATGTGATTTTTTGAAAAAAAATTCAATTTGCGTATATATCATGGAAATGGACATATACAAGAATTTAGAATACAATATTACATGAATTAATATAAAAAATAACCATTAAAAATGGCCTCAAAATAAAAAATTACTCTCCGAGGAAATCACATTCTCTATCTACTAATTTTAGAAAACAAATTATATAAAATGTAATATGAAAAATAAAATACATAATGTTTTCTTTCAAATTATAATAAACTCATAATAATTTTGTTTACAATGTTATATCTTCAATCCTTACAATGTACCATTTATGTTTCATAAAATTTAGAAATCTGAATATTTAAATAATAGAACGAATATATAAACCAAGTAGGTAACTATAAGAATCATTCTCATATCATTTATACATTCACATAGAATAGTCATCATGGTTGTACATGGAGTAATCCTTATAGTTACACATGAAGCAACCCACATGGTTATAAATGGAATATTTATAAAAGTATATCCCCATTATATCCTAGGTGAAGCCCACCTAGTTTACTCTATACCTCTACCTAATAAATTAGAGATCTATAATGGCTTAACCAATATTTTATTATAAATGAACCACCAATACATATAAATAATTACCAACAATAATAACATAAATAAAGTATACATATTGTTTATTTAATCATCAAAAAATAAAATTTAATGGATTTTGTATTTGATGAATATTAATATCATTCATTATCATTAAAACACTCATGAAGAATACAAATATTCTATTTGAAATTACATATTAAAAAATTTCCAAATATAATAGATAATTATAATTTTCAAAATTACCATGTAATCATGTATTGAAATATTTAAACCAAAAAAATATTCATTATGGTCGAAAAACAAATTCAAGCCATATATGTTAAGAAACATCACCTCTAGACATTTGTTTGAAATTTCACAATGTACAAATACTGGAAACAAAATTCATTAAATAAATTCTATAAGAGCTCAATAATTTTGTAAACATATCTTTATATAATTATTGTAGATCATTAAAAACATTATCTAAAACAATTTTTATAAAAATGGATATGGAAGAACAAAGAATTTTTAAAGGAAACGTTAAAAGATGCCTTTTGAATAAAAATCACTTACCATGAATCTGAATTATCACTTACATTCGTTATCTTACTTTATAAGAAAATATTGTTAATTTTTATACATGATTAGGAAAATTTATAATTCTTATCATTACTTGTTTTCTACTAATACCATGTAATATATAATAATTTCATCAATTAAACATACATTCGATGTTTTGATGATATCCAACTCATATGTCACAAAGTAATTTTTTTAGGTTGAATATATTAAATGTAATTATTACTATATCATATCTAAAATAATTATAATTAAATAAATATTATTTTTATAAAACAATTATACTTTTAAAAGATATCACAAAGGAATTTTAAGAAATATACACAATGTTATAATTATAGAGACAGTGGGTCATACGTATACCTGAATAACATTTCCATTTTTCAAGGATCACTATGGAATGTGGGATAATATTATTTTATAAATTTTGAATGATAAAATATATTAAATACCATTTATATTCATTAAATATAGATATTTATATATCATTCATGTGATTTGGTGAGGGAAAACAAATCAGGTTGCTTCATGGGGGAGGTAGTCTACACATATGCACGAAAGACAATATCAATTTTAGTGAATGTTAAATTAATAAGATAAATTATATATTATAATTTCATAATGATAAGTATGCCTTTAATATCAAATAAAACACTAATTATTTCATTGTAATACATCCCTGAGATATAGTTCATGAAAAAAAATTACATTAGTTTGTGAATCCCAAATCCACCATACAAACAACCAGTGGTTTCATTTCCCATTTAAAATAAGAAGTGATGTATATTGGTATTATAATTAACATAATAACATATAATTATGTTTATGATATTGTTATTATATTATCAATTTTAAGAGGAATTTATGTAGGTGGAAGATAAAATAGAACAAAAATTTGCAATTAAAAACTAAACCTCTTTTATGGAAAATATGATTTTCTTGACACCCAAAGAAATATACATTTATATTCCACCAAAAAAATACATATAAAATGAGGGTATAGATTATATTATGAAATTTCTCTATTATATTACCAAACCAAATTTTTCTTGAAGTGTAAGAAATTAGTAGAAGAGACTCCCTTTTATAAGAGAGGGGAGGGTCACTAATGGGATGTTCAAAATATTAAATTCATATAAAATAAATCCACTATATTACTTGATGCATAAAGATTTATTTGGAATATAGGACCATTATCGAGAGAAATAATTTCTTCTAATAAAAATTACATGTGTTCTGAAAAAAATACCCTTATCTTTTTTAATCCCTTGTGAAGCCATTTTATACTTACTAGGAAAAAAATAATTTTTACTCATTATGGGTTATTATATTCAAAATAAATGAAAAAATAGACAATAATTGGAGCATTTAAAGATGTTCCAAAAAAACAAATAGATAAAACCTCCAAAAATTGCAGTAGGTGCGTCCCCAACCAATCCATGGTAGTGGCTACCAGTGGAACTAAAAGGGAACTTCTTACAGAATAAGAGACTTCAAAAATTATCCCCATACCATCATCTTATATGCCTTCAAAAAACCATTTTAAAAAAGCTAGAAAATCCACTGAATAATTATTGATACTACATTATGGGATGTTCCTATGACATTTTTGATTGCACACGCATGCTGTAATCTTAATTTTTATTTATTGACCTGATTTATAATGACATAGATATGGACTTCAATTGTGATCAATAGAAAATTGATGAAAAATGTGGATTGAACAATTTTCTAACAAATGTCAAAAACTATTTTCAATTATCATTCAATATACCACAAAAACCATAGTGTTCATTGGTTCTCACAAGAAATCCAATAAATATGATGTTTTTTTCTTGGAAATAGAGTATAGAAATTACCAGAAAAGACACGTCGTCTCACCAACTCAAAAAAGGATGAACTAACCCCAGAATCCTAAAGGAATAGTTCCAGAAAAACAATGGGAATTTCCTCAAAAATTTTGTTTAAAATGATGAATTTTTTTATCTTTTATAGAATATCCAACCCAGACATTGTATGTTCCCTTATGATCTTTGTATGATAATAAATGAATGTAATTGTTGGACTTTGGAAACCCAAGATGATCCTCCTTGAGGAAGATAGTCCTCTAACTGTAAAGGGTTGTTTCTTCTTGAAAAAAAAACATGAACAGGTATATCTATTCTACACTCTGTATCATTGATAATAAAGATGATGTTAATCCTATGATTTTGCTTCAAATGAGCAGTCTTTCTAATTCCGGTATGGAAATTTTCTACAAAGTGATTTATACCTCTAATTCCTATCCTGACTTGATATCTCTATGTCCACACTTGATGAATCTTGAAAACATCATTATAGACCCATGAATTGTTTTGGGTAATTTCAAGCCAGTCATTAAACTAGCTTAAAAACATGGACTTATTATCACATTGAATATCTACCAGAGATTCCAGTGGTTGAATTAAAAACTCAAACCTCACAAATTTCAACCAAGTGGGTGTGAGGTTTACCTCATACAAAAAACACCTCAATAGTATGAAAGGTACCATAATTGATAAATATTTTTCCAATTAGTCAACTATTTGTAACTGGAACACATTATCTTGTGTTACTTATCTTAAAAACAAATCTAAAAACCACCCCATTTTAGTGAACTATCTAAAAATAGTAATATGAAAACGTATTCAATTCATGGTCATCAATGTCGAGACTACTCAACAAGAATGTAGTGAGATTGTTCAACAAACAAATTAATCACTTGATTGAGTGAACAACCACATGGAATGTATCACCCTGATTAAAAGGATCAAATTAAGATTGAAATACTAGATAAAGAAAATATTTTCCTTTCTGGATGATGAAATTGAAGCCCTCAAATGATCCCACCACTCTCTCCATGAATCAATTACTAAGGATTTTTCTCCTACAAATATCTCTAAGGAATATTAATTGTCCCCAAAACTTCCAAATATTCTCAATATAAAAGACAATATTAAATGGGATATATTTAATGTCATATGTTTGAATTAACTGGATTGTACACTTTCTTTTCAATTCACTCTAGATAATTATAAGTGATTACCGACCTATTTCTATTTATATGTATGGAGACTAGATTCTTAATGAAATGAAAGCCCTCTCATAACACATGGATTATTTTTAAATGATCCTATTTAATTAAGAAAACAAAATTAAAATCTCATGAAATATGACATTAGAAACCTCATTATGGATGAAGATAAAAAAATTCTCATAGCTTCCTAGATTGAAATTGAAATTTAATATGCTTTTTAGCCTTAATAAAAGAATTTATCCATGTCTGAATTACTTTTACAACCCCTTATTTTCATTTCTATTGGATTTCATTCAGTACGATGTCTGTTATCTGGTTTTGTATTTTATCATGAATTGAAAACATTCATGTGGCGTCAATGGTAAATTCCTTACTTTAATTATTAAAGAGGATAATTCTAGTGACATCAGTCAATTCAGGCCAATTGTCCTGGTCAATACCAAACACACATTGATCACAAATATTTTTTCTAACAGGCTTCCTAATATAGTAAATAAAATTTTATCCTAGGATATGATATGTTTTATCAAGGTTATATCTATCCAATAATTCTTACTCACTACCTCATAATGTGTGAACCCTCTTATGAAGAAACATAAGGGTGGCAATGTTTCCCTCAAACTGGATATCAAAAAGGCCCATGATACAATGGATTAAAAAATTATTTGTGAAGTATTATTCATATTTGACTTTGACATTAAATTCATTCCTTTAATCAAATCGCTTATTGGATCAGCTAATATATCTATTATAATAAATGGATGACCATATGGGTTCTTCACTTGCTCAAGGGGACTCAGGCAAGGTGATCCTCTATTTGTGATTAATTTTTCTATTGTTGAATACTATCTTAGAAGAATATTTATTAAAATGGATGAAAATTAGAATTGGTGAATTTCAAAGTTGATCGAGGTATCTACACACAAACACAACTCTTTTTGTATGATAACATTATTATTTTCTCCTAAAGTGAAAAAATAAAATAAATACATCAAGAATTTACATTCACACTGTAAATTTGTTTTTGTTAAAGATATTAGCAAGGAAAATATTTTATCTACTTTGTAAAAAATTTCATTCCTACCAAAACAGGGAACATTATCAATACATTTGGAGTAAGAGTTGGTGTACTCCCCTTAAAATTAATAGGTCATCCACTCTTTTGGGGAAGATCTACAGTTATCCACATCAGTACTATTTTAACTCAAATAAGAACAAAATCATCCTAATGGAAAGGAAAATATATTTCAATTGAAAGGATAACTTTTCTAGTTAAACACATTGTGATTTCTATGTTTACTCCTTCATGACTATTTATGTATGGACACATATATCAAAAGCATCAACACCGATCAGGGTATCTTTGTCTAGAGTGGTAGTATATTAAAGAGGAAAATCATCACAGTTAATTGGAAATAATGTTGTAAACCATAAAATCTTGGGGGGAAAGGAATAAAAAACCTATAACTATTCAATATATCCCACCAAGTTCAAATCATATAGAAACTAGAAAAAAATAATATTATGTCCATGGAAATCATCAGTGTTAGATTGATTTAGTGGTTAAAATCTAGAATTCCTCACTACATGGAGTCATCAATCTTGGATTTATTGATAATTTTGTTTGGTTAAGTGAATTGGAGTGCACATTGGCTAGTAAATGATAATTTTTCCATCAGGTTTTGGTAGCACAACTAAATGGGGAATTCCTTGTTGAACCAATAGAACTATGGGAATCAATCTATTGTTCCCTCTATCTAAATTAGAGACCAATTTATAAACATGTAAACTATATCAAATGAACGTGAATATGATATATCTAATATGGTTTTCAAGCCACATTATGACTTCTTGTTTTCTTTACCAACCCCTAATGTATTTCTGGATTCAACATCTTTTTACACCCATAATATACATTTATCACTAAGTTTTTCTTGGGGATTCATCAATTTATGCATGCAATGTTCCTCATACACATTATATTAGAGAGTTTCTCTTCCAAGGCATCCAGTTACTGACTTCCTTCCTCCTCAAAAGTAACATTTTTATTTTGACCCATATTTATTGGAAAAGTGAGAACCCTCAAAACATATCTATATCAAACACCAAACTAAAAAATACTTTTTATATAAAATTTTATGCCACATTGAAACAACCATCATAATTAATTTCTAGGGAAAAGAATTTACTTAAGAGTCCTGATCACCCTTTAAGATGTATTCATAATGATACACCAAATAGTCTAAAGAATTCAAGTATTCCTATTTGTTAATATACCCCATGTTGAAACCTATAACAAAAATGTGGTCTCTCTTGTCAATCTAAACACATTTCTACCTATTAGTGTCTACTCTGTGCATTCTTCCTATCATTTATTAAACATAATCCTTCATCGCCTTAATATATATAATTTCTTCCACAATATCATCACCTGAGAGCATGAGAAACTCCAAATTCTAGTCTTGAATCTCATGTTCTTGGCACTAAGGGACATTGGGAGATTTTTCCTCCTACAGCTGCCCAAGAGGTAGTGAATCCTCATTAATTCATCGTTTATCATCATTCAATTAATGAATTTCCCCATGATGATCCTAGGTCCACTCTTCTGCATCCACATCAGGAATAACCAAAGACTAAAAGGTAGCCTTAGCCTGTGTAAACTCTTTGGCATTATCTGGGGTCCCGGTGTCTCATATTGTTTGAGCCTCCATGCCACATTCCACTATTTGGGTCTCGTATCATTTGGATTTACACCTTTTTTCCTAACTGATTTTCAACTAGCCTACGTAAGTATGAGTAGTGTTTACAACACTTTTATTTATGATTCATGGGGACAATGAAGCAACTGAATTCCATTTTTTCTTTATTTTACATCTATATCGTTGGAATGTGAAAACTATTATTATACCCACATATTTCATTTTCATCCAAGGGTTTTCAATCTCCATTGAACTTTTATTTTAGGGGAAAATTGGCATTTCATTCAACCCCTCCATCATCACATTGTTTTTCAAAAATAACATAAAAATTGAGATAGGATATATTCATTCTCAGTATAGACCCCTGAATTAAATTCATCTGACTTCTTGCACCTGGATAAAAATGTCTTTCATGACTCGTTTCTAAAACATCATTCAAATTGGGACTGTTTTTATCTCAACAATGACCCTTCCATTAGCTTGAAATCCACCATCCTTGACATTTTTAGAGTTCACGGGTGACTTCCCATTCCACAATACCAAATCATTGGCTATATCCATAAAGGTAGGGAGCACCGTGGGACTGGACTCACACTATACCATCTCAGATGACTTTGGAATTTCCAAATCACATTTTAACTGTGAAAATAAGTCTTCAAAAATGTATTAGTATAAAAAAATACATATTTTTACTGAGATATTACATGATATTATCATGATTATGGGAATCTAAATCTGAATGGGGAAAAAAGAGGGATACTTCATCTGACTTGGAAAAAGAATTACTGGAGGTGAGTCTCGCTCCCACCTCAAACGCAAGTGAATTATTTTCCTTCGAGGCTTGATGAAATGGTCGAGCCTCCAACCGAAGTGGGACATCACTACTATAATGATCCAAAATTTTAGAGGAGAATATTTACATAGGATCCGAGATATTAGATGATCGGAAGTCAATTTTTTTTGTGACCATGATTATAACATGAAATGAAAAAGTCGAACTAGTTTTCAAAAATCACTGATTATTTGTAGTACAATTAATCTCTAACCTTAATATAAACATTATCGATTGAAGGGATTGAGATACCCACATCCACGGAATATGAAGGAGACATATAGGTCATATGGGGAAAGAATCATGATCATTCCCAATGATGAATCCCTTTGGGACATGAAAAATAAATATAACTAGGACAAGTGAAGTGAATAAAAAAGTGGCGTGGATCCAAGAGCATATCCCCAATGTGGTTCTTCAAGGGCCATGCGTTATTGAAGTACATATTGAAGTAGTCGATGGAAGGAAAAAAATTTCCAAAGTGGTCTATGAGGGACATCCCATGGAGGGAAAACGCCATTAAGAACTCTTATAGAGAACTTATAAGAAATGGAACACCTCTATGGAGCTCACGGATATTCAGGATAACGGGGATATGAGGGTATTCTGGGAAAGTTGTTGGACTAGTGAATGGAGAGAAAATCAGTATACTGAGAGGGTGGGTGGGATGTCCATCTCTACTACCTCAATGGTGAACACCACTTTTAGGGTTTCTTTTAGATTCACCACTTGAAACACGAGAATCCACCTCCTATACTCTATTGAAGAATGAATTCAACGAAGAGGTAATTCTCTTTGTTCAAAATGCATCTTATGTTTCCTACATAGAGAATATATGGATCAACTACTCCTTGAATATAAAACTACTACATAAATTTTTAATTCTCTATTTGAAATGGTCGAACTCCCTGTCATGTACATGAAAATAATTGATTGTTTTTTCATGGGGTTCTGATGTTCATATGTGTACACAACTTGTAAATTTATTAATAATTTCATGTGTAGAGGAACAGCATTCCATTTCTTATAAGAGGAAAAATTAACTTCCCCAGAAGTCTCCCTCTATTATTTAATATGTTTTCCCATACATAACTGGGTTGATTCAGTTATCAAATCATCTTCAAAAATTGTTCTGCAACAACATCGCTCATGATTTTTCTATGATACATCACCTACAAATAATAGGGTCCTATCTTCCCCCCCCCCCATGGATTGGTCAATGTGTTCTAGTGTCCTCCATTATTAGGATTGTTTAATTGCAAAAATTATTGGGCCACTAAAGGGAACCCATGTCCATGGGGATTTTTGGTTGTTACCCAAGACAAAAAAGGTTATATCAATCCCTATGTTTACGAGCTCTGTGGACATTACATATCCCTTGAATCTGAATTGATTTCACTCATTACTATTTTACACATGTAGAGAGAATTAAATTAGACTAAGGTTTTGTTAGAATGTGAATTGACTACTATTGTGAATGAATTATGGCTCGATACCACAAAATTATCATAGAATCTCACCGTATGAGGGTCTCACTACATGAAAAATCTTTACACTATGAACTTCATGATCACCCATGTCTTTTGGGAAGATAATTCTTTGGTTGATTCCCTTCAAAACAAATTATTTGTCTACAATTACTTCATTGATTCTAACTAAACACCCCATGAAATTATACATATTCAAAATAAATAGATTTGTGAAATCCCTTATTTTCACTAGATTTCACTTCCTATATACATTATAATAAGTTTCTTCATGCTAATTTTTCTAAAAAACACTAAAAATGGAGTGCATATATAAAAAGATTTAATTAATACATTATAAATGAGTAATGAATTTTTATATTTCATATTATCGACAATGGTATAAATTTCCAACAATTTAATGACTGTGTTCTAATGGAAACAATTAAATAATAATAATTTATCGGTTTTTTGATTTCCATGATGCATATCGTTTATACTATCGAACATAGTGTTTTTTAAATAAATATTAGGATATTTCATACAAAATGCCTTAACTAAAGATATATTTAAAATATTATAGAACCTACCAACAAGAATGGTTATTTTAGATGCATTGGAGAGAAATACATCCATGAGGAAGCAACAGGTATGAAATTCCTAAAATGTTGGTTCATTTCATATAGAATATTTATTATAGATCTCTTTTATAATAGATATATGAAATAAAACATTTCACATTACATTTAATGAAATATATTATAAAATTTTAATATCCAATCATTTTAGAATCCATCACCATCCCATCCTTGAATAATACTAAACATTTTATAAAACACATGATATAATATATTTCCATGAATGAGCTACTCAACTACCTATAAATTGTAGGGGATTTTGGGGACCTATAAAAATTATCTATTGAACCCAATTGAAAAAACCCTCTGTGATTATTGGATTTCACCTTACTAATATTAAATCACTTGAATCATAACAATGTCACCTCCTTCAAAAGGGAGATACTTCTTGAACACAAAATCTAAAAATAGAATGTTAATGAAACCCAACCAACACATTGATTTATATAGCTATATCTCAATATAGCTTTGTTTGTTTTTATCAAGAACATCCTTCTAGAAAATTAAAATAAAATAAAATAAAATTGCCTTAAATAGAAAATAAAAACATATAGAATCACAATACATAGTTCATTACTTGAATTAAAAAATATGTCATATATCCACCCATGAATGAAAATGACATCATTTATTCTGGGAAAAAATTTGTCATATAGAAAAAAATTATACATACCATACTATGAAAAACTAAATAGGTCTCTCTGATTCCTTTTGATGTTTATTTAATAATCCTCAAATGATCATTAAAATATCCAAACCATAAGCCTTCTACCTACACCTTTATAACTTTATGCCTCAACACTTGGATGGGAGTAGGTGGTATACCTTATATAGTCACATCAACCTGATATCAATGCACTATCATTCATTGTTTTTTCAATCATTTTAGGTTCCACCACTATCTCAAATAAAAATTCTATATGGTTGTTCTGTTCACACCATAATAAAGAACCTTTGGGAATCAAACCATTGAATTTGAAAATATTTATTTCCATATTACACTTGTCAAATATTCATTCAAATTCACCACATCTAGAAATATATTATACTACTATAAGCATCACCTTCCTTACAAATCACTTTTTCCTTCTAGAACATGATTGAAACCCAAGATCATATTTTATATTTATATTCTTTTCAACTGAAAACATAGTGACCACTTTACTGCATCTACTGAGTTTCCACCCATTTTTCTTCTATTCATCCTACCACCCAATAAGATATAAAATCATGATAACATTCACTGAGAAAAAAAATTAAACATCCACATAACATCAACTATACAACTACACAAGTAAAATTTCTAATATACTCATTCTACTAACCAAATTCATGTTTACCATGGTGATTTTATTTTTTATCCATTCTACCACATGAATGTGTAACGTAGGTCTTTAAAACGACTATTAATTTGAAAATTTTATCCAGAAATGGCTCCCACACAAAAACCTTATAGTCATATAATTGAGAATTATATTTTCGTATTATGTACAGTAATATCCCACTCAAAATTTATTTTCTTGCTTACACCAATGAAACTCTATTTTTCTAATCAAATTAATAATAACCACATAGTCATAAAACATTATTGTTTCAATAATATAAACAATAGTTATTGAATTTCCTCCAAATACCACTGAATATATGATATGTTGTTTTGAAAAATCCAGGATACTCATTTAAAATCCCCCAGATAATTTATCAAAATAAAAAATAAATCATGTTTTTATCATCTGTCATTGTTGAATTGTCCTCAATGTGTTACAAAATGAATTGGGACTATGTAAATCCACCTTCTAGATGTATACATATAAAACTGTAATATCCAAATATTATACAATTAGAACTCATATTGTTATATCAGACTCTAATGAAAACATGATAAATGACCACTATCAAGAAATTGATATTTTTGAATTATTATGTGATTTGACAGAATTTATCCTAATAAAAATAAATGTATTTAATGTAATATTTTTTCCCTTCTATATTAAAACACCAATTGATTATTATGAAAATTCAATATCCTACCTCTTTTAAAAAGTTCATTAATGTTGTAATTTTATCTTATGATGATATCTTATATAGAACTAGGAAAACACCAATTCAATTTTCACCCCCATTTGTAAATAAACTCGATATCAATATATTAGAATGCCCTTATTTTGGAATTACTGTGGTCATGGCCAAATTCAAATATTTACATTCTAATAAAATAAGAACAACCATTAAATTTGTTCTCTTATAGAGTATCCAAAAATGATACTAGACCAATAAAAGGAAAAGCAGTTTGCTAATGTAATAGCAAGACCCATACATAATAAATCACCTTTTATAAAACATAGAAAAAACTATAGCAATGTATAGAAATTTTAATCATGATAAAACGGATAAATTCAATACATAATTTCAAAAAAAATAATCATTTTATCAATAAAAATGATTCCAATTTTACATTTCATTACATTCAAATAATAATTCAAACTAACCAGTATATCATCTAAATGTAATACTTTCATCAGTATATAACATCTTTTAAACCATCATCTGGATATATAGAATCCATTTGGATTCATCATGGAGAATTATCTAAGTGAAACACTATTCATGTTCTCTTGAGGATTCCCTAAGATGATCATGGTTTTTCATCATCCTCCTCTTATTTTAGAGTTGTTTCTTTAGCCTTATTGGTGTTCACATTGCAACATTATTTCATTTTACTCATATATTCCCTCTTTTTTGAACATTTTTATTATCCATATTCCTCATTTTATTCTATCAATGTACTTCATTATATTAACTTGGTGTTTCCCCATATCAATTTCTCTATATGAAATGAATATAAAAAATGTGGTCTTATTATCCCCTTATTATCTACTCCAATGCCTCCCTTTACATTATTCTCTCTCTTTTCCTATATAGAAGGAATTATGGATGTATTGTGTATGTGAATTTACAATATTCGTGGGTACACCTTCTCTATTTTTTGGTGTCATTTTCATAGGGTTTGACTCCAATTGTATCACTCCTTAGATTGGATCTATCCCTAACTTTTCATCTAAATCAGTTATACAAGAACTCAAGTTATTCTATAGTTGGGGTTTCCATGGGAGTTCTCCAATGAGATAATTGAATTATATTATTGTTTTCTATGGGTTCCTCTTAGGATGATTTGCATTTTTTCACTTGGATTTAGTTTCCTATCGAAATATATGTTTATGTAGAATGTATAATATCATATATGTATTATAGTATTGTGTTACTTCTCCTACATCAAAACATTGTCTCCTGAAATATTTATGTTATTATTCATTCAGATTTAATCTGTTTTTAATGGTAAGCACATTTTTTGTAGTTGTTAGGATAGTAGGGATGTTACTGTTTTTGTTTCACATATTCCAGGTTTGTGGTTGATGTCAATTAGTGCATATCATCTTATTTGGGATTGTTTTGGTGTCGATTCTTCTCTATGGGTCACTAATGTAGAATTTCACTAGATTTAGTTTTAGGGATTTTTTAGTTAATTAATATGTGGACAATGATTGAATGTATGGGTATATTTTGGAATTTTATTATAATTGTGTGGTTTTCAATGAATGAATCGTCTAACAACCCAATATTTTATAGTACATTATTTCTTTAATATAATTCAATAACTTTCACTACACACAACATCGAGTTCAAGCGCACCATGACTTACCAATCTAGCTGTTGAAAAGCGGTTATGAATATTATTAACATAAATTTGTACTTTATATAATCATTATAATTTTAAAATCCATATTATGATTTCCTTGGACATAATTTGAGAACTAATTCATTTTTTTCAGATAAAATAATTATTTTTTCAAAAAAATGCACTTTTACCGCCTTGTAATAGTGAACACTTGTTAAATCCAATATTTGAAACTTTTATATATTCAATTTGACAAAATAAACTTCTTCATTAGAATCCGGACCTATGAATTTAGTATCAATAAATTATTGGTGTTTTTCTAATAACATTCATTTTTGGGTGAATAGTGAAAAATGCTATATTTTAAATGAAAAAAACACTTTTAATTAAAATAATGTATTGTTTGAAATTATATATTTTAATGGTTTTGAAGAATAAATATATTTTATTTTTACCCATACATATGTCTTAATTCTATTGGATAATTATAATTAGACCAAAAATAACCTTAGGAATAAAATATGAACCTTTGTGTCCACTTGGATTATATTAAGACATTTATTATTATTTTATTTAAAGAAGAGTTAAAAGAGATAAAATCAATGTTAAATAACTATATATTTATTAATATAGAGTTATACCTATGAAAAATCAAACTATAAGTATTTATTATAAAGAAAAAATACTTTCTACATAGTTTTATTTTATTTATAATTTTTAGACATTAAATAATTAAATTTATTTATGACAAAATGATGATTCAATAATTAACGTATTAATGAATGATTAAAATAATTGATATTTTAAATATCCAAATAAATTTAATTTGGTACTTTTTATAAATTAAAAAAAATCTAGGATAATGTGACATATTAGGGTTGGTTAGATGAATTGTTTTCGAAGAAATAACACATTTATGAATTTAGAAAAACCAAAATACCAAATTGTGTCAAAATTGACATAAAAGAGTTTTTAAAAAATATATTATATTATTAGTTGATATTTTATTTATAAAAATCTATGGTTTGACTAAATGTCTTATATAATTATTGGTGTATCATTAATGAACCACTTGGGGTTCTCTTGGATGTTTATAATATGTTTATTAACTATATAATATAAAAATAAAAAGAGACATGGTAAATGTAAAACTATTTAACTAAGAGTTAAATATAAAAGTTAATGATAATATGGTAACCTAAACCTGTCTAAAATATATTGGTTGAGAGGTTTTCTACCATCCCCTCATTATCATTTATATAATTCATTTTGGAGCAATTCAAAACCAAAAAAAATTATTATAAAATAATATTTCAATCTTTTCCTAAGGTGCCCTTCACCCCTCTTATAAAAGGGAACTTCCTCATGCCTACAATTCACACATTCAAAGCCATTTCTATCCAAAAAAACCTACTCAAATATCCTATAAAATATCCTACATTCATCTTAGATGATTTGTTTTGGTCAGAAAACCAACCTATGGAGCACTTTTGATCAAATCAAAAGGAAGAACCCGATGAAGAGGTAATCATTTCATCACCCCTTTCAAGTTCGTATGTTCTTCCACTTTCTTTTTCTTCATTATTACCTTTCCAAAATAGTATCTTCAGTAACTTATACATATTTTGATGTTATTATAAATATGGTACCACCATATTAATTATTCTATCCATCCTTTGAATGACATGTCACCATACGTGCGTACGTACGGCATACCGTCTCCACGTCATGGTGTAATTGTTATTCAATACATTATTATTTGGATTGGTATAATAATGATGTATAATTGATATAAATAATAAATATAACATGATAGTGATTATTTATATATAATATAACATCTATTTACAAATTATTTTAAATCAAAATAATGATATTATCGCTCGTGCACAGGCACAGATTACCGTCTCCACGACATGATGAGATTCATTTCTAGGTTCACCATTCAACAATGATTATAAAAATATATATTATTAAAAAGTATGTAATATATGAAAAAATGATGCTAATGGATATATATATATATATATACATATACCTTATTCACTTACTTACGTTCAACACGATATGAAAATGGAAACATCGTTTATGCGTACGTACGACCTACCGTCTCCATAAACGGTGCCTTCCATTTCATATATAAATCTATTATAAATATTTATATTCTAAATATATATGATATATAAATCAAGGATTTTATTTTGGAATCATTTAAATAATTATCTAAATGATACGATCAAGAATAACAAGTTAAAACACATATGATAAAGAAAGCGATTATTGCCCAAAATGTTAATTTAACATGGAAATCATAATTAAATGGGTAGTATAATGTCATAAATGAGTCATGTATGATATAATAAATATGAATATGGTTTTTTTATAATTTAATAACATACTATTGTCATTATACAGGAGGTTAAACATACCCTCGACCAAAGAAAAGTGGAAGGTAAGGTTATTTCCTCAATCTCATTATTATCTGAGACTGTTCATGTGTATGTATTTTCTAAAACATACTTAATATTGATACCAATATTTCATAAAAATTATTTCAAAAGGAATCAGTTATGGTTTCATGGGATTTTCTATTTAACTAGATTTTCATTTTAAATGGTTTAAAGATTTGTCTTTCTAAACACTTTTAATTAATGTCTATGTTTTCAAAATGATTTTAAGGATTTATTTATATGGACATGAATGTTTTGAAATAATAATAATTTTCAAATGTTTAAAAGTGGTATGGGACACTATGATTCAAAAATATATTTTAAATGACTTACTTTATAAATATGTGACTTTTAAATGATTTCACCAAAAAGAGATAATCCTCTCAACGAGTTTTACAAATCATTATCAACTATATCAACATTCATTACTATATATTATTATTGATTGAGGTATAATTTTTATAATACAATATTCCATATTATATTTAATGAGTTATGATGATTTTGAAAATGGATATTCTATTTTTATACAATTAATGGTTTATGGTTAATGTATTGACATTTTTATGCTAGTTTTAATATGAATGTTTATGTTATGTTTCAACATTTTCATATGAGGAATGCATTAGACATAGTAAATGATGGGTGTAGCCTGATATAGCGCCTTGAGGCATTGGTATGTCTCATGAGACAATCTAGTGACTTAACACAAGGCCTTGAAAAAAAATTATTTGTAGTCTTTTCATGAGGCCTTGACTATGTGGTTATGAATTTCTGGCATTGTAAATTCCCTCATTATGAAATTAGATATTACATGTGATTATTTGACTATTAGAATATACATGTTCATGTTAATATGGTAATTTTGGATTTATTTATTCCATATTATGTTCATGTATATGTTTAAAAGGATGTTATTTTTACTACACATCTTGAATTGAAATTTTATAGCTTCAGTTAAATTATTTACCTTTACTGAGCATCTGTGCTGACCCCTTTCTTATGTTTTATTTTTTCCAGGATCCCAAGAAGTGTTTTTGTTTGAAATGTAGGATTAAGCTAAGGGAACAATGGTGTTCTAAAATGATTGTTTATGTTGTGTCATATGTTAGAAACTTTAATGTAATGTTCATGTATGTAATCTATTTTCCAAGGCTGCTAAACTGATCGGTCCTTCGGGACATGATTCCTTGTAATCATGCCAGTGTATTAAAATAATGCACTGAGTCCGGGCATCTGGGTTTGGGGCATTATAGTTGGTACCAGAAAAATTTTAGCAACAACCTTGATAATAGATTTAGATAAACTCTGATTAGATCCCATAGCCATAAGATAGACCTTGAGGATTAATATAGAAGAGCTTTCTAGAATTTAGGAACTGTAGAGATTTTGTGAGATCTCCAAGCTATACATCCCTATCTAGATATGAATAGGTAGAGGCGGCTCTAGAAAAGATGTACCTAGGGGTAAATCCCGAAAGAACCGCTTCTATCTAGACATGAATGGGAACTGGTGCCGGACAACGGGCCTTCCTGCACTCTTGGTTACGACACTCCTAGGGGATATGTTTAGGATAAATCTGGTTTTCTTTACAAACCACTATGAAGGGTTTATGATTTTATACATCCTCAAAGAAAACATTTATATGATTATGGATTATATCCATAAACTATTCAAGGTACATTATGTATTTTAAATGTTTGGAATTATGAATTGTGATTCATAAACGGACCTAGTGTATGCCATTGTTTTAAAATGGCGTCCAGTAGAAGCTTTGAGAACTCCAGTAATATGTATGATCCAAAGAGTAAGAAGGGTCATATCATTCATCGTATTAAGACAACATGTAGAAAGAAATAAGTCGCCCATGTATTCTCAACATATGATGAAATAATATCTTTTGTTAGTAAGAAATGTAAAGGATTTTCTGAGTCACATGGTTTTGAAGGGAAGCAAGAGAAGAAAAGGATGGTATAGAGAATGATGGATAAAGGGAAGTGGGGAAAGAAGGATTTTCCCATATGTGATAAATGTTGAAATTATCACCTTGGTAAATGCTTGAAGGGAATGTCAGTTTGTTATAAGTGTGGCGAAAAATGAAACCAAGTACGTGATTTCAAGGGTATGAAAAAGGTTTCAAATGTAAAATGCTTCATTAACAAAGTGTTGAGATACTACATGAATCAATGTCCCAGGCCTCGGAGGAAACTGAAAATGATACTATTAGATAATAATGAAGTAATGATACTTCCTAAAATGATGAGGAATGACTAGTGTTCTTATATATTTATTATATAATTATTTCATTTGAGTGTTTTATCAATAATATACAGGTTATATGAATTATGGATATAAATAAAGAATGTATTGTTGTACTTTTATATTGAGGATTTGAGATTACATAGATCAAATAAAGGTGACATAATAGTAAGAATTTTTTTTTGGAAAATACATGGTTAAAGGAAACATAATCCTTAATGTGGTCCTGATAATGAGGTAGTGATTTTGAAATAATAGATGGTTGATTTGGATAAATTATATTGAATATTCTTGACTTCTTTGGAACTGATTAATAGTTTTTTTATTTCATTATTGTTGGAATATTCAAAATTTTTGGATATAAGGAATATATCAAGTATTTTATAAAGAATAATGGAGGATTAATGTAATCAATAAGGTTTTATAGTATTTTATGGTGTTACCAGGTTTTAAAAGAACATATGATGAAGTTGTACCCATGTTATTACGTGGAAAAAATGATCTTCCTTGGGTTTTACTTCCTTATAAATTTTGGACTGTGAGTTTAGATAGAAGTATTTTGGATTAGTCTAATGTTTGGAATGGATTATGTTTGAAATTGGATACAACTGTTAAGGTTATTTTTGGATTGTCATAAAAATGACAACCCATAGTTCAGGCGACATCCAGTCGCATCCAGCAAGGCCGCAAGACCTGAACCCGCAACTAAAGGGAGACTAGGGTGCATCACCTACCATTGGCCTACGTGATTTCATTGTTCATATAATGTATTTTTAAAGGTCCAATAGATGAATTATAAATTAATTTTTTGAACCCCTATAAGATTATGATAAATAGAATATTTTTGAATTCTATTATCTTTTGGAGAAAAGATGAGTTAGTGGTAAACATTTATTAAAGTATGAATCAATATATAAAAATTAATTATATCTCTTTATGTTTTTAGTAAATATCGTAAATAAATCCCTCATATTTATGAAAAGGAACTTAAAAAAAATTGTCCGTTTACTTTTCCTATAGAAGAATCGAATACCGTGTGTCCCATTAAACGGTAATCATTTTCAAATCATTTACATTCTCCTAATTATATTTTCTATCACTCTCCATCAGAACATGATCGTTAGTTTTCTATTCCATATCCATGTTTTCCTATATGGAACCCTATTATGTGTTATTTACAGTAACCCTCGTACTTACATTTCTTAATTTTAAAATAGATCCACATTAACCCAATTTTTTGATGTGGGTTCTCCTCAAAGGTATTTTTCTATTTTAAACATTATATTTTCGAAAATAAAATTTCAAATTGTAAAGATTCAATTTATTGAAGGAGGGAAGAATTTAACACCCCAATATTTCATAGTACATTACATCTTCAAAATAATTCAATAACTTTCACTACACGCAACACCGAGTTAATGCGCACCACGACATACCAATATAGCCGTTAAAAAGCAGTTATGAATAGTGTTAAATGAATTTTGAACTATATATAATCCTTATAAATTTAGAATAAATATTATGATTTATTGGACATAATGTAAGATCTAATTCATTTTTTTCAGATAAAAGAAGTTTTTTTCAAAAAAAAAATTGCACTTTTACCACTTAGTATTAATGAACCCTTGTTAAATCCAATATTTTAAACTTTTATATATTAAATTTGAAAAAATAAACTTATTCTTTAGAATCAATACATAAGAATTTAGTTTCAATAAATTATTGGTGTTTTTATAATAACTTTCATATTTGGGTGTATAGTAAAAAATACGATATTTTAATTGAAAACAACTTTTTTAATCAAAATAATTTATAGTGTTAAATTATACATTTTCATGCTTTGGAAGTATAACTATATTATATTTTCACCCAAACACATGTCTTAATTCTATTGGATAAGTATAATTCGACCAAAAAAAACCTTAGGAATAAAACATGAACCTTTGGGTCCACATGGATTAGATTATGTCATTTATTATTATTTTATTTAAAGAAGAGTAAAAAGAGTTAAAATAAATGTTCAATAACTAAAAAAATTTAATATACGTTTAAAAATTAGTTAAATTAGACTATAAATATAAATTAGAAAACTAAAAAAATCCTACGTAATGGTACTTTATTTATAATTTTTAGACATTATATAATTAAATTAATAAATGACACAATGATGATGCAATAATTACCGTATTAATTAAAAATTAAAATAATTGATATTATAAATATCCATATAAATTTAATTTGATAATTTTTATGAATTACATTAATTTTATAAGTTAATATGATATATTACGGTTTTTGAGATGAATTTCTTTCAAAGTAATAATCCTGTTATGAATTTAAAAAGAACAAAATACCAACTATTATCAAAATTGATATAAAATAGTTTTTAAATGAAATAAAATATTATTAATTGGTATTCTATTACTAAAAATCTAAGGGTTATAGAAAAGACATATATAATTATATATGTATCATTAATGAACCACATGGGGTTCTCTTGGAATAATATAGTATGTTTATTAACCATATAATATAAAAATATAAAGAGACATGGTTAATGTCAAACTATTTAACTAAGAGTTAAATCTAAATGTTAAGGTTAATATGGTGACCTAAACCTGTCTAAAACCTATTGGTTGAGAGGTTTTTTACCCATCACCACAATATCCTTTAAATAAATCATTTTGGATCAATTAGAATCCGAAAACGATTTTATTATAAAATAATATTTCAATCTATTTCTAAGGTTCCCCTCACCCCTCTTATAAACGGGAACTTCCCCATATCTCAAAATAACTCCTTGAAATCCATTTGGCTCAGCCAACCCCTGCCCAAATATCCTCCCAACTATCCTACTATCATTCTAGATGCATTCATTTGTTCATAAATCCATCCTAAGGATCCCTTTTGATCAAATCAAAATGAATAACCCGAACAATATGTAAACATTTCATCACCTCTTTCATGTTCTTCTCTTCTTCCACTTCCTCTTTCTGTGTTATTACCATAAAAAAATAATATATCCAGTACCATATACATACCGTGATGTTATTATAAATATTCCATAACTATATTAATTATTCTATCCATCCATTGAATGAAATTTTACCATACATGCGTACGTATGGCTTACGGTCTCCACGTCATGGTGTAATTGTTATTCAATACATTATTATTTGGATGGGTGTAATAATTATTTATAATTGATGTAAATAATAAATATAACATTTCAATTATTATATATAAATGATATAACATCTATTTATATATTATTTTAAATAAGAAGAATGATATTATCACTCGTGCATACATACGGATTACCGTCTGCACGACATGCTGTGATTCATTTCCATGTTCACCAATCAACAATGATTATAAAAATATATACTATAAATAAATATGAAATATATGAAATAATTATGCTACTAAATATATATATATATATATATATGTGTGTGTGTATGTTTGTACTTACATATACATTGTTCACTTGCTTCCGTTCAATACGATATGAAAACGGAAACTACATTTATCCGTACGTACGGCCTACCGTCTCCATAAATAGTACATCCCATTTCATATATACCGCTATTATAAATATTAATACCCTAAATATATTTATTATATAATTCATTTTTTATATTATGGAATAATTTAAATCATGATTTAAATAATATAGTCACGAATAACAAGTTAAAACACATATGATAAAGAAAGCGATTATTACCGAAAATGTAAATTTAACATGGAAATAATTATAAAATGGGTATTATAAAGTCATAAATGAATTATATATGATATAATAAATATGGTTCTGGTTCTGGTATAATTTAAGACCATACAATGGCCATTATAAATGAGGTTAAATGTACCCTCGACTAATGGAAAGTTCAATGTAAGGGTTATTTCCTCTATCTCATTATTATCCAAGATTGTTCAGGTGTAATTATTTCCTGGGACATACTTATCATCGATACCCATATTTCATAGAACATTTTTCAAAAGGAATCTTTTACAGTTTTATGGGAAGGTCTATTTAACTGGATCATCATTTTAAATATTTTAATGATTTATCTTTTTAAACCCTTTTAATTAATGTCCATGTTTTCAAAATTATTTTAGGGATTTATTTATATGGACTGAGTGTCTTGAAATAATTATTATTTTAAAAATTTTCAAAGTGGAATGGGACACTTTGATTCAAAAATATCTTCTAAATGAATTCACTTTTTAATATGTGACTTTTAAATGATTTTACAAAAAATGATATATTTCTCTCAAAGAGTTTTACTGGTCATTTTAAATTATATCAACATCCTTTAGTGGATATTATTCTTGATTGAGGTTGATTTTTTATAATTAAGGTTTCTATATTTTATTGAATGAGTTATGATATGTTTGATAATGGATGTTCTATTTTTATACCATTCTTAGATTATGGTTAGAGTATTATATTTCATATGCAAGTTTTAATATGAATGTTTATGTTATGTTTCAACGTTTTCATATGAGGAATGAATTGGACTTAGTAAGTAACTGGTGGATCCTGCTAAATCTCCTCAATTATTAGGTATATATCACGACATAAACTAGAGTCTTGGAACAAGGTCTTGGAAAAAATAATTATTTGTAGTCTTTGCACGAGGACTTGACTACGTGGTTATGAAATTCTTGCATTATGCATTCCGTCATTATAAAATTAGTTATTACATGTGATTATTCGACTAGTAGAATATCCATGTGCATGTTAATATGTTAATATTTGATTTTATTTTTCCCATGTTATGTTCAACAATATGTTTAACAGGCTGTTGTTTTTACTACACATCTTTCCTTAAATGTTTATAGATTTCGCTAATTTATTTACCTTTACTGAGTATCTGAGCTCACCCATTTATTATGTTTTATTTTTCAAGGATCCCAAGAAGTGTTTTATGATTGAAATGCAGGATTAAGATAAGAGAAAAATGGCGTTATGAAATTATTTTTTATGTAGTCTCGTATGTTATAATGTATAATGTAATGTTCATTTAGGTAATCTATTTTCCAAGACTGCTAAACTGATCAGTCCTTCCGGACATGATTCCTTGTAATTATGCTAGTGTATTAAAATTATGAACCAACTCCAGGCTTCTGGGGTCGGGGCGTTACAAATCACGTATATGATTATTTTGATATCATCATTGATAGAAATTTGTAAAAATGATGGTGTGTTGGTGACGGATTGAATGGGCATGCTATTGGGATTGGGGATAATGTTTCATCTATACATGTTTTTTGAGTGTGTGATTTTATGGAATTTTCTTTAGGTGGAATCTCCTTCCAATCCAAGTACATTTTTATTTTGAAAAATAAAAACTAGTGTGTGAGAGTTCCAATAATTATAGGGTTCACTCAACTCCCAAAAAAATTGATAGTATAAAATACCATAACGATGGGTTTTTTCTTGATTTTATGAAATCAATGGAATTTATAATTCCTCCAATTACACCTCCCAAATCTGTGTATTAATGATAACCATGCACCAAAATTAATTTTTTTGAAATATAATCCTCCATCATTATAGTGCCCAATTCTCATCTTAATTTTAAGATGTAATCACTGTCCAGAGTCATCCATAACCATGAATCCAATAGATTGAATCTCACATTGCTCAAAAGTTCATACTAATTTCCATCTCAACATCTTTAAAATAATTGGGATCACCCCACACACCTTCGGATAATTTAATAAATTGAACCACTACATCTATGAATCCACTAGAACATAACATGTGTTCCATCATTAATATGATTAATGAGATCCCCAACTCACCTCTCTTGAATTAATGTGATCACAAAGAAAAATTGGTAGGACTAAAAACCACCCATATTGGTATATTATTCTTTAAAATATAGAATTTATCTATATAAGCATATATATTTTAGTCACCATCATTATACATCGAAATGACTTCACAATCTGAACTAGATACATTGATTTCTTTTGAATATTTGACCAATGATTCATTCTTGGAACATGTGTTATGACAACAGACTAATAATTCAAAGAATATCTATTTAAATTATAATAGGGAATTAAAACCTATATACCACCTCACTTATTATTGACTCACATCGAAATGAACATTCAAAATGCCCAGCACTAACAACACCATACTAAGAAAATTTCTATAGGATGAACCATAAACTAATAATCCATACCATTACATGGGAACATTAAATTGTCATGAGAATGTTACATACCAATGCGTATGGAAAAAATAGGGATATGAAACATCCAGGGGTTTCTTCATAAGTCTTCCTAAAAAGATTATTTGTGATATCTCGATTAATGAAACAAAATGAAAAAATCTCAATGGTATTGTATATTATTTAAAAAAACATTAAAATCCCCTTACCATCAATCATTTACATCAGAAGATATCCTTACCTATACACAATAAAATATTTAATAATTGGATCATCAATAATCTTCAAACCAAGATCAATTTTTTCATCAACAATGGGACATTATTACACACTGTTCCATTATGGATTACTTTCGATAACCTGGCTATGCCACATGTTCCACCACTATCCCCCGAGACATTTCATTTATGTCTTTTAATTGCTACTCACCAGATCCACTACAACCATGCTCAATCACTATGATTTGGAAACATTCTTTCATAAAAATCATAGGATACTGAATACATCAATTCATTAATCCTACTAGACGATACCCTATATTAGGATCATATATTACCCTTCATAAGCTACAATATATGGAAAAAACCTCATAACTGTAACTACCCAAAATATTATAAATAAAATCCTCAAAATGAATTTATTAAACCCAATATTATATATTATCGATATATAAGACACATGAATTTATTTGGTTTTATTATATCTAATCATATTTAAAATATAATTAAACATCCTGACCACTGATAATATAGCTATTGAACAGTGATCAAATGATTAGTAAAAATAATGGGGGATAACAAATCCAATTGACATAGATAAAGGAAGCGATGATCTGAACCAGTAAGAGCATTCCATATGATTCCCATTTATCAATGATTCTGAGGGAGGTAACATCACATAGACTTTCACACCACCAAGTCCATCTGTAGATCAAATAACCTTTGCAGGAGAAAAATGTATTATGGTATATGTTTGAGATCATCGAGATGATGACCCAAACCATCTTTCCTGAACCAACACATGAATGTATCAACATTACCCGCCTTACACATATGTAATTTTATAGTGTATTAATGGGATTTGTATCAGTACCATAATTTTATGAATATCTATGTTTTATTTTTAATATACTAATGTTCATATATTCTTATTATCGTTCAATTATAAATAATTTTTTATTTTTATACAATAAACAAAATTATGTTTAATTAGTGTTGAATTTCAAATAAGACGTTTTTGTATGAATTAATAGATTTTTGTAATGAATAATATTATTGAAAAAAAAATTATTATATACTATTTATTAAATGTAAATTACCATTAAATTTTTAATTAAGTAAAATGTTATTTTTATAAGGCTTTAAAAACAATTATAGTAAAAAACCCCACTGATTCTCAATAATATATGATTCTTATATTAAAAGAGATAATTAAATTATTTAGAAAATTATTTTCAAGAAATTAATATTATTTTTGGAATCAAAATGTAATCATTATCCAATAGCGAATTTCTCAT
This sequence comes from Viscum album, assembly GCA_963277665.1. Lineage (NCBI taxonomy): Eukaryota > Viridiplantae > Streptophyta > Magnoliopsida > Santalales > Viscaceae > Viscum > Viscum album. The sequence goes on from OY728136.1 coordinate 300,446,017, forward strand.
AATTTTCATACTATGTAAAAATTTCAGGTAGAAATTAAATATTTTACAATAACACGGTGTGTGTTATGATATCATAATGACCAAGAGTGAAGTAATAAATACTATAAAGGACATTAATGAAACATTATATGTTATCCTATTAAAATAAAAATAATTTATGTTTTTTTATTAACTTTATAAATCCTTTATAATTATTCTATAACCGTTAATATAATTTACAGCATAAAAATAATTTCATTAAGAGTATGACTCATATCTACATAAACAAGGTTAATATTTTAATAACATCAAACCATAACTTATAAAATAATAAAATTTACTCCCCTTTTGAATAAAAGATTGTAGAAAACCATGGTATAGTATCTGGGTTTGGTAATTTTATTATATATAGTAAATATCCTATGTTTGAGAAATAATAAAGAAATACCTAATATTTTCCGATATAATCCCTCCATGTTACCACTTCTCTAAAATAAAATTAATTTTACCATATTTTTAGTCTATCATACACTTTCATTTTTCCTCCTAGTATACCCCATGCTTCCATAATCTCCTCCCAAAAATTTTCATACACACATTCAATGTAAAGGATCCTCACATTCTCTTTTAATTCAAGTTTATTTATCAAATTATTCCTTTTATTTTAACTTCATATTGTTGGGATATGTATTTAAGTGTTTATATTACCACCCAATTTATGTACAAATTATGTTGTACCCCTTTCTCAACCTTTATCCCATTTTAGGAATTTTTATGTGATGTCATTATGAAGTGGAAATTGTACACTGAGTTTCCATGCCAAAAAAATTGTATACTGAATATTATATCCATTTCCAATAATGGGTGGTCACCATTATATAATTATACTTATTTGAAATGTGAATTAAATGTATTTATTTTTTTCCATAGATTTATGAATAAAATATTATGATGAAAAAATCCCTATTGTGTGATCTATGTAGCACAAATAACAATTAGAATGAAATGAATGTGATGGGTGCACACAGAATTATATAGTACTCCAATTCCTTGTGTAATTTGTTGTCTCATTGACATCATATTGGTATAGGGAGTGATCCAAATACCTTTATATTATTTTTTTCATTCATGATTTATTTGTTGTTATCCTTCACCTATGTTTATGATGTGGTATTTTAAGTCGTTTCACATTTCCCATCTTCCCATTATGTTATCATTTTATATAATGTTACATTGTACATGTTTATGATTCCCACACCTTGTATGCCACATTGAAATGAATATTGTCCAACATTTTTTACATTTTCATGTTATTCCATTTTTATTTGAATACTGAGATTTATATATCACCCCTTTCTTTTGTATGTCACCAGGTTATCCAATGGGGTTTTATGTTTAATAGAATATTATAATCATGTTAAGAATATTTTCAAGAAATATGATGTATTCCCCATTTTAATTTGTTATGTATGGTACCTGAATACAAAATAAACTATATTTATCAATATTTTATGTTGTATATAGTGTAATCTTATTTAATAAATCATGCATTAATATGTAACAGTGAGAAGGTTTGTGATATTTGGTATCAATGAAAAAGTTTATTTATTTTTGGGATTAGAATTACAAAAATATAGTTCAATGCATTGGGATAAGAATAAGTGTATAAAAATTTTCTTAAATTTCATTAAGTTTAGAGTATGTTTTTTATCAATAAATTACATAAATTTATAGATACCACAGGTGGATGTGGCTCTAGAATTGATGCAAATAGGTGTAAAAATGAATACAACAAATTGATCTAGACTCCAATGTGAACTAGTGAATGATGATGGTCTTTACTGCACACTGTTTTTGAAACTCCTGGAGGATATGATTTGAAAAATTCACAAGCTCAATGTGAACACTTATTGTGTTTAATGAATACCCATAAGAATATATGATAAGAAATAAATTATGGATAACATGTATTGAACCGTTGAAATTCATAAGTTATAGAAATACATATAGTTTATATTTCATTTCTTTATTTTCCTTGGATTCCCAGTAATGAGTTTAATAGCTTAAAAAATCATTCCTAATTTCCCAACATTTTATCTAATGGCTGGAAATATGATGATTCAGTTAAATAATAAATGTGGTGGGAAATGTAATGAATTCCCTGATGAGATTTCTAACCTGGTAAGTGTGAGAATCAAAAACATCATAATGATATTCTCTTAGATAAATCAGGTTATGAATAGTAACCTAGGTCAGGATGAGAACCTAAATAACCCTAAGAATGAACAAACTGAAATAGTGGTATATATGCGGTAACGGAAACAAATTTTAAATGAATCATGGTATCCCCTAATCATGGAATAAAGGATCTACTCCACTGAGAATATCTTTTCCATACCTCAATGTTTCGAGCAAGAGATAGTTATACTAGAAGATTATATTATGGTGGAATAATCTGATCAGTGGTGGACTTTGATCAAGAATATATAGTCTAACAAAGATATCTAAGTGATATAGTGGAATAAATTCTTGAAAATGTTCTCTGATAAAAACTTTCCTCACACACTCTAAAATAAAATGGAAATGGATTTCCTCGAACTCGTGTGTGAAGATGAATAATATATTAAGGAGTACATAGTAAACATCAAAACACATGAACGATATTCCTCCACCTTTGTTGTTACCACAAATTTCATGGTTTACCTATTATTTTATGGGATAAGACCTAGTCTATGAAAATCCATAGAGATCCAAGACATTGTTTTCTCTGAAGAAATTTTCCATGGGGTCCGCAATATGGAGAAAAAGTCAATGAATCTAAATGGTATCATGGGGATAATTAGTAGAATGTGTAGTTTAATTGTGTTATTAATATAGATAAATCTAATTTTGCGATGAAATTTAATATCCCATTTTTCAGATGTGTAGAAAGTGTACCCTAAAATTGCATAGGGGGTGAAAAAAATGATTTAGGTGTGGGAAGGAAGGGAACCGATTAAGAGATTTTCAATAAGTGAAACCCACCAATGAGATGGAGGAAAGGTATTCTCTAATCAACCATTATAATATTATTTATTACATAAAATACGAGGAATTATAACACTTTTAAAATCAATTCACTAAGATAAGGGATTTAAGAGACTACCAACAACCTCAAAGGCAATAATGGTAATATTTTCCCATAAAAATTGTTGACATGCATCCCAACAATGATGTGATGACATATAACATAATTTTTCATTAAAAAATAGGGAAAATTGATTTTTATTCTAGTTCTATGCTCTATTTCATATCATGAATCTTTAGTAGAACTATTCAATCACCCTATAAAGTATGGAAGTATATTTGTTTATGAAAATTAGAAATGGGGACAATATATCATCCCCAAGAATATAATTACTCCCCTATCAAAATTTATGGTCAAGAAATTCCATCTATTCTTAGGATACTCCCTTTAGTAGAATTTGAAACAAATCTAGGTATGTTTTGGACTTCCACGTATAGATCCAACAGAAATTTCTATGAGAATGAAATCATTTTGTGTATCACGAATCATCTTATAATTCTATACAAATACATTTAGATGGATGAATCTACTTTAGAACCAACACCTAAAGCATGCATATCATTTTCCTACAATCAGGAATATCTTTCTCAAATGATTGATTCCAAAGAAAGAATCATCCTTTTAGAAATGTCCATTGTGAAGGAATAAACAGATGTGTTTCTAGAGGAACTTTTTTGTGTTCCTCCTAGCTGAGAGTTTTAATTTTCGATCAATTTTATAGGCAGGGCATTACCATTATCCAAGAATCCATATAGAATGGATTTTGTGGAACTTGACATGATGAAGAAACAACTATTAGAAAATATGGATATAGTTTTCATACACCCAAGTGCATTACCTTAGATTTCACTAATCGTCATTGTATATAATTACAACTGATCACTGCACCTTTTCATTGATTATCTCTGGATAAAAAAGATAACAATATATAGTAATTATAATCATCCATTATATTTGAATAATTCGATCAGCTACATAGAGAACAATACTTCTTAAATGATTATATATGGTTGGGATATTACTAAGTCGTGGTGAATAAGGAGGATATCCCCATGAATTCATTTCGTACATTGTACAAGCACTATGTGTTCCAAGTACTGCAATTTAGACTCAATATTTCTCCATAAATCATCATGTACAAAATGAATTCTCATTAGGTGATACTATGAATTTTTTTATCATGTTTATAGATTATATTCAAATATAATAGAATTGAAAGGATGAACATTAGGAGTATTTGGGCACTATGCTGAAGACTTTATAAAAGGAGAACCATTATTCCATGTACAAAAATTATTTTTTCTGGTAGAATGAATTCTCCTTCATGGTAAATACCATCACAAGGAATAGGAAATATATGGACCCTTCAAAAACACAAGAAATTGATGGATTCTTGATTCCAGTATATATGAAAAAAAATTAGTTTACTTGGATTAGCTATGTACTATCATTGATTTGTAAGAAATTTCACAACACACCTGAACCATCTAACAATGCTAATTCATTATGGAGTGTAGTTTTCATAGACTGAAGAATGTGGAGAGAGCATAAAGGAGATGAAAAAGATTCATATCATTTCACCTTTTCCACACTACTAACAATTGGAGATCATTTCGTGTTATTCAACGATGATTCAAAGAAAGGATTATGATTTTTGTTAATACAAAATGAATAATTAATATCCAATGGTTCAAGGAAAAATAACTAAAGTAAATATAAATTCATAAGGCATGATTTAGTGTCTGCAACATTCATCATTTCTGCAACAATATGGTGGAATTATCTCTTTGGGTAGATGTGTAAAATATATAAAGATAACAATTCCATGTGTATATATTCACAACGAAAGAGTTGATTTTGGGCCAACGAAGATGGATAGAGATGATAAAGGACTATGAAAGATCAATTCAATACAGTCCTAGGAGAAAATATAATTTTAAAGATTCTCTTTGTTGAAAATATCTAAAAATTATATCATTGATAAGAATTTATAAGGATCTGGTCTTATTAGATTTGGAATGTATGGACATTGGAATTATAAGGGAAGGAATATCATGAATCCTTTCACACATGATTTATCACCCATCACATCTATAGAAGTTAAAGGATCTTTAAAGATATGATGTGTGAGTAAAAAAAATGTTTTAACTATAATAAAGGTGAAATCCACATAGTTTAATGTTAATGAAGAAGGGGTGGCATGATTTGGGTCATTGATATATCTACCATCAAACCCAGAGTTGAAGAACGGTTTTTTGGATGATGCAGATAGTTTGACCCACACTATCCATCCACGAAGTGTAAATATGTATCAAGATCTATGATAACATAATTTGAGGAAAAATATAAGGAATGATATAAAACAATATACATCATGATTTCTTGTATGTCCGCAAGTGTAGGTGGAATGTAAAAAATACATTGGGATGATGAATGCATAACCCATACCGATATGGAAATGGGACAACATAGCCACGGACTCTATCACTAATATTATGAAGGATTCCATAGGAAATAATTCTATTTTAGTTTTATTGGATCATATTAAAAATATTTTAGACATCCTTACAATTTGAGAGGATTTATAACTTGAGCAACATGTAAGGATATACATTAGAGAAGTTGCAAGGCTACACAAAACACCATTATTGATTGAATATGATCGAGATGAAATATTTACCTCTGAGTTTTGGAAGAGTATCTAACACACTCTAAAAACATAGATGAACTTTATAATGACTTATCAACCTCAAACTCATAACCAAATTGGGAAGACAATAAAAACAAAATATGAAATGATGATAGCATTCTAATGGACATCAAATGATGATGGGATCAGTATATTAATATGTTTGAGTTCTCATACAATATCTCTTTACACCCACTTATCAAAATGACTCCCTATGAATCCATTTATTGGACGGGGTGTATAAAACCTCCTTGTTGGGATGGAGTTTGAGAACACAAACTACTTATACTTGTAATGGTTTAAGAAATGGATGAAATTTTAAGACAATTTAATATCACATCAACACTTCAAATAGTTGAAAAATTAACTATGATGAAAATAATCAATGAGACCTATAGTTTGATCTTGGAAACATGGTATTTCCCTATATATCTCCATTGAATAAATTTGTGTCATTTGGGAAGAGGGGAATGATTATCTCGTGATCCATTAGACTCTATGATATCCTTGATTTCATTAGAGTGATAGATGGTTGACTAGAACTTCCACATAATATATCTCAAGCATATAATGTTTTCTCTGTATCCCTCTTAAATAATTGCATACCAACCACCCCACATGTACTCAATCTATAGGTTTTACCATTGGAGAAAGATATTTCCAATGTGGAGAATCCAATGAGGATAATTGATTTTAGATACTATGTTATAAAAAAGGAAATTCAACATGTCAAAGTCATGTGGTGAATCAAATATTGTTAATTAGTGATGTTTTAACTAGAGGAAGTGATGAAATAGAATTATCATCACCTGTTTTAGTGATTCAAATGAAAATTTCATGGGGGAAATTTCATAAGGCGGAACATTGTGATGTCCAAAACTATTATAAATAAAATTCCCCTTGTGATTTAATGAAATGAATTATTATATATCATGAAAATAGAATAACCTTTAACTTATTTGGTTTTATTATATACTATTGTATTTATAAGAGTTTTAATAATCATTACCATTGATAATAGATCCATAAAATATAATCAAATTATTTTTATAAATATAGGGTTTTTTCAAATTAAATTTTCACAGAGAAAGGTAGTGAAGGCCTCCACTAGTAAGACCGTACCCTATGAATCCCATTAATCCAATCTATCAAAGGAGATAGCATAGCTGCGATTTTCACTTGAACAATCCCATGTAGAGATGAAATAACATAAATATCAGAAAACTGTTTATCGGAGAATCTCAATCCCATTGAGATCACATCCAAAACCATGTACGTTGAAACACACCATGAATGTCTCACCATCATCCATCTTAACCATGTGGAGTTTTCTAGTGTATTAAAAGGATATGTATCATGAAAATAATAATATGATTATTTATATTGTATTTTAAAAAGAATAATTTTCATATTTTCTACTTATCATTTCTTCATAAATTATTTTTATTTATATATAATAAAACACAAATTATATTCATTATTGTCATTCAATATCATTTGACTCAATTATTTTTATCAATTAATGGATTTTTTTATAAAAAAATATTTTAATAAATTTTATTATGACTAAAATATTATTAAATATAAATGATCATAAAATATTTATGAAGTCAAAAGTAATTTCAATTGGGGTTAAAAAACTATTGTTGTAAAAAACCCAACATTTCTCAATAAATGAAAATTGATATTTTGATAGTGAAAATTATCATATTTAGAAAATTATATTTATAAAAATAATATTTATTTTTTGATTCAGTACATCATAATTTTCTGATGGCAATTTGTTCATAATTTTCCACGAGAGTCAAATTTTCAGGTAAAAATTAAATACAATATTAATATACGGTGTGTGTTTTTAAATAATAATGGCCAAAAAGTGATTTAATAAATACTATAATGGTTATAAAGGGCCCGATATATCGTTTAAATTTAATATAATGTGAATTTGTGTTTATTTTTTTAATTTTATAAATCCATTATGAATCTTAAAAAAACATTAATATATTTATATAACAAAAAAATCATTTCGTTAAGAGTATGAATCACATCAACATAACTAATTGTAATATTTTAATAATATAGTCCATTGGAATAATAAACTAATGAAAATAAATCCCATATAGTAGAAACCATTTGAACATTTTTTTGTTATTTAATTTTATAGAGTTAAAAACCTATGTTTTAGAAATAATTATGAAATCCCAACTCTTTTCCTATATAAACCCAAAAAAGATCCCATTTTCCATCATGTAAAATTCATATAGAACGTATTTACATTTCCATCTCATCTCTAGAGTTCTCCTTAGGTTCCCCCAAGAGCTCAATTGGATCCTCCCAAGCATTTTAAGTCACACTCTAATGGTAAGGTTCCTTCACGTTCTCTTATTTGTTATTGTATATTTATTATTTCATGCCTTCTATTTCGAAATGAAAATTCCAATTTATTAATTTCCATAGAATTATTACTTCAAATTTTATTACCAAATTCAGAAATACTAATACTTTTCTCATCAAACCGTTTTCTGAATTTTTTTAGTGACGTCGTAATGCTACCAAAATATCACTATGATTTTACATACCAAAAACAATTGTATAATGAATACCAAACACATTTACTATCATGGGTGTTCAAATTTATACACATATACTTATTTGAATTTGGACTTACATGTATTTATTTTACACTACAGTATCATTGAATAAAATATGATGATAAATGAATCTATGTTCTATGATCTTTGGTATGATTAAGAATGATAATAAAATGAATATGACTTGTGTACACAAAATTATATTCCACACCAATTCATTTGTTAATGTTTAGTCTCATGATACATCATATTGGGATAATGAGTGAAAATAATTCCATTATGGGACTTTTTACAAAAGGATTTTATCAATTTTATCCTCAACCTATGATTATGATGCAATGTTTTAAGTTGTTTCCACATTTCTCGTGTTCCCTATATGTTATAATTCTATATCGTGTATCATTGTTCGTGATTATGATTATCACTCTGTTTATTCCCAATTGTAATTCCTATTATCTAAAATATATTATATTCTTCATGTTATCCCATGTTTATTCCCTTACAAGGTGTTATTGCTTACCCCTTTCTTATGTATGTTCCCAGGTTATCCCATGTAGTTTTGTGTTTGATGGAATATTATGATCATTTTGAGGAAGTTTCAATAAAGATTATGTATTCCCCATTTTATGTTGTTATGTAATTTACCTAATTACCAAAAAATAGTACTAGTTTTTCATCTAGGTTGTATTAATTGTAATATTTTCAATTAAATCATGTCTTATTTGGCAAAGAAGAGAATGGTTTTTATAGGAACTATATATGATCGTATGACACCCCACCACATTGACATCTAGAATTGGATATAACATACTCCACATCCACTAAATTGAGTCATCCTCCCATGATTAATAATTCACATCCATGTTCACATTAATACCTTCCTTCTAGATAATAAAATAAAATCATAATAATTTGACTTGACACAGAACATGCTAGAATAGAAAAACCCTCTAATAAATATATTACATTATTATTACATTAAATATTATATGAATGTGGGAATTGAGTCATATTAATTCATTCAAAGAGAATATCTATGTTATATAGAAAACATACCGTCCCCCTACACATGAAACAAATGATATATCCCCAATGACTTCTTTTTCTTGTTCCTCACACCATTACTACTCTGTCTGCTCTATTCCTAATGGGACTTCTTCCTATACCTTCGGTACCTCAACCTTCAACACATAGATGCATCTAGGTGATAAGTGAATTTATTGTGAGGATTTTCAAAAATAATATCAATTAATTCTAAATATTTTTTTTGATAATAAAATATCATGGATCTTATGTTTTCATCATATTTTTTAGGATAAAATAGATTTGTAAAGCTATGTTAAATGATATAAAAACAAATAATTCCACAATATTAAGGTCTTATAAAAAAGATATTGATCATGGAGAACATAAATGAGATATAAATTATTAAACCAATAAAAAAGGGGCTCGTAGAGAATAAAAATTTATTTACACATTATATAATCATTACATTTTATGTAATTATTACAAATTATGTATTGGTACACATCGTGAAAAAACTAAAGGACATCAAGTGGAGGAATGAATCCATTAGTGATGTAGAAATGTGTCATGAAATGACTTAGGTATGACATGTTATTACACTTATAAATTATTTATATATATCCTAGAGTGTGTGGGTTTGATACAATTGGTTCAATATTAACATATGATTTTATTAGTACATGCAGAGTAATGTTTGGGATAAGAAAAAAACATCCAAATTTGTCATATCAAGAAATTTGACATGTTTTAAGAACCAGAACCCACAAATGAACAAATTTTGACCCATATTTAATGAAATTAAATTATACCCAAAACCATATAATCCCTATAAATTTACATTTATTATTTTTCTATGAAGGGGATCTTAGAGACCAAGGTTTGGAGTGAGAAGTTGTTCTTTGTAGGGTCCTCCCAGATTTTAATTAATTTTTTTTATGATTTAATTATTTTCATTACATCCATTTTATTTTCTCTTAACTAGGATGACCGAGCAAACCCACATAATTCTAGGGTCACCTCCCTGAATGGGGAGGTTCCGTTGGATTTATTACTTTTTTTAATTTCATGTATTTTGTATTTTTCTAATTTAATGAATCAATTTACAATCTCTTTTATTTATATTTTTCATGAACCTTGGAATCTGAATGAAATAGAAACATTATAAATTTTACAATTTGTTTCCATAAATCAACTTATAAACATATTTTTATTTAGGTAAACCAGTTTTGAAAATGGTATCGAGACAAACTTTATTTGGGAAAATTGTTTAATTATTGTTATGAATGAAAAAGAATATTTTCATGTCTAAAGATGATAACATTATAATTTGATACCCATTATATCAAATTTTACACAAATCATGGAATAGGGAATATTTTTAAAAATAACCAATTTCACTTGAAACCAAAAACTACAAAACTGAGGAATTCCATTGAAATATGATTTCATTCCAAACAAATTTTCGGGATTTTATTTCTTATTCTATTTTATAAAAATATATGTCCAAAAATAATATCTATATTGCATCATATTTCATTATATTATTCAAACTCATCAATTCCTAAACCCATTTCATTAGATCAATCACACTAATAAAATATTCTCCAAATCCCAATGAAACAAATTCAACATCAATATCAATTTATCCTCGGACATTCCTTAATAATAAATTTTAGTTAATTGAGTTGAAAAGTTTCAGTTATTAAAAAAATACATTGATTAGACCTATCAGAAAACAATGAAACCTAATGGGACTATCACCAGGTATAATCCCCTTCCCCCACCACATCAATATATTCTATGATTAGCGACAAGAATTATTTTTTCTATAATGTTATTCTACCATTATGGACTAATATAGGGAAGCACAGTTGGATATCTTGTTCACAAAACCATTTGAAACATGTGGGAGTTTAAATATGAAGATGGAAACCTTTTTTTCCAATAAGTTCTACCACATTAATTTACAAAAATATATAAATTAATGAATATAAACTTTTATAACTCTCTCATAACCTTTCACAACCAATGAAACTCTAGGATTCTACCAAAATCTACCCATTACGTCTAAAACATTTAATCATATAGAACATTATTACCAATGCATCTCATGTGAATGATTTTAGACAACTATATTTCCTAACATTGTGACTACTATGATTTATTTTCTCTCCTTTATAAAATGAACTACGACAGTTGATTTGAAATACTTTCCTTCCATTCCGCTCTCAGTTTATCCCGTCACCCACTCAAATCCAATGCCATGGTCAATCATACTAAGATGAAAAATGATACTTTTATTGAATATTATACATCTCAATAACCAAATAAAATTTACAAAAAACTATTTCATCTAAACTAATTTTTGAGACCCATGACATTTTTCACTATCCCTAACCATGAAATATGTACTGTAACTTCTCATGTTAAAACATATAAAGCCTGAAATACATTGAAAAATATATTTTTCTGACATAAAAAACCATATATAAATATTAAATATTTTTTGGATAAAATGAACATAAGGATGATAAATTTTATGTCTTCGTTGAAGATAGAATTTGACTATATAACTCCCAAAATTTTGGAAAACATCCATAATATGCATTAAAAATAAACATGTAAATAAAATAGAATGAGACATGCCACATTTGTGGTAATTAATAAAACATAAAACATTATTTTCATGACACTACATCCTTGGGAAACCCTCCCAAACTAATTAATATGATGAAAGTGACCAACATAACATGCATTGATTGGTTCATAAGTAGGAAATTATCATAAATGTTATACATCACACAAATGGGAGAAATTTCCTCCAAATCTAAGAAACATAAAACAAAACCACCAATCATTTAAATATTAATAATATAAAAATTATTACATAATAAATAAAAATTAATATAATATTTATTAGAATAAATGTCTCAAATAGGAAATCAAAATATTAACAACATGTATCTAACTATAATCCCCACTATTATACTCCAGTGAATAAAATGTTGAACCAAAAATCATCATCAATATCAATTATAACCTAATAAAACTAATTCTCACTCACTCCATTTTGTATATGTGTGTGACAAAATCATATCAAAATCATATATATGAATATATATTGTAACCTAAAACAACTTACCCAATAGTATGGCATTATCATTCCCAAATGGAAATCCACATGGTTATCCCAATCCCCTGCACAGTCAGTTCATAGATCACCACACCCAATATCACAATCATGAAAAATATTTTAACTGCGTCAACATTAAAAAAGATACTGTTCCTAATATGATATTTAATCCATTTGTTAAATATTGATAACCTATATCCAATAATGTATTTTCTCCAGAACATTATGTATATCGCCCTCATTCCATCCTCTTTCTTTACATAACTGACAACATTTTACGTTCTTATATTCCAAAAAAACTCATCCAATATATCAAATATCATATAATAAATAAATTAAATCCATTGTTATTATACATACTATGACAAATAATATTCCATATAGATCATCTAAGGGACAATGGAGGATAGATATTTTCATCCATATATTCCCTTAAAACCATGGATATTCAAGAATAACACTCAAAACTGAAAACATTTCCTCCTCAGTTTGGTGATATGATAGGGCCAGGGTGTAAATTAAATAGCATGAAACATATATATAATATAACTATAAATAATATGTACCACTTTTGGTCTCTCCAAAAAATTATATCAGACCCATTATAACTGAAAATTTATCTCCAATATATTATACAATCACTTCCATTTATATTACCACAAACTAACCATTCTGTCTATAAGAAACTTCCATAATAATAATTCATAATATCAAATATAATGAACACAATAAAATGTATATATATTTTCAATTTTACCTTTCACATTACATTGATCGTGTTTTCCAATCACATATTAAATGAAAAAATATTCATTATCCATTTCTATGGTTTAACATAGACATCCCCCCAACATTTCTTAATTCAAAAAATAATATATGCCATATTTTTAATTAAATTCCATCTCAAAAAAAATATCATATTAATTAGTATCTCTCAAAATCCATTTCAACTAAGAAACTATAACATCATCCTAATAAAATAAAAATAACTATTAAAAAAGCCACATCCTAAAACATTCCAGAAATAACAACAGCAACAAACCCACACCTCATTCGAAAGAATCATTTGGGAAACCAAATACAATTAAGAATAAAAAAAATCCACCATATCAACATAAAAAACCACACACACAATTTCCATTCATTTAAAACCATATATAAAATCCACTTTACCGCTCATTCAAACAACAAAAAACTAGACAGACAATTCCATGGCAACCAATAACCAATCAAAGTGGAAAAAATCATAACAAAAAGAAACATAAAACAATTCCCACAAAAAACTACCTATGTAAATTATTTTTATAATAAGGATTCATATTAAATTGAATGTCTATTAAATTGGTGATGACACAATAAACTATATTCCCCAAGATTGTTTAATCCTAATATATGAGTAATTTACCTTTAATGAATTGAGGTACCAATAAATCAATAACACCAATGTCACATATAAAATAAAAATACTATCAAATATCATCAAAAATAGAAAAGAGTCACCTTATAAAATAAAATATTAATGAAACATGTGAATAGATGTCAAACACCCTTCACCATTCCATTCATTTATTTTAATTTATTATATTTATTAGGTTAATTATTACAATATACAAAAAATACGAAAAACTCAACATTTTATTCATAAAAAGGGTTGAGTCTTCAATCTTATACCTCAATTCAATTATAAAATAATCTATGGCCTCAAATAAGTAAAGAGTTGATCTGATGGAAATGATCAGGAGAATTAATATTACGTAATCTTGAACATAATAATATATATCAGCAACTCATTTAAAAATCACCCAATATGAACCATTAACACTTCTATAATATTATCTAAGGTAAGAAGCAATAAAAACAATAAAAATCGAAGACAAGCTCAGAAATGATAAAAACAGTTAATCTCTTGAAGACAAAGGCTAATTCCAATAGAATTGAACAAATGATTCCTTAATGGGAAAAATTAATCTTGCTAATTATTAAAAAAACTGAACGTCAATAGTAAATTTAATATGAACTTCTAAATTAATAATAACACAAAAAATTATGCATTTGTAGCATGAAATATCATGGTTACACTATTATGGGGCTATGTACTCCAAATCATTAGAAATTTAACCACAAATCCAATAATTTTCATCATTTAAATTCATGACCAACTAATATGTTCAATATAGTGAAAGGAAGTCCATTTAATATCCAATGAAAAACTATCTGAAGATTTCAAACATGAATAACCATGAAATCATCTCCCTATTTTAGTATTCTATGACTTTTATGTCTATTCAACAAATACCATTCATGTAAAAAAAATCACCCAAAACATTATTACATGATTGAAGAATCCATAGTTCGAGAAAAAATTAACTGGAGGGAATAATAATATAATTAAAACACGTTTTAAGGGCACACACTAAAATATAATGGTTTATATTTTTTCAAAATACACCTTGAAGGAATTAATAATGTGAACATACTCACCACATCGGGACCTATATTTCCCCATCAAAATTATAATAGCTCTAAATGTTGATTTATTTTCATCTCCATCATGAAACCTCCATGAATGACGATGCAACCCACAAGCAATCATCCACAATGAAACAAATACAACCATGTTGTGTTGCAACTTCTGCAGCCAAAATCTATGGTCATCCTCTATCTAAATTTCTTAATTCTTCCCCTAATACCACCATAATCTAAAATATAGAATGTAACATGATAAAAATTTATGAGAATTTTTATTATAAAAATATTAAATTAATAACATCATTGGTAATCATATAAATCTCATATAAATAAAACAACAACCACCAAACTGAAAACTCCTCATGAGAAACATCTGAAATAGAACAACATCATCACATAAACATAATTCCACCTAGAAACAAATAGTCTCCACTATTTCAATATTAATTGAAACATATCGTCATCAAAAAAGTACATTTTTAGAAAATATTAGGATATTGAGCACGCATCCTTAATCCAAATTCTCATATATATTCCTCTTAGTGACCATCCATAAAAAATTTATCATAATATTATGAATCCCCTCATAGAAAATTCTCTCGGTGTTAAAAAAACAGCCACACCATGAATAAAAAATCATCATCTATGTCTACAATTTCCATGTAAATAAAAGTAGAATAATAATGAACATATCAATGAATCTATAGAACATGGAAGACATCGTGAATAATATCTAACTATTGGGGAAACATTAATGAATATGAAATATCTATAACTTAAACTAACTCATCAAAATGAACAAGAAACTATAAGAAAAATCATACTCCCAAAACCAATCCCCTAATTACTACAATTAGTTAAATCCCTTAGTAACACATTACATTAGACATAAAAATATAAATGAATCGCCCTATTATTAGTAGAATATATTGGAAGGTCCTCATCCATCTTCAAGAACTCTTAAATCAAATGAAAATTCTCATTCATTCATCAAACTATATTTAGTCCACAGACCACTAACTACCCGACCTCATAAAAATGTATCGAATATTTTTATAGTTTCATATACATTAAATGGAATGGAGCTATGCTAAATGATTTTTTATAACTCTTATCATATGTAAAATAACCAAAATTTTGGTGATTTACCCCTGATATATGAATATATAAAACAAAATTTTCTCTCGTATCATGAATGATTTTCTCAATCTAAAAATCCATTTTAGTTTGGAATGAAAAATTATAGTGGATATTATAACTAAAATAAAAATAAATACCACCACATAATCATCTGGTAAAGAGGGGATATTAATCATAGATGATACTTCTTGGTTCCCTATGAATTATAACTATCTTAAACATATATTTCCTCACATTAAAATTTACAAAACCTGACTCCCCGGTCTCTATAAAATCATTTGACTTCATCAACTAATCCACAATCACCAATATAACATCACAACATCTATTATATTTAGGAAAATATGTTAAAATCTAGTTATATTTCCATAAAACTCCTCTAGAGGACAAAAATGGAGCCCAGAAACCACAAGTGTCCTAATTTACTACTTTCACATACAAAATAACCAATATCATGACATAAAATCCACCAGGGATCACAACATTGAAAATTAGAAAATAAAACACCATATGGAATGATATTTATTCTAGATATCAAATTAGATTCCAATGGTGAGATATGATACTCAAGGATGACCTCCTCTCACATCACAAACATAGAAAATAATCTCCATAGAAATAGATTATGATTTTCCAATTCATCCATCAATACCTCAAGAGATTCATCATGAAAGATGTGATCATAGAGCATATCTACCATGAGAATAAACTGATAGAATTTTCTACCAACTAAAGGATATATGATTTCACTTCTATAAGGTACCGTAATCCATTACGTCATTACTTCTTCAAATTGAGATGCATTACATAAAGATCATATCTCATACATCATTATTCTCTATAATCTCAAAAATAATATCCTTAGGAAATTTTATATCGTGATTATTCCACTATATTCACACACATGGGAGTATGTTATCATGAAATCATAGTCCTAAAATAATTTTATCCTCTCCCACTAATGTATATTGATATACCACTATGAGAAAGCATATAACAATCTATTGTGATATGGGAAGATAAAAATCCCATGATAATGAGGAAATGTATTCACATATTCAGATAAAACAATATTGCAGATAAATAAATATCCATTGTCAGATAGTTACATTTATTGGTTCATAAAATCATTGATCTACAGGAGAAAATTTCATTCTATTTCACAATGATAAAACAAACACTATGGTGACAATCATAAAAAAAACCTCAAACATCACTCCCTCCCCTAGTAATTCATGAAAAAACCATAGATCAGATTCTACTTCAAGTATATGAATAATACTTGACATTAATTACTATATAAATATTAATGTTCCTTCATTGTGAAGGATATAAATGGGGATAATATATTAGATAAATGTGACACTAATAATACCCCTTAAGTAAAAAAAATTATAGACCCCTATAATATAATAAGGTGATTCATAAGAGATAATCACCTTAGTCACTGAAGGATAAATAATAATTACCAATTACGACACTGCATACCTATTGAAATATACCTTCAACATACAAAACATACAATTGGAAATATGTTTATAGTGTTAATGAAGTTAAATTACATGAAACAAATCTTTGAGGTGATTGAAAATATCTACCTCTAAATTTTATTAAATGAGTATATCAAGGAATAAATCTATAATAATTTGATTTATGTACTCATGAAAGAAATATTTCACGAGTCCCATGAAAATAACGAGGTATTTCATGACCGTGGCTAAAATAACTTTGATCTCAACGTGGCTAAAATGTCACTAAAAATACCCATAAAAATATCTTCCTTTATTAACCATTAAAAATTATACTCAAACACAAAATAAAACATCAAACACTATTTCAATAACTTCTTATAATCAAACAAATCATAATTATTTATAACGCGGTAAAGGTTCCAAATTATCTCCTAATTTAGATAACTCCAATTCAAAAACAACCTTATATTAGCATTATTCTTATTCTAGAATAATACCAAATCATCCATAAGATGAAATTCTAATATTAATGAATACCTTAAACATAAAATCACGAGTCCTACATTTCATATCTCATAGTTGATCTATTACAATCTAATTTTCAACCACTGATATGAATACGGAACCAAGCCATAATTCTATCAATAACTCCATATCACATCAAGGGTATAGGTTTATAACACATAATGACAAAAATACAAAAAATACATAAAATAAACTATGATACTCCATCACCATTTAATTAAACTATTCCAATGTTATTGCGTATAGAGGAGACAATATAGGAGTTGGTTTATTATGACTTATCTGATGATCTTACTCAAGATGAGACACTACATCCCAGCCTTCCATGTCAGAAGTTGTATCATTGCCCTAAAAACTTTTTATAATTGAGTACATAGAGTAAAACCAATACATAAAAATGATCTCATCCTAGGGGTATACCTATTAAATGAAGAAATCCCCCAATGATAGTTGTTTCCCCATTATCATCAAATAAACCCATAACATATCAATAAAAATTCACCATCTTCAAATTATAATTTTCAATCCTAGGGGAATTGGATATCAATCCATATTGAATTCCAAAGAAAAAACCAAGATGGGGGAAATAGAGTAATGAAATTATATATATTCTTGTAATGTATTAACTGATGTATGTGATAAATATATCATACCTCATATAATTATTTACCCATATTGAACTTTTATTTAAATCGAATAATAATTACCACGCCCAACACAAACCACTTACTAACAATGATGATTTCATTATCCATGGTTACACATGGTTCTGTCTCCCTGATAGTATGAGAAAATATTGGGATATCCCTATCATGATTCATCTCCTCTCTAGTACCAGAATTTCTACCGAACCTAAAAATGTAAGTCCTCTAAGGGACCATATGTTGAAGCGATAATGGAAACAAATTTCCTACACTACTCTTATCACTATGTATAGATTGGAACTATAATCATCAAGGAAAAAAACTCCATATGTAAATATTATAAGAACTAATATCATGGTGGATGAATGAGATCTTATAAATCAATAAAAACACAAGGAATACTATTGATCAAGGCTCCCAACTAGTTAAAATATTAATTATCCAGACACATGAGACCTTCAATCTAGATTACTTATCTTCATGAATAAACTATTAACCCCTATTGATATGAGCCCATCATCATATAGATTATCTTAATCAAAACATTATTCACATGTACCCATTGATATATTGGAAAGGTAAATATGGATATTTGATACTAGAAAAGTATGCATAATACCTCTTAAAAAATTATCCCTATACGACACATATCAAATTATATTGGGGAAAATTAACAAACATTATTAAATATCATCCAATGCTCATGTATTCTCATTATAATTTACTAGAATGGGATAAAATACATCCATTTGGATGCATTTAATATCAAATAAAGGAACACTGCATGAAAATTGATTCAAAAAAATCATCCCATTAAACTTATATCTCCATACACTATATAAGAAACATAGAAAACCGTTTTCATAAACCAAATATCATATAAAAAATTAATTATACCTAATACACCACCAAAACATGAATCACATAGAATTTATTCCCATGATTCCCTAACTAACAAACCATCTCTATATCAGAGAAACACCCCTCATACTTTTTTTATCTAACAGTGGAACTCCAATAATATAATTATAAAAGAATCATCCTCATAAAAAAGATCAACCCTCTATTTGGAAAATAGATTATCCAATTACACCTTGATAAGATTAACCACTCATAGATTTTGACTAATAGTTATCTATTTAAATTTAATATAAATAACCTAAAACCAGTAGTACGTAATAACATTAGGTACTATTTAATTAAATTATTTATTATCTACCTATGATCAACCTAATTCGAAAAAAAACAATACCATGCTTTATAGTTGTATTTTTTCTTGTTCTCTAGCCTTCAATAAACATTATATCTCATAAGATGATAAATAATCTTACTGTACATTCATCAGATATACGGGGGCTCTAATTTCCAATGTCATATCATATTTTCATTTCCACATGACATGATAAGTTTAATTAACATTATTTCCCCATAAAATTCATGATATACACAATAATGACAATCCCCACATTTCATTTGAACCATCATATATTGAATTCATACCCTATTGTTATTACATAAACCCATAAGGATCACCTCATGGGCTTATAATGAGGAAGACAATGTTTAATGAATTATGTTTTGAATATACTATGAGTTGGAGACTAGAAGTAGGGGTATGAATCTCAATAATGGGAGGCATCGCATGAAGAATCACAAGAAAAAAAATCAAATGATAAATTAACATACTTCATATAATAATGAAATCCTATATCATTTTATAAACAATAAGGGATGGAAATTTCATAAAAAAATTTTCCTCAAGGATAAAAATAAAAATTGAACCACTATGAAACAACTCCATCAAAATCTCCACGTTTTCAGTATGTAATGTCCATTCTTATTTATGAACATATCATGAAATTTTGAAAAAAAAGGTTTTATATATAGCTGTGAGAATACATGAAAAAGCAGTATGATAATCCTCGACACATCTTATGTAAATTTTGAAGAATCATACTAATGATTTACTAAATAGATAATAATCACCTTCCATGTAAACTATCACCCAAATATAGCAATGATCAGTCTCCGAATCCCATACACTTGAATAATATAATGATTTCATAAGAATATATTTAACAATGGTAATCTATAACAACATCCTTGATGATTTATCACTCTCATTCCCTAAAAGAAAACATCACGATGCACCCAATTCCTTCCATAACCATTCTATAAGAAACCATTACAGAAATCATAATTAGAAAATATCAAATAGACACCCCATAATTATTACCTATCTACCACAACATACCATATCACAACCAATCAACACATCCTTATCACAAATATTCATACCTATAAAACCATATAATTTATTAAACCATTAATTACATGATTCATAATAAGGGTTTCACATTCATACAATTATAGAATCATTTTATTTTATAATATCATATATTTAGGAAAAAATCTATGTAAAATGATGAAACATTTACACTGTATAACTTATGAAAAAATGTGGATTTATATTTATACTCAAATTTTAATCATAAAGTTTTTGGGTCATAATAAAATATCACTAGAGAAGAAAAATTTTACTTAATGTAATTTATATTCATCAATTGATCATGTTAAAAGTAATTAAAAATATATTTAGATAAAAAATCATAGTAGGGGTTTTAATATTAATAGAATATAATTTTTCTAATAGAAAATGAAAAATAGTGAAATCACTTTCTTTATAGACAAATAAATATGACCCCATCAATATATCATTTTCACATGATAAAATAAATATTCTCTCAACTAAAAACATTGACACCCATTAATGAATAACGTAAAACCAATGATTGGACCCTAAATAATATAGAAATTTAGGAATAATTTTAATTAAAAAACAAATTATGAAACATTAAATGCTTATAAACAATCCTTACTTCATGAAATCAAATGTCTTCTATAAATTACATGAATTTATAAATTATAATATATGAATAATTTAGAATCATATTTATAACATGTGTTCACTCATTCTCAACCCCTAAAATAACAATTAAATCCAAGAAAATTTCTCCTTAGTAAATTTCCATGTTTTCTTCCATATTTTTCCATAAATGACTTTATTATTACTCAATACACCTGAGATATATATATTGGGCTCACCCCTCATTAATAGGTGAATCTGGTCACATGAATTCATAAATCCTGACCAAGTTCCATATTAGTAATAAAAAATTTGATAAAATTCATGTTTTTCATCATAAAATCTTTGATAAAATATTATATGCCAATAAAAAATAATTTCCATGTTAACATCTTCATGGGGTGAAATATCATTTTCCCTTGAAAAAAAATGAAAAAACACACAAAAGAGGTGGAATTGAATAGTAAATTAAAAATTATGATATATAATATAATAATCATGATAACTAATAATACATATGACTAAATGAATTTTTTTCAATCTGTATTTGTTAAAAACAATACTTTTTTCAGTATTATAATAAGTTAAGAATAACCCATACCGTGAAAAAGTGATAGATTTATTTTAAAAAAATTGTAAATAATGAAAAATATAGGTTAACATGACCTTTATACAATATTTTTGGATACATAATAAAATTATTGAATAATTTAAAATAATATAAGATTATAATATAATAAGTTGAAATGAAATTATTAAAATAACATTTTTCATTTGAAAGTCCCATGAAACTAGTCTTGATTCATTTCATTTTTATGTATTCCAACAAGAGTAATGAAAATTTATTATTTTTTAAAATTATTAATAACATTTTTAATTAAAATGAAATTAAAATTATTTCCTTTTATTAATTTATTACCATGTCTTATTTAGTTACATAAATTATTAATTTCATGTTATACATTTTTGGTACGCTCGATTTATAACCAGCATACAACATCTGTATATTTCCCATTTTCAAAAGGGTTATGCTTATATTACCTCTATAATCATAATAAATTTATATATATCATATTTATATAATATATATAAATTTTTAATAGAAATAATGTATTATATTCTTTAAAAAAATAACATATTTTTATGGATGTATTTTTTTACATACATATGAGCAACATTTTTATTTTCCAACATGGTGGAATGTAAATAAATAATCTTATAGTTATCATTTTTAGAGGAAAATAAATAATTTAAATTTATCATTTATTAATTATATCTAGCCTTATTAAAATCCTTTTGTGGTGGAAATGAAAAATGAATCACCCCACTTTATGGATGTGGAAGACCCCATATACAGATGAGTGACAATATCATTTTCAAAAAGTTTGTAGGGTAATAAATTTAGTAATGTATTATATTTATATAATTTTTCTTATGTTATAAGTATCATACATATTAATATTTCTATAATTTTAACCATACATATCATCGTTTTAGGAAAATAAAACGTAACACATCCTGGAGGTGGTAGGCCACACATACACACGTGCAATGGTTTTATTCCCAATGGAAGGAAAGAGGAGATGAAAAAGGGTTCTAGAATAGTATTAATAAGATTTTAATATATTTATGATATTTATATAATTATTTAAAATTGTTTAAAGAATATTCGATTGATGTAATAGAATAAATACACAAGAAACAGTTTGTTATGAATTATACCACTTCTTTGAAAAATATCCCATGTACAATAAGATAAGCATTATAGTTTTTATATTTTGGGGAGAATATTACTAATAGGATTATATGAGTATATTTTACAAGGGTTTTGAAGAAGTATTTTTTTATATATAAAGATTAATGTGTTTGAAGAAGTGGGGAGATGAGGTCTCCTTTTATAAGTATGGGGAGTGACACTCCTATAATATCTAAAAGCATTAAAAACAATTATATGTATTTATAGAAGGAATGTTGTGATTGGATGTGGTTGAGTTAGGATAAACAAATACATAATATTTAGTGAGTTTATATATTATTTCAACCATTATATATTAGGTTTAAACCCCACTTAACTCTAATAACCATTATTATATTGAAAATGATTTTGTAAAAATACTAGTCATAATCATCCAAATTAAAATTGTATATATTAAAAAAATTTAAAAATATTATTCCAATTATGAAATAAGTTTTAAATTATTAAATTTCAATAAACCGTAAAATTACATTTTTAATATAAATACACAAACCACAATGAAACAAATGTTTTGAAAAATTCGATTAATTGTATAAAAACTATTTTATAAAAAATAAATCATAATATTAATTACTATAAAGTTAATATGATTTCTTATATTAATGGTGGAATAATATCACTATAACCACAATCTAGAATTGAATGATATTCTTTAAATAATTGTAAAATAATAATTTTTAATAAGAAACTGACTTATTCAATATTCATCTAAAAAACAATTTTATATGAAACATCCAAAAAATTCAGCAAAAGTTAAATTAATTATTCCTAATAAAAAATGAATTAATGGTCTAAAATCAAGAAATTCAAATTAAAAAAACATTTCAACAGATTGAAAATAAATTTATTTATCAAAATATTCTTTATAAATATTTTTTATTATAAATCTATGATCAATAAAAATAAATTAAATGAACACATATAAATCAAAAAAATAAGTTATAATAGGGTTAACTATTTTTCAAGGCTCATGACACTTTGAAAAATTATATATTATCTATTTTTTATTACTAAAATAAGTTATGGATGCTTCCCTTAGATTCCCATGTTTTCTCCTCCATCATGTAATTCATACATAGAACATTTATAAGGTGAATCACTATATTTCATGGCATCCACTATCAATGATCTTAATTAGAATTAGATATTTTTATAAGAGATAATTTCCAAAAAAATTAAGACATTAAGTTAAAAAAACTGTTGATTCATCTGTTTTATAAAACTTCCACAATGAATCATGAATCACATCATGTTCCTAAGATAAACATGAAAGTAAATATTCTCACTATGAATCTTTACCCACAATAACTATAATTTTATATGGTCCAATGTAATTTTCCTTATAATGTTTTTCCAAAATTCATGTACTATTACTAGTTTGTGCTTAAAAAACATTATTTCATATCTCAAGGAAGATATCTTATCTATTTTTTTCTTTATAAATGTAATTTTTTCTTTGATCTAGGAAAATATGGTTAGAAATAATTTTTTTATACAAAATAATTTCATATATAGATTATGATGCCATAAAAATCCTATCATTATATTCATCCAATCATAATCTATTTCATTAGGTATTTCATTATAATTATTCTATTTTATAAAAGAATTACTACTATTATTATTGGAAATTTTAACCAAATAAATATGATGATCCTTTTGTTCCTGATAATCTAATGTTAAATCCTGAATAATATCAAAAAGTGTTTAAATATTTCCCTATAGCATTCCATAAAATTGAGGATGAAAAGTTATGAAAACATTTATTTCATAATTAATTCCACCTAACCAATAAATTCCACATAATTAATAAAATTATTTCCACTTATCCAATTAAAATAATGAAATTATCTATACAGCATTAAACTATTATAATGATGGTAAAATAGAGTCTTACATGTTTCGCTTAATAATTCATTTTTCAATTGGTAATCACTTGGAACCCACACTCTATTTAAAAATTACAAAATAAAAATGATTAAATTTAATTTCATGAATAATTCCCTTCTCAACCAATACCAACATTTTATTGAAATTACCATATTTTTTAGCATTATTATCCTATAGATAATATGAATGTAATTTCAGAGGAACCAAAAGTGTTGGAGTCCCAACATGAATAATTAATATGAGAATATTCATTAAATATATTTCCAAAATATTATAATAGAAATATAGAGTTGTTAATGGTGCATTATTGTTATTACTCATGGAATATGATATATTTCTCTATTTTTTAATATATTTTTTGACACATTAATCCATGTTATGTTTTCAATTCAATCTATCTTTACTACATAATGATCAATTATCTTATAGAGAATATTTAAAAAAAATATTGGTCGTTACATCTATCACATTTTAACCAATATAAAAAAAATATAACTAATTGTTCAAGGGAAAAATAACCTCAAATTCTCTAGAATATTTTTTAGGTTATTCTACTAATGAAATTTTAAATTATGTGAAGCCTGTAAAAAAACATTTTCCCTTCAAACAGGTCTCATTATCAATAAAAAATCTCCAAATTCATGTATGTATGGATAAAACATAATAATTAACCATTATTCATATATATTCATGAAAT
The DNA here is from genome assembly GCA_963277665.1 of Viscum album. Taxonomy (NCBI): domain Eukaryota; kingdom Viridiplantae; phylum Streptophyta; class Magnoliopsida; order Santalales; family Viscaceae; genus Viscum; species Viscum album. Next base: position 300,471,961 of record OY728136.1, read on the forward strand.
CATTCATCATATTACTTATCTAGATGAATTTTTATTCCCTTTTGGTTAATTTATTTACTGGGATAAAGAAGAAAGAATATTTTTTGAATAACTATCCACAGTAACCCACTAATCCATGAAAATATCTAAATTGAATGATATTTATTAGTCTTCGAAACATTTCCAACAATTATGATGTAATAGTATCAAATTTTATACCATGATTAAAAAAAATATTCCAATGGAAAAAAACCAAAATTATCAATAAGTTATTTTTCCTAAATTTTTTATATGATTTCAATTATATTATCGTATAATAAAAATTATTTATATGTTTCTAATATTCATAGAAACACATATAGTAAACATTATTATCATCAATTATATTTCACAAAAAAAATTATCTTAATACATCTGGAAAACTCTATTCAAATAATGTATTAATAAAGTTTTTTCCTTCTTCAATCCTAAAGGTATAACCAAAAATTTATAGTGGTCATATCATGTATAAAAGGTTGTTTGTTTAATTTTTTCCACCTTATCATTTAGGTGGTCATACCTTGACTTGAGGACAATATTTTGAAATTACAACACATACTTGAAATCATAAAACACATCATCAAAATGTTGTTATAAATAGTTATGTAATTGAGTCCTATATAAGAATTTTAATGTCCTATTTATCTATAATTTTTGTTTTGAAATTAATATTTGGAAAACTGTAGTGATGTGAAATATTGTGTCAATACATTATCATTGTACTCTTTTACATTAGTTTTCAATTCCATCTGATCTTTAAGAGGCAATCAATAAGGGTGTCATCCAATAGACATAGCATCAAGAACTATGTTAATAGTAAGATTAATCACCTGATCAGAAATAAAAAATAGATAATTAACAAAAACATGAGTCTATATATATATTTATTTTTTCTACATGACTAATTTTTATAGTTCTTTTTTCATTCCAATAATTTTTGAAATATAAATATCACATCAAAATGCCATTATTTTTTTAGCTTCTTTATGTGATTTTTAAGGTTTGAATTCATTAATATATATAAACTAAAACCCAATAAAAAAATCATCATTACCACTTTAATATTTCAAATCATGTGTAACTAAAATATAATTGATACCTACAATTACATCAAAATATAATATGGGAAAGGAAATAATATTTGATTGAAAAATTTTCCTCACATGACAACCGAATGATTTATATAACATATTTTTTCATATATAGTGTCATACGAGTTAATACAATTTTTTTTTCATTAATTTATGAGATGGTACCTCCATTTTAAGTGAAACATTACTAGATGAAAAAGAATATGAAGAAATCAAATCAAACACAATTTTGGAATAACAAGCATAAAAATGTAATGAACCATGAAACACATAATTTAATGGCTCAATATCTAATTTTATTTTAGAAATAGACATCGATGTGCATTTTTTTGTTATTTATGATTCCCAATTAAGTAACTATTTTTGATTATGAAATACTATAAAAACCCACCTCATTAAATATAACTATCATACTATAAAATTAATATCTATTTTCTCATTACTCTTACCATTCCAACAGATTTCCTTATTATTATGATAAAAATCGATGATCTAAGAACATCAATAACACTTTATAGATGTTTTCAAAATTTAATTAAAATATATTTCACTAAATTTGGATAATAATTGAGACCTTCCCCGTGATTTATAGGTTGAGTGAATCTATATTTTATGATACCTTGATCACTTTATACCCTTATTTTCAACAAGTATATAAGTGAATGAGAAAATTATATCTACATTATCATCACCACAAACATCCTATTAATAATATTTAATTTCATGATTCGAAAATTCCCTTAATAAACATGGTTTCTGAGATGTATAAAATCTATCAATTTTACACTTATGGTTTAGAAAATAATTTAGTGTTAACATGGCGAAAATTAAAATATTTTCTACGAAAGTATCCAATGATAGTCTTATATTTATTCTTTAACTAAAAAATTATATTTATATTGAATGTTGATGAACATTAGGAATATAATTTTTATGAAAAACAACATTATATATTATCAACTCCAATGAATAAATCTCATCCATTTAAATTGTATTCTTAATTAAAGAACACCATAGACCATAATCACCATAAAATTGATAGATATAAATAATTAAATTTTCCTTTTACAGTTATCTCAAAATATAAAATATCTTCTCTAATGCATTTATCCATCATTTATCTTTCTTTAGGATAAATGAACTTCCTAAATCCAGAAGGTTCTATTACATAAATTTTTTAACTATAGACATGTTGTTTTTTGGATTATTGAATCAATCTCCTTTAGTGGTTTCACCAATAATATTTTCTGCTAACTATGTTAAAACAACAACGAGATTCCCTATTACAACCAATCATGGTTTTTATTTAGAAGGATAATATAACTTTGATTCCTTCCTACTCCAGCTTTCTTTTTTCTATTATGGAAACCCATTTTGAAAAAAGATTTATTAAATGACACAATAAAATATTGTTAAAAATCTATCTCAGGTTTTTATAACCATAAATTACAATGCATACCAAATTCTTATTGACCTTACATTAATGGAAACATTTATCAGAATATTTTCCTCTAATACCAACAATAACTCTCTGTATCATAAAACCCCCATAATTATATGATTTATAATAGAAATTTTAGTTTCATATAGGTACCTTATATTTTTATTTTAGATTAATAAATAAATCACAAAAACAATAAATAATAATGTGAAAAAATCAACATATTTCATTATTTTTCTATAAATAAATGGCTTTAATTTTACTTCAATATTTTATTCAATAAAATTTTTCATTAAATATAAATAGTCTCTTTAGAGGAAATATTTACCTCCATAAATTTTATTCTCTTCAATAGATCTTCTAAGAAAATTAGAATTTGTGGGATGAGAAATAAAATGCATATTATGTAATATAAAAATAAAATAATCTTATATATCTAGTATTAACATGAAATACCATGAAGATATTCAACTTTTTAGAAATTTAACGTTAACCACATAAATAAAACATTTCAAAATAAAATTTAATGAAAAAATTGGAAACGCAATAGAATGAACATGAAAAAACCATGACATCATACCTTAGATTATAGTAACCCTTGAAAATGTTTCATTTAAAAATGAAACATTAACCATTAGTTGTTTATATAAATTTATTTCCATATTAAATAAAAATATTTCCATAAAAACTCCATTTTTTAAAATTAAATAGCTATCAAGGATACCCATGTTTATAACATGAGTTCACTTATATTTGTTCTGAAACTGAATAACTTATTTCTATTTAATTCCATTTGAGTAACTATCATTTTCGTCTCCCTATTTTTCTCCTTCAAAGACTACATCACTACCCAATATATTAGATAACTATATTGGACTCACCCATTATCATAATTTAAACTGTGCACAGAAATCATAATATTAAATGATAAAGTACCATATTATGAATATTAAATTTATTAATTATCTAAATCATCATTAAAAATTTTAAATTTTCTTTTTAACCAATAAATTACATTCACTATTCACAAAATCATAATGTGAAATATCATTTTCATTGAAATGACATAAAAATGAAAAATTAATTTAATATAAGGAATGTTATATTATTTTAAAAATTATTTTAAATTTTTGAAAAATAATTATAATGAATAATTTATTTTCTGACAGTATAACATGATATATATATATATATTAAAAAAATCACTATTCACAATCATAAGAAGTCGAAAATAACTTATATAATTTATTTTTGAAGTGTTACATTTTTTATCCTTATAAATAATTTCAAATATTGTATAAAATTTGGCATATTAATCATTAGGTTATAATAATGATCAATATAGAAAAATCTAAAAGATACTACACAAGTAAAAAAAGTAGTGGAAGGAACAAAAATATTATTTTAAATGAATGTCTCTAACCATGACTCCTCATTCGTATAATTATTATGTATACCATCCTTATTAATACAGTTATATTTTTTTTATTAATTCTGGTAATAAAATATATCATTTTCCTTACAGTATCATTATTACCTTTATTTCATTGGTTTATAGGTTTTATTTATTTAATAAAGTGGTTAGGTTAACATTTTTCATTTTGCGGATGTTCGGTTTATATCCTCAAAAAAAAATTGGTGTTTTGAATTTGGTTTAAAATTTTATGATTAAATTACCAAGTGAATCATAAAGTTTTTATAATTATCATATTTATAAATTAAATAATCATTTAAAACAACATTCTAATTCTGTATTAAAAAAACCATCTCATTTCAGGGTGAGGGTAGTCTGTTTAAGTGAAGTAATTAAATTTTCATTTTAATACTAGGTAGAAAAGATGTAAATTAGATAATATTTTACATATTAAAAATTAAAAATATGTTATAAATATACTTTATTATTAGGTACATCCATATTAGAATCCTTTTAATTGGGAAATGGAAAACGAATCTCATTCATCCATATAGGTGGTAGTTTACATGTGCTCGTGAGAAATGATATTATTTTCCAAGGGATAATGAAGAAAAGGTAACTAATTTCTTATGCATATTGATTTATATTTATGTTAAATATATCACATATATAAATATTCATTTTATCCATTATTTTATGTATAATAATTTTATTATGATAAAAAAAGAATCACATTTCTCAATGGAGGTAGTAGTGTACATGTATGTAAGAGTGATTATTTTGTTTCCCATAGAATTGTAAGGAGATGAAAATGATTTTTTTCATAACCATAATTAAATTTTATTGTATGTAAGATATATAACATAAAAATTCATAATGGATAAAACATATTTGGTGGAGGTATAAGAATAAAATAACTTGAAACATTATATTAACAAATATACTTCTTCTTTGGAAAACAGTCCTTAAACTATATCTTAACCATTGAAATTATGGTAGTTTGTTGAAAAAATAAATCTCTGAAATTGGGATAATTATTTAGATGGTATATAGCTTAGGATTGGATGAAATATAGTAATAAATTCATGGGAATAATGAAGAATATGATGTTATCTTTTAAATTTTGGGGGAGTGACACACACGCAAAAACATAAAACAATAAAATATATTATGTGACCATCTCAAATGAAAGTGGTGAAAAAAATAAAATATTTAAATTATAATAACATTAATAATATAAATAAACTCATAAAATTAATTTTAAATATTTTTTTTATATTTTCTTAAAAAGCTCGTAGTTTTATCACCCTCAAAAAATAATTTTAACCACTACTATGGTGGTGAAGTTTTAACTAGGTAATTATTCATAATTAACTAAAATGAATTAAAATAATGAAGTGTTTCAAAACTATGGATAAAAATTTTAACTCCATATATCATTATTAAATTTATAAATTTGGTTAAAAATAGTTTTAATATACATACAAAAACAATAATGGAAACAATTTTTTGAGAAAAGCATTTTTTATTTATAAAAAATATTAATTATAAAAAAATTGATATGAAATTAAAAGGATTATTATCAATCATAGAGGAATAATTTATATATATAAACAATCCAATATATAATTATATTTTCAACTTATTCAAATGAAATGATATTTTTTTATGAAAATACGTATTTTTTAATTTTCTTACAAATTTCAATCTTTTCATGAAAATAAATAATTCAATGTATGATAAATTTATTTAACTAAATTCAAAAATTATAGTAATTTTATCTATCTAAAATTACGTAATCATAAAATTTAACTATTATATAACACCATGTATCACATGGAATACAATTTATTTATAAAACTATTTCCATTTGAATAAAATCATTTTTAATATTATAATGAATATGAATCCATAAAATTAGTACATACAGAAAATAAAATTTATTTATATTTATGATTTACTAGATTTCATAAATTACATTAGGTTTATCATGAATATAAATTAAGTCAACCTCATAGCCTCCCCAAAAAATACACAAACCCCACTGGGTATTTCCTCCATAATCCCACAAACATGTAAGCCAATATACCACATACTATGACTTTTATTTATTAAATAAAAAATAATTTTAAATAATTGGATCATTAATAGTCTGTAAAACACTTATAATTTATAGATATAGAAAGAATGTGTGTGTGAGAGTGAAAGGGAGAGATTCATTATCCATCTATTCCATTACAAAAAGAAATATTTAGGGACAAAATGATGGACTGATTTTTTATTGATAAGTAAGGATATATTTTATGGGTTGAGAGTTTATAAAATCAAAAGAATTTATGTGTTTTACATATCCACACAAAATAATGTATAATCTTTCTGAAACTAAAATATCACTTCCACACCAATTACAATGGCCATGATATCACCCCATCAAGCTAAAATTGATTCCAATTACAATACCCCAAACCATCACTACCTTCCTCAAAAAACAAACTTAATAACCATTCACATTTTCAAATATAATAACAAAATTTCACTATTTGTTTATTTATCATTTTACTATATATATTAAATTCATAATTATTTTCAATTCCATAATTAGTCACAAACTATTTATTATCCATTATCCATTATTAGCCTAGTTTTTACCAACTCATTATAAGTATGAGACATTGATGTATAGTCCATGATTTAGGTAATTATAGGTGACACACATTATTGTAATCATTAATAATATTTAAAATCCAATTCATTCAAGAAAGCAAAATACTATCCCCACCACTAGCCACTAATCAATAAAGAATCTACCTCAATTTCTTTTCCAAAAATGACCCAAATACCATAATCTATCTCTACAAAAATATCTTTGTCACCACATTCACATCACATAATTGATAATATAATATATCTGCATCATATTTACACATCCACATTCCATTGATGAAATTTTTAAATAACTGTAATTACAAGAGTAATTCTAATAACAATAAACTTATAATTCAAGGAACAACATAAGAATCTTTTTATAGTATAAATATCTTAGATTTTAGTATTAAATCTAGTGTAATGTTTTATTTACATGATTAAAATTCCATATAAAAATAATAAAATACATTAATATACTTCAATAATATATGATAAAATGAATGATATTCCCATGTTTTTTATTGTTAATTTATGAGTAGTTATAGAATTACCTGAACATGTAATTTATCATTCATAGACAATATGATGGAATTGTTTTCATGGATCCATAATTGAACTATAATTTTTAAATGAATAATCCTTATTTATGTGATCAACATGTCAACCATAATCCATGATCAATGTTAAAGAATCATTTATTTCTATCACGGTAGATCCTGATCTCTTATGTTTTTTGTGGATGTTATTTCTACTATTCCGTACAGTGGATGAAGAACACATGGGTTCCCATGAAGTCCTGAGAGAAAAGGTATAGATCGAACACCTTATAGATTTAAGAAACCTCTCTTCTCTATTATTCACACCAAAATTTAATTTTTAATTTGATATAATTAGAAATTTATTATATCATGTTTAAGGTTGTAATTTACACAGAATCCCCAAACCATTTTTAATATTCTTAATTGAAACCATGTACTTAAATAATAATGTTATTATTATTATTCATGAAACACATAAAAAAATTATGAATATTAATAATATAAAATATTTTTATTTTTGCTATTATACTCACTTTACATTCCTTCGTTAGAATTTACCTAGCCTAAACTAATGACTATTGAACAAAAAAATTAACTAAGTTATTATATGATAAATACAAAAAATATTATATTCATAAAACGTGAAAATAAATATTTACTATTATTTTACTTTAATATTATTTTGAAAAACACGTTTTTAAAATATAAAGACAAATAAAACAATAATGAATATTATATATTCTAATGTATAAAATTCAATTCTATAATTTAATAGATTTGGTGGATACAAATAATGTCTGACACTCTAGGATTCTTACAAAAAAGAAAAAGGAATACCACTCTAAAATACAAGGATATAATATTAGGACATTAAAAAAATCCATAGTTAATGATTTTAACAACCTCACGATTTCCATAATCCAATGACCATTTAATTTTTTATATAATTATTTTAACATAATATCTTAAATTAGGTTGGTTGGATGCCAATTACAGCAACTGATACAATCAATGTCTCTTTATTTAACATTATGGAAATGAAAATTCCCATTGAATTCCATGTAAATAAAATTATTTATGTGATTAAATTTCTCATTGTTTTTATGAGATATTAAATTTTATTAACGGTTAGAATAGACAAATCTGTTCCCACATTATCTATTAATTCAATATAATTCCAGACACAACGAACATATCATGATTTTACAAAAACATATGTCATCATGGTTTTCCTCAATACATCAATTTAACGAATTCAAGATGTTCGACAGTAAAATTCATAATGTATAATGATGAATACACTTGCCTGTTGATATGAAATTTAAATAGCACATGGAAATATGAATTTACAAATAAAAAACATATTCTTATAACCTCTGATATATGATAATACCATTGGTGTGCACCATGAGATGGTTTCTCAATATAATATGAACCTCTTAAACCAAATATCCTATATTTTCTATGTCTCATAGACAATTTCATCTGGTTGTGGGTCAAGGATAATGATTAATGTCATGATAACTCTTGGTTCTCATCATTGTAGGAAACTATTATGACCATTTAGTATGAAATTTATTTTAATGTTATTATAAAATAATAATTTAATGTATAATAATAATAAATATGTGCTAATCAAACATATTGTATATGGTAAAATATAGTCAGATACTAAAAAATTTTGTTTTTGGGAAAAACTCCAACAAAATCCCACTTAAAAAAGAACCAACTGACAACAATATCTAGTCCAGGAGCTCTCACATGATACTCATTATTTTACATTGATAAAGTATTATTCAAGTGGTATACCACAAATTTTTACATGAATAGTCTACTCACTGTAAATTCACCTCATTGAGAAAAATACCTAAATAGATGAAACAACTGAATTAAGTTCATTTCTTTCTCATTTAACCTTGTCTCTTTAGAGAAAGACACAATTTTAGTGTCAATGTAGTAAATTGTGATTGGATCATTACTTCATGGTACCACATCAATATCATGGAAAATGTTTTGATTCAAAACTACTTCCTTAGTTATGGAAGAATATCCAATTATTTATAGTTTTCTATAGAATCAGAACATCTGGATACTTTGAACTATTCCAGCATATAGATCCTTTGTTGAAAAAAAAATTCAAATCTAGTTTTTTCCTCAAATATTTTTGATCTATCAAAAAGTTATAATTTTTATAAACCATGATGGAAAGCTCTTAATCGTCTCCATACAATTTGAATATAGCCTTAGTTCACCATAGATACATATGGATAGTCTTATCATCAGTCCCATATTGTTCACCTGGATCTACAATATATAATTCTACCAACCTAAAAACATAGGCAACATCATTAATTATATAGAACATGGAATACATGATTTATACTATCACATATGCATATGAGATATTAATCATTGTGTCTCCTTCCAATTATTTATGATGAAAAATTATCTTGGTTTGTTGTATGATATGTAAAATTGGAATAAATCCCCTATTAAATTATCCCAATCTCAAACCCTTTTATAAAAAAAAATATACATACATTGACTTAGAGTATGTATCCTCTTGGATCTTTCATGAATGATCTCGACCCCTATAATGTAGAATTATTTACCTATATAATTAATGGTGAAGCAATTTATCAACCATTACTTTTCCTATTTTAAGGCTTTTATATCATTGCCCATCAGTAAAACTTAATAAACATAAAATACAATGAATATAAGTGTACAACCCCTAAACTTCTTGAAATTTTTTTCTCAAATTAATTCTTAATGAATCCATGATATTTTATGGATTAATAGTATTGAATGTTCAATGACGTGGATGATTTCTTTAATCCATAAATAGATCGATCTTGGATACAAATTTAGAATATTCTAGAGTCACAACACCTTATAATTGTGTCATATAAAAATCCTATTTAAGGTTTCCATTATGTTAATAATTTTTTAACATCAATTTTTCAATATATCATAGTCATGGTATGATGTTATAGAAAATTGTATTCATATATATTTAAAGAATTAAAATAAAGAAAACAGATTATTATAGTCAATTCCATGATTTTTATAAACTTATTACCAAATAAATATTTTTTATAGGTATTCCCGATATATTTCATGTCTATATTTATCTTGATTAACAATACACATCCAATATGTTTTATTGAAACTGGTGGAACAATTAAAGCTAAAATATTATTTTGATACATGGAATTCATCACAGAATTCATGGATTATTTCTATGTTGTATACTCTTATGTCTATACATCCTCTTTCTAGGGTGTATGATCATCATTTTCACCCAACAATGAGACACCATAACCAGTGTCAAGACTCCATATATATCTTATTCTCTTCACTGCATTTATCTCTTATGTATCACATGTGTTTCAAGAGGAATATCCCTCCATGGGGACCTTTCGATCAGTTCATGTACCAAAATTTTTGTATTTTTTCATCGACAACATCAAATTAAATATTTATCTAACTACCTCCTTGAGTATATGATTCATATCAGAAACAACATAATTTATTATAACTATTACATTCTATTATGAGGCATTCAATATTTTGTACCCTCATGTTTCCATGGGATTTCAAATAAAGATAGAAATATTACATAAGAGTCCTAGTTTGTTTCATGAGCTCACCTTAAAAAAATCCTGAGAACCCCATGCATTAATATGTGATGAAAAAGGTTTTATTCTACTCTATATCTTAATGGAAATACCATTTTCCAATTTATTTAGTACTCGGTTACGTTTGTATAATGTTTTCTATAATAAATATCCCCAAATAATAAAATAATACTTACATGACTCATCATTGACCATATCATGTCCAACAAGGAAGGGTTCATTCTTTCATGAACACCATTCCACAATAATTTATAAATTAGAGTGAGATGATATAAAATAACAAATTTCAATATAATTGTGATAATGTATATCTTAAGATATTAACCAGCTTTATCTAATCTATTTTTTCGATCACCATAACAAGATAATTTTCAACCTTGTTCCTCATATCATTTAACATCTCAAAGGATCGAGGCATGTACCTAATTAAGTATACATAACCATATATAATCAAGTCATTATTAAATATAATAATGTAGTAGATTCCAGTTATATAATTTAATTTAAAAGGTAAACATATATTATTTTACACCAACAGAAGAGGATCTATTTCTGTTTAACATTATCAATTTAATGTTTTTTGTTCATATTTCCCTATAAAAAAGAATGATATGATTCATGTGGCCTTAGCCCAATATAGTCTAAATAACATTCATTGTAGATATTTTTTCAAAAAATTATTCTTTATCATGGATAGATGGTGGTTCTATAACTTTTTATAATATGAAACATGAATATTATTTTCATTATAAATTTCCAATATTCGGTTATTTTAATTTAATACATAAATAATATTATATAGTTTTTCTATACCATAACATATAAAATATTTATATATCTAGAAAAATATACTTTAAAATATGAAAATAATCCCATAAATATCTACTATGTGAATATAAATAATGTTCTTTGTAACACTAAGAATATAATAACAGCCCATTATAACAATAATCAATAATTTTTTAAATTATATATGTTCATGACCAATGGCTATAGAAACCATCCTCACTCTACTGTATGCCAATATATCCACCTCACCTCTTTCAAACTTCCAAAATCAACTTGATTATATAATTTGGATAAAAATTTGAGCACCACAAGCTTTATATAAATTCAATATTTTTTAAAGAAAAATATTTCACTCGATAAAGAACACAGAAAAATTATTCCGCTTAGTTATCTCAATTAGTGGAATTTATCTTCTAGTTTCATTAAATTACACATGGAAAAAACAACATATTATTCCTTTCCTTACCCCTATAATTTTATTCATAGAGGGTTATTTCTCTACAGACATAGAAAATAAATGAGTCATTGGACCATTTTTCTTTTTCTTATTCTTCTTATTCACCATAAAGACAATGGGTTTGTCACGACCGATGAATTTATAAATAAGGTGGATATGACTAATATTTATTTAATATTGTCTTCTCACTATTTCTCAGATTATAAATCACAAAAAAATGGGAGATGTATTTGGGTAATGAGGATTGAATGAGATATGGTTGTAGATGATCAGGGATCCTAGACCCAGTATTCAATGCCACTGAATGTCGACAATCATCATGACTACAACTACCTCATCTATATTTGACTCTCCAAGATTTCATGTTAATTATGCATTAGAGATCCCATATTTTTTTCTCACCTTTTATGGATAGATATTTCATATAGGAAAATCTATTTTATACAGATTTATATCTTATATTTATTTGAAAACTAATTTTATAAGTCATATTACATTAATCATTAGACATAATTTTAATTTTCACATTATTTAGATAGAGTTACACCTCTTCCACACTAGCCTATTTGACAATACGCCTAGGAAGTGGGTATTCAAACATGTTAAATTTCTAGTTTGGGCATATTATGACATGTAAGTTTCTTTAATATTCATAAAAATTCATCCTGGTGAGAAGTTTATCCTTATATAATATGGATCTTAGTGATATTATTGATGTCATTAGATTTTACATTTCTATAATTTAAGTGAACATATTTAGTACATGATTTCATTAAAAAAATAGATTGGTAAATTTAAAAATATGTAAATTCCATATTAATCTTCCACTATTTATAAAGACACAAAACACATCACCTTTTTTCAATATATTTTCAATAAGATATTATATTTTAAAGGATCTATGATTTGTTCCCATAACCCAGAATTGTTCTTGACATGCTACATGAAGGATTTTGGGTGGATGTAACATTCCAACTACACTAAAACATAGTTCCATGATCTCTTTAGTGGACTCACCAATCCTAAAATCCTAATTTAAGTTTCTTATAATAATTTCCACTTTTTTACAACAAGTCAGGATTGCGGAATGAACCCTTTATGTAAACTCAGTTAATTTATCCTGAACCTTCATTCTAAAATTAACAATATAATATAAACTACCCAAAATGGGTTCCCCATGTAAATTAAACAAAGGGGTTTATTATAACATAAGTAGTGGAAAGATAATACAACTACAATCTTTATTTTAGGTTCTATTATCCTTAATGTTAAAGACTATTTTATCCCTTTACATTCCTTGTGAATGTTAAAAGAATTTTATATATGTTTTTAAACATGATTGATAAAATATTTATTTATATTGAAATTATATTTTATTCAATATTAAATTATTTTAAATTCATTTTTTATGTGATCAATCAACAGTCAGAAACATAAATAACATACTATGAAGATGACCGAAATAAAATACAAGGGACGTGATCATGAGATTCTCTAATGGGTAGCTGATCTAGTTGATGATATAATAACCATATAACCTTGGTGAAAACACATTGAACCATTGATTGGTTCTTCATGTAGAATTCCACCCTCCCTCTTATTCATCTCATTCATTGGATTCACCTATGTTCCTTGTCCTGAACCACCTCCACTAATTTGGGATCTCTATCATTACAAAATATTTTACTCATATGCAGGTGAGGGGATCAAATGTATTAAATAAAGTGTATTTAAATAAAAAAAAGAGAATGTAGTTCCTTACGTAATAATGAATATGGGATGAAACAAATGGACAAATTAGTAATCTAACCATATTAATTTAAAAGAATCAAATCATACAAAAAGGATGGTCAAATGTCATGATCATCTACACATATAGGAATGACAATAAATTTGGATACTTTTAATTAAATAGATTCATTATTTAATTAAGATAATTTTCCATTAATTACCCCACTTAATTAGTTTTATCCTAATTACCTGAAACCATGCATAAGTCACCATAATATATAATTCAAAAAAATTATATTCATATATAATTATTGAAGTATGCAATTTTAGTTAGTGGAAGCCTCATGTGTTCTTTAATATTTTAATAGGGAAATTAATTTAATTTTTAATTTGGAATCATACGACAATAAATATATTATCTAATGAATGAGAGTTGGAATATATATTTATTGGATTTAATATGATATTTGAAAAATTTAAAAATGGAAATTTGAAAACTCTTCGGGAAAGAAAATAAATGGAATGTATAGATTTACAATGGTGATCATGTTATCTTCCCATGTCAACAACACTCATCATTGGTCATTCCATGATTAATTTCTCTGATATGTTGTAGGTACATAATGTGTTCTTGGAATACATGGAATGTAACTTCACAGTTTCATGACATCGGTTTCTCCATGTCTTGTTTCTGATACACATCTCACATGGACACCCTAGGTTATCATCTATAAAAAGAAAGGGACTATACAGTTTGTAAGCTAAATAAATTACTTGTAATCACATGTTTTTGATTTTATATATCTATATTCTGGTCTAGTATATTCCTATCATAGATCCAAATTTTTTAGATCTTACCCAATATAGATTGATATTGATGTTGAAGAAAAATTACATAGGGTATACTCTAGGAGTACACATTGTGATCTTTGTTTTTGTCTAGGAAGAGACTTTGGAATATATATATATAAATATCCATATTATTATTCATTATTAATAATCACCAAACAACTAGTTATTTTATAGATAATAAAAAAGTGAACAGATTATGATTTGATATTATAAAGAAATTATGTAAATGAAAATAGAAACACATGAAACCAATCAACAGATTCAGAAATACATTAAATAAAAAATATGTCCTCTAATACACAACATTAATATTATGGGCATAACTAAAGAGTTCTTTGATGGTATAAAAAATATATTTTAGTCATATATCATGTGGAATTACTTCATTATGTTATCAGGACAACATTCCAAATGAAAATAATAAATTAATAGACTATAATAATATTCCAAAACTGATGAGATACGATTATAACATTTAATTTATAATTAATTTATGAGTTTTTATTAAACGAATTCAAATTTCAATTAAAAATTCATTGATTATCCAATAGAATATAATACATTGCATTTTCATTGTGCTACAATATTTAATCGCATATTTTTTCTAGAGGTCATCAAAATGTGTACCAAACTCTTTGATCAACATCATAGAATTATCTAGTCATAGAACAAATGATTTAAATCACATGTGTTTTTCATGGTTTATCTCAGCTGTATTCATCATGAATGATAAAAAAAGTATATTTTTTTCTTTGAAATAATGGATATTATTATTAATAATAATATTATTAATCATCTCACACCTGTAATGCATTAATAATGTATATGAATGTTAGTCGTTTCTACTTAGATAATTTTCCTTGGTCCACCATCATTTGTAAATACTTATCAATCATTTAATAATGACTATTTAATTAAATATATATCGATGAATTATTGTATGATACATATAATTAATATTATATCCACTAAAAATGTAAATAAATATATACTTTTACTCAATTCAAATAATATTTTGAATAACATGTGATTAAACTATGGAGATAAACCAACCTAGAATTAATATTATTTAATCTAGCTTGTTAAATTCAATAGTATAATTTCACTAATAATTAATTTATTCTTAGTGTGTGGCCCTTTTGGAAACATTCTATATAGAATTATGTAAAACCACATAGATGGCAAGGTTATCATTTCTGAAATGTAAGATAATCTACAAAGAATAAAGTTAATGTCACAACATTTTAAAAAATCCTACAACCCATTATTTTGTATTATAATCTTTCCATAATAATATATCAAATTAATATAGTTTCATGATTATTCCACAAACATATACTCATTATGTACCTTTATGTAACATTCTAGAAATGAACACTACCATCAAACCTCATTTTCATGTTTTTAATTATATAGTTTTATTCCCATCAAAGGACCTGATATATTAACTTAAGTCGATGAACATATGGTACAAATACATTCTCACATTGTCAACTAATTCTATATTAATCATGAATTAACCAACACATCCAAATTTAATGTGAACATATGTAATGGATTTTATAAATACATAAAAATACATGATTCATGATATCCATTAATGATAATATTAAAGTATAATGATACATATACTTGTTTATATATTTGAAATTCCAATGACCCATAGAAATGTCGATATCATATTGTGGGGAATGATCACATAACCTCATATCTTGTAGATAACTATGGGAGAAAAAAAAGAGAAGGTGTATCATTGTATTATGATCCTCCTACACATAATATTCTATGTTTTATATGTCCCATCAAACAATATCATTAGGCCACATAATATGGTTCAATAATAATTTCATGGAACCTCTAAATTTTCATTAAATTGAGGATATGATATAAAATTTCTACATAATATAGATTTTAATTATATTATTACATATAAATATAATGTCTAATTATAATAATGTTATGATAGTAAATTTATTTAATAAGGAATACATTTAATCAGGTAGTAAACAAGTTTGTTCTATGGATCTATCTCCACATAACTCCAACAAAAAACCTTAATAATTTACGAAACATTCATAGAGAAAAAAATGAATACATGAAAAATAAAACAACCAATTCCAATAATAATGATCATTGGACATTTCAATTTCAGAATATGGATTCAATTTAATTTAATAATATCTACAAGAGTAATCATACAATAATTCATATTTTAAAAAACATGTGAGTTTCCATATTTTGATATTAATATTATATGAAGGTAATTATAGAGACTCAATTATTTAAATTTAAAATATAGGTAAATAGTGAAAATTGATCTTTGAAGAAACAATAAAAAATAATCTATCAAATAATCCATATCAAGGTAACATGTAAACAAATGTGTACAATCCATCCCAATTCAATTTCATTTGTAAAATTTATAAATTTTATTTCTTAAATTCTTTTCAATTACTATAGGAATATCCTTGAAAGAAGAATCCTAAAATTACATATCAAAAATATATATGTATTGAATCTAATACATCAATCAAATTCCCAGTAAACCATAGTAGATGAATAAGTAATGGGTTGATACAATATCTAAGATCATTAGGGAGATCCCTAAGTAATGTAGAACACAATAATTCATGTGAACCAATCATCCCAACATTTCCACAGAGATCCCATTAATACTTCCATATAAATATGAATATAATGAATATAGGGGAAACCTTGAAATGGTGAAAATAAACTTTCCTATGATCTCAATCTACTGATTTCTCAATATCGATGTCCAAATCCAATTGATGGGAATATGAAGGTCTCTTTGGGAAAACCTTTGATCAGTAAAGGCTCATTAAAAATATTGGAATGTAGAGTATTTCTAAATATATTTTTTATTTTATTCTAATACTGTAAAATTAATGTGTCACAATGTTATAGATCTGTGTAAATTTTTCTGGGTATAAGTACACCAACCATCCCAAAATCAAGTCATAAATCCCCCTATATCAACCCATAGAATTCATGACAAACCAATCAAATTTAAATAGTAAAAGTTTGTTCATAAAATTACCAATGAACTATGGAATGATGAAAAAATTTATGAGATACGAAATCAACACCCCATGGCTTCATATGATAACAACATTAGAAACACACTAAAGGCCAATAGTGGGAAAAAATATGGATATACATTTAATATTTAACTAAACCACCGACAACATGATTAGAAAAATTGTTGAAGTTAATAATAATTAGTAATAAAACTAATTCAATGAAGTGCCAATTGAAAATCAACGTTTTTTAGTTTAAAACAAACTTTGAAAAAATATTTAAGACTATGAGAAAACACAACACACTATAACCTAGATTCTCTCCTCAAAATATTAAAAATTGAATCACATGTGGCCTAAACATCAATGGCATGATACTTCCAAAATGATTTGACACCACATCTCATTAAACATAACATTGAATGTCATATACCACCATATCTTAATAAAAATTCCCCATCCAAACTATTTATTTCACCTTCAAAACACTTCCTTTGACATTATTTGGATACTCTCAACATCTGAAATAATAACGTAATGGGTTCGGATGGTCTAGGACATTATAGGTACTATTTAATCTATATGAATAATAATTCAAAAAGTAATTAAATATAAAAAATTAGGTCGTTTAGTTTGAGGACAATTTTATTTAGGGTAAATAATTTTCGTAGATTAATTCCTCATCTACATATATCATATGAAATTATAATAATATTTTCAAGAGTATGAAATATGTCAATTATGGAACATGTCTCTTAATGGGGAACATTAAAAAAATTATATAAGGGAAGGTTTTGGTTGAACGTTATTTTACCTAAATAATTATCTTAAAATTAATATATGTCTATTTTTACATGTTATATATGAACCTAGTTTTTGAGAAACCAGTTTAAAATCAATGGGTTGAAAAATTTGTATAATTCAAATAACTTTTTTTCTAAAATATTTATCTATTTTCTAGATTGTGACAAATGTATGAAATATTATTCATATTAAATATTTTTTTTTTAGTTTTACTTTCTGTAGACTTTTGATTTATGGAATTATTGTTTAGGTAACAGAAATCATATTAAAATATATGAATTGTGAAAAATGGAATTCATACATAGTATTGATTAAATTAACATAATATATATGTCACTGAAATGAAATATTAAATATTAAGGAAACTATTCTTAATATAGAATGATAATGAAATATGTTTGATTTAATTCAAATTGGTGTATATTAGATGCATGATACACCCACCATTGGAAATATTAAGTACGTTGAAACTATTATTAATGATTATTATATAATTTTTCAGGTCTATATTTTTCTTTATAATTATGTTGTTATATATAAATTTTAAAAATATAGAAATGTGGTTGAAAACTAGTGTGAAATTATAATTAAATACATCAAATTTGAAAGGGAATATTATAGTTTATCTTTTTATGAATCCTCAATGATAATGCATGAATTTAAATATCCAAACATACCTCAATTAAATTTTTAATGTTTCTATATAGATTTTGATCCAAAAATATTATAAATAATCCATTTCATCTTCACTCATGTCACATTAAATGTTAGTATAAAATTCTTTAACATACTTTATAACTTATAATAATACTAGGGTATTATATGATCTTTTGTAGGGTTCACAATTGATAGGTATTAAGTGTGTATATAAAAGAAAAATTAATGATATGGTTTAATTGAGAATTTTGAGTCAAAATTTGTAACTGAGGTGTTTTCTTAGAAAGAATGAATTGATTCTATTAACATTGATGCTCCCATTGCATGGGATGAAACAAATATGAAACATCATAATTTAGAACCCATATATAATTTATAAATCCACCAAGTCTATATAAAAAAACTATTATTTTTTGAGTTAGATGTATACATGTATATAAATTAAATGGACGGATTATTAGTTCAATCAAAATTTTAAAATGTATAAAAATCATTATATTATTTATATTGTTTAATATAGAAAAACAAATGTCTAAAATATTTTAAAGAAAAAATATTTTCAAAGAGATTTGTATTAATAAAATAATGATAGTATTTAAATTTTTTTAGTATTTATCTACGCAATTATAAGGTGTTGAAATTTAGAGTAATAAAATTCCCTAAAATTCAATTTGATTAATTACAAAGAACCTCAATCCCCATTCTTTACTATGATTCCACTTATGAATTATAGAATTACCAAAGGTTTTTTTTTGGGAAACAAAAAAAGAAATATAATTACACACTTGATTCCAAAGCCTCTTGAAGGGTTACTCTTCAATAATTACTATTGTAGGGTAATGTGGGGAAAATTTTCATATATATGGTTCACAAGAAACCCAATGTACAAATAAATTTTTTTGTGGGGAATATACTATTATGGAATTTGACTTCATATTTTTCTTAGAGGTATCCCCTAAATACTATTTAATTATTTTTATTACCATTATCTAAAAATATTTCCAAAAATTATATGAATATATTCTATCAAACAAGGATATATAAATTATAATCAACATTATAAATTTGGAGAAATGTGATAGAAACAATTTGAAGATGTTGAAAAAAAGATATTTTATTTTCCACTAGATAGTATTAATATTTTTTATAATATATCATCCCCTATAATATTAATGTGAGGAACTCCATTTTTAACATAAGGAAAAACTGGGAGAAAGAAAATATTCTTTCTTGAGGGAAGACACTCAATTCTATAAATGATTAAATATTCCACACCTATAAACTCCTCTTAATGAAAAGTGAGATCTAAGATTATTTTGAGAGAATAAAAATCATTGAGGATGAATAAAAGAATAAATTGAAAATATATAAGTTAATATAACTAAAATATTAGATAACATATCTATAATATAGAGGATTTATGAAATACACTGTATCATAAATCATTTAAATAAATAAAATATTAACAATGGCGATTTCTGTTCACATCCATCGTAGATAAACTACAAATTATTTGAAGAAAATTAATCCTTATCCAAAAAAACAAGAAAGAATAAGTATCCCTAAATATATTACTCAGATTCATACAAATGGTTGAGAAATATAAAATAACATTAGGTAAAATAAAGCTAAGGATGATTAATCGTAGGCCACCATGGATAACTGAGTGGATTTCTTCATGTCCCGAATTTAGCAATCCAAAATCGGTTAACCCAAATTATGGGTCTATATTATTACATTAGTACAACATAATCGGGATCATAAAATAATGAATTGATCAGTATAGCAGTAATGGTGAAATAGATACAAACGTGATGCTATATAACATTAGAAAATAAAACATACTATGAAAAATATCATTTATCCATGAAATATAAGTAAAATAATCTTAAGCCACATCATAAGGAATAAAATATACAGTAAAGGGTGATCTCATATATTTTTTAAATAAATATGTTCAACAGATTCAGTCATGAGAGGATAAGGTATTAAAAATATGGAAAAGTTTATAATAATAATGTTTTTCATTTAATTAATAACATGAGATTAAATTTTCTCAAAATAAAATATCAACATAATAATAACATAGATAATAAAAAAATTATATTATTGATGGAAATTCAAAATATTAGACGGTATGATCTTACCATCATAGACACATTGTAGGATCTCATGAAACAAATTTTTAATCCATTAGGAGAATAAAACATTATAAATGTTTTAGAGTACACCAAATGAATAAAAAATTGTCAATTCGAATCTCATGAGACCTATAGACATATCAATAGTATATATATAATATCCCCACCACATGTCACTTTCATGTCTAATTAATTTTTCATGTATTGAATAAACCATTCACGAAATGAATTTATGATTATCTATATTAAATCATTAATATATAAAAGAAAATTTACCTAGTAAGGGAAATGAATATTATTTCTTAAAAAAACATTATATCGAAATTTAATATGGTTATAAAAATATTGAATATGTCCATTATATTTACTATATACACATTAAGGTGATAAATATTGTCCAATGACTATTGGTCGATGATTGATAACATGATCACAACAATGTAAATGACTAAAGAACAAGTTATAATGAATCCATCATTAAACGATAACAAAAAATTTAATATTGGATTATAATAATGGAATTTATTTTGAATATGATAGGGAACAATGAACATGGAAGATTAAAAAAACCATTACTTATATATTTTAAATCATTTTAATAATATTGATGTTATAAAATATTTGAAAAATTAGTTTAAATCCTTATTGAAAATAAATCATTTTTATTATCGATTAAGAATTAATCAAAAATTATCTTAGATGATTATCCATATAAAATATTAGAGGAATAAATATATAGAGAAAATTTTATGTAATAATTAAAACTCATTTAAAAAAATATTCTAGAAATAACATTTCCATCACACATTTGTAATAAGATAAAATTAAATGCTCATATTTTTTCAAAAAGATTATTTTAAAATATTAAAAAAAGTAAAATATTTTTAAAAATAAATTTAAATAATCATTATATCCATGAAATGTACATTAATGTAAAAATGATAAGAAACATGCACATAAAATAAATAACATCATTGATCAATGACGGTATGTTCATTTTTCATAAAAATGTTTTATAGATTTTATTAAGTAAAAAAAGATTGAAAATTGTAACTAATATTTTAAAGACATTTATATTAATAGGTTATAATCAAATATATTGGGATATATATTGAACGTTCATATATTTACCGAAATGAAAATTTGACCATATAATATCCAGAATAAGACTAATATTTTAAAATAATCATTTACATTTTTAATGAAACATGAATCAAACCCTATAAAATATAGGAAATTATTTTAAACATAAAAACCCATGAATATTAAGTGATTATTTATATTTTATTTTAAGAGGTTATTTTATACCAGATAAATATTAAATGAGGTGGAAAATATAACATATGTTTCCTTTGATTTCAAATTTAGATAAACAGCGCTTAACTCAATTCCAAAATATTTTATGAGCATTCTTAAATGATATTTGATAATAATAATTTTATTTCTCCTCAATTATATAACCCTATTTCAGATTAGCATACTAAAATATTATTTACATATAAAATATTTTAACCACATTATTTACAATTCTTTATTAAAAACACACTTTTGGGTTATATTTATTTCATTTTTCATAAATCTTTCAGTTCATCATTTCAAGTACTTATACTAAGATCATACATCAATCATATAATAAATATTAATAGTTATATAAGAATAATATTTATTCATTATATAAATTTTTATATCAATTTATATGAAGTGAATATTGAAAACACGAAATCGTATCATGGTAGAGGTAGTACACCAATATGGGCGAGCGACATTATAGTTTTCTAGTGGATGTGATTGTAAATATTTTGATATGATATTATGATTCATGAAATATAATTTTTTTTTATAAATATAATATATACATAATAAATCCATTATAATATCAAACATGAAATACTGTGACAAAAATTTATTCATATTTTTTTGAGGAGGTGGTAGTCTACACATAGAAATGAGAATTTGTTTAACTGTCCATTTTAAAGAAATGTGTTGAAAAGTGGTTCTCCCATAATCATAAAAACATCACATTATATTGATGATACCATATTAATCATTTATGGAGGAATATAGTATATTTATTTATAGGTATATGCCGCAACGAAAAGTGAAAGAGTTGGTTGAGATGATTACCACCCCTTTGAGAGACTAACATTTGATTACCAATTAATCCATAATATAATGGTTTGAGTATATTAAATAAATATCTTATGTGAGTAAGATATCTAGGATAACATTCGACCACTTCTTGGTTGATATATAGTGCAAAATTCACTGGTTTATTATTTTTGATTTGAATGTTTTTGACCATTCCAATAAATTTGTGATATATTGGAAGAAAAAACACAACTTTATTGAATTAAATTAAATCAATTCCAAATCACCCCATTCACAATTATTGACTATAATTACACTTAATAATTCAAAAATAACAAAAGTCTCTTTTTTTGGGTGAGGAAAAAGTAAATTAATTGCACTATTGATTCTAAATATTCTAAAAATGAAAGTATTCACTACATACAAATATAGGCTAATGATCCTAACATTTCATATATTGGGTTCACCCACAACCCATAGTAAAATAACCTTTTAGTGGTGAATCTACACTTATGGAGTTTTCCCATATAATTTTCCTTAGAGGGATCCCACAAAAACCAATTGATATGTATTCATACCATTATACACAAAAATTCACAAAATTTATATGTCATTATTCTAATAAATATGGATATTTAAATTCATTACAACCATATGAATCTGGAGTGATTTTATTAAAACAATTTCAAGAGGTTGAAAATGCAGACTCACTTACAACTATAGAAACACAAAATTATATATTACCACTTAATTAAAAACATTTTGAAATAAAAACATGAGTAAATAAAATTTATCCATAGGATGAAAAAATTAGAGACTAAAAATCTCATGTGTTGAGTAAAGATACTCAATTAAATAAATGATGACATTTTCAACACATACCAACACCTACAATTGAAAAAGGAGGTACAATATGCTTTTGAGAGAACATAAATAATTAATGATGTATATAAGAAAAAATTATTAGAATGTAATTTAATTTCACCGAAATGGTATATATTATATCTATTATATTTTTGTTTTATGAAATACACTATATCATAAAACATTTTATCCGATACAATTGTACAACGATTAATTTTTTTCACATTCATCATTGATAAACATCCCCATATTTAAATAAAATTAATCATTTTCTAAAACAAAATTGGGAATACATATACCATAAGGAGTTAAACATCTAGAAACAAATTGATGAGGAGTATAAAAATAATAATTTTTAAAATAAAACTAAGGATGATAAATCAATAGATATCATGGAAAAGGTAGATGGTCTGTTAAGACCTCAATTTTATAACCCCAACTATTCCAAACCTGCTCCTTTTATTACATTCATACATGATTTAATGACATAAAATTACAATTAATAAAACCTTAAAGGATGTGAATTCTAGGGTTTTGGAAAATTAGTAATATCACATAACAACTTAATACATTAAATAAAACCTCATTATTGAAAAAATCATTAAATGACCACAATATTCCTTCATAAATAGTATTTTATGGGATAACCTAAGGTCATACATATGAAATGGGTGAGCTATAATGAATAGCATGTGAATAAACAAGGAATAACATGCTTATGAAAACACTTGTTAGACAATTGTAATATCAATGGATCATAAAAGAAAAATGGATATAAAGGCATGATATAACACGATAATCATAACATTGAAATGTGGAAGCAACTTAAAACATTGCTTCCGAGATCAAGGATAAACTCTTAAGACATCATAGTGGGAAAAATCCCATAACAAATCTGGTAAAACCCTATAAAAATATGTCATATCATGATATTATTAATTACAAAATGAATTGGAGCACTATATAATTCAGGGCACACCCATTACTTTAATTTCATTATCATGCTTAAGTGTGCCAAATAGATCCTAAAGAATGGATTAATTCCTATTCATAATTTATTCCATCATTAAGGGGTGTGGAATAAATAAATTTAATTACTCAATAAAAATTTATATGTGTATAAAAGTGAACACTCTTGATAGGGAATGTTCATGATATTCATTACATAATTCTTTTGGAATTGAGATTCATAGTGTGATTTTAACAGCCTAGCAGTGTGATATAAAAATTTAGAAAATGGTTTGATGAGAGTGAAATTGGTATCTTTTCATATTTAAATAAAATAAAATTAAATAATTTATTATTAATAAGTGTCTTAACATAAGTAATTTTTACGTAGAATTCATCACATAATAATGAAACTTGAATATATATGATAAATGGAATAACTCTTATGATATTTCACCATGGTAACGGGTGTACATGGGAGGGATGAATTTGAGAGAGATGGTATTCCATTATTCAAACATAAGAAGGAATTGGTGGGGGAGTTTTGAATACATAACCAATAATTTTTTAATTAATATAGAATTATATAGAAATATAAGGAAACTTCGATAAAATAACAAATGAAAGAATCCCTAACATGGATTTGTGTCTCCAAAGGCTTAGGAGAGGATTCATAGTAGCATAGGATAACCTTGATAGGAGAATATGGATTATAGATAAGTGTTTGAATGAGACTAAATGGGTTTTATTGAAGTGGAACTGGATCTTGGCTTGGTTTATATAGGAAAACAGAGGGGAATTCTTCAGTATTTTGGAAACATAGGTTTTAAAATATATATAATTACCTACTCAAAACCAAAAACATTTTCAGAGTATTTCCCATTATTTATTCCCAAATAAGAGTCTAAAAATATATTTTATAAGGAAATGTGATGAATATATTAAAATATTATCCTTTATTCCATAGAGAGGAGTGACATTATTAAATAAATGAACATAAAATCATAAAATATATTATGCATTTTGGAGGATTCACAAATGCTTTATAAAATAAGTCAAACAAATATAAAATGAAATTATATTAAATTAAAAACATATATATGGTATAATACTTTTTTATATTGTTTATTAAATCACTATTAGACCGTTATGATGTCATTAATGACAGAATATATTAATATGGTATATACTTTTTACTCAAAAAATGACTCTTAGAATATTTTAAAAAATTCACCATTAGAAAATCTTGATGTCATTGTTCAAAAAATAATATTCAATTTATCTAAATTATTGTGTACATATGTGATTTTCACTTTTGAAATGATAACATAAATTTATTGAAAATTGACTAATTTTGTCTCAAATTGTTTTCAATCCTTAATAAAAATAATATTTGACATAATAAAAATTCTATGATAATTTTTATTTATTCTAACTTATTTGTTGATAATATTATTATAAAATATTATTTATTAATTCCACAAAATGTATTTCATAATTAAATTTGAATATTAGCCACAAATACTACATGTGCTTCAGAAGTAATAATGAAACAAATGTATATTAATTATTCTATAAAAATAATCTACATAATAAAAATGATAGGGTCTTGATACATAGGCAATTATTACCCTATAATATACATAAATATTAAGTTGTGTGATGGTGGTACATTAATTGGGATGATCAGTGACCATTTTTAGGGTCGTGATCTCAATTATCTTTAACTTTTCTTGTAAACTGTTTCTTTGCTTGTTAATTTGTTTGATATCATCTTGGGATTGGTCTATAGAAAATCCCAAAATTGCTATCTCCCTTGGATGCATTGATAAATTGTATTTATAGTGAATGATTCTACTCTATGAGTTCATCACTTCCTTTTTATATGTCGAAAGGATTTTTTAATACCCTCTATTTATACTAGTTATGTGATCACAGTTCAGTAGAAATATTATCAATTGTAATTATACTTAGTGGTCATTTAATTCCAATTGGATATAATAAAAAAACCAGATTTCCTACATTTTCTACATCCATTTTATTAAATCAAAAGGGAAATTTAATATATAATAGTTTGGTTCATCACAATATTTCCCCCTTATGGAATATTTCCCTCAAAATTTTCATTTCCCACATTAAAAAATATGAGGGTATCTATGTTTCATCAGCTCCTTTGGTTCCCATGTTTATTCCTTAAACATCTGGTTTTCCATAACACTTGCACTAGGGGAATTGTATTGTTCTAAAAATCTATGTCACTACGATCTATGATAATCAATAGCTTCTCCTTATAAGGGAGGAAATTCTCCAATAGTACCACCTATATATTGAGTACATGATAGGGGTATGGTATTTAAATTCTAAAGAGGGATATATGGAATACGTCATGTAGTTGAGACATGTTATATGGGAGTGATAGTCTATAGGACACCACTCCAATTGGATAAATGATATCAAAAGGGGTGATGTACCATGGATTAAGGTTTACTATCTTCCAAAATTTCATTACAATATTTCATGGAGAAATGATAAGGAATGACAAGTCTCCAAAATGAAACTCAAGGTCTTGTTGATGATTGTTAGCATAGATTTTTTGTCAACTCTATGAACTATTGATGTGATACTGGATTTTATTATCCTTCCCTACTATTTACGTGACCATTTCAGGACCTGGGAATTTTTTGTCTCTATCTTCATCCAAGAATGTTGGTGTTCTACACCACTTCCCATAATGGGAATAATATAGAGACATTTGGATTCTTGAGTGGAAAATTATATTGTAAGGTAAATCAACCATAAGAAGACATTGATTCCATCCTCCATTGAATTACATTGACATTTACCTAATAATTTCCTCATGTTTATGGATAGTCTTCTAATATCGGACCTTAGTTTTAGGGTTAACGACCATACTAATGTTTAACTTAGTACTAAGATCATGTTGGAGAATATTCCCAAAAATATAGGTGAATCCTGAATCTCAATTAGATACAATAGATATTGGTACACTATACAACCTCACAGCTTCTCTAATGTAATTCCATTCTATTTGATTTAATGGGAATTACTCTTGAATCACAATGAAGTGTGTTGTATTTTTAATATGATCCACCATAACCTAGATACATTATTTCCTCTAGATTTCATTAGAAACTATGAGACCAATTCCATGGTGATGTTTCCTATTTCATTCTTGGTATGGGTAATGGTTACATCATCCCATTTGATATTTTCATTTTTACTATAAATTGATAACATATAGGACATCATGATGAATAATGTGTGTCCTTCTTCTTCATATTGGTCAACCAATAGTGTTCTAGAGATTTCAGAAATCTTTGTTCTTTTAGGGTGAATTGAGAAGGTTGATCTTTTTGCAACATCCAAAGACCCCTTCATTAAAACAATATTTGATAGTAAACTTAGTCTTGAACGAAACCATATAAAAAATTCTTCATTAAACATTGATCTTTGGATATTTCCCACTTCTAATATTTTCTACCTTATTAATTCCCACATCTTTTCATTGAAAATCCATTTACCTATCTAAACTAAATGATTTAATAATAATTTGTTAAAGTATTGATGATGTTCCATTATGATTCCCATTTCCATCCAATTGATGTCTATTATGATTGGGTAATTCTCAATTATCATCAATTAATGAGTTATTGGATTCTTTCTACATAGTGAATCTGCCACTTTATTTGATTTCCCTAGTTGTTAGTAAATTGAGATGTCATTTTTGATGATCAGATCTAACCATCATCATTGGTGCATTTTCTAATAATTCTATAGGAATATATAATTAAGGATTTTGTGATACATATAAATTTCACACTTCTCCACAAAGAGGAAATATCACCATATTTTCAGTGTAAATATCACTAATTCCAACTCCTAATCATGTGTTGGACAGTTTTATTCCCGAACATTCAACTTCCTTGAACCATGGGTAATAAAATTTTCAATTTGTATCAACAAAAATCCAATTCCCTTATTTGGAGAATCATTAAATACAACAAAATGCTATCAACTTGTGGGAACATTGAGCAAGGAAATATCAATAAACCTCTTATTCAACTCCTTGATGATCTATTAACATTCATCAATCCAAGATCACTTGACTCCTTTCTGATTAATCTTGGTTAGAGGGTTTGACAATCATTAGAAATCTCCCACAAATCGATTATAATACCTAGATGATCGATTGAAACAACGAATTTCGGTCAACGATGTAGGCCCCAACCATCCTTTAATTGCATCATTATTTAACATGTCCACATATATCCCATTTCTTATTATGATATTCACCAAGAAAGATACATCCATTACCCAGAACTAACATTTTCCTTAATTGGTATAATGATTTTCATTTTTTCAAAGTCTTTATCACAATACTTAAATTATCCTCATTGTCTCAATTAATTTTGGAGTGTATTATAATATCGTCAATAAAGACTACCAATGATTTGTTGAGGTAATATCTATGGACTGTATAAACCATGTCTATAATTATTTCTGGAGCATTTGTGAGTTTGAATGACATCACTATGAACTCATAATGCCCATAAATTATATGAAAAGTTGTCTTGGTGATATCCTCCTTATTCACCCTTACATGGTAATATCCCAACCATAGATCCACCATTCAGATTTATAGTGCTCCATGTAGTTATTCAAAAAATAATCAATTCATGGTAATGAATACATGTTATTTATTATGATTATGTTGATCTCACGATAATAAATGTAAATTCACAATGAACCATCATTCTTCATGATGAAGTGGATTATTTCACCCCATGGTGAAGAACGTGGTCATATAAACCAATTATCCAGATTATCCTATAGTTTTTTCTTTAACTACTCAAGTTAAACTACATCCATTATATATAGAGTCTTAGATATATTCAATTACCGATGTATAAGTGAAATTGAGAAATCAACATATTTGATTGGAGGAAGACCATGAAATTTTTTGAGAAACACGTCAGGTAATTACCTCATAATAATAATGTCATCAAGGATTGTTACTCCATTATACATGTTTATATAGGCATTATATGCATGCTCATATGGAAGTAATATCCATGCTTGGGATGATGGTGCTAAAGAGGATTAATCCTCCTCCTTAAACATTTATAGTATTTTTGGTTTATTTTACATATGGAATTTGATTTCCCAATCATGATAATTTATGATGGATGTATATAGGGAATGACAATACATGCCAATAATTGCATCAAATTATACCACATTATGTATCATAATGTTTCATGAGATGTCCAATCCAAAAAATTTGTCTAGGATGAGATATATACTTGGGATGCTAAAATTTCTTCTTTTCTATTTTCACCAATATCTCTACATCCTAGATTTTTGTGGTTATTTGGATTTTTCTACTACGAATTAATTATATTAAATAATATTTTGAACTAGAATTAGAAAATCTGATCACTATTCTTGTATTAATAACTAGAATATATATCACCAGTTTTTTTCTGGATTAAATTTAGTGGTAGTGATAGAGAAATCACACCCTTGATACCTTGGAAATTATTGGTTGCATCCTAAATCCCTTGGATTTTTCAATGATTAGAGAAATTTCCAGACTTCTTGAAATTATTGAGATGAACAATGCACGGAGGGTATTCTGAGGCATTCATTTCCTCCATCACAGTTGTGGGATTCTCTTGCTGGAAGTCGCTGGCTAGGTACCCTTCCTTCTCATACCTGGATAACTCCCTCGTCCCCTTTATGAAATTTCTAGGGTGATAATTTCCCAAACTTTGGCATGTGGGTTTTTCAAATTTCATGGAACTATTAGATCTCTTTATCAAACTGCAAGAATTTTAATCCACTTTCACTTTCATTCCCCTTTGATAACCCTGAGTTTACAAATCATATTTTCATCTTTAAGGGAACATAAGACAATTTCCTCATAGATATCAATGTAACAGATCTCTAGAAAATTCCCTAGCATATGTTTTTCCCACCAAAGAAAAGGTCAACCTTGCATTATAGGGTAACAACATGTACATAGGCATATCATGAAATCCTTGTGATATTTTCTTCATGCCTCTAACAGATTAATCATAATTTTAATTAATAGAATGGAATTCCATTTAAATTTTATGTTGGTGGGTGTGAGGAAAATATTTTTTGAATATTTTTTGAAATACTTCCATCACATCTCCTCGATCTCCTACGCATGATTTTTATTCTTTATTAATTTCCACCATTGATCACCATCACCATCGATATGATTTGAATTCATAATAATATTTTCTTGTTGAGAACATTGAATGATGGATATGATCTTCTCAATGGACTTGATATAATGTCTGCCGACTAAGGGATCAGATGATCCAATGATAGTAAAAGGCCTTTGTCTCATGAAACTCTCAAAAGTGACTTGTTCTTTACAAGGGTGTTGGAAATTCCAATTAATCTACATTTATATTCAATTCCTGAGATAAATGAGAGAGTATTGTGAAAAATATTGTAATTATTGCTGCCATTGGATTAAGAATCTCATTAGGGGAAATAATTACTATGATCTTCGCATCGGTTTTTATACCGACTTTTCCTAGTACTCAACACTAGCTCGAATAAAAGGAAAAAATAGAAGTCAGTATTTTACACTATTAAAAGCATAATGGGTAATCCCATGAAATTAATTTGATAAATTATAGTTTATATTTATTTCATAAATTTATTAATATCTAGGATTCAATCTAATTTATCCACGATATGTTTCATAATTATATTCTTATAGTATTTTATTCCCTTTATAATGGTTCGTTCTAAGATTATGAATTTATCAAAGCATATACCCTAGTAGTTTCAAACTAGGAGTGCATAAAGGCCCATTTTTTTGCACATGTTCCCATTCGAGTCTAGATCATTGTGGTGTTTTGGGGTTTACCACTAGATACATATATGTTAGGGAAATATCCACTTGTTTGTATCTAGACCGAGGTGAATTTTTTGATAAACCACTTACTCTATTATCACTAAAATGTAGGTATGTTTTCCACATAGTTAGTCTTATCACTAAGTATTTCACTAGAGTTTTATAATCCTAATCCCAAAAAAAACTAAACATTCTTCTAATACAAACTATAACAACTTGGTTTTTTTATAACATGCATACATGATTTATTGAAATAATATTAAAAATAACACAAATCGAAAGATAGAGAAGCCTAGGGAAATGGTAATTTAGGAACAATACATAAAAAAATTAAACATCAAATACAACATCATTATTGAAAAATTCTTTTACATAACCCCAACATTCCTTCGTACTTAACATTTCATGGGAATAACTAAGGACATACATAAGAAAGGGGTGGGAAATAATGACCAATAATTGAATATATATGAATAACATGAGGAAGAAAACACGTGTAAGAAAATTGGAATATCAATGGAGTATAAAAGATACATGAACATAATGTCAGAATATAGCATGATAATCATAACATGGAAATGTGGAAACAACTTAAAATATTGCATCATAGGTCATGGGTAACCATCTAAGACATAATTGTAGAAAAAGTACTGTAAATAAATTAGGTAAACCCTATTCTCACATGTTGTATCATGATACTAAATATTACCCAATTCATTGGTGTGATATATAATTATGGTCCCACCCATTACTTTCATTTCGATCTCTTGCTTAATTGTGAAGCATAGATCATAAAGAATGGATTCATTCATCATAATAATTTTTTCTATGATAAAGTGGTGTATAATTCATACATCTAAGTCCAAAATAAGAATTTATATTTTTATAAAAGTGAAACCCACTGATATGTATTTGGTATGGTTTTCACCTACACAATTGCTTTGGAATGGAGAGTCATAATACAATTTTGGAATCCTAACAACGTGACATAAAAATTCATAAAACAGGTTTATGAGATAGAAAGATGTCTATCAAAATATATAATGATATGGACAGTAATAAGGTCATATAAATACTTTTCCCAACATAAGTAATTTGTAAATACAATGCATCACATAGTAAAGAAACATGAAAAAAGAGGAGAAATGGAATAACTCTTATAAATTTTTTTCATGGTAATAGGTGTATATAGGAGGGATAAATTTGAGAGAAAGGGGTATCTAATCATTAATACATAATTAGGGAAGTGTGGTGAGTTTTGAAAACATACCCCATAATTTTTAATTTAAAATAAATAAGTGTAACAATATACGGAAACTTTGATAAAAATGGGAACATGAAGAATCTCTTACTTGGATGTGTGTCTCTAATGTAATAGGAAAGGTTTCATGGGATCTTTGGGGAACCCTATAAGGACAAAACAGAGTATATATAAGATATTGGATGAGATTAAATGATTTTTAGTGAAGTGGAATGTGATCATGGGAGAGTTAATATAGGAAAGGATAGGGGAGTTCTTTAATATTTAACAAACACAGATTTTGAAATATATATAATAAAATATTCAAAACCACAAACCACCCCATGATTTTTTCCAATGTCTTATTTCAAATTAGAAGTGGAAAATTTATTTTATAAGCCCATATTACACTGATATTTAAATATTATACTTTCTTAGGTGGATATGGTTCACATTATTAAGGAAAGGAACTAAAAATAATTAAATATATTATACATTAGGAAGGATTCACTAAGGCTTTATATAATAATTAAAACAATTATAAAATCACATTATATTAAATTATAACTTATATTTGTCTTAATATATCTTTTATAATTTTTATTGCTTCACAATTAGGATATTATGATGTCATTAAACACGATATATATTTATATGGAATTTATTTTTTCCCAAAAAATCAATTGTCTCATAAAATTATTAAAAATTTACTATAGGATAATTTTGACGTCCATATTACTAAAATAATATTTATATTTTCTAAATATTATTCTATATATGTGAACATTCACTTTTAAAATGAAATCCTATATATATTGAAAATTGAAGAGTTTTGACAAAAATAGTTTTCAATCCTTAATAAAGATTACATTTGATATCATAAATATTAAATGATCATTTATATTTTGTAAAATTAATTCAATTGTATTTTTAATTAATATATTACTTATTATTTCATGAAAATATATTTCTTTATTGAATTTGAATATTAAACAAAAATATTATTTGTAGTCTTGATATAATAAAAAAATAAAACTATATCAGTTATTCAACAAAAAAATAATGTACATTATAATAAAGCTATGATCATGATACATATCCCTTTATTACTCCAACATGCACTATAATAGTAAGGTGTGTGATGGTGGGGATTTCATGTGGCTGTTTAGTGAACATGGTTTTCATCGTGATCTCGATGATCATTATATTCTCCAATAAACCGTTTCCTTATGTTTAACATGTGGGATTTCATCTTGTACATTGTCTATAGAAAATCTCAGAAATGTAATCTCCATAGGAAGCTCCGATAAATGGGATTCATAGAAAATGGTCATACTGGTTGAGGCCATCAGATCCTTTCTCTATATCAAAAAGATTTGTTAAAACCATATATTTATATTAGGGATGTTATCACTTTTCAAAGTCTATATTATCAATTGTAATTATACTTAATGTTAATTTAAATACAATTAGATATTATGAAACAAATGTAGATCATGTATTTTCTATATCTATTTTACAAAATAAGACATTTAATCAAATCACAAGGGAAATTTCTCTTATAATAGAATGGGTTATTAAACAAAATCTATTATCCCAAAGTTAAGGTATAATTTAATACATTGGTATAAGATAATAGGGATCATGACATAAAGGATTGATTTGTTTAATAGACATGGAGAACAGAATATATTCATTATTTTATATAACTTTGGAAAATAAAACATTGTTTGATCAAAAAACATGTATTAATGATAAATCATTTGAAGAATCCTACAAAATATCGTGGGAATAGAATATATTATAAATATTCATATGAAATCCATAGTAAATTAATTTTTACATTATAAGATATCATTATTTGATATGGAATTAATAACATTCAAGTGTCCATAATCAATAGATATCCAATTTAAATAATAACATGATCTTCCGGATGGACCTATATAAAATATCTACTTAAAATAACATTGATAATTACTATTGAAATATTAATATAGGAAATTCATAATGTAACATGTCATAATCATTCCAAAAAGGCATCATTAAATGACATCATAAAAAATTGATTACGTGATTAGGACAAGACAATTAAATGTAC
The DNA here is from genome assembly GCA_963277665.1 of Viscum album. Lineage (NCBI taxonomy): Eukaryota > Viridiplantae > Streptophyta > Magnoliopsida > Santalales > Viscaceae > Viscum > Viscum album. The sequence continues at coordinate 300,507,380 of OY728136.1, forward strand.
GTGTAGGTGTACACAAAATATCTACAAAATTCGGGAAACTCTTTAAATCATTGAAAATATCGATGTATTGAGGTTATATCTATAATCTTCCCCACTCAAAACATTCATGTATACATAATTACTCATATATCGAGTAATTCATTATAAAAAGGACATAATAATTAAATATATTGAATGAAGAAAATGGAGATAACACTTTTCCCTTGTAAATGTATTGAATAATATTTCATTAAATATCACACTATATTGAAGTGTAATATGGTTATAAAAATACTGATTTTATCCAAGATAATGACTATATATACATGAATGTGATAATTTTTTTCTAATGACTACTTTTTAGTGATAGACAACATGATCACAATAAGTAATTAATTGAAAAATAGGTTATAATACATATATAAGTAATGAATAAATCAAGAAAATATATAATGGTTTGTAATAATTGAAGGTATTCTGTATATTATATTGAAACATTTACATGAATCTCTAATAAAAAACTAATTTAAAACTTATATATAAGTTTTATAAAAACCATGTCATAAATTATTTCATAATTTTACTAAAATCCATGCAGAAAATAAACCACATTTCATTTTGAATAAAAATTCATAAAAATCTTCATTTTTGAGGAACCTAATAAAATAAAAGTGTAATATAGATATATTATACGGTTAATAAATGAGATAAATTTGATTCACACTAAATGCATTTAAAACAATATTCCATTCTCATTTTTATTATGATTCAAAAATGAAATCTCCATAAACATTTAAAAAAGAAACACTTTAAAATGAATAAAATAAAGAAAAATATGGTTTAGAATTAATATATATATCATTTTCTCGATGAAATTTACATTACTGATAACCTATTAAGAATAACGGAAACAGATAATGAAATTTCATTGATCAAATAATAAATATGGTAATTTTTTTTCAAAAATGTTTTCATGAAAATATTAAATAATAAATAAGGTAAAAATGAAATTTATATTTGAAAAACATATATGATAGTACATTATAATAAAAAAAATATGTGAATAAATATATATAAATTTCATATACACCACTTAATGAAAATTTAAACATATACAATCCTGAATTAGAATGAGATTGTGAAATAAATTATTACAGTATTAATGACACTTGAATCAAACCTCATAGAAGAGAAAACATGTTTTAAAAAATGAAAAAAAAACAATGAATAAATATTGATTAATTATATAATATTTAAATGGGGTAGTTTATACATGTTATAAAATAAATTTAGTTGATAATATACTATCAGTGACAATCATGTGAAATTGAGATAAATCCCTTACAACAATTATGATTTTTTTGTATGTTTTCTATAATACTATTTAATAAAATTAAATTTTTTATTATATTTTATAACCATATTGATGATTATAATACAAAAATATTATTTACATAAAAAATATTTTCACTAACTTATACATTTTTTTATTAAAACAACTATTTTGGGTGATAACTATTTAATTTTTCACAGAACATTCAGTTAAGTTGTTCTAGTACATCTACTATGATCAAGGATCCATCATATCATGAAAATTAACAAGTAAATAAGTGTAATATTTATTAATTATGTTATTTTTTATATATATCTGTATAATTATATGATTAAAAAGAATCCAAATTGCTTCATGGAGGTGGTAGTCCACATGTACAGATGCGAGACATTATATAGTTCCAATAGATTTGATAGTAAGAAGGATTATTTGATATTTTTATTTCCAAAGAGTAATTATATCAAAAATAACATATAAAATTATTAAATCCATTTTAACAACTAAACATGAAATATGGTGATAAAAATGAATCATATTTGTATGTGGAGGTGGTAGTCTACACCAATGGATGAGAAATGATTTAACATCCATTTGATGGAATGTGGGTGAAAAGGTGTTCTCCCGTAATCACAATAACATATTAATATATTAATTATCTAATAATATGAATTTTAGGGTAGTTTTAATTCATTTATTAGATGTAATATATGTAAAAACATTGAATGGGTTGGTTGAGATGATTTCCACTCATTTGAGACAACTACTTCAGATTATAAATCAATCCTTCCTATAATGGTTTGTGGGTAAGAAGAAAAAAAAATATATGAACTAGGGTTTAAATAAAGATTAATGTTATATTAGGTATTTAGTAGTTTATATTTAATAATTAAAATGTTTATGATAATTTTTTTGAATTGGTGCTTCTATGCATTTAAAATTGTGTGTTTATTATATAGAAAAATACAAGTCCATTGAATTTAATTCGATCAAATCCAAAGAGCCCAAATCCATCTTATTGAATATGATTAAAATTGAGAATTCTGAAATCACAAAAGGATAATTTGTTTATGTGAAACAAAAATGTAAAATCATAATACCCATGATTTCAAATCATCTTTTATGGTCATACATTACAAATTACATGTGTAGGGTAAATATTTTAAATATACCATATATAGAGTTCACTAAAAGCCCATTGTACAAATATTATTTTAGTGGTGAATCAAATTTTATGAATTGTATCTTCATAAGTTTCCTTAGACATATTCAATAAAATAAATTAAAGTAGTTATATTACCATTATCCAGCAATATTCCCAAAATTAATAGGTGTAGATTCCCATCAATATGGATATATCGATTCTTGAAAACAAGAGGAACCTAGAGTAATTTGATGATGATAATTTCCAGAGGTGGAAAAATGACAATTCACATTCCACTAAAGAATATAGTAATTATGTATATTATATAAATTTTAAATCACCATAAATACCAATATTAGGACTCAATGATTTATATAGGAGGTAAATGGGATAAATTAAATATCATATTTTGATTACAACTACTAAATTCCATAAATGATGAAATTGTCGACAAATAAAAACACTTATTATCGAAAAAGGACAACTAAGATACTTTTGAGAAAATATAAATCATTGAGGATGTATAAAAAATTAAATTTCTAGTATAAAAGTTCAATTCCTTATAACTGTATATAGGAAATCTATCATAATGATGTTTTATGAAATACAATATATCATAAAACATTTAAATCAGCAAAAGAGTAATATGGAAGAATTATGTTCAAATCCATCATAAATTAACACCCTCATACCTAAAGAATATCAATAATTATATAAAATAGAATTTTGAATACATATCCATGAATCAGTTACTCAACTTCATACAAATTGGAGAGTAATATAAAGACCTCTATAAAGGGAATAAACATATGAATGATAAATCGAACGTCCTCCTATAAAAGTGAGTGGTTCCATTTAGGTTCTCACTATAATAACCATAAATATAAAAACACAATCTTTAATTCTACTAAATTACATTGGCACAAGATGTTAAGAATCAGACTACAATGTATGGATAATTTTTGTAGTTTTAGAAAACTATATACATTCATGATTATTTATTACATTGGAAAATAATACATATTATGAAAAAAATCTTATATCCATCAAAAATTATTCAACTACTCCTACAAAATATACTGGGGAATGGAATATATAATTATTAGTGAGCTCAAATACTCTGGAAAAGAATGTGTATAACAGAACTATAATGAATAGATAAGGAATAAAAAATATTGAAATGTGAATAATCATAATATATTCCATTATAAATTACATATAGATTGAAGATGAATGTATATAAAATATCTAAATAAGAATATCATGGATAATTATAAATGAAACATCAATGAAGGAAATGAATACCTTAGTACATCATGATATTACCATCAATGCGTCATGTCAGGAAGTCTTGAAACATACAGTTAAAAATTTTGTCAAGATAATTAAAAATGGGTAGGTGTACAAAAAATACATAAGAAATTAGGACAACTTCTTTTTTCTTTAGATCTATAAAATTATTAAGGTTATATCTATAATCATCTCCCACCCTTGAATTTAGTTTCTAATGTTTTTCTAATATATATAATAATCTATTTTAAAAATGAATTAAAAATTCTTTGTATTGATTCAAGAATATATAAATTTAACATTTATATATAAATTAAATGAATACTATTTCATTAATTAACACCATATATTGAAATCAAATATGGTGAAAAAAATTGAATATATTCATGATAATTAATATATAGATATAATGGTGATAAATATTCTCCAATGACTACATGATAATGATATAGAGCATGATCACGTGAAAGTAAATGAAAACAAAATAAGATATGATAAATATATAACAAAGGATTATAGAGTAACATTAATAATATTTTTAATTAGTGAATATATTTTGAATATTAGAGTGAGAAGTTATCATAAAAATTTAATAAAAAAATCACTTATATATTTTGTACCTTTTTTTTAAAATAAATGTTATAATAAAATGTATAAATTATTTTAAATACTTATATAAAATAAAATCTTATTTTTTTGATTTATAAATTAATCAAAAATTATATTATTTTTGTAAACATAAAAAAATTAAAGTATTTTAAAAAAAGAATTATATTTATGTAGATGAAAAAATTCATTCACGCCACATGTTGGAGATATCATTGCCTTCAAACTTAAATAAAACTTCGAAAATAAAATTAAAATAACATTTAAAAACATTACATTCAAATGTTAAAAAAAATATAAAATATCGTTTAAATTAAATTTAAATAATATTTGTTCCATCAAATGTATATTGTTGATATCATGATAAGAAACTAGGACATTGAGGATAAATTTCATTGATCAAAAGTGGAAATAAAATCAATTTTTTATAAAACCTTTTTCTTAATTATTTGACATAACTAAGAAAGATAAAATGAAACATATATTTTAAAATTAGAAATGTTACAAGGATATGATTAAAAGATATTACATGGTGTAGTATGACATATTTTAGTGGGTTCTTCCATGACAGTAATATAGTGTCTCTATTTGATAGGAAAAAAATTCCATTGAATTCAATTTGATCAATTCTGAAGCACCACAATCCCACTAATAAACTATGATCCCACGTAATAATTTTTCAATAAGCAAACGGTATTTTGTTTGTGTGAAAAAAGTAAAATCATTACCCACATGAATCTAAATCCTATTAATGGGTTAGTCTTCACTATGTACAAGTGTATGGTAATGAGTTAATCAAAATCATATATAGTGTTCACCCATAACCCACTATATAACTAATTTATTATTGGCGAGTATACTATTATCGAGTGTCAAATCGTATTTTTTCATAGAGGGCCCCATAAAATACCATTTATGCAGTATTTCTACCAATATCAACCAATACTCAAAAAATTAATAATTATAGATTCTCATAAACATTTAAATATCAATACTCAACAACATGATGACGTTTGATCGATATTATTGAAACAATTTCAAGAGTAGAAAGTATTATAGATTAACATTCTTATATATAATCTCAAATTATTTATCTATACCCAAAATACCCTCAATTCCATATATGAGGAATCTAACATTAATATTGGAGGAACAATGGTGAAATGAAAATATCAACTGTTGTGGAAAGATACTCAATACAATAAATAATGAAATTTTCAACACATACCAACACTTCTAAATGAAATACTACATATATGATGCTTTAAAGATAATATAAATAATTGAAGATGCATAGAGTAATAAATTCCGATTATGTAACATCATTTCATTAAAATTTTAGATACCATATCTATCATAGAAATGTTTTATGAAATTAAATATTTCAGGAAACATTTAAATCACTTCATGGTGTATTATAATGAATTATTTTCACATCCATAATCAATAAACTCTCATATCATTGAAGAATATTAATAATTCCATAAAACAAGAGATGTGATACATACCATTCAATGATTTACTATTATACAAATAATTTGAGGATGAATATAGAAAAAAAGTAAATGGAAAGTAAACCTAAGGATGATAAGTCTATGGACCTCATGTAAAAGTGATTGGGACCATTTAGTTAATAAATTTCAACAACACAAACTATGTACCCCAAATTCATGGTCTATATTTTCACATTGTTAAAATATAATAGGGATTTAACCACAAATTAATCATTATTATCGATGTCTTTTAGAAATAGATATATACATGCTTATATATTACATTTTAAAATAACACATAGTATGAAAACATTCATATCCATGAAAAATTATTCAAATACTCATACATAATTTCAATGGGGATGGAATATATAATAAATGGTGAGATCATATCCTTAATAAAGGAATTTTTACAATAGATTCTATCATAATAAATTAAGAAATAAAAAACAGAAAACTGCATGATCAAATAATATTCCATTTTATAAGTAACTTGAGCTTCAAGATATATCCACATGAAGCATAACCAAAAAATAATTAGGAAAATATTAAATTAAGGAAAATATTATCATTGTATTTTATGATATTATAGACAATGACCCATTCCAAGACATCTATCAATATACATTTTAGCCATTGAGCTAATGCATTTTACTGAATGGCTAGGTGTATTCCAAAAACATGAAAAAATTTGTTGGCCAAAAAAAATATCATGAGACTTATCAATGCATAAAGGATATATAATAAATCACACCCCTCCTATCTCATGAATTTATAATTAATTCCTTATATATTTAATAATACTTTCTCAAAATGGCCTAAAAAATTTATATTTAATAAAGATAATGGAATGAAAAATTTCTTCCATAAATAAAATGAATATATTTTCATTTATTTACAACATATATTGAAATAATAGTCAGTAAACAATACTGTATATATCTATAATAATGGATATATAGACAAAAGGTTGATAAATACTATGCAATGATGTCTGGTTAGTGATAGAGATCTTGATCACAAAAATGTAAATGGTTGAAATATTAGTTATAATGCATATATCAGTAAAGGATGAAATAAGTCCATCGTTAATAATTTTTAATAAAGGAATTTATTATTAATATTAAAGAGAAAAATTAACATGGATTATTAAATAATATTTCACTTAAATATTTTGAAATATCTTTGTAAAATCCAAGTTATAAATTAATTCATAAATTCATTTAAATACTTCTATAAAATAAAACATTTTCATTTAAAATGTTAATTGAAAAAAAAATTAGTCAAAATATCATATTAAATTTAAATTAATTTATGTAGAGAATAATTTTCACCTGGGTTTGAGGATTACTTCACACCACATTTGTTAAAAAGAACCTTCCATTCACACCTTCGTAAAAATTCAAAATCAAAAGTTCAAATTTCCTAATTATTATTTTTATAATCTTAATAATACTAAAAAATATGGTTTAAAATGATTTTAAATAATAATATCTTCTATGAAATGTATATTATCAATAATAGTTAATGAAAAATGGTCATATAGGAAAAAATCATCAATCAAAGAGAAAATAAGGTCATTTTTTCATAAAAAATTATTTCTTCGATTGTATTAAGTAAAAAAGAAGTAAAAAATGATCTAATATTATAAAATCACATGTATTATATTTATAGAAATATGTATATGGGTCCAAAGAGGGAATATTAAGAAATTTACCTTAATGTAAATGTAATCATATAAAATCGTGAAAAATAATGAGATTGAGAAATAAACAATTACGACTTTAATGAAACGTGAATTGATCACCATAAAAAAGAAAACAATAATTTAAACAAAAATAATAATAATAAGTGACTAATTATATAATAACTCAATGGGGTAGTTTATACATGATCCAAATGAAATTGACTTCATAACATAACATAAGTCTCAATGATGTAATATTGAGATGAAAAAACCATACATCTATTATAAATTATTTTATAAGTTCAATAAAATTGTATTCAATAAAATTAATTTTTTTTATATTATACTACAATATTCTCATTATCATACTAATATATTTATTATATATAACATATTTTCACTATGTTATTACAATTTTTCATTAAAAACAGTATTACATGATATAAATATTTAATTTTTTTCATTCATTTTCTAGATAAATAGTTTATGTCCATCAACTATGATAATAATTTCATCCATTATATAATATTAATAATTAAATATTTCTGATATTTATTCATTATATAAATTTTTATATAAATTTTTATAAATTGACGATTAAAATCAATCCAAAATAATTTATGGGGGTTGATATTGTACACGTACGCATGAGGGATATTATAGTATTCCAATGGATGTTGTATTAAGAAGGTTGATAGGATATTATTATTACCAAAGAATAGTTATTTCATAATTTTCATACATTAAAATTAAATCCATCATAACAACCAACCATGAAAAAAGGTTGTGTAAAAGTAATGATATTTTATATGGAGGTGGCCATCTATCACTATGGATGAGAAATGCATTCACTGTATATTTGATGGAATATATGTCAACATCGTTCTCCAATAATCAAAAAACATTTTTATTATATTTATGATACTATATTAATTATTTTAGGATAGGTGCCATAGATTTAATGGAAGTGGAAGATGAAATAAACATTAAAATAGTTGGTTGATATAATTACCACTCCACTGAGAGACCTACATTGGCTAACAAATTATTCCTTCCAATGATGTATTGTGGTTAGAGAAAAAATATATTTCAAGTGGGGTGAAATCTAGGATAGTATTAGGTTAGGTAGTGATTGATATAGAGGGCTAAAACATTGTTAATGACATAAATATGGGGTTTACTATTATAAATGAGGGGATGTACACCCTTGGAAGGAATAAATAAATTTAAATAAAATATATATCATTGTCACGAAATGTGGAACATAATGGAAATAACATTATTTTTATGACATTATATATTTTGAATCAGTCAAAATAATAAAATTTAGGCATTTATAATTTTCAATTAAAAATTTATCTTTTCAGTATACCCCATCATTATCCTTTTCTAACATTAATTGATATAACACATATTTTCACCACTAAGGGTCACAAAAATATTTATTAAGATATAAAAGTCTCAAAATTGGTCCATGTAAGAAGTTTTAGAACATTTGTAGTTTGACATGTAAAACATCAATATTGTTGTGATTATAAAAGTATTTAATTAAATTTTGTTTTTCATAAAATATCATTAAATTCATGTTCAGGACTATTCTATTAATTTAATTCCAAAATACATTATAAAAATATTAGAATTATAAAATTATTATTTTTTAAATAATTAATATTTATAACTACCTATAAAATTCATGACATAGAATAATTAAACAAAAATTGCTAATTTTATTATTTTGAAATCATTTTTCTTTATTTTTCTACTCCATTCACAAGCACAATATCATTATAGATTAATTATTTATGGAAATTATATAATAAATAATTTTTGTCAATACATTTCCATCATAAAATTAATTTATATATTTTTGACAGAAAATTTTCATTCATTAAAAAAATATTATTTTCTTGATGAAAACATATAATATATATTAAACCCATAAGAGTGACAATTTATATTATCCCTTTATTAAAATAATATAAATATTATAATTAGATATAATTGCTATGAAATTTGTATATTTAGATATATAATCTGTATATTGATTATAAAAAACATCAAATAGGATAAAGTAAAGTGTTATGGAGATTTTGTATCCTTACCCCCATAGTAATATCAAAATTTTACCAACATTACCCATACCAAGTTGACAAATCATTACAAAGGAATCTATTCTTAATGGAAAAAAATAAAAAGAAAAGTTTTTACAAATTTTAAAAAACATGGTGATAAATATAGAGTACATTTTTTAAGACTAAATATCTAAATTGTTTTGGTGATAAATTTAAAACAAATACATAAAGATCAACAAAAACCTATTTTTAGAAAAATGAGGTATTAATCTATTAATAGACTAATAAAAACAATAATTATCATGTTATATAATATAAAATTAATTATATTATTCGTAATTAAGGGATATATATATAAAATTAAGATGAAAATAAAAACATAATGGTATTTTTAAATTTCATTATTTAATAAAAATAAATTATAGTTTTGAAATTTTTATAATATTTCACTATTAACATAAAAATAAATTATTTCTTAAAAATTAAAACAAAATCACACTATAATTATATTGAAAATATGGATTAAAAAATTGATACTAATTTTAAAAATTAAAATAACTAAATTTTGGAAGTAATACTTTATCGACATTCTTGAATTAGGATATATGAATTAGTTTATAGTTCGATTTGTTTAAATATGTAATTACAATAACTGAATCTCTCGAGTATGATTATACCCTCATTATAAATTTAAACATAAATATTCAATAAAATTCGTCTAATAAAAAATAGTTTAATGTATTCACCATAACTTATTTAGGTTCCCACATTTCCTCTATAATCTTATAGATTCTCAATATTACATATACTAGTTGTGTTCTTCGACTCCCCAACAACTAGTATAAACTGTAAAAAAATATTGATAGTTACTTTATAAAAAATAAAAACCTTAATTCAATTGTATTTCATTAGAGGAAAATAATATTTTGGGTATGGAATATAAAACACTTATAATGATGTATGAAAAACATCAAATAATTTATAGAGGATGGGTGTAATTTCAGAATGTTAAATCACATGCCATGTTATTTTTAAATGGATGAATTCATAATATACATGGGGATTTGTTCAAATTTTTTAAAAAAAACATTTAATACCCTTAACAAGATATTATTTAATGAAAACATGTTTCCCTACTAGAAATTACATACCCTTCTCTCAGTTATCATCATATTTATTTTCATTTCTTTTATACTCATTGATTTATAACTATATAGTTCTCCAATTCATCATTGTATCCTCAGTATGTTCTGCTAAAAAATTCTTCTTTTAACAATCATGAACCCAACAAGATGGTGTCTAAACAAATTTCTCTTATAGTTCATTTCATGGGGCCTCATGACTACTTGGCTAACATAAATTATTATAAAAAAATTCTAAAAAGTTTAAATACTGATCCCACATACCTGAAAGTCATGTTAGAATGGAATCGTCATGTATTCATATGAAAGGAGAATCCATTTAGAGTGTATATATATATGAGGATGATACATTGTTCTCAAATTCATCATACTTTTGAGTGACTTGTTAATATATATCTAGAAGTTTGATTTTAATCATTAGTCTTTATTAGATATAATCAAAATAGGTGCACTATGTAGTCTGAAAAATTCAATGATATATATTAGTGTGTGGTGCTCAAGATATATATCATATATTATAGTGAGTAAATGTGAATATTTTTTATGTAGATGAAAATAACTGACATGTATTCTTTTTTTAGATGCCGTTGGGAATCCAATGAAATGTTTGTTAGTATTATCCTCATGTTTCTATAGTGGAATTAGGAGAGGTTTCCTAAAAACTATAGAACGTTATATATCATACTTTAACTATTTAAAACCCTTACATCATTACACATAGTCTATAATTTCTCAACCTATGCTATTATTATTCTCTTAAATGACTATACATTTTGTTGATATTAGGGTGAATTGGGAAATTTTACATCTGTCATGAGTTTAAACAATTCCCACTTCATCTTTTGTATTGATTAAAATTCATAACCTCCTGAAAATTTATAGATAAAAATATTTATCCAAAAAATATTCAAAATATCCAACATTCATAGTAATAATTTCCCATTATATACACTTATCTTCAAGATGGATCATTTAATCTTATTTTTTATGGATGATTTGGAAATAAATTACAAAAGGAGTGATGTTTGAGCTAGACTAATGATTACTTGAACCAAAATTAAAGAAATAATGAAATATTAAACTCCTTTTCATCATAGATTTATTCATCACTCCATGATATTTCAAAAAACATTAATTCACTATATTATTTACATTACATAGTGGTATCATATTGAAAAATCATAATCCATGAGGAGTTGTAGTCATATAATTTTTTATTTTTTCTAACTTTTGGGAGAAGATGTATATTTAAAATTAGTTGTTTTTATATTTATAACATATTTCAAAATATTTATAATGACTCCATATATTCTTGGTAATGATTTTTTATTCCATATATAGATCATGGGTAGTTGTAACACCCAAGAATCAATTATAGTATTCAATATATTATTTTTAAAAATAATTTCAAAATACCTAATTATATATCCATGAATGTGATTAAAACATAACTTAAAAAAATTATTCACAAAATATGATGAAAATAATTTATTCTTTTAAATAATCATTTAATAATTATCTTATGAATAATTTATGAAATTATTCAAATGTAGTTATCATAAGTGAATGGTTAAAAATAAAAATTTCAAAAAACTGTATCCGGTATGAAATAATAATTATACAAGAATAACATGAATGTTTAGGGACAAAATATATATATCAATAATATATAAAATCATTATAATAAATTATATAAATATATAGTTCCAATTTTAGGAATATATGATTTTGTTTTATTGATATCTATGTAATTTTTTTCTTGAATGAAATTATATTTAATTCGTTTCTTCTAATCAAGTATTTACAAAGAGAAATTAAATTTGTTATATGAATGATCAATAAGTAAAATTTTATTTAACATAACCAATTTAATTACCTTTCAATAAATAATATAAATTATTTTCCTGTAATTTTATTTTAATACTTAAAAATCATTATTTATGGAAAAATTGTTTTACATCCTATTTTTGTTGGTTTATTATTAAATTAAAATAGAACGCTTATAAAAGTAAATTTAATAAAATGCAATCCATATTATCAATTGGAAATTTTATATTATTTAATTTGGTAGAATTTTTTTGGTTATGAGGAATTGTAACTTTGGTAAAAAGAATAAGAATACATTTTCCAGGAAAATAGTTATTACATGGTAAAAGTGTTAAAAATTAAAAGATAAGGGTTAAAATGGCATAAATACACGACTAAATATAATTATATGGTGTTATATAACCCTTATATAATCAATTATTATAATATTATTAATTTTTAGATATTTTTATTGATTAAAAAATTAATATATTTTAGTCTACTGAAATATTTTTACATGTCATCTTCCTCACTTATAAACAAACACCACATCTCCTCCCTTCTCTAAACTTCATTATCCTATTTGATCATACAATACCATAAAAAATAATTACCTAACATACCACTAAATTCCCTATTAATAATTTATTTGTTATTATATAATCTAGTTAAGGATATAGGTATAAAACTAAATAGGCACCCTAAATAAGATGTGTAGTTCTTAACCTTGTATTTTCATTTTTATTTATAATTTTACCTCTGTAAAACCACTCATTAATATTTCCATATAACTGAATTAGTATATACCATAAACATATTTTTTATTATTTTGAGTGTATAACAATTAATAATAAACATATCCATCTATGGAAAATGAAAACATCTATCAAGAATATGTGTGTACTACTTCATCACGAAGAAAATATATATCATTTTTCATCACCGCCTCAAATGGTTGGACACAATTATGGATAAAAATGTAATTAAAAGATATATATGACATTTATAATGTATTTATTATAAAAAATATATAATATATTATAGACCTTCTAATCCTTATATCTTTTGGAAAATTATAACATTGCTCATGCGTACGTGTCAAATACCACCTTCATGAATTAATTTCATTAATTTTTTTATTATGATTATAAATGAGTAATTATAAAAATGTATATAATTTATTTAAAAATATATTATGAAATTATACTACGTATATATATGTGATGTATATTTTTTTAATCTTCTTATGTTGTGACAATACACTGATGTCATCTTGGATAAATTAGTCTAACAACCATACATAGCTGATAGGAGAAATAACTATTTAATTAATGGATTTATAATTTTGAAAATATATCGATAAAAAATTTCAATATAGATTAATAATGTTCTTAGTAATGAATTGAATAAATTTAAATTTATTATATATCTAGAATTAAAGATTATGTCTAAATGGAGATCAATAGTAATATATTTCTATTACAATTTAATTTTATTTTGGGATAGTTTACTTTCATTTTTCAATTGTGAAAATGGAATGATGACTACATTTTAAAACAATGAATATATGATTATACAATTTTTATTTTCTAGTATTACATGTTTATATTGAACTTAATATCTTCTTTGATCTATAATCAATATGGAATTTACATGTAAGGGTCTTTTACTAAAAAATATTATTCGAAATATTCCTTCAAATGATATCTTCCCTCACTATATTATCATTAAAATACTTTCTAAAATCATTTTAATATTTTAAAAATATTTATTAGTACCATTTGACCTATTTTTTATGTTATATAAAAATATTAATTTAGAATCTACTTTCTGTTTTCTAAACAAGGATATTTTTTAGAAATGTGTGAATAAAATAATTGTTTTAACATATACTTTACAAAAATATTCAACCAACATCATGAAAACTATTTTCAATAGAAGTTATATTTAATTTTTTCATGGTAATTTTACAATACATATTTTTATTAATATCTTTTTAAATTTTTTAAATGATATTATGTGAAAATGGAATTGTCTTCTTAAAAAAATGGAATGAATTTTGAAAAGTGATTTATAAGTTCATTATTAAATATTGATAAATGGAATTTATTTTTAATGTATTAATTATATTTTCTTTTCCAATCATAATTTTATACTAGAAATAAAACATTTGTTATGAATAAATGGTATTATATCATCGTTTATATATAATGTAATATACTTTATTTTTAAACAATTCACATTATTTTAATCATTTTCTCCATCACTCTCCATTATTCATTTGAAATTATTTATCTCCATCGTGAACATATTTTAATGTCATTGATGAATTCAAAATTATTTTTATTACATTTATCATGATTTAAATGAATACCATTTCAATATCTCGTATCATTTGAATGAATTTTAATATGTGAGTTATTTAATTTAATTTTGTAAATTTTATGTACCATATTATTGATTCATGTGAAAGCTATTTTTATATTTCATGAAAAATAACATTAAAATGTTTCATAAGAAACATGAAATAAAACCACCAACTTTGAAATAAAAATAATATGAATTTAAAATACTATAACAAAAAATTAGAGTGGATTATTTGTGGACATTTTTTTATAATCCATTCAATAGATTTTTTCTAAATTTATAGATCATCTTTTAAAAGGTCCTAAAATAATGATTCTACTCTCTATGAAGTTATAATAAACTCTTCCTATATGATTTTAAATAAAATAAAACATTATACCAATATGATATTTTTGGTGAAAATCCATTCCAATTGGTAATTATTGGATCTAATGCTTATTATTATTTTCAGAATTATATTGATATCATCCATAAATGAATTGCATACCCACTAATATTCAATGATCATTCATTTGACTATATTATCATGTTCTCGATATATTTATATTCCTTCACAAATTTTTTCTCAATTACATCAATGCCACAAATACAAATCTGAATTAGGATTCCCATGAACCATAAACAAACAGAAGTTATTAGTTTATAGATTTTTTTCCTCCATCATCTCTTTCGTAGAATGGCATAACATTTTCAAGGATGAAATTATTACAAGTAAATCATAATTATTATCTTGGTCCGTTTCAACATCATATTCAATTACAATATTATCAATGCTATACAAATTCATTCCCTCTTACCTATATTTTCATTCTAAATCAATAATGACTTCCTCAGACCTTTAATTTCTACATAAAATATTGGGCTCAATAATTCATGGTTTATATAATAAAAAACTGTCCTTTGAACAAAATTATTTGTCATTGGTAATTGAGAAAAAATTATAACAATATAAATTCGATAATATATTTATTAAAAGATGAATTTAACATATATTGTATATCATTAATAATATTAAGAAGGAATTGAACCAACATCTGACTAGTGGGGCTCAATTATAGATATCCCCTTGATACATTTCAAACTCTAGAGGTAAATATATTCTTAATTAAACATTATATGGGTATCTGTTCTACAAGAACCCATTTAGTAATAATGACATTAGAGTTAATATTTCTTAGTGATAAGATTTAGGATCTCACCGTAGAGTGTCCATGATCATGAATATTGAGAATTATGCAATTCCATTAACCAGAATTAAGTTTATATTATCCATTTTATTTCTAAATCATTATTATCTATTTATTTTCATTAAAATCATGTTGTTTATTGAATGTAATTTGTGTTGATTATCCACTCTGCCATATTGATCCTGGCATATTTACTCTTAATATCTTTTATTTCATGTAAACATTAATAAGTATTTATGATCACCCTTTATTTGAAGTACCTTATCTACAATATGAAGAAGGAAAATATGGATGCAATCATTCAACCATGACCGATTTGGGATACTTTTTTGTATGTAATATATAATATAATAATCATGTATTTATCTATTTTTATGATAAAATTATTCTGATCGATCATCTATTGTGATATACATCACATCTTATAAAATTGTAATATGGGTAACATCTTCTCTAGGTTATCATCTTTGGGGTGTTACGGTGGTATCATAGGAAGTTTATAATGTTCATAGGGAACTATATTTTAAATGAACATATCTCATAATGAATTTTGATAATCCCATTGGTTATTTTATATCATTGAAAATTATTGAGATTTTAATTTTATGGACCAATATTCATGATGACTATGATATAACTAAGTGTATTTCATTTTTTTAGTTCAATATCATAGTGGCATGAAGAGAATCAATATCATTACATAATCCATGGATTTACCTTTTGAGAATTATCATAAAAATGGTTTTGGGACTGAGTATATAATGGAAATATTTGAGTACATAACTCAATTTATGATGAATTGCCTTTATTTAATAGAATATATTATTTTCCCATGAAAATATTTACATATGTTGGACTAATTCAACAAAAATAAGGCATTTTTATTGGAAATAGAAATCCATTAGGATATTAAAATTGGAATAATTACATTGAAAGTATATTCTTTCCTTTGGGATGAAATAAAAGGATAAACGTTATTATGGAATTGTATTATATGAAGTGTTATGGTGATCAATGTTGGTGATTTATCTTCAAAAATAAATTGGGTTATGAAATATAATGTCTCTAGTGGATAAATTTTAAATTAATATACATCAATAAATATTTTACACAACAATAATGTGATGAAATATTGAGGATGTTCCACAAATTAATGGAGAAGGAATAAGAAAGTGGTGTAGGGAATGTAGATTACATTAGAAGAAAACAAATCCCTAATAGAGACTAAATAAATAATCTAGAAAATATTATAGGTCATTTTTTATGGGATTAATTATATTATACAGATTAACTTTTTTCTAGATTGTTTTTTTCATATGATGATATAGTATCAAGTGAAATGATGACATTGAAATCATTTCCATTGAGTTACAACATCATGGAAAATCAACAAAAGAAGACTTTGGATAAGAGCCCAGAAAAAATCATTGAAATAAAATAAATGTGAGGATTGTATTTTCAATATATGATAATTATGTATGGAAACATCAATGTAATTTCATAATGGAAAGATGAGTTTGTTTTAATTATCAAGGAATGTGTCATAATCCGTTTGAATACAAGTAAAAAACATAAATTAATGTTACCTCATATATTAGTTATACTGAAATTGATAATTATTCAAAAAATTATACTTAGAATAAAGGTAAACTCTATTAAAATAAGACAATATGAGATGGCATATATTATGAGATTACTATAGATAATGTTGATGGTCCCAAATATCTTGTAGTAGGTACTTTTATAACAGTATCAAATTTAACAAATAATCTTTTTAATTGTAAATCTTGTTATCCATTTATATATTCCATGTTTTCCTTGAAAATTAGATATTTCTATACCAACCTATAAATAGAGTTGACAAAAAAGACTCATATGGGAAATAAGACATCAATAAGGATGTGTGAGTGAGTTCCAATTATTTCACACAAACAAACCATATTTACAAATATGATTACAATATATATTTTAATTTTATATAATCTATGGTGTTGATTGTATTTCAAATTATATTAAAAAAATTAAAATAAATAAATGTAGAATATTATTCTAGATAGATATGTGAGATCTCTTGTTTTTAATATGGATCCCACGTCATTTAAATCATGTCTGGATCCAAACCTTGTATGTCAACCTAAAAATTTATTTGAGAAGAACACCCAAAAAACCTATGATAAAGAATTACATCTTTAGAAAAGAGAATGTAACTATTCTTCAGCAATAGATTTATTTGTTTACAAAAGAAATTCATTAAAATACACATGAAGAAGATTTGGATTATTCTACTGATCTCATCATTATTGCATTCACTATATCTACGACTCCTTAAAGGATGGCCACATAGGAATTATTAAAACCAAAACAAGAACTACCAGAGTGAAGAGATAAGGTAATTATTCATATAGTGATTCACCATATGGATCCCTTATAATTTTTTAGAACAAATACATTTATATTAGGTTATTCAATGAATATAGGGAAATCAATACCATTACAATTATTAACAAGTATCGTTTACCTTGAATTGACTACTTGTTTGATAAACTACAATTATTTTCTTTGGACGAAAATAATAAAAAATGGAATTGTATGGTATATGATAAACTACAAATACCAAAATGTTATTCAAATATTTATATTCACACAATGAATCAATAAATGAGAGTAAATGATGAGGATATTTTAAATATAGGATTTCAAATGAGTTATTAAAATTAATTATTTAAATAAATTCCATTGGGACTGATAAATTCATACTTTTCTTATAGATGTGATGAATCGATTATTCAACGATTATGTCGATAATTTCGTTTTTGTGTTAGATGATGGTATAATTATATACTATAAATGTTATTTTTATGTTTTTAAGTCATTATTAATACTCTTATATAAAATTACTTAAATATAAAAATTAGAAACATCGAATTCTGTACTCAAGAAGATTATATTTTCATCCATACTGTGTCTAAGGATGGAATAATAGTTGATCAATCAAAGACCAATGTAGTGATGTATTGGCCAATGATAATGAATATAATTGATGTAAATTGATTACATTAGTCAGTAATATAGTATTAAATAAATTATTAAAAATATTTGTTTATTAACTATCATGTTTATCAATTTTTCATATATAGTTGATAAATTCATATGGTAAGATAAACGTAAAATATTTCTTGACCGATTATTAAATAGATTGTTCAATAAAATAATATTAACATTATAATTGGGAAAGTGTAGATTTTTTGTATGTAGATAATATCATATAATGGAAATGGATGTTCCCTTTTTATATTGATAGAGCTCCTTAATATACATCAATGTATTTAATGATTCTTGATTTGAATTATCCTACACATTATCTTGAAATAGGAGTTGTAATTTTTTTTAAATATAGATCCATTACATATATGGAGAAAATTTTGAGAAAATATTTATCAAAAATTATAAAATTAAATTTCTCAATGAAATACATCAACATTATGAAAAGATTATTTCATGAATTACTCATTGAAATTGACTTCTCAATAAACTACCGTAGTGTGTATGAAAATAAGGTTGAGGATATGTTGTGTTGGAATGATCATTTAATTATTCCTAAAATCACGAATAATTAAGAAATATAGTTATTCATTTAGTTAAATATTATATGGGAATCAATATTTAATTAGAAATAACATTTATATTTCAAATAATTTTTTTAAAAAATACTTATTGGAAATGTTAAAATGGTCTCTTATTGGTGAATGGAATATTCAAATAAAAATAAAATATATAAATTATGGTAAATATATACGATAAAAATTTGGTGGTCATGTTATTAAATCTAAAATTACTAATGTGTTTCATCCATACATGATTTGAATCAATAATTATTATATATAGTTCGTAACTCAATTTTTTTATACATCATGGTTGTTCCAAAATGTATCAAAATACCAATGAAAATATATGTTGAATAATATAAAATGGGAAATGGTAGAATATGTATTAGAATACCTAGTTTTTCAATAGGTAAAGGATTAGAGAAAACATTATAAATGAACCATTCCTCATATATTTATCATATGTCTAAATGGTATGGAATTACTATAGAATCTTTTTGGATTGCAAAAAACTTAAGATACAATGATGTCATATATGTTATTTTTTATCATATTAACAATTATAGACATTTTCATGTTATTAGGGATGATATATCTCTGTGGAAAGTTTCATTAATATATATTTTATGATGTAATGAGACTTCATGGTACACCAATTTCTTTTATATATGATCATGACACACAGATGAACTCAAAATTATAGAAAGGTTTCTATAATGCTCTTAACAGTAATCTATATTTGAGAGCATCTTATAATTCAAAGAAAAAATGGAATTTCTAATAGAACAATTAATATTTTATAAAATATTTTGATGTTTCACATGAATTTTATGGTCTGTGAGATTGGAATTTACATGTTGTCAAATTTTCATATAAAAATATTTTCTATTAATATATTCTAGTGGAAGTATATGAAGAAATGTATGGGAAAAGATGTTTTACAATAACATGGTAGTATGATGTTGGTCAAAATAATAAATTTGTACTAAAAACATGTGTAGGATAAAATTTTGATAATGGGAATTATTTTGAGTCATATAGAGGTAGCTAAAATAAAGTAAAACAATATGTGCATAATTGAAGAATGTAATTATAATTGTTAGTGGGAGACCATTTTTTATTAATGGTACCATTGTATAATGGTTATATAATTTTTAGTATGAAAGGGATACAATGTCCAATGAATATTGGATATTTTTTATGTATGGAATGAATTGGTGATATGGATAATGTTTTCAAAATTACATATATCCGATCAAAATTTCAGGTTGTGTTCCATATCTATTTGTTAGGAATTAAATTTCAATCACAAAACATGTTGTTATAGAAAAGTTAATTTTTTTAAAAACTTGATATAACCTAATAAGTAATCATATACATATTTTTTACAATAAATAATATGTGTCTCAGAATTAGACATCCGTTTTTATGAATGTACATTGGAGAAATCATAAAATAGAATAGGAAAAGTAGGAAGCTTGAATGTTTTTGATGAATAAATATAAAAATTTAATCAGCATATCACATTTTCAAAATTAAATGTATTCAATTTCATAGGGTTTAAATACAATAACACCTAGTATTCAATCGTAGTGAGTAATATTTTCTTTCAAAAAAATCAATATTATAATGGAAATTTATTTATTAAAGAATGCGATTAAAATCTAAATTACTAAATTTTTTGAACTGAATTTGAATAATTTATTTTGTTTTTTAAAATAAACTAGTAATTATTAGATTATTATTATTTTTTATATTGTTGTGAAATTTTAATTTTCCTAGAATCGTGAAAATACCAATTTTACAAAACAATCATTTTACAACATTTTAATTATATAATAATAACATGGATGTTTATCAAACCTATTTTTTGGACAATAATATATTATATAATTAATATAATTCATTTAAAAATATAATTTTTATCTTATAAATGTATTTTTATAATTATGGAAATCAAAATAATGTTTTTGATTAATGAAAAACTGTTTTTATTTCATTTCGTTTAATCAATTGTTTGTAATGTTAAAATAAATTTTAATGTGGATTGAAAATAAATAAATTATTAATTAATTTAACATAATGTAAATAATTAAATTACAATCAATATTATATATTATTTTTCTCTAATTTCATTTTAAATTTACCAAGTCATTTTTCTAGAAAACAGTTTTTTTAATATATTTTGTGGGTCTCTTTTTAAAATAATTTTCTCCCACTTATAAAATTTCTAATTGATAAAATGAATACCATATTTAGAATCAATATTTATCATTTTTTTCAATTACTCTAATTTAATTTTTAGTCATTAGGGATAGTTACTGTTATAAAATAAATTCAATTACTATAGAAAGAGTTAAGATGCGCTAAAAGGGTTAAATCTATAATTATAAGTGATAAAATGATAAAAAAACATTACTAAATGAAATTTTATTGTCATATATATAACCTATATAATACCCCCTTTGAATATTTTTCTTTTTTTATTAATTATTATAGCATAATACATTAATATAATTTAATCTTTTGAAAATTTCAATGTTTTTCACCATCTCTTATAAAAAGGAACTACCTATCCAGTATTCAAAACAAATCAAGAGCATATTATTTTATAAAATAACTTATAAATAATTTCCTAACATCCCTCCCCAGGTCCATGAAGGCTTGGTTTGACCATAACACCATCCTATAAATGATTTAGAAATGCATAATGGTTTTTTCCCTAAAAATGTTGTTGTTGATACACAATAGTTTTAATTTTATTTTTACTATCACTACCTTCAATAATATCATAACTATTATAATATAATAACATAATTATCCCCCAAAGACATAAATTTTTTCATTTTTAGGGTATTACCCATTACAATCTAAATAATTATATAATATTAAATTAAAAATATCTTCCTTGCATATTTGGGAACATTTGTCTTGTGAAGATGATGTAATTAATTTTTCATGAATGCCTCTTATAGTTTGAAATAATGATAGCAAGAAATAAATATTATTATATTGATGTCATTTATCACATAATTATGACTATGTAAATATAATATATATTCTAAATTCATTCCATTCCAAACGCAGAAAATTTAAAAAACCTCCCAAGAATACGTGAAAACTAAAAACTCTATGATACAATGAAATTTATATTTCCATTACTATTATGCTTGGATGATTATAAAATTTAAAATATTATGTAAAAAATTTACCTTTTAAATTATTTAATTCTTGGATATTTTTAAAACAATGCATAACACTTTTAACCATAGACAATATACCAATGTTATTTTACAAAAAAATTACCAAACTACCAAAATTTATTGACTTATGAATGAACTATTCAATAAATTAATTTAAAATTATTATAAAAGAACTATAAAAAATTAAATATGTATTATAAAATTTATTAATATATTATTTAATGAACATAAAATCATTGTAAAATAGTAACTTACATATAATATGATATAGAGACCCTAAGTACGTGATTTCAATTAAAATCCCATTTTATTTATAGATTTTTTATATTCTTATATCCATTTCTAAATTTTATATAACTAAATTATTAATAATAATCTATTTTCTTTCCCGTTATGTATGTCTGGGTTTTTCTTTTCCATATTTCATTTCATATATTTTTTATCAGGAATCTACGTGAATGTTACATTTAATGGATATTCCTTAAAAATCATGTAATAAAGTATTCTTTATAACTCTTATACCAACAAATAAATGTTTTCATTAAAATTTTTTCAAGGATGAAATTAATATTATCTACTGATTTAATAAATTCATTATTATGGATGCTTTAATTTACATAAAAACAATATTTCATATAAATCTTCTTATTTTTTTTCTAAAAATGTTCTTTTCATATAAGATTCCATTGATGTCTGTATTTTAATATGTACCATATGAACAGATTTTCACACCAACATGAATAATCAATTTATTAAAGGTTCTATTAAATGTTCCTTTGGTTATTTTAATTTAGTAAAATTCTCATAAAATTCTAGTAATTTTTTATTTTAAATGTCATCTATCTAAAATATTAATATTATTCTAAAATATTGGAATGAATATTTATTTATTTATTTTTTTCCTTATATGTAGTTATAAGCATGTTATGATTAATGTATTGATTATATTATATGTTCTAAAATCCTTATCTTATCATATAATCTTCATATTTAATAAAATAGTGAAATTTTATGTCCTTTAATAAAAATGCATTATAACTTATTTTTATATCATTCCCCTTCTTGTGATCATGTTCCGTATCACTTCTCATTAATCATTATGAATCATTTTTATCCAAAATGCCTATATTTTTAATTCCATGGATTATTTCAAAATAATTTCTCTTACATTGATGATTTTACAACTATTTATCAATTTTTATTTTATATTATCTTATGTAATGAACACTATGTATCTTATTTCATTTACTATTGAAATTTTTATCTTTCTTATTCATGATACATTATAGAATTTTTTTTTAATAAATGGTTCTTCTAGAATAGATTTTATTTTTTATTAAAAATAAATTTAATTTATAGGGACTAAAGAAAATGGGTGTGGGCTTGTTTTATAGAACTTATCAATGTATCAGTAGGTATAATGAGAAAAAATCCTTTATTCCATATTAGATAGGTATCTGGTTTACACCTACCCATTTATTTAGAACGACATCGTGGTTTGAGATGCTTTGAAAGTTAGAGTCATATATCGTCATCATGAGACCTTGATCATGAATGTTGAAAATTACCCATTTATTTTATTACAAAATCAATCTATACTCTACAAGTTATTATATGATTATATTATTCATGGATTTTCATTGAACTCGTGTTTTTGATTGAATGCCATGTGTTTTGATTGTCCAGTCTACCTTAATTATTGTGCATTATTTATTAATGAAGTCTTACACTCTACGATAATCTTTTGAAAATTTGAGATGAAGCTTAATTTTATATTCTGACTCTATGATATAAATGAGGATATTAAGAATTATTTCAATTATTTATTATTTTTATGTTGAAATGTTTTTATATTTCGAATTTAAGATGAGAATTATATATGGATTTAATTTTCATATAATACTAAACTGATCTATCCAATGTTGTGAGATATCTTGTATCTCATACCAATTAAATTAATTAAACACCAAAATTGGGTTACTATAGTCATGGTGCTATAGTTGGATAATTATAGTCATGAATCTTAAATTGTCTTCATTCATAAGAATAAACATTATCATTATTCACAAATATTTTTCAAATTCCTTTCATAAATTCATAACTATATATCCCAAATTCATCCCATCTCAAAAGAAATGTCACTATCAGTACATTGTCCAATGTAATCATTTCCTCTTAAAAAAATTTATACATTCTTCTAACCATATTCAGTTAACCCCCTTATGAGTTAACATGTCCAATTGGTTTTTTATGTGAGAAATATATTGATAAAATTCGTCATAGTAACCAACTAATCCATGGGATCTATATATATAAATTAATTATTTCATTTTAGGTCATTATTTTAATTCAATTTTGAGTGAGGTATTAAATTATATTCCATCCTTAGTGAATATATGCACAAGAAAGGAGAGTCATTAAGATAAAATTTGTTGTTACTAAATTATCAATTTTACTCATTTCCTTTGAATATATAGAGTCTAATTCTAAAATGGATTTTATTAACTTTCAAGAATTTGGTGTATATCAATAAATCATTAATAAATGTCGAAATGATTATCAGGAAAATTTTGGAATACTCTATTTATATTATCAATTAAAATCGAGTGTTACTATGAAATCCAAAGGGAATTACTATAGACTCATAATGCCTATACCTTGGAAAGAATTAAATTATTTTAATATCATTATTTTTACTAACAATTTATTATACCCATATTGGATATCATTCTTCAAGAAATACTAATCTCCTGGGATTAGATCAAACAAGTCATTGATTTGAGGCATATGATACTTATTATTTTTAATAATGGATTTTATTTACCTATAATTGATGAACCACCTCATTGAATCGTCATTCATATTAACAAAAAGAATATTGGAACTCCAACAATAAACATTATATCAAATGAATATATTGTTAATTAAATCATATATTTGTTTCCTTGGTTCCACTAATTCTTATATGTTCATTCATTGGGGTGTATTACATATAGGTTTATCATCATGTACGAGATGAATGAAAAAATCAACATCATGATCTATATGATTTCATTGTAACGATTATGGAAATAGAAATGAAACAAATTATCGATGTATTTTTTAGAATATTATATGGATTAATTTTTTTACCAAGTTCTAATATGACGTGTCATTTCAAGGACTGTTGTTCCCTGAATAAATGTTGTAAACTTATTAAATATATTAAATAAAACTTTTGAGTTGTTTTCCAAAAAAAAGTAGAATAAACCTCAAATGTGTGACCATGTTAGGAATATTAGGGAATAATTGAGATAGGAAAATGATTTCTACAGCATTCATACCATAACCTTTTTCTGTGTGGGGAATTTATGAAAAAATCTAAATGGGTTTAAATGATTAAAAAAATAAATAAATATTTTTTTTACAAAGTAGCACATTTGTCATATACGTATATGGTTTTGATGATTTCCTTAGTGTTTTCAACTCAACCCCAAAATATCAACATAAATATTGGAGAGAATTATATTAAAATGATGACGGATTGGAACTAGATCATGGATCATTGCATCCAAAAAGTTCATTGATCTCATAAATTATTAGAATGTAGAGCCAAAATTCATGAATGATTGATCCAAAATCTAGGTAAGATGCTAGTTTTTGTTTTCCATCCCGTTTCATAGTCTGGTATTAATTTGGATCAATTCAATTAATAGATTTGATACACACATCATCATTTGATTTAAATTGATGAATTTATATTTGTTTTGTGTGTTTATTTTATCCTTTTATTTTCATTTTATATGGAAATGAATCGTGGTCGAATGAATAAAGGACAAGCCTATTTCCTCATGTTGGCTATATTTTGGATTTCTCCCTCCATTCATTGAATGTTAATCAATGAAATATGCTTTGGACCATGGTTCAACAAATACCCAGTATTTGATCATTTTGTTATTGTTCTCCAGTTCAACGGATTGATATCAGGGGTGAATTTTTTTATCACTTGAGAGATTAAAGTTAAATAAATATGTTAGAGGAACGAAAGAAAATCAGATTTTTTTGTTTTATTCTACTCAGTTTTTGATGCACAGTGATTGTTAGCTTGATGATGTGATTTCTAAGCATATTTGAGTCTAGTTTCTATCAATCGATTATATAAATTTCTGGAAAACCGTTGAAATATAGGATCCAAAAAAATAGATGGCACGAATAATTCCCAGTAATGAACATAATAAATACTTACTTGTCTATAAATTAGTGATACACACTACATGTATTCTAGGATAAAAAAATGTGCGGGACCCCTAGTTGCAGTGCTAGTGTTTTTTCTAGAGTTATATATCGCACACCATGTGTCATGGTTACACAACATGTGACACCTCCAGGATGGATAACAATCTACGTCAAAAGGTACACATTCTTGGATAAAAATACATAGCTAGTGTCCCACCATGTACTTGGACACAAACATGAACCCTTGAACACAGGCTGGAACTTAAGAAAGCCAACGTACATGGACAAGTCTATACGACACTGCAAGGTGTCGAATAACCTCAACATCTTATTTGTTCCACTCACATGCCATGAATTTTTTTGTTCAAGTTAACTACGATCATTTAACACAGTATAATGTTTGGAGATATCTAGACACACTGTGTACCCCCTATTACAGTTCTGTACCAACTCAAAGGGTGTTTATATAATGGTGTTTATTTAGACGTGACTAGTCTTCGGAGATTATGTTCCATTGGTCCATTCCAACGAGATTAAAATGTTTAATTGAATCCAGATAATAAGATTATGATACCCTCTAATGTAATAGTCCTAGATATAGTTGGTGGTTTCCCTCAATGAAAATATAGTGTGATCCTCCATTATCAATATACATTATGATTTGTTTTTTGAATCTGTGTGACCTCCATGGCTAGGGTGTTGATCCCCCATCTAGAAGGTTGTATTAGTAGGGTTCATCTTATCCTTGGTATATGGTCCCCTGCATAATATTTTGACCTATATTGGGTTTTTAGTGTCCCCCAATAGTTCTAGGAATGACCACTATTTATGTATCATGGTCTTCAGAGAATAGTGATATTTAATTTGTGGGTCCTAATTATCTAGAAATCTTAACGAGTGATTCCAGTTTTAGAATGGCTCATGGAGTTTATTCTATGAGAACATTATTTTCATTGAGGTAAATCATGTTACTATTAGTTGGATGTGACTAACTAGTGCGGTGGTTTATTTTCTATGTATATCTAGGTTTTTTCTTCTATAAATTGATTTCTATATCCTTTCATTGAGAAAAATATAAATGAATATTTATATTTAATATTTTGGGGGTTTTATGGGTATCATTATTCTCACCGATGCAATGGATCTTCCCACACTTGTCATGTTTGATGCAAACAATGGCCCTCCATGAAGGTGTCCTCATAGGAAAAGAATTTAGTGGATCTTATTAGGATCCATCCCAACTAAGGTATTTTCTAGGAGGATGAATTTGTTCTTAGTTGTATCCCTTGGAGTATCTTGGACACTTTTATTAATAACTGGTATTGTATTTGGAATCATTTCACTTTTTGTTATTTACTATAAAATTGTAGTTGTGTGATAATTTATATATTCATGATTTTTTTTCATTATTTTACATTTCATAATTTTTTGGTCTTGGAGATGTGTTCATGTATACAACCACATTAGACTAATGCCTCTAATTTGTTGGATTTTACTACTAGTTTTTTCATTTTATCCCCCATCTTATGGTAGGAGTTCATGGGGTATTAATAAGTTAGACCCATGTGGGTCGGGTGATGAATGAGTGGTATCATTGCAGTATGTTATACCATAGTACTGGATTCTGCGAGACTGGTTTGGGGAAGCATTGTTTAATATCTTGAGTTCAACTTTCTGGCCATAGTCACTACTATCGGTATCATAGCCGACATATCTGTACCCATTGACTTTGATCACCTACCATTCTACGTCATACATTTTAATATTGGGTGTAGGGGAAATGTTTTATTATATGCATCATATAAGAATGGGTGGTATTTTCCATGACTTTCTTAGTCCAACTCCAAATATATACTAATTGAACCAGGGTATATATTGTATTATTTCAGGATTCATCCATGTAGCCAGTCAATCAGGAATCAACTATGTGATAATGAGGATGATTTATTGAGTGGATTAAAATCAGTATACGTGAATTATCAAGAGAAAATTTCTCATTGGGGGGGGGGGGTTACCAATAATATCACCACTCGTTGAGAAAAATCTATCACTAGGTGTGACAGTAGAGTATGTACAAAGGAAGAGTGTGATAAAGAAGTTCAAAAGATAGAAAAATCTTAGGTTAAGGGGAGATCCATACCCTCTAGTTACATGAGAACTTGAAAGAGGTACTTACTCACGTTTTTAACATATGGATAAAACTAGAAAATTATATAGTGGTCCTCTCAGTGAGCCTTCCTCAAGTATCTGTTGGATGATGGTCATGTTGAAGGAATCTTTCCCACAACCAGATGAATCTATCATGGTATGACTTTCATATTATCTTTAGGGAGTATTAATATTTGACCACATTGTGTTCAATGTACACAAAATAGATTTATCATCTTTAAAAAGGAATTTCAACTGTTTCGGAGTACTCGTTGACATTTACTAATCAACCAATTTACTTTATATATATGACGTGAAATTTATTCATCAAAGCATGAAAAATATATTAGGGATTATATCATGATATTAGGGCTTCCATGATATCTGTTTTCCTTCCCACCTATGGAGGGGTGCTTTTGTGGGTCTTAGTATTGGAGTGTTTTCTAGAAGAGATGGTGACAATAGTGGGTGATGGTAGTGGGAACCGAGGATTTGAGACTTCAGAAGAATAAAGATAATGATAGTAACATGAATCCAATGGTTTAAAATGAATTTGGAGTCTATCAAATTTCACATATTCAGTATTATTGTTCTCTCTGAATGGATAGAATCATGTGAGGGAGAGATGGTGTTTCTCCTGTGATGATTAGGATAATATATCTCAAAATTTGTTGAACAATCGTAAAGCTGATTGAAAAATGGTTGGGGATTCAACATGATAGAGATATAAGCTGGACTAGGGTGGTTTACATGGTAGTGGAGAAGTAAAATGATCTGAAAGAGAACTAGGAGATGGACATATGTCTAACCTATTACAATTACCACCCCTAGGTGGTCCATGCTAGTCTTAGAGAGCTTCTTGTTAGGGATGATGCCAATTGAAGACTATAGAGGACTATGACCCCGAGGCTCTAGTGATGTTATGATATATTATCTATATATATTTTACTTTACATTCTATTCTCTTTGATGTAGGTGTGAATCATTACTCTGTTTACACTTATCTATTTTGAGACAGAGATATTCTCTTTGAGCATTTAGATTGACCCTTATGGTCGGAGAATCTGATAGGTCGTCACACATTGATTTCAAAATTGTTCTATCAATGTGAACTAATTATTGGATGTAAGAGTTTTTTATTTGATATATTTTTAGTATAAATGAGGAAATATGGAATCATCTCAGGTATGGACTATCTATCCACATTTTGTTCCTAGATTGAGTATTTTAGCCAGAGGATGCTGTGTGTAACCTACGATGGGATGAGGGTTAACTTTTTGGTTGAAAAGTAAACATTCATAGAGTAGTAAGGTATCACACATTGGATTGTTAAGACAATTACTCCATAGTTGCCTATTATGACTCTTGTACTATTGGATTCTATGGGATACTAGTTTCTTATGGTTGTGACGAAGTCGGTTGAACTATTTATAGAGTATATACCAGATTTTCCTCCCTATCATTTGATAGAAATATGAATTTGAATAAACCCTTGTATGGTTATGATATCAACACCCTAATATCAAATGGACACCAATGTGATTCAGTAGATGAGTTTCAATTTAGATGACATATGGGAGATGGGATTAGTGAGACCCATTGTTTCTATTTTATGATTCCCAATGTTGCTCACCAAGAATGTATTTGTGTCCTTGAGGATTTATGTGGAATATCAGCACTTGAACTATAAGTCCATGAAATTTAAGTTTCCTATACCAAAGATCAATGAACAATATTGGTAGTTCATATAGGAATAATGGTTCTTGATGATTGACCTCTGATCAGACTATAACAAACTATGAGTACGAGATGAGGATATGCCAATGATCAAATTCAGATGACTCTGCGGTTACTATGAGTACTCGGTGATTCCAGTTGGTGTTATGAACACCCCATAAATTTTCATTGAACTCATTAAGCATTTATTTCATCCCATCCTAAACTTGTTCATAGTGCTCTTCACTGATGATATCATAATGTACACTACATTTGAGGAGGAGCACACAAGATACTTGAGGAATGTTGTAACATCCCAGGTAAATAAAGAATAAGACATATTTAATGGTTACTAATATTTTTTAATTAAATAATAATTTTACTTTAAAGGGGTTTCTATGTTAGATAGCGTACTAGAGACACAACAATAGGTTTCTTTGAAATCTTACGTTGCATACTAATAATATAATATTATTATTTTAAATTATAGTTAACTCCTAGATTTTCTTTTGTCGTGAATGAAAAAAACTAACTACAATATGATTATACATGTTTTTTAAATGTATTTACATTTATCCAATAAAAGATTGAGGCTTAATTTTTGAATAAATCTTATTTTAATCATAATTTACATTAATAGTTTGATTTACCGCCTATTAATAGAGAAACATCTTTAAATATAGTTTTGTTCAATTTAATACAATATATTTTACCAAATGATATCCTTCTTTATAATGGATTGATCAAAATTTACTTTGTGTAAATTTTTGGAAGTTTTCTGATAAAGTTCATTTTTTAATGAATAGTGAAAAATATTGTATTTTAATTCAAAATTGTGGGTTAATATAATTTATTTATATGGTTATATTATATTTTTAATTTGTTTTAAAGTTTTATTTTAATATGTTTTTACCATTTAATCCAATTTTTTTCATTGGAATTAATTTCACTTTGAAATTGAATATAAACAAGTGTCAATATTTTGATAGTTATTATTTCTTAAAACATGCTAATTGTTTTAACAATAGGAATTAATTTTAAATTAATTAATGAAACTTCTATGTTTTTAATTTGGTAAAAAATGAATCCTTTTTGAATTCAGAATATCAAATATAGCTTAGGCGGAATTTTTGGTATTTTTTTGAAAAACATCATATTTTGATGAATAGTGATACCGCTTAGTATTATTCAAAAAACTGACTTTTCCATTTAAATGAAATTTTACCACTTCAATAAATTGAATTTCAAAAATCCGACATACATGATTGATACTAGTAAAAAAATGTGGTCCAATAAGCTGAATGTAATTTTTATTGAATAGTAACTTTTGATTTTTATTAACCAAGGTTAAATGTAAATAGTGAAATTGAAGGAAATAATATAATATAATAATGAAATATTACCTTAAAACTTGTTGAAACCTTATTGGATGAGTCATTTATGACCATTTTCATATTTGGGTCGATTTTGGGACCCCATTGAGCCACTTGGAAGTGATAATGATGCTTTAGATTAATTAATTTAATGTAATGGAAAAAATGACACAAACATATATCTTTAAGTAAATTAATTTTAATATAGGGTAATATAAGTTATATTTTAAACTATAATTATTATTTAGAAAGATAAATAAATTTCCTATATCATGGTGTTTTTTTATAATTTTTAGACATCAAATAAAAAAATTATTAATGACACAATAATGATGTACTATTTACCTCATTAATAAATGATTTAAATAAATACGATTATAATGATTAAAATAATATCCCAAACTAGTCCATTTACAATTGGATGATTTTATTTCTACCATGAATCATATTATCTTCGGCTTGAATGAATTTTGGACCTTTGGAAACCAAAGATAAGTATATAATAAAGTAATGTTTTCACACTTTCCTAAAGAGCCCCTCCATTCACTTATAAAAGAAGACCACTTCTAACCAATTCCTCACACCTTTCAAGCCATTGGATCATCCAAACTCTACCCGATTGGGCTCCATACATCCCTCTCCTCATCATAGAAGCCTTACCTTAAGCAGATGTAACTTCAAGAAATCCTTTTGGTTCAAACCAAAGGAGGATACCTGAATTAAAGGTAACAGTTTCTCTTAAATTATTTTATTTTAATTTACTTCTCCAACACCTAAACTCTTTTTATTCATGTATTTTGTAACAACACTAGTATCAAAAATATACTATGATGTTGTTTTTATAATTATTTTAACTACACTTACACACACCTCCACTTAATGGGCGAAGAACATAATGTTTCTATGGAAGGAAAGGAAACGCCTCATGAAAGGATGATTGTTCAATTATCTCTGACCACCTATCATGGTGGCCATTATGATGGAACTATATTTATATTTGATATATATTATGTTTATGTTTTCTATATACTTCTATATTTTCCATTTATAAAATTCTTTTGTGGTTTCCATTGTGGGTAAATGCGATAATCTAAATTGATAAAATGTGGACAATCGCCCCCTCAAAGTGATATGACACGTTAATGCCTTATGTGGGACATATAATGGATGGAGTTAAAAATATTATATATGATATTATGCTGGTATTATAATATGACTATGCATCATTATTTTTTTATTCCATTAAAATAATAAATAGAAATGGAAGTATCATTCATGTGTACGTACGGCTTACCATCTCCATGGACGGTGCTTTTCATTTCTTACCTCTAAATGTTATGTACTATTATAAATACATGTATATACTGGATATATATGATATATATGATATCTGAATCATTAATATCATTTTAATGATAATGGATATCTTACCAAATTATCAACATGTAATTATAAGGTGCTCATTTTTTACTCAAGTACCAAATATCGACAAAATGACCATTATTAACATAAATGACTATATAATGTTTATAACTTGGTAATAACTGATATAAGGGAAATAATAAACTTGAAAATGGTTCTGAAGCAAGTATAAATTAAATTTAGTTTATTATTCAGGAAGATAAAGAATGAAGGGGTCAAGTCAGACATGAGGTAAGGGACTTCGTCTCAATCTATGTTTATTGAGGCATATTTTGTTTTAATACTGCACCGAATAAACAATCTCGGATAAAAATGATATTGATAAATTATCCCGTACCTGGTTTGAAATGTTTTCTTCGGAATGTCTTCCTTCTTCACACACAACTGTAACGCCCCGACCCCAGTTACACAGTGTTGGTGCATTATTACATAACATTGGCATGATCACCAGAAAGATCAAATCTTGAATGACCGATTGGTTTAGTATCCTTGGAAACACTAGATATATTAATAAAGTTTTACATTACATCAATATGTGAAAAGCTACAACAATATATTGTCTCCATATTCCACACTCATGTCCCCACATACTATCCCTGCAGGTCATTCATAAATTACATCTTCACATCATGAAAAAAATAAAACATTGAAAAGAGGTGAACTTAAATGCCCAGTAAGGATAAAAATATAGCAGAAACTTTCATAAATAAGAATAACAATTTAAGTCAATGTATAACTAAAATAAAAGCCTTTTAAACATTAACTTCAACATAGTATGGAAAAAGTAAAATGAAATAATGCCATTTACTTATTCACATGGATATTCTACTAATCGAATAATCACATGAAATATCAATAACCACTTTAATAATGATGGAATGCATAATTCCACACTATCATAACCACATAGTCAAGGCCTTGTGCCATGACTAAAAATAATATTTTGTCAAGGCATTGTGCCAAGACACTAGTTTGTCTTATGGGACCTACGGATTCATCGAGGAGCTATAGCGGGCTTCACCCGTCACTTACTAAGTCCAATGCATTCCCATATGAAAAGGATTAAACATAACATAAACATTCGTATTAAAACTAGCATACAAAATGTCAACACTTTCTCTATAAACTATGAATGGTATAAAAATAACACATCCACAGTAAAACATACCACAAAACATTCAACACAATACAAAAGTTTTGTATCATAATAAATCAGCATAAAATAAGCATAAAATCCATCAAAAAATATTGAAATAGATAAAATGAAAAAAAAATTAGAGAAATATCACTTTTCTCGAAATTATTGAAAAGTCACACATTTATTAATGAAGTAATTTAAAAGATATTTTTGAATAAAAGTGTCCCATACAACTTTGAAACTTTTGAAAAGATATATCATTTCAAAACCTTCATGTCCACATATATAAATCCTTAATATCATTTTGAAAACATGGACAGTAATTAAAAATATTTAGAAAGTCAAATCTTTAAAACATTTAAAATTATGATCTTGATAAAGATACCTTTCAAAAATTCTTAGAATATTCATTTTGAAATAATTTGAAAGTAACATAATTATAAAATAAAACATTTAATTTTAAAATATTCTTATAATCTTGTAAGGGAAGATTTGGTGATTTTATAACAGCGATAAATAGTCGCACTCGCCGTATAAGTTAAAAAAAGACATTCTTACCTTAAATTTGTCGAAAAGGTTAAAAGTGCCTTGTTTGGAAAATGATGGAAGGATTACTTTCAAAACACATAAGGGTATAAATTAATTTAACCCATTGTCTAGTAAATAGTAAAAATGTTTTTAAATACATTTTTAATGAACATGGATGTGGATGATAAAGAGATCCCAGTAGATAATTACGTATAAACAACCTCAGCTAATGAATATATTGTGAAATAAACCATTACCAATTTGGTAACATACGAAACATAAAACCCATGAAAGAGGTATCATATAATGAATATGTAAATACACAAAAATTAAAGTGTATTACACAAAGAATATAATTATGGGCAGTACATACACCACACAAAAGGTAATGGTGGCAATATGGATGAATCTCATAGGAATAAAGAGTGAGATAAAACCCCTTACCTTGTACTTTTTTTTGGTTGGCGTAGGTTAACCTATTGTATAATGGTGAAATAATTGTTATTAAATTATACAAGAATCATATACATTAATATGATATCATATATGATCTTTTAACATTGATATGTAAATAATATCTTAGTATTATCGTTGTTTCGGGTGTTAACTTACTCGTTTTCTTTTATATGTTTTATTTCGTAAGCCATGTTTGTAATGGATATGTTGTATCATAATCATATCCAGAATTATATCAAGTCCTTAGATACTGTTATTAATCTTAAAATGAGAATTATACTTGAACGGATGTGATGGAGAATGAATCTCATCGCGTTCGTGGAGACGGTAGTACGTACGTACGCACGGGCGACAATATCATTATTTTGATAGTAAAATAATATATAATTGGATAGTATATCATATATAAAGAATCATTATCATTTATATTTATTATTTACATGAGTTACACATCATTATTATACCCATCCAAATAATAATGTATTGAATAACAATTACACCACGACGTGAAGACGGTTAGTCGTACGTACGCAGGTATGGTGACATGTTATTAAAAAGGTGGATAGAATACTGATTATGGTTGTACCATTTTTATAATAATATTAATGTATATAGGAGATACTGGATTAATTATTTTAGAATGGGAAAAACTAAGAAAAAAGAATTTGGAGAAGAAATGAATTTGAAAACGGGTGGTGAAATCATTACATCTTCTACGGGTTCTTCCTTTTTATTTGATCAAAAGGGAACTTTAGATTGGCTTTCTGATCAAAATAAGGCCTCTAGGTTGTATTGAGGGAAGTTTAGAGAGTATTAGGGAAGGTTTTGGCCGATCAAAAAGGCTTTGAAGGTGTGAAATAATGAGAAGGGTGAGTGCCCTTTTATAAGAGGGGTGAGGGGAACCTTTGGAAAAGCTAGAAATATTAATTTATAATAAATTCATATTCTTTTTCTAATGGCTCAAAAGTTTATAATTTGACATTTAAGGTTGGTATGGGTCGAAAACCACTCAAACAATAGAATTTAGACAAGTTTGGGTCATCATATTAACCTTATCTTTAAGTATTAACTCTTAGTTAATTAGTTTTACTTTTACAATGTCTCTTTGTATTTTTATATTATATGGTTAATAAACCTACAATATACAACCAAGAGACCTCAAAGTGGTCCATTAATTATTCACCTATCATGATATAAGTCTTTTGGACTATCTTTATATTTTTAGGAATTTTATATCAATTAATAATATAATATTTGTTTTAAAAAATCTTTTATGACAATTTTAACACTATTCAATAATTGATTTTTTAAAAAATCATAAAAAAATGATTACTTCAAATAAAGTTAATTAAATCAATCCTACCATGTCATTGTAACCTAGAAAATTAGTTTAATTCATAAAAAGTCTCAAATTATATTTATTTGTGTATTTATAATATCAATTATTTTAATTTTTCACTATTATGGTAATTACTACATCATCACTGTGTCATAAATAAATTAAATTATTTAATGTCTAAAAATTATAAATAAAATATGATTATGTAGGAAATCTTTTTATCTTTATAATGAATATTTATAGTCGAAACTGCAACATATATAACCCTTTGTAAAAATTGTTTTTCTATAAGATATATGCTTATGTCATTTTTGTACTTATTTTAACTTAATTAAAATAAAGTGTCCCTATCACCTACAAGTGGCTCAATGGGGTACCAAAACCAACCCAAAGATGCCCATGGTCGGACATGTATCCACAAATAAGGTTAGGACACGTTTTAGGGAAATTTAGTATTATTATAATATTATTTTTAACCCTTATTTACCGGATTTACCCTTAACCATGGTAAATAAAATATTTACCGAAATAATTATTCAAAATGTATAAAAATAAATGTTACCTATTTACCCAATATGAAAATCCTGATTCCAAATATGTAATTCATTTTTCCAAATTCAAAACACAGAAGTGGTAGAAATTAATTTAAAATTAATTCCCGTTGTTAAAACAAAAAGCGTGTTTTTAAGAGCTAATAACTATCAAAAGATTGACACATGTTTATGTCCCGTTTAATTGTAAAATTATGTACAATGACTGAAATTATATTAAATGGTAAATATTTATTCTCAATATACTTGAAAACCACAAAAATTCATAATTTATCAATATAAATTATTTCGATTAAAAAAGTTGTATTTAATTAAAATTTAGTAATTTTCACTATTCATCAAAATATAAGTGTTATCCGAAAAGTTCCAAAATTTCACCCTAGGCTAAATTTGATATTCTGAATCCAAAAATGAAGTCCATTTTGAAATATTAAATATATATAATATCAAAAATTAGGTATTACTATTCATAACGGCTAGTTTGATTGGTTGTGGTGTGTGTTAGAACTCGAAGTTGGGTACAACACACGCTACTGTATTATTCAAAGAGTAGCATACTTTGGAAGCTTGGGGTGTTACATTGTAAATTTTTATATGTCCCCATTCTAAAGAATAAATTTATTTAGTCAAATTGAATGTATAAATGTTCAAAATATTGTATTTAAAACGGGTTCACTATTAAAGTTGGTAAAAATACATCTTTTATCTAAAAAAAGAATTTGTTCTTACATTATGTCAAAGAAACTAATAATATGGATTCTAAAATTATAACTATTATATAAGGGTAAAAATTTAGTAAATACTATTCATAGCCTCTTTTAATGGCTTTTTTGGTAAGTCATAGTGCGCTTGAACTCTGTGTTGCGTGTAGTGCAAGTAATTGAATTATTTTCAAGAAATAACACACTATGGAATATTGGGGTGTTACATTCTCCCCTCCTTAAATAAATTGCGTCCTCGCAATTTGAAATTGTTCTTTGAAAATAAAAGGTTGAAAATAGAAAATATCTTTGTGGTAAAACCCACATCGGAAATTGGGTTACTAAAATTTAGTCTTAATATGGGGAAAATAGAAATGAAAGGGTCACCACCAAATTTTGATCTCAATTAGGAGAACATTGCTGGAAATTAGAAAGATATAATTGGAGGAAAAACGTAAATATTTATATGTAGTGATTGAGGTCATCAATCACAAACAAGTGTAAAATTGAGGTCCTTAAATTAATCAATCTCTGATGATTTAAAATACCATCAGTTCAACAAATCATAGGTTATTAGGATAACAAATTTTTGGTTTTAGGATTCCTTAAATATAGTATAAGAATTAATTTCTTTATAGAATAATAGAAGAAGAAGAAAATATTCTTGACATGTAGAGTTACATCCTTTAACTAATTTCTACCACAGACTCATCTTTCACTCTATAAGATAATAGAACTTAAAAATAATATTCTATTTATCCTATTCATATGGGGTTAAAAATGAATTTATAATTCATCTAGCAGAACCATTAAAAAATGACATTATTCAATCCAAGACATCACGTGGGTCAGTGGTAGGTGATACACCCTTGTCGCCCTTCGGTTGTGGGTTCAAGTCTCACGGCCTTGCCGGACGCGACGGGTTGCCGCCTGACCTCAAGGTTGTCCTTTTATAGGGATCCAAAATAATCCAAACTCTGCCGCTTCAGCGGTGGCATAGTGGTGCAGGGTCGAGGGCCATAAAAACGGTGTTCGGTGAGGTCCGGGGTTCGATTCCTGGGAGCCCCGCTCTTGGGGGAATTTCCGCCTCCCATGTACCACTCGTCTTGCCGGGTCACCCGGTGTCTCACCGGGTGGGCAGAATGGGCGCACTTCACCTAGCTGACAGATTGTTGTGATGAACCATCGTTGATCGAGGTGTTACCCCTTGGGACGCAATGTCATCTCGGCTGACAACGGCTCCTCCCCGGATGATCTCTTCGTGGGGAGGGGGGGTTCTTGAGTGTGGAGGGTTCAAAAAGGCCACTCTCGGGAATTCCCTATTAAAAAACAAAATAATCCAAACTAGAACTATCCAAAATACTTCAGTCCAAAGTTTATAAGGAAGGTAAACACAATAGAGATCCTTTTTTCGCATAATAACATGTGAACAACTTCATCATGTATTCTTTTAAAACACTGCAACATCCTGAATTACCATAAAACCTTATTGATTACATTCCTGATCCCTTATTCCTTAAAGAATAATAGATATACTCCTTCAATCAAACAATGTTTTAAACCCCAACAATGAAGGAATATACAAATCATTAATCAGTTTCAAGGTAGTCAAGAATATCCAAAATAATTTATCCAAATCAATCATGTATTATTCCAAAATCACTACCTCGGTATTAGAACTATATTATGGTTTATCATTATCTCAACCATGTATTTTCCAAAAATTTATCATGCTATTGAGTCACTTTTCTTTGTTCCACACAATCTCAATTACTTAATGAAATAGTAATTCAGTACAATCCTTATATACTCCTTAATTATTATAACAAGTACATTGTTGATACAACACTCAAATGACATAATCAACATAAGAACTCTAATCATTCCACTTCATCTGTGGTAGTATCATAACATGATTATTATCCAACAGCATCATTTTCGGCACAGTCTGATGACCAGTACATAGGTTCGCGTAGTGTCCATCCTCTTTGCCAATGTAACATTGTACATTTGAAACCATTTTCTTACCCTTGCAGTCACGTACATTGTTCCCTTTTCCTCCACACTTATAACAAACCCTCATTACTTTAAGGCAAGTTCTAGGGTGTTTCTTTCCATAGTTATCACATATGGCAAAATTCTTCTTTTCCCTCTTCCCTTTATCCATCTTTCTCTCTTCCATCCTTTTCTTCTCTTGCTTCCCTTCAAATCCATAGGACTCAGTAAACTCTTTACTTATCTTATCAACACAAGATATTATTTTTTTATATGATGATAATACATGGGAGACTATTTCTCTTATAAATTCTGGATTAACACCATGAAATATATGATCCATCTATCTCTTTGGATCATGTGTATTGCTGGAATTCTCATTCCTTCTACTGGGCGCTATTTCTAAACAATGGCATACACAAGATTATTTTATAAATAACAATACAAAATCCCAAACCTGTAAAACACATAACATAAATTAAATAGTTTATGGATATAATCCATAATCATAAAAATGTCTCCTTTGAGGAAGTATATACTCATAAACCCTTCATAATGGTTTGTAATGAAAATGAGAATTATCTTATTCATATCCCCCGTGAGTCTCATAACCAATAGTGTAGAAAAGCCCATTATCGTGCACCAGTTCTCGTTCGAGTCCACCTCAAAGCAGTGATTTCGGGTTTTACCCCTAGGTACATTTGTGCTAGAGCCACCTCTACCTGCTCGTATCTAGATAGGGATGTATTGCTCGGAAAACTCAACAAATCTCTACAACACCAAAATTTTATGAAGTTCTTCTATACTAAAACTCAAAGTCTATCTTAAATATATGTGCTCTAATCAGAGTTTATCTAAATCTAGCATCCATGGTTTGTACTAAACTTCCTCTGAAACCAACTGTAACGCCTCGACCCCAGTTACCCAGAGTCTGTGCATTATTACATAACATTGGCATGATCACGAGAAAGATCAAATCTCAAAAGACCGATTGGTTTAGTAGCCTTGGAAACACTATATATATTCATAATATTTTACATTACATCAATAAGTAAAAAGCTACAATAATATATTGTCTCCATATTCCACACTCATATCCCCACATACTATCCCTGCAGGTTATTCATAAATAACTTCTTCACATCCTGGGGAAAATAAAACATAGAAAAGGGGTGAGCTCAAATTCCGAGTAAGGATAACAATATAGCGGAAA
Source organism: Viscum album (assembly GCA_963277665.1). NCBI lineage: Eukaryota > Viridiplantae > Streptophyta > Magnoliopsida > Santalales > Viscaceae > Viscum > Viscum album. Next base: position 300,549,086 of record OY728136.1, read on the forward strand.
AATTCATAAATAAGAATAAAAATTTAAGGAAATGTATAACTAAAAAAATCCTTTTAAACTTGAATTTCAATATAGTATGGAAAAAGTAAAATGAAATAATGCCATTTACTTATTCACATGAATATTATACTAATCGAATAATCACATGCAATATCAATAACCACATTAATAATGATGGAATGCATAATGCCATATTATCATAACCACATATCCAAGGCCTCGTGCCAAGGTAAGAAATAAGATTTTGTTAAGGCCTTGTGCCAAGATAATAGTTTGTCTCATGAGACCTATCGATGAATCGAGGATCTATAGCGGGCTCCACCCATTACTTACTAAGTCCAATGCATTCCCGTATTAAAATGTTTAAACATACATAAACATTCGTATTAAAACTAGCATACGAAATGTCAATACATTCTCTGTATACTATGAATGGTATAAAAATAACACATCCACAGTAAAACATATCCCCAAACCTTCAATACAATACAAAAGTTTTGTATCATACTAAATCAACTTTAAATAAGCTTAAAATCCATCAAAGGATATTTACATAGATGAAATCAAAACAATTTGAGAGAAATATCTCTTTTCCCGAAATTATTGAAAAGTCACACATTTAAAAAGGAGGTAATTTAAAAGTGATTTTTGAATCAAAGTGTCCCATACATCTTTGTAACTTTGGAAAAGAAATATCATTTAAAAACCTTCATGTTCATATAAATAGATCCTTAAAATCATTTTGAATACATGGACATTAATTAAAACGATTTATAAAGATAAATCATTAAAAAATTTAAAATTATGATCTTCATAAAGAGTACCTTTCACAAATTCATAAAATATTCATTTTGAAATCATTTAAAAGTCACATAATTATAAAATAAAACATTTATTTTTAAAATATTCTTATAATCTTGTAAAGGAATATTTGAAGATTTTATAACGGCGATAAATAGCCGCACCCACCGTATAAGTTAAAAAAAGTCATTCTTACCTTAAATTTGTCGAAAAGGTTAAAAGTGCCTTGTTTGGAAAACGAAGGAAAGATTCCATTCAAAAAAATTAGGGTATAAATGACATTAACCCATTTTCTAGTTAATAGTAAACATGTTTTTAAATACATTTTTAATGAACATGGATGTTTATGATAAAGAGATCCCAGTAGATAATTACGTATAACCAACCTCGGATAATGAAGAGATTGTGAAATAAACCCTTACCAATTTGGTAACTTACGAAAAATACAACCCATGAAAGAGGTATCATACAATGAATATGTAAATACACATAAATTAATGTGTATTACACAATGAATATAATTATGGGCAGTACATACACCACACAAAAGGTAATGGTGGCAATATGACATGAATCTCATGGGAATAAGGAGTGAGATGAAAACCCATTACCTTGTACTTTTATTTGGTTGGGGTAGGTTAATGTCCAGTATAATGGTGAAATAATTGTTATTAAATTATACAAGAATCATATACATTAATATGATATCATATATGATCTTTTAATATTGATTTGTTAATAATATCTTAGTATTATCATTGTTTCAGGTGTTAACTTACTCGTTTTCTTTTACATGTTTTATTACGTAATCCATGTTTGTAATGGATAGGTTGTATATTAATTATATACAGAATGATATCAAGTCCTTATATACTATTATTAATCATCAAATGAGAATTATACTTGAATGGATACGTTGGAGAATGAATCTCATCGCGTTCGTGGAGACAGTAGTCTGTACGTACGCCCAAATGACAATATCATTCTTTTGATAGTAAAATAATATATAATTGGATGGTATATCATATACACTGAATCTTTATCATGTTATATTTATTATTTACATGATTTACACATCATTATTATACCAATCCAAATAATAATTTATCGAATAACAATTACATCAAGACGTGGAGACGGTAAGCCGTACATACGCACGTATGGTGACATGTTATTCAAAGGGAGGATAGAATACTAAATATTTTTGTACCATATTTATAATAATATTACTATATATAGTAGATACTGGATTAATTTTTTCAGAATGGGAAAAACAAAGAAAGAAGAAGATGAAGAAGAAATGAATTTGAAAAAGGGTGGTGAAAACATTACCTCTTCTTCGGGTTCTTCCTTTTGATTTGATCAAAATGGATCTTTAGGTTGGATTTATGATCAAAATAATGCCTCTAGGTTGTAGTGAGGGAAGTTGAGAGAGTATTAGGGCAGGGGTTGGTTGAACCAAAAGGCTTTGATGGTGTGAAGTAATGAGAAGGGGGAGTGCCCTTTTATAAGAAGGGTGAGGGGAACCTTTGGAAAAACTAGAAATATTAATTTATAATAAATTCACATTAGGTTTCAAATGGATCCAAAGATTATTATTTAAAATTTAAGGTGGGTATGGTTCTGAAACCACTCATCCAATAGAATTTATACAGGTTTTGGGCATTATATTAACCGTATCTTTAAGTATTAACTCTTAGTTATTTATTTTCACTTTTATAATGTCTCTTTGTATTTTTAAATTATATGGTTAATAAACATACCATATACATCCAAGAGATCCCCAAGTGGACCATTAATGATTCAAATATCATGATATATGTCTCTTGGCCGATCCTTAGATTATTAGGAATTTAATATCAATTAATAATATAATATTTTTTTAAAAAACTCTTTTATGTCAATTTTGACACTATTCAATATTTGATTTTTTTAAAAGTCATAACATAATGATTACATAGAAAAACGTTAATTAAATCAATCCTAACATGTCATATTAACCTATAAAAGTTGTTTAATTTCTAAAAAGTCTCAAATTATATTTATTTGGGTATTTATAATATCAGTTATTTTAATTTTTCACTATTATGGTAATTACTGCATCATCATTGTGTCATAAATAAAATACATTATTTAATGTCTAAAAATTATAAATAAAATATTATTATGTAGTAAATTGTTTTATCTTTATAATTAATATTTATAGTCGAAAATAAAACATATATAAGCCTTTGTAAAAATTTATTTGCTAAAAGATATATGCTTATGTCATTTTTGTACTTATTTTAACTTAATTAAAATAAAGTGTCTCTATCAGCTAAAAGTGGCTCCATGGGGACCCCAAATCGACCCAAAGATGCCCATGGTTGGACATGTATCCACCAATAATAATAGGACACGTTTTATGGTAATTTAGTATTATTATAATATTATTTTTTAACCCTTATTTACCGGATTTAACCTTTACCATGGTAAATTAAATATTTACCGAAGTAATTATTCAAAATGTATAAAAATAAAAGTTACCTATTTACACAATATGAATATCCTGATTCCAAATATTGAATCCATTTTTCTAAATTCAAAACACATAACTGGCAGAAGATAATTTAAAATTAATATCCGTTGTTAAAACAAAAAGCGTGTTTTTAAGAGATAATAAATATCAAAAGATTGACACGTGTTTATGTCCTGTTTAATTGTAAAATTATGTACAATGACTGAAATTATATTAAATGGTAAAAATATATTCTAAATATACTTTAAAACCACTCAAATTCATAATTTATCTATATAAATAATTTTTGTTAAAAATGTTGTTTTTAATTAAAATTTAGTAATTTTCACTATTCATCAAAATATAAGTGTTATCCGAAAAGTTATAAAATTTCACCCTAGGATAAATTAGATATTCTGAATCCAAAAATGACGTCCATTTAGAAATATAAAATATATATAATTTCAAAAATTAGATATTACTATTCATAACGGCTAGTTTGATTGGTTGTAGTGTGTGTTAGAACTCAAAGTTGCGTACAACACACGCTACTATATTATTCAAAGAGAAGAATATCGTGGAAGTTTGGGGTGTTACATTGTAAATTTTTTTATGTCCCCATTCTAAAAAATAATTTTTTTAGTCAAATTGAATATATAAAAGTTAAAAATATTGGATTTAAAAATGGTTCACTATTAAAGTTGGTAAAAAATCTTCTTTTATCTAAAAAAAGAATTTGTTCTTACATTATGTCTAAGAAACTAGTAATATGGATTCTAAAATTATAAGTATTATATAAGGTTCAAAATTTAGTTAATATTATTCATAACCTCTTTTGAACGACTTTTTTGGTAAGTCATAGTGCCCTTGAACTCGGTGTTGCGTGTAGTGGAAGTTATTGAATTATTTTTGAAGAAATAATACACTATGCAATCTTGGGAAACCTCCCTCTGATACCAACTGTAACAGCCCGACCCCAGTTACCCAGAGTCGGTGCATTATTACATAACATTGGAATGATCACGAGAAAGACCAAATCTCGAAAGACCGGATGGTTTAGTAGCCTTGGAAACAGTAGTTATATTCAAAAAGTTTTGCATTACATCAATAAGTGAAAAGCTACAACAATATATTGTCTCTATATTCCACACTCATATCCCCACATACTATCCCTACAGTTCATTCATAAATTACTTCATCACATCCTAGGAAAAATAAAACATAGAAAAGGGGTGAGCTCAAATGCCTTGTTAGGATAACAATATAGCGGAATCTTTCATAAATAAGAATAAAAATTTAAGGCAATGTATAACTAATCAAAAGCCTTTTAAATTTGAACTTCAACATAGTATGGAAAAGGTAAAATTAAATAATGCCATTTACTTATTCAAATGGATATTCTACTAATCGAATAATGACATGTAATACCAATAACCACTTTCATAATGATGTAATACATAATACCAGACTATCATAACCACATAGCCATGGCCTCATGCCAAGACTACAAATAAGATTTTGTCAAGGCCTTGTGCCAAGACACTAGTTTGTCTCAAGAGACCTACCGATGCATCGAGGAGCTATAGCGGGCTCCACCCGTCACTTACTAAGTCTAATGAATTCCCATATGAAAAGGTTTAAACATAACATAAACATTCGTATTAAAACTAGCATACGAATTGTCAATACTTTCTCCATAAACCATGAATGGTATAAAAATTACACATCCACAGTAAAAACATATCACAAAACCTTCAATACAATAAAAAAGTTTTGTATCATAATAAATCAACTTCAAATAAGTTTAAAATCCATCACAGGATGTTGACATAGATGAAATCAAAACTATTTGAGAGAAATATCTCTTTTCTCGAAATCTTTGAAAAGTCACACATTTATAAAGGAAGTAATTTAGAAGATAATTTTGAATCAATTTGTCCCATACCACTTTGAAACTTTTGAAAAGAAATATCATTTCAAAACCTTCATGTCCATATAAATAAATCCTTAAAATCATTTTGAAAACATGGACATTTATTAAAAATATTTAGAAAGATAAATCTTTAAAACAATTAAAATTATGATCTTGATAAAGAGTACCTTTCACAAATTCGTAAAATATTCATTTTTAAATAATTTAAAAGTCACATAATTATAAAATAAAATATTTACATTGAAAATATTCTTATAATCTTGTAAGGGAAGCTTCGATTATTTTATAACGGCGTAAAATAGCTGCACCTGTTGTATAAGTTAAAAAAACATTCTTACCTTAATTATGTCGAAAAGGATAAAAAGGACCTAGTTTTGAAAACGACGGAAATATTCCTTTATAAACCACTTATAAAAGTAAACATGGGTATAGAAGACTTTAACCCATATTCCATTAAATAGTAATAATGTTTTGAAATACATTTCTATGAAACATGGATGTGGATGATAAAGAAGTCCCAGTAGATTATTACGTATAAACAACCTCGAATAATGAAGAGATTGCGAATTAAACCCTTACCTTATACTTTTCCTTGGTTGAGGGTATGTTAACCTACTGTATGATAGTGAAATAATTGTTATTAAATTATACAAAAATCATATACATTCATATGATTATATATATGATCTTTTTACATTTCTTTGTTAATAATATCATAGAATTATCGTTTTTTCGGGTGTTAACTTAGTCGTTTTATTTTATATGTTTTGTTAGGTAATCCGTGGTTGTCATGCATAGGTTGTATCTTATACATATCCATAATGATATCAAGTCCTTAAACATTAATTTTAAATCATCAAATGATAATTATACTTTAATGGATACGATAGAGAATGCATCTCCTCGCGTTCGTGGAGACGGTAGTCCGTACGTACGCACGAGCGACAATATCATTCTTTTTATATTAAAATAATATATAATTGGATGTTATATCATATATAAAGAGTACTTATCATGTTATATTTATTATTTACATGAATTACACATCATTATTATACCCATCCAAAATAATAATTTATTGAATAACAATTACACCACGACGTGAAGATGGTAAGCCGTACGTACGCACGTATGGTGACATGTTATGCAAAGGGTGGATAGAATACTGAATATGGTTGTACCATATTTATAATAATATTAAAGTATATAGGTGATACTGGATTCATTATTTTAGAATGTGAATACCAAAGAAATAATATGTTGAAGAAGAAATGAATTTGAAAAAGGGTTGTGAAAACATTACCTCTTCTTCGGGTTCTTCCTTTGGATTTGATCCAAAAGGCTACATAGGATGGCTTTATGATCAAACTAAGGCCTCTAGGATGTATTGAGGGATGTTGAGAGAGTATTTGGTGAGGTCTTGGCCAAAACAGAAGGCTTTGAAGGTGTGAAGTAATGAGAAGGGGGAGTGCCCTTTTATAAGAGGGGTGAGGGGCACCTTTGGAAAAGCTAGAAATATTAATTTATAATAAATTCATATTCGGTTTCTAATGGCTCCACATTTTATTATTAAAGTTTTAATGTTGGTATGGGTCGAAAACCATTCAACCAATAGAATTTATACAGGTTTGGGTTACTATATTAACCTTATCATTAAGTATTAACTCTAAGTTAATTAGTTTCACTTTTACAATGTCTCTTTGTATTTTTATATTATATGGTTAATAAACATACTATATACATCCAAGCGACCCCCAAGTGGTCCATTAATGATACACATATATTGATATAAGTCTTTGGCCGAACCTTATATTTATAGTAATTTAATATCAACTAATAATATAATATTTGTTTTAAAACCCCTTCTATGTCAATTTTGACACTATTCAATAATTGATTTTTGTGAAACTCCTAACAGAATGATTACATCGAAAAAAGTCAATTAAATCATTCCTAAAATGTCATATTCACCTAGAAATTTTTTTTCATTCACTAAAAGTCTCAAATAATATTTATTTTTGTATTTATAATATCAATTATTTTAATTTTTCACTATTATGGTAGTTACTGCATCATCATCGTGTCATAAATAAATTAAATTATATAATATCTAAAAATTATAAATAAAATATAATAATCTAAGAAATATTGTTAGCTTTATAATGAATATTTATAGTCGAAACTCCAACATATATAACCATTTCTAAAAATTGTTTTGCTAAAAGATATATGTTTATGTCATTTTTGTACTTATTTTAACATAATTAAAATAAAGTGTCCCTATAACCTACAAGAGGCTCCATGTGGTCCCAAAATCGACCCAAAGATGCCCATGGTCAGACATGTATCCACCAATAAGGTTAGGACACGTTTTAGGGTAATTTAGTATTATTATAATATTATTTTTTAACCCTTATTTACTATATTTACCCTTAACCATGGTAAATAAAATATTTACCGAAGTAATTATTCAAAATGTCTAAAAATAAAAGTTACCTCTTTACACAATATGAACATCCTGATTCCAAATATAGAATCCATTTTTCCATATTCAAAACACAGAAGTAGCAGAAATCGATTTAAAATTAATTCCCGTTGTTAAAACAAAAAGCATGTTTTTAAGAGATAATAACTATCAAAAGATTGACACTTGTTTATGTCCGGTTGAATTGTAAAATAATGTAAAATGACCAAAATTATATTAAATGGTAAAAATATATTAGAAATATACTTTAAAACCACTAAAATTCATAATTTATTAATAGATATTATTTCGATTAAAAAAGTTGTTTTTAATTAAAATTTAGTAATTTTCACTATTCATCAAAATATAACTGTTATCCGAAATGTTCCAAAATATCACCCTAGGATAAATTCAATATTCCAAATCCAAAAATGAAGTCCATTTTGAAATATAAAATATATATCATTTCAAAAAGTAAGTATTACTATTCATAATGGCTAGTTTTATTGGTTGTGGTGTGTGTTAGAACTCAGAGTTGGGTACAACACACGCTACTGTATTATTCAAAGGAAAGCGTACCATGGAAGCTTTGGATGTTTCATTTTAAATTTTTTTATGTCCCCATTTTTTCAAAAACTTTAAAATATTTTATTTAGAAAGAGTTCACAATTAATAGTTGGTAAATGTGCAATACTGAAAATGAGTTTGTTCTTATATTATGTCTAAGAAACTCATAATATGGATTCAAAAATTATAAGGATTATATAAAGTTTAAAATTTAGTTATACTATTAATAACCTCTTTTGAACGACTTATTTGGTAAGTCATGGTGCGCTTGAACTCAGTGTTGCGTGTAGTGCAAGTTATTTAATTATTTTGAAGAAATAACACACTATGAAATCATGGGGTGTTACATTCTACCCTCCTTCAATAAATTGTGTCCTCGCAATTTGAAATTGTTATTCGAAAATAAAATTTTGAAAATAGAAAATTTATTTTTGGAAAAACCCACATAGGAAATTGGGTTACTAAAATTTAGTCGTAATATGCGGAAAAGAAAAATGAAAGGGTCACCACCAAATTATGATCTCGATTAGGAGAACATTGGTGGAAATTACAGACATATAATTGGAGGAAAAGCGTAAATATTTATAGGTAGTGATTGAGGTCATCAATCACAAAGAAGTGTAAAATTGAGGTCCTTAAATTCCTCAATCTATGATGATTTGAAATACCATCGGTTCAACATGACATAGGGAATTGGGATAACACATTTTAGGTTTTAGGATTCCTTAAATAAAGTATAAGAATTAATTTCTTCATAGAACCAGAGAAGAAGAGAAATATATTCTTGAAAAGTAGAGTTCCCTCCTTCAAATAATTTCTACCACAAACTCATCTTTCACTCTAAAAGATAATAGAACGAAAAAAAAATCTATTTATCATATTCGTATAGGGTTCCAAAACAGTGAATTTATAATTCATATACTAGATATTTTAAAAAAACTACATTATTTAATCTCGGACATCACGTGGGTTAGTGGTAGGAGATACACCCTTGTCACCCTTTGGTTGTGGGTTCATGCCTTGCGTCCTTGCCGGAAGCGACGGGTTTCCGCCTGACCTCCGGGTTGTCCTTTTATGGAAATCCAAAATAATCCAAACTAGAGCTATCCAAAATACTTCAGTCCAAAATTTATAAGGAAGGTAAACAGAATAAAGATCCTTTTTCCGTGAAATAACATGTGAACACCTTCATCATGTATTCTTTTAAAACACTACAACATCCTGAATTACCATAAAACCTTATTGATTACATTCATGATCCCTTATTCCTTAAAGAATAATTGATATACTCCTTCAATCCAAAAATGTTTTAATCCCCAACAATTATGGAATATACAAATCATTAATCAGTATCAAGGTAGTCAAGAATATCCAATATAATTTATCCAAATCAATCATGTATTATTTCAAAATCACTACATCGGTATCATAACTATATTATGGTTTATCATTCTCTCAACCACATATTTTCAAAAAAAATTATTCTTCTATAGAGTTACATTCCATTTTTCCACACAATCTCAACTCCTTAATGAAATATTACTGCAGTACAATCCATAAATATTCCATAATTATTATAAGAAGTACATTGTTGATACAACACTCAAATGACATAATCAACAAAAGAACTCTAATCATTCCTCTTCATCTTTGGTTGTATTATATCTTGATTATTATCCAATAGCATCATTTTCGGCATAGTCTGATGACTGGGAAATAGGTTCGCGTAGTGTCCAAACTCCTTGCAAATGAAGCATTGTACATTTGAAACCATTTTCTTACCCTTGTAGTCACGTAATTTGTGCCCTTTTCCTCCACACTTATAACAAACTCCCATTCCTTTCAGGGAATTTCCAGGGTGTTTCTTCCCATAGTTATCACATATGGAAAAATTCTTCTTTTCCCTCTGCCCTTTATCCATCTTTCTCTCTTCCATCCATTTCTTATATTGTTCCCTTCAAAGAAATAGGACTCAGTAAACTCTTTACTTATCTTATCAACACATGATATTATTTCTTCATATGAGGATAATACATGGGAGACTATTTCTCTTATAAATTCTGGCTTAAGACCCTGAAAGATATGATCCTTCTTTCTCTTTGGATCATGTGCATTGATGGAGTTCTCATTCCTTCTACTGGGAGCCATTTCTAAACAATGGCATACACTAGATTAGTTTATGAATAACAATACCTAATCCCAAACTTGTAAGACACATAACATAAAATAAATAGTTTATGGATATAATCTATAATCATAAAAATTTATCCTTTGAGGAAGTATATACTCATAAACCCTTCATAATGGTTTACAAAGAAAATGAGAATTATCCTAAGAATATCCCCCGGGAGTGTCGTAACCAAGAGTGCAGCAAGGCCCATTGTCGTGCACCAGTTCCCGTTCGAGTCCATCTCAGAGCGGTGTTTTCAGGTTTTACCCCTAGCTACATCTGTGCCAGAGCCGAGTCTTTGATATGAGTATATAAGGAAAACATGATCACCGACTTGAAATTCGAAATCCTTCCTTCTATTATCGGCATATCTCTTCTACCTAGTTTGAGGTGCTTTGATATGGTTTTGGATTACCTTCACATTTTCCATCGTTTCCTCCACCAGTTCTGGGCCTACATGTTTTCTTTGACCAACGTCATCCCAACCAGTTGGTGTGTGACATCTATTTCCGTATAACGCTTTATACGGTGCCATATGAATACTCGAATGGAAGCTATTGTTATAGTAAAATTATACCAAAGGTAAATATTGATCCCACATACCCTGAAAGTCATGTGATCAAGATCTCAACATGTCTTCTAACGTTTGAATAGTCCGTTCTGATTGACCATCTGTCTGAGGGTGGTAGGAAGTGCTCAAATGATGTTTAGTATCCAAGGATTTCTGAATACATTTCCAGAATCTCGAAGTAAAATGGGGATCACGATCAAAAACAATCGATATGGGTACTCCATGAAGTCTCACAACTTCATTTATATATAGTCTTTCTAGACGTTCTAGTGGTAGATCTTCTCTTATAGCAAGAAAATGTGCTGACTTGGTAAGACGGTCAACAATAACCCATATTGCCTCATTCCTTCAAGGAGTCTTTGGTAGCCCCATGAAAAAGTCCATCGTAATATTGTCCCATTTCCACTCCGGTATGGGAAGAGGTTGCATGACTCCTCCAGGATGTTGCCTTCCAGCTTTCACTTGTTGACAAACCTTAAATCTTGACACAAAATCGACAATCTCCCTCTTTATATTGTCCCACCAAAAATGTTCCATCAAATCTCTATACATTTTGGTGCTCCCAGGGTGTATAGAGAAATTTGAATTATGAGCATCATCCAGCAATTACCTTTTTAGATCAGGTATATCGGGAACACAAAGTCTCTTCCCGAATTTCAAAATTACATCTTCATACACAAATTCTCTCAATCTCCCATCATTCACAGCTTTAATCTTCTTTTGAAATCCTCCATCATCGGTCTAAGAACTCTTAATCCTTTCTAGTAAAGATGTTTTGGCAACCATTTGAAAATGCATTGATGATTCACCTTCCCTGGTTATTACCATGTCCATCTTCACTAGATCCCTGAAAATTGGATCCCTTTCAATTCTCATATTGTTCAAAACTCCATGATCTTTTCTGCTCAAAGCATCTGCCACCTTTTTTGCCTTCCCCGAGTGGTAGTGTATCATGCAATCATAATCCTTGAGTAATTAAAGCCATCTCTTTTTCCTCATTTTTAGTTCTATTTGTGAGAAAATATACTTCAAACTCTTATGATCAGTATAAATCTCACATTTTTCACCATAGAGGTAGTGCCTCCATATCTTCCAAACAAATATCACAGCTGCTAAATCAAGATCATGAGTAGAATAGTTTTGCTCATGAATTTTCAACTGTTGTGATGCATAGCCAATAACCCTATCATTCTGCATAAGGACACAACCAAGTCCTTTCTTTGATACATCACTATAAATAATGAACACATCATTCCCCGATGGTAGATTCAATATAGGATCATTGACTAATCCTCTCTTCAGTTCTTCAAAACATTCTTCACACTCTTTTGTCCAAACAAATTTAACCCCTTTAATGTGAGATTTGTTAATGGGTTAGTGAACTGGGAAAAATTACAGATGAAACGTCGATAATAACGTGCTAAACCAATAAAACTGCCTACCTCAGTTATACTCGTAGGTTCTGGTCATTCTTTGATTTCCTTGGTCTTAGAAGGATCAATAGAGATTCCATCTTTAGAGGCAATATGACCAAGAAAAGAAATATCCTAAAGCCAGAATTCACACTTGCTAAACATCTCATATAATTCATGTCTTCTCAGAGTCTTTAGGATAATGCACAAGTGATTTTCATGATCATCATAGCTTTTAGAGTATACCAAGATATCATCAATAAAGACCACCACAAATTCATCGAGATATTCCTTGAAAACTCTATTCATTAGATCCATGAATACAGAGGGTGCATTAGTCAATAAAAAAGGAATCAGTGTAAAATTGTAATTCCCGTACCTGGTTTGAAATGGTGTCTTCGAAATGTCTTCCTTCTTCACACACAACTGATGGTATGCAGATCGAAGGTCAACGATCGAAGAGGCAACGTGGGAACCCGAGGAACTTATGATGAAGAACCACCCGAGTCTTTTCATGCGGTAGTACTATAGAAATTTTGAGGGAGAAATTATTTGAAGGAGTGGAGAATGTTACACCTCAATCTTCTATGGTACGTTTCCCTTTGAATAATGTAATAGTGTGTGTTGTACGCAACATCGAGTTCTAACACACACCACAACCGATCAAATTAGCCGTTATGAATAGTAATACATAATTTTTGAAATTATATATATTTTATATTTCAAAATGGACTTCATTTTTGGATTCGGAGTATCGAATTTAACCTAAGGTGAAATTTGGGTACTTTTCAGATTATTTAATATTTTGATGAATAGTGAAAATAACTAAATTTTAATTAAAAACAACTTTTTTAATCAAAAGAATTAATAGTGATAAATTATGAATTTGAGTGGTTTTAAAGTATATTTAAAATAAATTTTTACCATTTAATAAAATTTTGGTCATTGGACATAATTTCACAATTAAACCGAACATAAACAAGTATCAATCTTTTTATAGTTATTATATCTGAAAAACACGCTTTTTGTTTTAATAGCGGGAATTAATTTTAAATTAATTTCTACCACTTCTGTGTTTTGAATTTGGAAAAATGGATTCCATTTTTGGAATCAGTATGTTCATATTGTGTGAAAATGTATCTTTTATTTTGAGACATTTTGAATAATTACTTCAGTAAATATTTTATTTACCATGGTTAAGGGTAAATCCGGTAAATAAGGGTTAAAAAAATAATATTATAATAATACTAAATTACCCTAAAACGTGTCCTAGCCTAATTGGTTGATACATTCCCGACCGTGGGAATATTTGGGTCTATTTTGGGACCCCGTGGAGCCACTTGTAGGTGATAGGGACATTTTATTTTAATTATGTTCAAATAAGTACAAAAATGACATAAGCATATATATTTTAGAAAAACAATTTTTACATAGGGTTATATGTGTTGGATGTTCGACTATAAATTTTCATTATAAAGTTAAAACGATATAATACATAATGATATTTTATTTATAATTTTTATAGATTAAATAATTTAATTTATTTATGACATAATGATGATGCAGTAATTGCCTCATTAATGAAAAATTAGAATAATTGATATTATAAATACCCAAAAAAATATAATTTGAGACTTTTTATGAATTAAACGAATTTTATAGGTTAATATGACATGTTAGGATTTCTTTAATAGTCTTTGTTCGAAGTAATCATTCTGTTATAATTTTTAAAAAAATCAATTATTGAATAGTGACAAAATTGACATAAAATGGTTTTTAAAACAAATATTATATTATTAATTGATATTAAATTCCTAAAAATATAATGATCGGCCAAGAGACTTATATCATTATAGATTCATCATTAATGGACCACTTGGGGGTCGCTTGGATGTATATGGTAAGTTTATTAACCATATATTATAAAAATACAAAGAGACATTGTAAAAGTGAAACTAATTAACTAAGAGTTAATACTTAAAGATAATGTTAATATAATGACCCAAACCTGTCTAAATTCTATTGGTTGAGTGGTTTGTGACCCATAACCACATTAACATTTAAATAATAAACTTTGGAGCCATTATAAACTGAATATGAATTTATTATAAATTAATATTTCTTGCTTTTCCAAAGGTTCCCCTCACCACTCTTAAAAAGGGCACTCCCCCTTCTCATTACGTTACACCTTAAAATCCAATTGGTTCGGACATCCCCTACCCAAATAATCTCTCAAATTAACTCACTACAACTTAGAGGACATATATTGATCAGAATTCCAACCTAAGGAGTCCTTTTCATCAAATCAAAAGGAAGAACCCGAAGAAGAGGTAATGTTTTCACCACCCTTTTTCAAATTCATTTCTTCATAAACTTATTCTTTCTTTGTTTTTACCATTATAAAATAATTAATATAGTATATCTTATATACTGTAATATTATTATAAATATGGTACAACCATATTCATAATTCTATCAACCCTTTGAATAACATGTCATCATATGTGCATACGTACGGCTTACCGTCTCCACGTCGTGGTGTAATTGTTATATGGATGGGTATAATAATGATGTGTAACTCATGTAAATAATAAAAATAACAGGGTAATGATTCTTTATATATGATATACCATTCAATTATATATTATTTTAATATCAAATGAATGATATTGTCACTCGTGCGTACGTACGGACTACCGTCTCCACGAACACGATGAGATTCATTCTCCATCGTATCCATTCAAGTATAATTATCATTTGATGATTAATAACAGTATCTATGGACTTGATATCATTCTGGATATTATTAAGATACGAACTATCCATTAAAAACATGGCTTACGTAATAAAACATATAAAAGAAAACGTGTATGTTAACACCCGAAACAACGATAATACTAAGATATTATTAACAAATCAATGTTAAAAGATAATATATGATATAATATTAATGTATATGATTCTTGTATAATTTAATATCAATTATTTCACCATTATACAGGAGGTTAACCTACCCTAACCAAATAAATTTACAAGGTAATGGTTTATTTCACAATCTCTTCATTATCTGTGGTTATTTATACGTAATTATCTATTGGGATCTCTTTATCATCCACATCCATGTTCATTAAAAATTTATCTAAAAACATTATTACTATTTACTATCCAATGGGTTAAAGTCATTTATACCCTTATGTGTTTTGAAAGGAATCTTTCCGTCGTTTTCCAGACAAGGAACTTTTAACCTTTTCGGCAAATTCA
The DNA here is from genome assembly GCA_963277665.1 of Viscum album. Lineage (NCBI taxonomy): Eukaryota > Viridiplantae > Streptophyta > Magnoliopsida > Santalales > Viscaceae > Viscum > Viscum album. The sequence continues at coordinate 300,564,762 of OY728136.1, forward strand.
AGGTAAGAATGTCTTTTTTTTAACTTATACAGCGGGTGCGGCTATTTATCATTGTTATAAAATCATCAAATCTTCCCTTACAAGCTTATAAGAATATTTTCAAATTAAATGTTTTATTTTATAATTATGTGACTTTTAAATGATTTCAAAATGATTATTTTAAGAATTTGTGAAAGGTACTCTTTATCAAGATCATAATTTTAAATGTTTTAAAGATTTTTCTTTCTAAATAATTTTAATTAATGTACATGTTTTCAAAATGATTTTAAGGATTTATTTATGTGGACATGAAGGTTTTGAAATGATATTTCTTTTCAAAAGTTCAAAATTGGTATGGGACACATTGATTCAAAAATCTCTTTTAAATTACTTCCTTTATAAATGTGTGATTTTTTAATAATTTCGAGAAAAGAGATATTTCCCTCAAATTTTTTTTATTTCATCTATGTCAATAATATTTGATGGATTTTATGCTTATTTAAAGTTGATTTATTATGATACAAAACTTTTTTATTGTATTGAAGGTTTTGTGATATGTTTTACTATGTATGTGTTATTTTTATACCATTCATAGTTTATAAAGAAAGTATTGAAATTTTGTATTCTAGTTTTAATACGAATGTTTATGTTATGTTTAAACCTTTTCATATGGGAATGCATTGGACTTAGTAAGTGATGGGTGGAGCCCGCTATAGCTCCTCGATTCATCGGTAGGTCTCATGAGACAAACTAGTGTCTTGGCACAAGGCCTAGTCAAAATCTTATTTTTAGTCTTGGCACGAGGACTTGTAAATGTGGTTAGGATAGTCTGGATTTATGCATTACATCATTATGAAAGTTGTTATTGATATTGCATGTGATTATTCGATTAGTACAATATCCATGTGAACAAGTAAATTGCATTATTTCATTTTACTTTTTCCATACTATGTTGAAGATCATGTTTTAAAGGATTTTATTTTAGTAATACATTGCCTTAAATTTTTATTCTTATTTATGAAAGTTTCAACTATATTGTTATCCTTACTGGGAATTTGAGATCACCCCTTTTCTATGTTTTATTTTTCCCAGGATGTGAAAAATTAATTAATGAATGACCTGCAGGGATAGTATGTGCGGATATGAGTGTGGAATATGGAGTCAATATATTATTTAGCTTTTCGATTATTGATGTAATGTAAAACTTTATGAATATATCTAGTGTTTCCAAGGCTACTAAACCAATCATTATTTCGAGATTTGATCATTCTCGTGATAATTCTAATGTTATGTAATAATGCACCGACTCTGGGTAACTGGGGTCGGGGCGTTACAGTTGGTATCAGAGGAATTTTAGTACAAATATTGGAAGCTATATTTAGATAAACTCTGATTATAGAACATAGATTTAATATTGAAATTGAGGTTTAATATAGAATAACTTCCTAGAATTTTGGTATTGTAGAGATTTTGTGAGTTTTCCGAGCAATACATCCCTGTCTGGATATGACCAGGTAGAGGCAGCTCTGGCACAGATGTTCCTAAGCGTAAAACCCAAAAACACCGTTTTGAGCTGGACTCGAACGGGAACTGGTGCATGAAAACGGGCCTTGATGCACTTTTGGTTACGACACTCCTGGGGGATATGTTTAGGATAATTCTCATTTTCATTACAAACCATTATGAATGGTTTATGAGTATATACTTCCTCAAAGGAGACATTTTTATGATTATGGATTATATCCATAAACTATTTAATTTATGTTATGTGTTTTACAAGTTTGGGATTGGGTATTTTTATTCATAAACTAATCTAGTGTATGCCATTGTTTAGAAATGGAGCCCAGTAGAAGGAAAGAGAACTCTAGCAATGCACATGATCAAAAGAGAAAGAGGGATCATATTTTTCATGGTCTTAAGCTAGAAATTATAAGAGAAATATTCTCCCATATATTATCATCATATGAAGAAATAATATCTTGTGTTGATAAGATAAGTAAAGAGTTTACTAGATCCTATGGCTTTGAAGGGAAGTAAGATAATAAAATGATGGAAGAGCGAAAGATGGATAAAGGGAAGAGGGAAAAGAAGAATATTCCCATATGTGATAACTGTGGGAAGAAACACCCTAGAACTTCCCTGAATGGAATGGGAGTTTGTTATAAGTGTGGAGGAAAAGGGCACAAAGTACATGACTTCAAGGGTAAGAAAATGGTTTCAAATGTACAATGATTCATTTGCAAAGAGTTTTGACACTACGCGAACCTATGTCCCAGTCATCATACTATGCCGAAAATGATTGTATTGGATAATAATCAAGTTATGATACTACCACATGTGAAGAGGAATGATTAGAGTTCTTATGTTGATTATTTCATTTGAGTGTTGTATCAACAATGTACTTGTTATAATAATTATGGAGTATATAAAGATTGTATTGTATTACTATTTCATTAAGGACTTGATATTGTGTGGAAAAAATAAAAGTGACTCAATAGCAGGATAAATTTTTGGAAAATATATGGTTGAGATAATGATAAACCATAATATAGTTCTGATACCGAGGTAGTGATTTTGGAATAATACAGGATTGATTTGGATAAATTATTTTGGATATTCTTGACTTTCTTAAAACTGATTAATGATTTGTATATTCCATCATTGTTGGGGATTAACACATTTTTGGATTTAAGAAGTGTATCTATTATTCTTTAAGGAATAAGGGATCATGAATGTAATCAATAAGGTTTTATGGTAATTCAGGATGTTGCAGTGTTTTAAAAGAATACATGATGAAGGTGTTCACATGTTATTACAAGGAAAAAAGGATCTTTATTGTGTTTACCTTCCTTATAAATTTTGGACTGAAGTATTTTGGATAGTTCTAGTTTGGATTATTTTGGTTTTCCATAAAAGGACAACCTGGAGGTCAGGCGGCAACCTGTCGCGTCCGTCAAGGCCGCGGGACTTGAACCCACAACCGAAGGGTGACAAGGGTGTATCACCTACCACTGACCCACGTGATGTCCTGGATTGAATAATGTCGTTTTTTTAATGGTTCTACTAGATGAATTATAAATTCATTTTTTAACCCTATACGAAGAGGATAAATATAATATTATTTTTAAGTTCTATTATCTTTTAGAGTGAAAGATGAATCTATGGTAGAAATTAGTTAAAGGATGGAACTCTAATTTTCAAGAATATATTTTTCTTCTTCTCTTATTCTATGTAGAAATTAATTCTTATACATTATTTAAGTAATCCTAAAACCAAAAATGTATTATCCTAATACCCTATGTTTTGTTGAACCGATGGGATTTCAAATCATCATAGATTGACTAATTTAAGGACCTTAATTTTACACTTGTTTGTGATTGATGACCTGAATCACTACTTATAAATATTTATTTTTTCCCTCCAATTATATGTCTCTAATTTCCAGCAATGTTCTCCTAATCGAGATCATAATTTGGTGGTGACCCTTTCATTTCTCTTTTCCTCATATTAAGACTAAATTTTAGTAACCCAATTTCCGATGTGGGTTTTCCCACAATGATATTTTCTATTTTCAACCTTTTATTTTCGAATAAAAATTTCAAATTGCGAGGATGCAATTTTTTGAAGGAGGGGAGAATGTAACACCCCAAGATTGTATAGTGTGTTATTTCTTCAAAATAATTCAATAACATGCACTACACGCAACACTAAGATCAAGCGCACTATGACTTACTAAACAAGCCGTTCAAAAGAGGTTATGAATTGTATTAACTAAATTTTGAACCTTATATAATACTTATAATTTTATAATCCATATTTTTACTTTCTTAGACATAATGAAAGAACAAATTCTTTTTTTTAGATAAAAGAAGTATTTTTAAAAAATGCACTTTTTCCAACTTTAATAGTGAACCCTTTTTAAATCCAATATTTTTAACATTTATATATTCAATTTTACTAAATAAATTTATTCTTTATAATTGTTACATAAAAAATTTACAATGTAACACCCCAAGCTTCCTCGGTATGCTTCTCTTTGAATAATACAGTAGCGTGTGTTGTACGCAACTACGAGTTCTAACACACACCACAACCAATCAAACTAGCCGTTATGAATAGTAATACCTAATTTTTGAAATTATAAATATTTAATATTTCCAAATGGACTTCATTTTTGGATTTTGAATATCGAATTTAGCCTAGGGTGGAATTTTAGAACTTTTCGGATAACACTAATATTTTGATGAATAGTGAAAATTACTAAATTTTAATTAAAAACAACTCTTTTAATCGAAATAATTTATATTGATAAATTATGAATTTGAGTGGTTTTAAAGTATATTTAGAATATAATTTTACCATTTAATATAAATTCGGTCATTGTGCATAATTTTACATTGAAACATGACATAAACAAATGTCAATCTTTTGATAGTTATTATCTCTTAAAATCACGCTTTTTGTTTTAACAACGGGAATTAATTTTAAATTAATTTCATCCACTTATGTGTTTTGAATTTGGAAAAATGGATTCCATATTTGGAATCAGGATGTTCATATTGTGTAAATAGGTAACTTTTATTTTTATAAATTTTGAATAATTACTTCGGAAAATATTTTATTTACCATGGTTAAGGATAAATCCGGTAAATAAGGGTTAAAAAATAATATTATAATAATACTAAATTACCATAAAACGTGTCCTAACCTTATTTTTGGATACATGTCAGACCCTGGGAATCTTTGGGACGATTTTGGGACCCCATGGAGCCACTTGTAGGTGATAGGGACACTTTATTTTAATTAAGGTAAAATTAGTGCAAAAATGACATAAGCATATATCTTATACAAAAACAATTTTTACAAAGGGTTATATATGTTTTATTTTAGACTATAAATATAAATTAGAAAGATAAAAATATTTCCTACATAATAATATTTTATTTATTATTTTTAGACATTAAATAATTTAATTTATTTATGACACAATGATGATGCAGTAATTACCATATTAGAGAAAAATTAAAATAATTGATATTATAAATACACAAATAAATATAATATTAGACTTTTTATGGATTAAACTAATTTTATAGGTTAATATTACATGTTAGTATTGATATAAATAACTCTTTTTGAAGTAATCATTCTGTTATGAGTTTTTCAAAAATCTATTATTGAATTGTGTCAAAATTGACATAAAATAGTTTTTAAAACAAATATTATATTATTTCTTGATATTAAATTCCTAAAAATCTAAGGGGCGTCCAAGAGACTTATATAATGATAGGTTCATCATTAATAGAACACTTGGGGATCTCAGGGATATATATGGTATGTTTATTAACCATATAATATAAAAATACAAAGAGACATTGTAAAAGTGAAACTAATTAACTAAGAGTTAATACTTAAAGATAAGGTTAATATAATGACCCAAACCTGTCTAAATTATATTGGTTGAGTGGTTTTAGACCAATACCAACCTAAACCTATAAATAATTAACTTTGGAGCCATTATAAACCGAATATGAATTTATTATAAATTAATATTTCTAGCTTTTCCAAAGGTGCCCCTCACCCCTCTTATAAAATGGAACTCTCCCTTCTCATTACTTAACACCTTCAAAGCCTTTTGGTTCGGAAAAAACCTGCCCAAATACTCTCTCAACATCCCTCACTAAAACCTAGAGGCCTTCGTTTGATCAGAAAGCCAACCTATGGAGCCCTTTTGATCAAATCAAAAGGAAGAACCCGAAGAAGAGGTAATGTTTTCACCACCATTTTTCAAATTCATTTCTTCTTCAACTTCTTCTTTCTTTTCTTTTCCCATTCTAAAATAATTAATACAGTATCTACTATATACTGTAATATTATTATAAATATGGTACAACCATATTCAGTATTCTATCCACCCTTTGAATAACATGTCACCATACGTGCGTACGTACGGCTTACCGTCTCCACGTCGTAGTGTAATTGTTATTCAATAAATTATTATTTGGATGGGTATAATAATGATGTGTAACTCATGTAAATAATAAAAATAACATGTTAATTATTCTTTATATATGATATACCATCCAATTATAAATTATTTTAATATCAAAACAATGATGTTGTTGCTCATGCGTACGGACGGACTACCGTCTCCTCGAGCGCAATGAGATTCACTCTCCATCGTATCCATTCAAGTATATTTCTCATTTGATGATTAATAACAGTATCTAAGGACTTGATATAATTATGTATATGATTAAGATACAACCTATCCATTATAAACATGGCTTACATAATAAAACATATAAAATAAAACGAGTAAGTTAACACCCGAAACAACGATAATAATAAGATATTATTAACAAATTAATGTTAAAAGATCATATATGATATCATATTAATGTATATGATTCTTGTATAATTTAATAACAATTATTTCACCATTATACAGGAGGTTATCCTACCCCAACCAAAGAAAAGTACAAGGTAAGGGTTTATTTCATAATCTCTTCATTATTCGAGGTTGTTTATACGTAATTATCTACTGGGATCTCTTTTTCATCCACATCCATGTTCATTAAAAATGTATTTAAAAAAAAATTTCTATTTACTAGACAATGGGTTAATGTAATTTATACCCTTATTTGTTTTGAAAGGAATCATTCCATCATTTTCCAAACTAGGAACTTTTAACCTTTTCAACATATTTAAGGTAAGAATGTCTTTTTTTAACTTATATGGCGGGTGCGGCTATTTATCGCCGTTATAAAATCTTCAAAGCATCCCTTACAAGATTATATGAATATTTTCAATGTAAATGTTTTATTTTATTATTATGTGACTTTTAAATGATTTCAAAATGAATATTTTAAGAACTTATTAAAGGTACTCTTTATCAAGATCATAATTTTAAATGTTTTAAAGATTTATGTTTCTAAATAATTTTAATTAATGTCCATGTTTTCAAAATGATTTTAAGGATTTATTTATATGGACATGAAGGTTTTGAAATGATATTTATTTTCAAATGTTTCAAAGTGGTATTGGACACTTTGATTCAAAAGTCTCTTTTATATTACTTTCTTTATAAATATGCGACTTTCCTATAATTTCGAGAAAATAGATATTTCTCTTAAATTGTTTTGATTTCATATATTTCAATATCCTTTGATGGATTTTAAGCTTATTTGAAGTTGATTTATTATGATACAAAACTTTTGTATTGTATTTAAGGTTTTGTGAAATGTTTTACTGTGGATGTGTTATTTTTATACCATTCATAGTTTATGGAGAAAGTATTGACATTTAGTATGCTAGTTTTAATACGAATGTTTATGTTATGTTTTAACCTTTTTCATATGGGAATGCATTGGACTTAGTAGGTGACGGGTGGAGCCCTCTATAGCTCCTCGATGCATCAGTAGGTCTCATGAGACAAACAAGTGTCTTTGCACAAGGACTTGAAAAAATCTTATTTGTAGTCTTGGCACGAGGTCTTGGATATGTGGTTATGATAGTCTTATATTAAGCATTACATCATTATGAAAGTGGTTATTGATATTGCATGTGATTATTTGATTAGTAGAATATCCATGTGAATAAGTAAATGGAATTATTTCATTTTACTTTTTCCATACTATGTTGAAGTTCAAGTTGAAAAGGGTTTTGTTTTAGTTATACATCGCCTTAAATTTTTATTCTTATTTATGAAAGTTTTCGATATATTGTTTTCCTTACTGGGCATTTGAGCTCACCCCTTTTCTATGTTTTATTTTTCCCAGGATGTGAAAAATTAATTTATGAATGACTTGCAGGGATAGTATGTGGGGATATGAGTGTGGAATATAGAGATAATATATTGTGGTAGATTTTCACTTATTAATGTAATGTAAAACTTTATGAATATATCTAGTGTTTCAAAGGCTACTAAACCAATCGGTATTTCCATATTTGATATTTCTCGGGATCATGCCAATGTTATGTAATAATGCACCTACTCTAGGTAACTAGGGTCGGGGCGTTACAGGATATATATATGATATATATGATATCTAAATCATTAACATCATTTTAATGATAATTGATATCTTACCACATTTTCAATATGTAATTATAAGGTGCTCATTTTTTACTCAAGTACCAAATATCGACAAAATGACCATTATTAACATAAATGACTATATAATGTTTATTACATGTTAATAACTGATATAAGAGAAATAATAAACTTGAAAATGGTTTTGAAGAAATTATAAATTTACTTTAGTTTATTATTCAGGAAGATAAAGAACGAAGGGGTCAAGTCGGACATGAGGTAAGGGACTTCGTCTCAATCTATGTTCATTGAGGCATATTTTGTTTTAATACACAATTTTATATTATACATTGTATAAACACATTTGAATTTTACTTTTATTCAAAATGAAACTTTTCTCTATGAATAATTTTACTAAATGACAAAAAAATAATGTTTCTTTTTAGCATACGTGGTGACAACGACCTTTCCGCCGCCACATGAATTATTTGTTGTTTTGGATTCCGTAACAAGTCGTAATGTTTATTAAAAAAGATAAATAAATACTATATACTCTTTTTACATATTTTGGTATTGGAAATGGTTTTGAAAATGGATTATTTATGTCAATATATTTAAATGATATATTGTAATTGCAATGTGATAATTTTATCTTTTTTATGCTTATGTTATGTGTTATGATAATTTATGGTTCTTGGGAACTATTTATGTATACGGGTGGTTCCGTGATAATCCTATGGAGGGTGAGCCCGAGATATCTCTCCAATGCATTGGGTAAAGTGACAGTGGTAAATGTGAATGTTTCTCCTAATAGATTTAGGGAATATACAATGATGATTATTCCAATGTAACTCCATATACAGTTGTGATAGCTACAATGTAAGTATGTTATGAATTTCACAAGTTACATTTATGATTTATGATTTCTATGTGTTATTCATAAAATGTTATGATGTCATGAGGTAAGTAAAAGAGTTTATGTTTTGTATGTATTTATGATCAAATGATTTTTTCTTTCTTTTATAACCTTTACTGAACTTTTTATGCTCATCCCAAGAATTGAAATATTTTCCCCGGACATAAAGATGAATAGGGTCAATGATTGGATCAAGGAAAAGTCATGATGTCTAAAACATGTAACTAGACATGAATATTTTTTTCAAGAGTTTTTATTTTATGAAAAAATGGAAACTATATAGAAGTGTCTACTTTGTAATATTTTGAGATGTAATAGTTATGTCATCATTCCCTAAAACTATAAACATGAAAATATCCTCAATGTGAATTATTCATTTCATTCAATATTATTGAATGTTTAATATCGGGTCCTTATAGTTGGTATTAGAGGTCGTTTTAGACAACTTTAGGAGTTATAATATTTTTAAATCAATCTCAAAAATTTAATTTAGGGTAATATAGAAATGATATAGCATTTACAGATTACCATGTTTCTTTTCATAATACATTTTTGTGTTCAGAAGGGTTTTTCTGCAGGGGAAACAGGGAATCTATGTTGGGACGACATTAGGAGAAGGACATACTTCAAGATCAGTAATCTGAGATGGTTATAATCGGAACTGAATAGATTGTTGTTGTGATGGTATAGTTGACTCGGGCTTTAAACGGTGGTGGTATCCAGGTATGAGATCATCCAGATCAACCACAGAGGAACATGTTAGTAGTATAACATTTCATGAGGCAACATCCCCCATCACTCAGAGGATCATCTGACCATGTTCTAGCAGAAGGGTGGATTAAATCCCAAGAGATGATTTCTGATTTCAGGGGGTGTTCAGAACACCAAAAGGATAGTCTTGTTGTTTACCGTTTTGATGGTGAAGTTGATCTGTGGTGGTCGATGGTGAAACATATCAGGGATAGTAAGGATATTTCTGCACATGATTGGGATGAATTCAAAGGTATGTTCCTTGAGAAATATTTTCCAGTGGTTTTCTGAGTTAGCATCGAAAAATTTCCTAGAATTGAGGTAAGAGGATGACTCAGTGGCTACTTATGAAGAAAAATTCACATGACACACAAGGTATGCTCCGAATTTCATACGAGATCTTGGTAGTATAATCAACAATTTTTACTCAGGATTAAGGACAATGTATCAAAGGTCTTTAGATTATTTTGAGTTCAAAAGATATGAAAAACTAGTTCCTTGTGCAGAGGTGGTGAAAATGGAGTTTTCTGATTATCATGTGTTCTTTGAAAAACAACAGAATTAGAGGTCGTGGTGTCATGGGAAAGGGGAGAACCCTTCAAAAAAGTCTGATGGTAAGAAACACAAGTTTACAATTTCTGAATATAGTGGTAAAAATAATGCTGGTGAATGTCATTGGAATTCTATTAAGTGCTACTAATGTGGTAAAATGGTATATAAGGATTGTAATTGCTCTGAAAAAGATCAGGGTAATTGTATAACAAAATATGATTTACAATTAGTAAAATGTTTTAAGTGCAATGAAATGAGTAATTATGAAAATGAGTGTCCAACAAGGAACTCAACTGAGTGAAGGCATCCAAACTACAAGCAGAAATGTGTGGTAAAATAATTTGCAACTACTTCAGCAGATGATGTGCCATCAAATGAAGTAGTATCAGGAACATTATTTGTTTGTTCAGATTATGCCAATGTGTTGTTTGATTTAGGGTATACACACTCTATTATTTTTTAGAAGTTTTCTAGTAAATTTGGAATTCCATATCAAGTAATGAATATATAACTTATGGTAAAAACACCTGGAGGAAATGTTGTTGCAAAAATAATACATAAGAACATTTGTGTCCCTGTGTGCAAAAAGAATCTACCTTCAACCCTTATTTTTTTCCTTTAGTGGAGTTTTTTTTATTTTGGGTGTAGATTGGAATTCTGTTTATCATACAAAGATTGACTATAGAGCTAAAGAGGTATCATTTCATCATGATTCCAGATTGTATACACAAATGAACCCTTGATTTTGATAACATATCAGGAAGCTTAGAAACTAGTAACATATGGAAATGCATGTTACCTTGGAAATATAGTTGAAAACAAAGGAACTGTTTAGATTAATGATGTTCCAGTGGTAAATGAGTACCTTGATGTTTTTCCTGATGAGTATCATAGTATTATACCTAATCAGGAAGTTGAATTTACTGTTGACTTAGTTCCTATTGATAAACCAAATTTAAAACCCTCTCATCGAATGGATCAAATTGAACTTTTAGAGTTGAATAAGCAATTTCATGAGTTATTAGATAAAGGTTTCATTTGACCTAGCACATCACCATGGGGTTCATCTGTCTTGATTGTTAAAAATAATGATTTTTCAATGAGACTTTGCATTTATTATATAACATTTAATAAAATTACTATTAAGAACATGTATCATTTCCATCATATCGATGATTTTTTTGATCAGCTCAATGAAGATCAGTATTTTTCGAAGATTTATTTGAGGTCAGTGTACCATCATTTGAATGTAAAAGAAGCAGACATTCTGAAGGCCACATTTCGTACAAGATATGGCCATTACTAATTTCTAGGTATGCATTTTGGTTTAACCGATGCACTTTCTATATTCATGGATCTATTTAAAATAATTTTCCATGAGTTCTTGGATAAATTTGTGGTTGTTTTCATTGATGATATTTTGTTTTATTACAAAAGTAAAGAAGAACGAGAAATTAATTTAAGGGTTGTCTTGAAAACCTTAAAAGGAAAGAAACTGTATGGGAAATTCCGCAAGATTGAGTTTTAGTTGCAACAAATTTATTTCCTTGCTCACATTATTTCGAAAAATGGCATAACAGTGGATCCTATTAAAAAAAGTAGTTAAAGAATGGCCATGAACAAGTAATATAACTGAGATTCACTGTTTTCTTGGTTTCTCATGTTATTACAACAGGTTTATTGAAAATATTTCATTGTTATCTAGTCCAGTGACTATGTTAACTCGAAAAGGGGTTATAATCATTTGGAAAAAATAATGTGATGATTGTTTTTTGGAATTGAAAAGAATATTGATGAATGCTCCAGTTTCGGCACTTCCATCTAGAAATGGTGAGATTGTTATCAATAGTGATGCTTCGTTAAATGGAATTGGTTGTGTCCTAATGTAGAATGATCGGGTAATTTCATAGGCTTCACGTCAGTTGAAACCACACGAGTTAAATTACCCTACACAAGATTTAGAATTATCTGATGTTTTTTTTTCATTATCTATTTCGAGGAATCATTTATATGGAGTAAAATGTAAAATATATACTGATGAAAAAATTTAAAGTATATATTAATTCAAAAATAATTGAACATGAGGCATAGGATATGGATGGAATTAATCAAGGATTATGATTTCACAATCCATTACCATCCGGGAAAAGAAAATAATGTGGATAATGCTCTGATTCAAAAAAGTAATGATTCATTAACCATTTTACGTTTGGATCAAGATCCTTTGGTTTTTGAATTGATAAAAATTGGAATAGAAGTTGTTGGTGTAGAAAATCTTTCTGTTTTTCATCAGGTGTCAGTGAGATCTTCTCTATCAGATAGAATTAAGCAAGCACGGAATGAAGACTGTGAGTTACCGAAAAATGATGAGTTGGTTCAGAAGGGTAGGTTTCCTGAATTTAACATTGATAATGATTGTGTTTTGAGTTTTGGAAAGAGATTATGGGTGCCTTGTGATTCACAATTAAATAATGAGTTGTTATGTCAATCTCATAGTTCCTTGTTTTCAGTTTATCCTGGCAGTACTAAGATGTATAGTGATCATCAGAAGTATTACTAGTGGGTTGGAATGAAAAGAGATATAGTTGATTTTTCTATGAAGTGATTGACTTGATAGCATGTTAAAGCAGAGCAGAAGTTACAAAAAGGGATGCTACATCCTTTACCGGTACCAGAGTATAAATTGGAAAATATATCAATGGACTTTATTGTTGGATTACAGAAGACATCTTGAGGTAATAATTCAATCTGGGTAATTGTTGATCAATTGACTAAATCTGCTCATTTCCTTCCTATTCGAGATACATTGTCTCTAGATCAACTTTATCAGTTGTATGATACAAAGATAGTCATGTTGCATGGAGTTCCCCTCTCTATTGTATCTGATCATGATCCCAGGTTTACTTATATCTTTTTTAAAAGCCTTAAGATGTCATTGGGTACTGAATTAAATATTAGTATAGCTTTTCATCTTCAATCAAATGGGCAGTTAGAACGAATAATTCAGACATTGCAAGATGTGTTACGTTTTTGTACGATGGATTACTAGGGAAGTTGGGACAAACATCTTTCTATGGTTGAATGTAAATTTAATAACAATTTTCATTATAGTTTACAAATAGATCCATTTGAGGAATTATATTGGAAGTGGTGTCGAACTCCAGATTTTTGGGATGATATAGGTGAAAGGAAGCTAATGGGACAAGAATTGGTTCAAGAGATGGCAGAGAAAGTTCAGTTGATTGAGATGCACATGAGAACAGCTTATAGTAGAGAAAAAAGTTTTGAATATAACCAGAGGAAGGATATTTTTCTTTTTAGGTTGGTGATCATGTATTTCTCAATGGTTTTCCCTGGAAAAGTGTGATGCGTTTTGGTAAAAAGGTATAGTTGAGTCCAAGGTTCATTGGAACTTATGAAATACTGGAGAAAGTTGGACCAGTTGTGTAAAGAGTGGCTTTACCTCCATGTTTATCCCAGGTACACAATGTTTTTCATTTTTCTATGTTGAGAATGTATACGACAGATCCATCTCATATTTTGTGTCTAGAGGTAGATCAGTTCTAAGAGAATTTCACATATGTGGAAAAACCAGTCCAGATTCATGACCGAAGAGAGAAAGTGCTGCGGAATATGGTAATTTACCAGGTAAAGGTTTTGTAGAAAACCCATATGGTTTAAGAGGCACTGTGGGAATCTGAAAATGTTGTATGGGATAAATACCCCCACTTATTTGGATAAATAAAATTTCGAGGATGCAATTTTCAAAAGGGGGAATGATTTACATCCCGGGTAAATTAAGAATAAGTCGTATTTCATATTTATTTATATTATTTCATTAAATATTAATTTTACTTTAAAGGGGTTACTATGTTTGATAGCATACCCGATATGCAACAATGGGTTTCTTTGAAATCTTACGTTGCACACTTATAATATAATATTATTATTTTAAATTGTAGTTAACTCCTAATCATTGTATTAGAGGGAATGAAAAAAAAGTAACTACAATATTATTATACACATTTGTTAAATGTATTTACATATATCCAATAAAATTTATAGGCTTAAATTGTGAATGAATCTATTTTTAAGCATAATTCACATTAAAAGGCCGATTTACCAGCTTTTAGTGGAGAACCCTCTTTAAATATAGATTTAGTCACTTTAATACATTCTATTTGACGAAATAAAATCCTTCTTTAGAATGGGGACATCAATATTTACTTTGTGATGGTTTTTGGAATTTTTCCGATAAAGTACATTTTTTAAAGAATAGTGAATAATATTGTATTTTAATTCAAAAATGCATTTTAATATAATTTATTTATATTGATATATTATCTTTTTAATTTGTTTTAATGTCTTATTATAATATATTTTTACCATTTAATCCAATTTTTTTCATTGGAATTAATTTCACTTTGAAATCAGACATAAACAATTGTCAATGTTTTGATAGTTTTTGCTTCTTAAAAGCACGCTAATTGTTTTAACGGGAATTAATTTTAAATTATTTAATTACACTTCTATGTTTTGAATTTGGAACATAAGAATTATTTTTGAATTTGGAATATCAAATATAGATTATGATGAATTTTTGGTATTTTTCTGAAAAACTTCAATTTTTGATGAATAGTGAAAACCACTTTGTAGTAGTTTGAAAACTAACATTCTCATTTAAATGAAATTTTATGTGAAGACCCCTAAATTTCAAGGGAAATGTTTTCTTAATTTTATTTGGGATTTTATGAGTATGTATTTTTTTAATGGCACCTGATTTCGAGGCCCGGTGTGCCCGGAATCAATTTCTGAAGTTTAGCTCGGGTACGTTCAGTGAACGAATGAGCGGGTTTTTCTAACTTTTGAACCAGTGCTTGGAATCGAAATCTGAGGGCACCAATGAAACCTCAATGCTGATTTTTTCTTATGGATACATTCTCTAGAGTTGCATTTTCTCAGGAGGTGATGTTACAAATGAAGTGGTTTAATTAAATAGTGAAATAAAATACGTGCTGAAATTGTATTTCTACTCTATGTAATTTTAACCTACATATGGTATTTGAGGTGGGACCCACTTAATCCTAACTCCTCTTGATAGGATATTAATAAGGTGGGCCCCACATGATCCCCACCCCTTCAAATCCATTATACCTCCCTCTTGGTTTTTATTTGTGTAACACACTCGCTCCCCCAAATTATGACATGTCAACTTCCGCATTAAATATGTTCGTTAAATGATATTCAATTAATTAAATTAATTAAATGAGTTCTTTTTCATATTAATGTTGGTATGTGTGTGTGTGAATAAAATAAGACACTGGCTTATTTTATTGTTGGAGGATTCGTTGTGTGGGATAAAAGAGAGAACTCTCGCGGTCATGCAGAACTTCATCTTCTTCACGAAAATGCTGAGTCTACGATGAAGAACTCCATCACTGCGCTGGGAGATCGTCGTGTCGTCTCCTATCCTCTCCCCAACCATGGAGAGATGCCTTTTTCGGAGAATGACGATGCCCCACATCCTTCATCGGGCAAACACCGATGACGATTACATAGCCTCATTCCGCGAAGCCGTCTTCCGCGACGTCTTTTTTTTCCACGACGATCCTCATTCGACGACTTCTTCGAGGTAGGGGTTTGATTTTGTTCGTGAATATTCTTTGTCGTCCAGCATCAAATTCTTTATCCTCTTGATATCAAATTAATGGTACGAGGCTGGACCACGCGAACATGGCTGACCCTCCTCCCCCTTTGTTGATGTACTCGTTGAGGCCTGAATGAAGGCGGCGCGGTGCAACGACACCGTGCAGGAACGAGGAGGAACGCGGGGAAGGAGTGCGGCATCGTCGCGCCCCGCCATTGAGGCCGAAAGAAACCACGACCAGAGTCGGGCCGTGGAGGAGGGGCATGAGGACATTGGTCCGTGCTGGAGAACCACAAAGAGGCCACGACCGGAGCGGGTCCGTGGCGGAGGGGCACGAAACCGTCACACCGCGCCAGTCGGACAAGGCCGCGGCTTAAGGCTGCGGCAGTGCGGGGAGCAGCGGCCGGATCCGCCAGCCGTCGACGCATGGAAGGTGGGACCCATGGGGGTCCCACGGAAGCACACCAACCGTCCAACTCGGCCGGCCGTTTCGGAAGAACCGAGGGTCATAACCCCCGGCTGGCAAAGCAGCAGGCCCCTGCGAGTGGGGTTGCCGTTACAAACAAGGGGGTACCCCCCCCCCCTTCTGTGTCCGCTCGGCCATTGCCGGGCCGCCTAGGCCAGACCGACCACACCGGGTCGGGCTGCCCGCACCGGGCCGAGCCGCCCCCTGATAGGCCAGACCTGGACCCGGGTTGGGTCGACCCAGTTTGGGCCGACCCAGGGGGTCTCGGGCCGGGTCAGTCCGGGCCCAAAACCCCCTAAAATTTGATAGATTTGTTCATTTGTCCATAATATGGGCTACAGAACTCCGATTGACGCACCGTTAGTTATGATGCGATCCTTGGATCGAGACGGTCGTTTTGGTATATTACACTCAAGGTTTCAGAGAACATTGTGTATGGTCGGGTTGGTTCGAACACGAAACCAACCAGGCCCTCAGAGCAGAAACGTCTATAACTTGAGCTCCAGACATCCGATTGACGTGCCATCGACTTTTTTGGTCTCCTCATAGTGAGGTGGACCTTTTGGCTTACTACACTCGAGGTTTGGACGCATTTGGAATACAGTCAGGTTGGCTTTGACTTAAAAACCATACGGGCCCCTGGGATGGAAAAGCCAATAACTCTCAGACCGGGTGTCTGATTAACGTGTCGTCTGTCGTGTTCAGTTCCTTTTGTCATGACAGAAATTTGGGATACATCGTCCTTGGACTATGTGTCAGTTGATGTATCGAACCCCTTGGCACATGGAGTGGACCCTCCCAGAAACGAGCATGATGTGTGTGGGAACCTTAGAGCTGGCTGCGACTACGACGACGATGATGACTGTACAAGGATCCTCCGTGGGATCGGAAGCGACGACGACCATACTGAAATAATCAGTGGGGTCCATGAAAATGACTATGGTTCTTTTATCCTATGTGGGTCCGGTAGTTCGTGGCTACTTTCTTGTATCCTACGTGGGTCCGATAGTATTTGAATATGTACTTGAATACTATGTGTGTCCGACAGAGTGGCTCGTCTAGTATCCAACGTGGGTTGACAGCTTTGCTGGTCTAGTATCCTACATGGGTACGAGCTTAGAAAAATCTGTGGATATATCTGATCATCTCTATCACCTTACGAAGAAGTATACCTGTGTGAGATGAGTCTTGAATTTAAATAATTATCTTCGATATAATTTACTTTTTTTCCTATATGGATTGATTTGTGCTTTCCTGTGTGGATTAGGTTGTGCTTTCCTATGTGGATTGGGTTGTATTATCCTGTGCGGAAGTGATCGAACTTGGGCTCGGATGTTGGAGCCAAACTGGAATTGATGACTTAGGTATATGTATGGGAATATACCTAAGTAGAGTTGGCTTTTATTTCGTGATTGTATCTTTCCTTTGTGGTTTATACTTCGTGGATTCTGGGAGACCATCGGGTGTCTCGGGGTCCCTACTAAGTAGCATATACTCACCCCTGCATGAGTTATGCCCGCACTACATTTTGTTGGATGCAGACGACGGACATCACTGATCGTGGTTGAGGATTGTGGAGCAAGTCGGTACCTGGAGGTGGACCACTGGGCGGGACGTGCACGGAGCAGACGGATGGACCCAAGGAGCTAAGGAGACTATCTTTACCCACCCTTCAGGTGGGATTTCCAGTGGACGGCTCGACGTTACTTCTTTTCTTTTCAGTTGTTGTACTTTCTTTCCAGTTGTACTTTACTTTCAGTTTGGGTTTGTATTCTGGCCCACTTCTTTTCCGCAATTACTATTGTACCCAGTTTTACTTAGTGTTTACTTCTACAAGATTACTCTATGGTGTTTGTTTACTTATAAAGTCAATGCCTTCACTTTTTTCGGGATTTACGACGTGGTGCTAGGCACCGGCCCCTAGCCTATCGAAGGCGGGCTTGGGGTAGTCACGACACGGGTCCCGAGGACGGGTCGTGACATTTTACCACTTCTGTGAATTGAATTTATAAAATCTGACATACATGGTTTTTATTAGTAATAAAAATGTGTTTTAATAAGATGAAAATAATTTTTAGTGAATAGTAAGTTTTGACTTCTATTAACCATGGTTAAAGGTGAATAGGGTAATTCAAGGTAAAAAGATTATTATAATAATTCCAAATTACCTTAATAATTCTCCAAACCTTATTGGTTGAGTCATTTACGACCATGGGAATCTTTGGGTCAATTTTGTGACCCCATTGAGCCACATGGGAGTGATAATGATACTTTAGATTAATTAATTTAATGTAACAGGATAAATGACACAAACAAATTGCTTTTAGTATATTAATTTTTACATAAGGTTATATATGTTATATTTAAGACTATAAATATTTTTTGGAGATATAATAAGATTTCCTATATCATGGTATTTGTTTTCTAATTTTTATAAATAAAAAAAATAAAATTATTTATGGAACAATAATGATGTGGTGTTTACGTAATTAATAAATCTTTTAAATAAATAATATAATAATAATTAAAATAATATGAAAAAACCCATCAAATTCATGTTGGATGATTATATTTCGACCGTGAATCATATTATCTTTAACTGTAATGATTTTTTAAAATTTTTACATTTAAGATAATTTTATAATAAAATAACGTTTTAACACTTTTTTAAAGAGACCCTCCTCTCCATTATAAAAATAGACCACTTCTAACAAATTACTCACACCTCTAAATCCTTTTGGATCATCGAAAATCAACCCAATTAGGCTCCTTACATACCTCTCCTCCTCTTAGAATCCTTACTGTAGGTTGAAAGGACTTCAAGAAGTCATTTTGGATCAAACCAAAGGAAGATACCAGAATTAAAGATAACGATTTTTCTTATATTCATTTCATTTGTTTTACTTATCCAACCCCTAAACTCTTTTTATTCTTTTCTATTGTAACAAAAAAGTATCCTAAATATACTAAGATTTTTTAATAAGAAGGATTCGAACTAAACTTACACACACCTCTATATAATCAGGGAAGAACATAATGTTTCTGTGGATGGAAAACAAATGCCTCACGAACCGATGATTGTTCAATTATCTCCTATCGCCTCTCCTGGTGGCCATTATGATGGCACTGTATTTATATATGATATATATTATGTTTATGTTTTCTTTATGATTCTGTATTTTCCATTAATAGAATTCATTTATGGTTTCCATAGTGGGTAAACGTGATAACTCATTTGAGAAAGTGCGGAATACTGCCCCCTCATAGTGTTATGACTCGTTAATTCCTTATATGGGACGTATAAAGGATGATGATAATTATATTATATATGATAATATAATGGAATTATAATATAACTAGGTATCATTATGTTTTTATTCCATTAAAATAAGAAATAGAAATGGATGTATCGTTCATGCCTACGTACGACTTACCATCTCCATGAACAGTGCATTTCATTTCATACCAATAAATATTATATACTATTATAAATACATTTATATAAGGGATATATATGATAGATATAAGGCCCCATCCTCAATACTTACTTAATCTTGAGTTATTACAAGATTACACACTGAAGATCTTTTCAGGTTTAGAGTTTTAGATAATTGGATCATAAAAGTTGCATTACATTCCAAATTTAAACGAAGTGGTTACATAAAAGATAGTATTCATTTTTCCAATAAATGGAAACATATTTAAAATAAAACATGGATTCATTCTTGATACATCATTGACACTATCATCATATCATGTACCCTTCCCTTGACCTGTGAAAAACATTTCAAAAACTTGGGATGAGCCAAAAAAACTCACTAAGGGATATAAAAATATGGAAAGGAAACATTAGTACATGTATACATAAGAATCAATGAAATCATACTATACTCATAAAACATAAAAACATAAACATACCTCATCAAGTCATGAATAAATCATATAAATCATAAGACATAAAGGTAACATGAGGCATTTATAACATTCTTACGTAGGGAGTAACCCTCTTTGTTACGTTTGGAATACCCATCACAGTATATTCCCTAAATCACTTTGGAGAAACCTTAACTTTTAACTCCTTCACGTTACGCAATGCATTGAAGAGCTATATCGGGGTCACCCATCCTTAGTTTATCATGGAACCACCCATCTTCATAACAATGCCCAAGAACCATAACATAATCGTATCACGTAAAACATTCATAAAGGAAACATGACATTTCCCCATTTCAATCACAAGATATCAATACAACACACTGATATAATAAAAACATTATGAAAACCACTTTCAATACCAAAATTAATGAAATGTAATACATGGTATTTATTTTTCATTTTAAAAAAAGGTAGGTTATGGCTTGTAGAGGAAGTCGAAACTCAAATAATGGTCACATCAGTGGAGAAGTCGTTGTCGCCACATACGTACAACAAAAAAACATTCCGTTTTCCATTTAGTAAATGCTTCGTATAAAAAAAATTCCTTTTGAATAAGTGTAAAATTCAAAGAAGTTTATACACCGTATAAAAGAAAATTGTTTAGAAAACAAAATATGCCTCAATGAATGGAGATTGAGACAAAGTCCCTTACAAAGATCATTTTTTAAATAAAATAGATCTATTATGTGTATTCACTATAAGTACACATAAAGAAAGTACAAATACAAGATAGAACATAATAATATCATGACATAATTTGAAAGTATGAGATTAACCCAAGGAACAGAAATTGGGTTAAGAAGTTCCCTTCACTCATATCCGACTTGACGTGATCGTTCATTAATCTCATGAATAATAAACTTGAGTTAATTTATACATTCTTAAGAACCATTTTCATGTTCATTATTTATTTTATATAATTAATTACCATGTCATGAACACTATGTTATTATTTATGTTTATAACGGTCATTTTAACGATCATTGGTACTTGAGTCAAAAATGAACTTCTTATATTTACAAGTTGTTGACGTAGTCAAATATCCATTATCTCAAGAATGATATTCATGATGTAGATTCCATATATATCATATATATCCAATATATACATGCATTTATAATATTACATAATCATTTATAGGTAATAAATGAAATGAATGGTTCATGTAGATGGTAAGTCGTACTTACACATGAACGCTACTTTCATTTCTATGTCATATTAATGGAATTAAAACTAAATGAGAGATTTGTATATTTTAATTCCAAAATTATATTCATCATTTAGATGTAACATAAATCATATATATCCATTATATATATGTACTTATACTAGTACATTACATTTGTGGATAAGAAATGAAATGCACCGCTCATTGAGACGGTAAGTCGTACGTACGCATAAACGCTACTTTCATTTCTATCTCATACTTTAATGGAATTAAACACATAATGATACATAATCATATTATAATTACAGTATGTTATCATATATAATATCATTTAATATATCCTTTATACGTACCACATATGGTATTAACGAATCAAATCACATTGAGAGGGCGGTAGTCCGCACTTCCTAAAATGAAGATATCACGTATACCCATAATGGAAGCCATAAAGGTATGCCATAAATGAAAAATAAATAAGCTTATGGAAAATATAAACATATTATATATCATATATAAATATAGTGACATATTAATAGCCACCTTTGATGGTGTTAGAAGAATATTGAACAATCATCATTTTGTGAGGTAGAAATTCGCCATCCACAGAAACAGTATGTTCTTTAACCATTAGATGTTGGTGTGTGTAAGTGTAGCTCTAATGCTTCTTATAAAAACATCCTAATATATTGAATATTCTGAAGTTTTTACAAAATAAGTTTATAAAAAGAGTTTATGGGGTTGGAGAAGCAAAATTAAACCTATGAACACAAGAGAGGACACTACATTTAAATCAGGTAACTCTTTTTGATTTGAGCTCAAAGGCTTCCTTGGGAAGACCTGTTCCCAAGCTGAGGCTTATAGGAGTAAGAGATGGATTTGGAGAGACAATAGAAGCAGGTTTTGGCCGAGCCAAAGGCTTGAGAGGTGTGGGTGAGGAGGTAGAGGTGGGGGCCTTTTATAAGAGGAGAGGAGGGGCACTCTTGGAACGTTAAAAAATGTTACTTTATTTTCAAATGAGTTTCGTATTTTAAAGGTTCCACATTGATGTATTTTGAGTATAATGTGATAAGGTTTAGAAATATACTAATACAATTGTTCTTTGACAAATGTAGGTCTTATATTGTACATTATCGTTTTATTTTATTTAAGTCATTAAATAATGAGGTAATTGCTGCATCATAAGGATGTCATAAATAATTTAATTTATTTAATGTCTAAAAATTATGAAAAAAATACTAGGATATAGGAAATATTTTTAGATTTAAAATTAATATTTATTGTCCAAAATATCATTTATATAGACAAAATTAAATATGTTTTACTCAGGTTATACATTCTTTGTTATATCTAACTTTCGTTAACAATAAAAAGATAAAAAGTCACTTTCACACAAAAGTGATTCCATGGGGTCCCCAAGTATGGAAAAAGGCATCCCATGGTCGGCCATGAGACAAACAGTAGAATTAGGACACATGTTGGTGTCATTTTTTATTATTATGATATTATTTTATTATCCATAACTACCCGATTACTCATTAATCAAGATAATTAAAGATAATTACCATCGTTACTATTCATAATGTCCAAAAAACAAAAGAGTATTGATTACATGATTTCTACCTTCTGATTCCAAATATGTAATCCATTTTACCAAATTCCAATCACATAAATTGCAATAATGTATTTAAAAATAATTCTCGTTGTCAAAACAAATAGCGGGGTTTTTTGAAAAAATATCTATGAAACGTTTGGCATTAGTCTATGCCCAATTCCAAAGTGAAATTAATCCTAATGACCACCATTTGATTAAATGGTAAAAATATATTCATATTAAACTTTAAGAAAAATTAAAAAGATAATCTAACCATATAAATAAATTAGATGAAAAAGCATTTTTGATGTAAAAAGCATTATTTTTCACTATTCATTAAAAAATGAACATTGTCAGAGAAATTCCAAAAATTTATCCATTGTAAATTTCAATGACACAATAATAAATAATATGTTTATTTTGACAAATATAGATTATATAATTGTCAAACTTTTGATTTAAAAATGGATTTCCATCAAAAGGCAGTAAAACAATCTCATAAAAATATTAGTGTATTCTATGTTTAAGATTAGATTTATTCTCATTTTAAGCCTCTAAAACACTATCTAATTCATAAATAGACATATATAAAAATATCTATTATTAATTACTTACTTGGGATGTTACATCCTTCCCCCCTTTAAAAAATTGTGTCCCTGCAATTTATTTACTTATCGAATAAGTGGGGGTATTTATCCCTCATTGCATTTTCAGATTCCCATGTTACCTCTTCAATCATGTGGTTTTTCCACAAAACCATTACCTGATGAATCACCTTATCCCGTAACACCTGCTCCCTATGGTCAAGATTCTAGACCGGTTTTTCCTCATATGATAGGTTATTTTCAAGCTGAACTACCTCTGGACTCGAAACATGAGATGGATCTGGAATATACTTTCTCAACATTGAAACATGAAAAACATTGTGTACCTGAGATAAAATCGGAGGTAAAGCCACTAATTATGCAACTGATCCAACTCTCTCCAGAATTTCATATGGTCCAATGAACCATGGACTCGTCTTTCCTTTCTTACCAAATCACAACACACTTTTCCATGGTGATACTTTGAGAAAAAACATGATCACCTACCTCAAAAGAGAGATCCTTCCTCCTGTTGTCCGCATAACTTTTCTGCCTGCTTTGAGATGTTCTCATGTGTTTCTATATCAGGTGAACTTTTTCTGAGAACTCTTCTACCACTTCTGGTCCCATCAACTTCCTTTCACCGACTTCATCCCAGAAAGTTGGAGTTCGACACCACTTCCCATATAACGCCTCAAATGGTGTTATCTGTATACTGGAATGAAAACTATTATTATATGAAAATTCAAACAAAGAAAGATGTTGGTCCCAACTTCCCTGATAATCCATCGAACAAGCACATAGCATATCTTCCAAAGTCTAGATTTTTCTGTCTGATTTCCCATCTTATTGAGGATGAAAAGATGTACTAAAATTTAATTTAGTACCCAACGACTTCTGAAGTCCTTTATAAAAGTTAGAAGTGAACCTAGGATCACGGTCAGATATAATGGAGAGAGGAACTCAATGTAACCCGAATATCTCTTTAAGATACAAATGGGAAAGTTGATCTAGGTAAAATGTATCTCTTATAGAAAGGAAATGAGAAGATTTAGTCAAATGATCAACAATAACCCATATTGCATTATTATCTCAAGATGTCTTCGACAATCCCACAACAAAGTCCATGGATATATTCTCTCATTTCCACTCTGGCACTGGTAAAGGCTGAAGCAACACTTTTTGTAACTACTGCTCTGCTTTAACCTATTGACAGGTCAAACACCTCACAGTAAAATCAGTAATATCTCTTTTCATTCAATCCCACCAGTAATACTCCCGCTGATCTCTGTACATCATAGTACTACTAGGATGAACTGAAAATTGAGAACTATGAGCTTCACATAACAACTCTCTATTCAACTGTGAATCACAAGGCACACACAATCTCTTCCCAAATCTCAAAACACAATAATTTTCAGTGTTTAATTCAGGAAACATACCCTTCTGAACCAGCTCTACCTTTTTCTGCAACTCCCTGTCTTGCTTCTGTGCTTGCTTGATTCTATCTGATAGAGAAGATTTCACTGATACCTGAAACTAAACAGAAGGAAATCTGACACCAACAACTTCTATTCCAAGTTTCATCAAATCCTTAACCAAGGGATCACGTTCCAAATGCAACATTGTTAATGAAGCATTACACATTCGACTCAAAGAATCAGCCACTTTATTTTCTTTTTCTCAGATGGTAATGAATTATACAATCATAATTCTTGATTAATTCTAGCCATCTCCTCTGTCTCATGTTCAATTCTTTCTGAGTTGATATATACTTTAAACATTTTTGATCGGTATATATTTCACACTTTACTCCATAAAAATGATGCATCCAATATTTTAAAGAGAAAACAACTGAAACTAATTCCAAATCATGTGTAGGTTAATTTAACACATGAGTTTTCCACTGACGTGAATCATAAGCAATTACCTGATCATTCTACATTAGGACACAACCAAGCCCTTTCAACGAAGAATCATTGTATACAAAAAACTCGCCATTCCTAGAAGGAAGTGACAAAATTGGAGCATTCACCAATCTTCTTTTCAGTTCCTTCGGTAATATCCCGAGTCAACTGATCCATCAATGCAACAAACTGTTTAGTTCTGATTCTGACCATCTCAGGATACTGATTTGAAAGGTCATTTCCCTCTGTATGCCTTCCCAGAAAAGCTGTTCTGTTTCTTCTATGAAAAACCATTCTTACCATAGAAATATCTTAGGCGAAGAAACATGGTAATCTTCAAATGCTATTTCATTTCAATCATACCGTAAATTAGTTTATAATTTAACAATTTTATAACTCCTAAAGTTATCTAATCCAACCTCTGATACCAACTATAAGGCCCCAACCTTAAACCTTACTTAATCTTGAATTATTACAAGATTACACATTGAGGATCTTTTCAGGTTTAGAGTTTTAGAGAATTATATCATAAAACATGCATTACATTCCACATTTAAACTAAGTGGTTACATAAAAGATAGTATTCATTATTCCCATCAATGCAAACACATTTAAAATAAAACATGGATTCTTTCTTGACACTTCCTTGACACTATCGTCATATCATTTACCCTTCCCTTGACCTGTGAAAAACATTTCAAAAACATGGTATGAGCATAAAAAGCTCAGTAAGGGATATAAAAATATGGAAAGGAAAAATGACTACATGTATACATAAGAATAAATGAAATCATACTCTACTCATAAAACATAAGCACTTTAACATACCTCATCAAATCATGAATAACTCATAGAAAACATAAGACATAAAGGTAACTTGAGGCATTCATAACATTCTTACGTAGGGAGTAACCCTCTTGGTTACATTTGGAATACCCACCACAGTATATTTCCTAAATCTCTTCGGAGAAACCATAACGTTTAACTCCATCACGTTACCCAATGCATTGGAGAGCTATATCGGGCTCACCCGCCCTTAGTTTATCACAGAACCACCCGTCTTCATAATAATTCCAAAGAACCATAACATAATCATATCACGTAAAACATGCGTAAAGGAAACATGACATTTCCACATTTCAATCACAAGATATCAATACAAAGTATTGATATAATAAAAAAATTATGAAAAACATTTTCAATAAAAAAAATAAAATAAAATTAATACATGGTATTTATTTTTCATTTTAAAAAAAGTTAGGTTATGGCCTATAGAGGAATCCGAAACTCAAATAATGGTCACGGTGGCAGAGAAGTCGTTGTCGCTGCATACGTACGACAAAAAAACATTCCTTTTGTCATTTAGTAAATGCTTCATATAATAATTTTTTTTTGAATAAGCGTAAAAGTCAAAGGGGTTTATACACCGTATAAAGGAAAGTTGTGTATAAAACAAAATATGCCTCAATGAATGGAGATTGAGACGAAGTCCCTTACAAAGATCATTTTTTAAATAAAATAGAACTATTATGTGTATTCACTATAAGTACACATAAATAAAGTACAAATACAAGATAGAACATAATAATATCATGACATAATTTGAACATAGGAGATTAACCCAAAGAACGGAAATTGGGTTACGAAGTTCCCTTACCTCATATCCGACTTGACTTGATCGTGCTTTGATCTCCTAAATAATAAACTTGAGTTAATTTATATTTTCTTAAGAACCTTTTTCAAGTTCATTATTCCTTTAATATCATTTATTACCATGTCATGAACACTATGTTATTATTTAAGTTTATAACGTTCGTTTTAACGATCATTGGTACTTGCGTCAAAAATGAACTTCTTATATTTACAAGTTGTTCACGTAGTAAAATATCCATTATCTCAAGAATGATATTAATGATGTAGATTCCATATATATCATATATATCCATTATATACATTCATTAATAATATTAAATAATCATTTAGAGGTAAGAAATGAAATGCACTGTTAATGGAGACGGTAAGCCGTACGTACGCATGAACGCTACTTTCATTTCTATGTCATATTAATCGACTTAAAACTAAATGAGAGATATGTATATTTTAATTCCAGAATTACATTAATAATTTATATGAAACATAAATCATATATATCCATAATATATTTTTACTTATAATATTACATTACATTTGGGGATAAGAAATGAAATGCACCGTTCATGGAAACGGTAAGCCGTACGTACGCATGAACGCTACTTTCATTTCTATCTCATACTTTAATGGAATTAAAACATAATGATAAATAATAGTATTATAATTATAGTATTGTATCATATATAATATCATTAAATATATTTTTTATACGTACCACATATGGGATTAACGAATCAAATAAATTTGAGGGGGCGGTAGTCCACAATTCCTAAAATGAAGATATCGTGTATACCCATAATGGAAGCCATAAAGGTATGCCATAATTGAAAAATAAATACTCTTAAGGACAAAATAAACATATTATATGTCATATATAAATATAGTGACATCTTAATGGCCACCTTTGACGGTGTTAGAAGAATATTGAAGAATCATCGTTTTGTGAGGCAGAAATTCGCCATCCACAGAAACAGTATGTTCTTTAACCATTAGATGTAGGTGTGTGTAAGTGTAGCTCGAATGATTCTTAAAAAAAATACTAGTATATTTAAGATACTTCAGTAGTTACAAATGAAATGGATAAAAAGAGATTAGGAGGTTGGAGAAGCAAAATAAAACATAAGAACACAAGAGAAGACACTACCTTTAAATCGGGTAACTCTTTTTGATTTGAGCTCAAAGGATTAATTGGGAATACCTCTACCCAAATTGAGGCTTCTATGAGTAATAGAGGGATTTTGAGAGACAAAATGAGTAGGGTTTGCCCGATCCAAAGGCTCTAGAGGTGTGGGTAAGTAGGTAGTGGTCGGGGCCTTTTATAAGAGGAGAGGAGGGGCACTCTTGGAAAGTTACAAAATGTTACTTTATTTTCAAATGAGATTCGTATTTTAAAGGTCCCACATTGATGTATTTATAGGATAAGGTGATAAGGGTTCGAAATATACTCATCCAATAGGTCTTTGACAAGTGTAGGTTTTATATTTTACATTATTATTTTATTTTATTTAAATCGTTAAATAATTAGGTAATCGCTGCATCATCATGATGTCATTAATAATTTAATTTATTTAATTTCTAAAATTTATGAAAAAATATACTATGATGTAGGAAATCGTTTTATCTTTCCACGGAATAATTATAGTCGAAAATATATTTTATGTAGACAAAATTAAAAATGGTTTACTCAGGTGATACATTCTTTGTTATATTTAACTTTCTTTAACAATAAAAAAGATAAAAAGTCACTTTCACACAAAAGCGATTCCATGGGGTCCCCAAGTTTGGCACAAGGAATTCAATCGTCGGCCATGAGACAACCAGTATCATTAAGACACATGTTGGTGTCATTGTTTATTATTATGATATTATTTTATAATCTTTAACTACCCGATTACTCATTAATCAAGATAATTACAGATAATTACCGTCGTTACTATTAATAATGTCCAAAAACAAAAGAGTATTGATTAAATAATTTGGACCTTATGATTACAAATATTTAATCCATTTTACCAAATTATAAACATAGAAATATCAATAATTTATTTAAAAATATATCTTGTTGTCAAAACAAATAGAGAGTTTTTTTGAAACAATATCTATGAAACGTTTGGCATTAGTTTATACCCAATTCCAAAGTGAAATTAATCATAATGACCACCACGGGATTAAATGGTAAAAATATATTCATATTAAACTTTAATAAAAATTAAAAAGATACTCTATCCATATAATTAAATTAGATGAAAAAGCTGGTTTGATATAAAATGCAGTATTTTTCACTATTCATTAAAAAATGAACATTGTCAGAAAAATACTAAAAATTTATAAAATATAAATTTCAATGTCCCAATCATAAATAATTTGTTTATTTTGATAAATATATATTATAAAATTGTCAAAACATTGATTTAAAAATGGTTTTCCATTAAAAGGCAGTAAAACAATCTTTTAAAAATATTAGTGTATTCCATGCATAAGAATGGATTTATTTTCATTTTAAGCCTCTAAAAAATATATATTTCATAAATATACATAGATAATAATATCTATTATTCATTACTTACTTGGGATGTTACAATATATATGATATCTAAATCATTAATATCATTCTGATGATAATGGATATATTACTACAAGAACTACCTGTGAATATATGGTGTTCATTTTTTACTCAAGTACCAAATATCAAAAAAATGAGAGTTATTAACATAAATGACTATATAATGTTTATAACATGGTAATAAGTGATATATGAGAAATAATAAACTTGGAAATGGTTCTGAAGAAAGTATAAACTAACTTTAGTTTTTTATTCAGGAGGATAAATAATGAACGGGTCAAGTCGGACATGAGGTAAGAGACTTCATCTCAATCTAATTTAATTGAGGCATAGTTTGTTTTAATACACAAGTTTTTATTATATGTTGTATAAACACATTTGTATTTTACTTTTATTCAAAAGTAATCATTTCTCTATGAAGCATTTTACTAAACAACAAAAAAAAATGTTTCTTTATAGAGTACGCGGTGACAACGACCTTTCTTCCATCGCTAGTATTATTTGATCTTTTGGATAAATTAACAAGCCGTAAAGTTTTTTAAAAAATGAAAATAAATAAAATATACTCTTTTTACGTATTTTCGTATTGAAAATAGTTTTGATAATAGATTTTTTATGTCAATATATTTATATGATATATTGTTATTGCAATGTTGGAATTTTAACTTTCCTTTATGCATAGGTTAGGTGTTATGATTATGTTATGGTTAATGGGCAGTGTTTACGTATATGGGTGGTTCAGTGATAATCCTAGGGCAGATGATCCTGAGATAACTCTCCAATGCATTGGTAACTTGACATAGGTAAACGTGAATGTTTCTCCTAAGATATTTAGGAAATATACATTGATGGGTATTTCCAAGAAACTCTCTATGTAGCTGTGATAGCTACAATGTAAGTATGTTATGGATTCCACACATTACCTTTATGATTTATGATTTCTATGTGTTATTCATAAAATCTTATGATTTCATGAGATAAGTAAAATATTTCATGTTTTGTTTGTATTTATGAACCAATGATTCTTTTATTGTTTTATAACCCTTACGGAGCTTTTTATTCTCATTCCATGTTTTGAAATGTCTTCACAGGACATAAAGATGAATAGAGTCAAGGATGGGATCAAGGAAAATTCATTCTGTCTAAAACAGGGATCTAGATATGACTCTTTTTTTCAAGAGTTTGTATTTTATGAAAAAAATGTAAGCTATGTTGAAGTTGCTACTTTGTAATATTTTGAGATAGAATAGTTACGTCCTAATTCTCTAAAACTATAAACCTGAAAATATCATCAATTTGATGTATTCATTTAAATCAATATAATGTAATGTTTAATACCATGTCTGTATAAATGTACTCAAAACACACTAAGAGAACTAGTGTCATTGGCTTCTCTAAAAAAGAATGTTTTTTATACTTGAGGTCCACTTTATAGGAAACATCATATAAGATGTGGGAGTGGTTGTGAATCATGAAGAGGTTGATTCATTTCTTGTTTGGGAGCCACCTAATAGTGTTACCTTGTTGAAAAGTTTCCTTAGGTTGGTAGGGAACTATCAGAGGCCTATAAGTAATTTATCTAGAGAGTTTGT
The DNA here is from genome assembly GCA_963277665.1 of Viscum album. NCBI lineage: Eukaryota > Viridiplantae > Streptophyta > Magnoliopsida > Santalales > Viscaceae > Viscum > Viscum album. Next base: position 300,596,098 of record OY728136.1, read on the forward strand.
ACCATTGAAAATATTTAACCAAAAGGGAAATCCATTCACATCGATAGAACGATGATGGTAGTGCTTTTATAATATGAGTCATAGATTGAAGATCTCTTCCGTCTTGATATTTCTAAAGGAGGGTTTCGAGTATTTGCATTACTATGATGGATTAGGGACTATATGATGTTCTATTCTAAGGCATATGAGCGTGATGATTATCTGAGGTTCACATCATTTAATACCACATGATAAGAACTTATGACCAAATATCTAGAGTTCGTAGTTATATTTTTTACACTAGAGATGTGGATACACTACCTAATGGGTAAGCAGTTTATCGTTTACTCTGTCCCAAAGAGTCTCAAGTATATCATCTCTCAAGAATGATATTAACTTCAGAAAGAGGAGACAATTTTAGTTCCTCCAAAACATTGACATTGATATTTTCTATACTCCTATGAAGGGGTACGTAGTTCTAAACACTCTCAGTAGGTGATTTTATTCAATGATTTTGACCAAGGCCTCAGAGTAGTAATCCTCATTGTAGTTAACCGTATTTAAGAGGGTTGGTGTTTCATATCTACAATCAATGGTTGTTACCCCACCACTTTTAAAATGTTCTAGTGTTTCTCTGCATGGAGATAATGATGGTGAGACCATAGATTATCATATATCAACCAAAAATTCTCTTAAGGGATATTATAAAGGTGGTGTTCACACAATCATTTTTAGAGAAGGTGTGTTGGTAACATTGATGTTGTAGGAGGTGGTGATGTGGGTGTTTCATACATCGACTTTTCAGTAAATCATTGTCTTAAAAATATACACAAGGACCTAAGACATTTGTATTGGTGTCCATGAATTAATTTGGGAGTTTTAGAATATGTATCTTGAGGCTTCAATTATATGGAGGTGAAGGATAAACACCATGTTCTAGTGGGTTTATCTAAAACCGATGATGTGGAAGAGTGGATGTGGAAAGGGGTATCCATAGAATTCATAATGGGGTGACCCCGTACATCCAATGGACGTGATTCTATATGGGTGATCGTAGACTTACTCACCAATTCATACCACATCATAACCATTTGAGAAAAAAGTAAAGTAGAGATATTTGTATGCCTCTAGATGAAGTTTATATTCAAACTCAATAGAGTTCCCTCAATGATAGATTTATATTTTGATGCTCACTTCACATCATTGTTATAGAGAGGGCAATTAGAGGACTTTGGGTTGTAGTTACAATTGATTCTGACATTTCACCCAAAACTGATGGCTAGGATGAGTAGAACATTTATGTATTAGAGGATATGTTGTGATCATGCACGTTGGAATTTGAAATAAGTTGGTAGGATCATCTACCAATGGTTGAGTTTCCATTCAAAAAACTATCATTACACCATTAGGATGGCACAATTCAAGGCTTTTTATGGGAGGCACTTTAACAATCCAAATTGCTGAACTGATCAGGATGAGTTTGCACTCATTTATATAGAGATGGTTTTAGCTACTATAATGGTGGTTCATATCATCCCCAAGTCAATGAGGACTACACATATTCATCATATGTCTTATGAAGACTAATGATGGAGGCCATTGGAGTTCAAGGAAGAATAGAATTTGTTCTTATGGGTCTCACCTCAATGTCGATTGGGAATATTTGGATGTGATGGTACATTATCTTCATGATTCACTTGTTCATTATAGATATTGTGTATTGTTAGCAAGGTGGTGTACCTATTAGATACACCACCAAAGTTAGACCTAATAAATGATGTCTTCCACTAGTCACAGCTATGGAGGTATGTGCACGAACCATCATAAGTAATCTATTGGGGAATTCAGGATGTCAATGATTGAGATTCCTTTGAAGAGTACCATGTGGAGATATAGGATTAGTAGAATAGGATCCTTTTTGGGCTACCAATTCTAGTAGTGATGTATGGTTTCTGTATGAATATCTTTAGAGGGAAGCCTAGGACTGGTAGACCTAGATGAGATCCCAATACAATCATAATTTTTCGAATATTTTTCTTTTCTAAGAAAGATAATACATGAAGTGTGAATAATTTCATGAATTGAATTTTCATTTTATTATTTTGGATAATATATGAAATATTTTTGATACCAAGAAGTTCGAAAATAGTTGATTCCATGGCACCTTGTGGCCAAAATAAATGTCTGACATACATTAAATATATTAAATAACATGAACATTATTATTTCCAGAATAATAAAATAACACACGAACAGGGGCCCGATTTACAAATATAAGTGATTATTTATATTCAGAACAACAATTTGACCCTATTTGGGTCATAACTATTAATGGTGAAAGGCGTTTATAGAAAACTCTTCACGAGAATAAATGAAAAATAAATTATTTTTTTATTTTTTTATTTTTTTATTTGATGCATCGACCAATTTGTCCTATAAGTTTATGTTTTTCATAATTTATTTATGGTTTGTTTTCAAAACATAGATATCTAGATGTCCATTGGAGATAATTATTTTCTAAAAATGAAATATCAAGAATGGATGAGGATCATTTTCCCAATAGGGTTAATTGATCTCATCAATAACAACATGGAACCATAATTCATCAATGATGAATCCAAACTCTATGTGGGATGTTTCATTGTTTTTTCAATCTTGTATCTTAATCTAATATGAAGAAAATATTATTTCAATGAAGATAATTGATTTTAATGTCCTTTTTAGATTGAAATTGAATGAATTTATATGAATGTTGTGTTTGTATTCCCCTTTGATTATATTTTTCTATGAAAATCAATCCAATATGAATTAAAAATTGTCGAGGATCATTCCTCACATTTTTTGTATTTTTTATTTCATCCCCATTATTTGAATTCTCATCAATAGAATTTATTATGGCCCATTTTTCAACAAATAACTAGTATTCTATCATTATGCGAATGTTCATTAGAGGAAAAGACTGGTAGAATGGGTGCATTTCCTGAATGATGTTGTGATGAAGGTGAGATAATGGTGGATAATTATTGGTGGTGGATCAAATGGATTTTCATGTTATATTCATAACATTGTATTACAAATTGTGATGTGTGACTCAATGAGGTTATTTATAAGGGGATTTGAGAACAAGTTTCATCAATTGATGATGGGAAGGGATAGATGGCCCTTGATCTACATGTTTTGGTGAGGGAGATGACTCTTGTGATGTGAAGGATGGAGAAAAATAGATCACATAGTATCCGGAAAATCAAGAAACAAATGTCATATATTTATGGATTATAGGTTGTGTGCCCCACCACCATTGGTCTATAACATTAGGGTTTCATCTAGAGTTATGTACCACATGATCTATGACATGGTCACACACCATATAACCCTTCCTTCATTCCTTATGATGTACATCAGATATTATAGGGAGAAAAATATAATATTATTGTTAGTGTTATAAAATTAACATGAAAATAGACATGGACACCTATAAACGAATTGGTACGTAGGAAAGAGAGTGTTCACAGACTTGACCGAATGACACAACCATGTTCTTGGTGACATCTAAAATCTATGTGTTTCACTGAAAAACCATGTATGTTTATTATTACAAAAAATGTTTTATATTACACATGCTTATATTTTGGGATTACTATACACACAATGAACCGCAAATATACTCTATATATCAATTCAAAGAGTGTTTGTAGCTATTCAATCATTTTGAATGGAAATGTCATGGTTGACTTTGTTCCCTTATTCAACTACCCAAATGGATCAATGTGACATTTCATCCACATAATAAGATTATGATCCCTTCTAGAATATGAGCTTCATGTAGAGTTTTCTATATCCCTCTGTGAAACTAGAGTGTGACCATCTATCATCTTTATACCATAGGTCGAGTATCAGGAAACAAAATGACCTACCTTTGTTGTCCATTAATCCGCCATATTTAAGACCACACCTGTATAGTTTTTGGTATCATTAGAATTTGATCCCCTACATAAAAGTTTATTTATATTGGGTTTGTGGTGTCCCCCAATAGTTCTTGGTGTGAACCATTAAATGAGTGTCAGGGAAATCTAAGACCATTGAAATTTATTGGGCAGGGAAAAATGATAATGAACTATTTGATGAATGTCTCCAGCATTAGTGGGGCTCATGTAGTGGATTATTCTGAAATAATATTTTCTATGAGAATAAACTTTTGGTTGGTAGTTGGTTTCATCGCCTCTTGTAGTGGTGTCTTTTCTAGGTATATCTAGGTGTTTTCTAGTATAAATTTATTATTATATAATTGTATAGATATGATTATACTTGATTATTCATATTTAGTGTTCAAAGGGTTTCATACAGGGTAGAGTTATAATAACCCCTTCATGGGATCATCTGACACATGTCATGTCTTATGCAGATGATGACCCTTTAAATGGTATCCTTGTAGGATGAATAACTAATGTATCATGTCTTAAGATTGTCATACCAATGTATTTTTCGAGGGAATTCATTTGATCTAAATCCTCACCCAAGGAGTAGGTTGGAATCATTATAGTTTATGAATGGGATTTTATATATACCATTTTTTATCTAACATTACTTTAGTAACATACTTAGGTTGTTGAATTATTGATGAATGCATGAATTTGTTTCAGTTTTTTTACATTTAAAAATTATATGGGATAAGATATGTGATTGTGTGTATAGGTAAATTCTGTTAATTCCTTCCTATTATGGGATATGACTACTCGACACTTGTTATCGACACCAAAGCTATTTGTGGTGGGCTTGGGGTAGTTCTGGGTCTGACCATGACGATTCATGTAATGAAAAAAAAAACAATGTATTAATTTACAATTGGTATATCTTATATTACAAGGTTAAATTTTATATCCATTGTTTGGACCTACTATTAGTTTTATATAAATTCTTTAAGGTGATCTGCTTTAAGTGGATCTAGAAAATATTTAATTGATGAAGTTTCCTATCTAAATGCATTGGATTCCAAACCTCCTTTCAGAATTATAATCTCCGTCACATGGAAATAAACTTTCCTGTTCTATATTGAAATAAAATCCATATCAAGGATTATATCAAAGTCAATCATTGATATAATAAAGAATTTTTTAGAATAGGGTATGGCTATTCATAATAATAGGGATAAACAAATATATCCTTCTTGCAAAAATATTTCCACATGTATTCTTGATTTAAAACATCCTTATTTTATTAATTAAGAAGGATTATTTGGTTTATTGAAAATATGTATGATATAAAAGCTTTACAATATCCATAATCAAATAAATAATTTAACAAATTATATTTTACTTTCAATATACCCGCCAAAAAAAATTTAGGTACATCAAAATAATATATAATAATTTTATAGGATTGGCCTTACCAACTTGTCACCATTTATGTTAGGTTCCCTCAATGCTTTGGGTAATTCTTTTGAATAAAATTGCTTCGCTATATAGTTGATACACCAGATAATAAAAATTTATTTCTTAACCGTGGACTCATTATCCAAATTGACTATATCTTTTTACTTGTAAAAAATTATCATTCTATTTAAATATTTACATAGATGTTTCTTTCAAAAATTATCAATGTTTGTAAATATCATACTTTCCTTCTTCTTATTTGGTGAATTTTTTCATGGTGTTTAGTTATACTCTTATTTTCATGATTCTATTACATAATATATGCCCATAAAAATTATTTCTTTACCATTATAGGACATGGAACTATATCATAATATGAGGAATGTTTTTGGGAGACTAATTCCCTTCTGATGTTCAGCTTTTTCCCATAAAAATATCAAAATACTAAATTTTGTATTACATGTATAGTCTATTACATGACTTACAACTGATGTAATGTTAGAATCATATTCATAAACACCTTCCACTTCCTTTTTCCTTCTATTGATATTTCTCTCAATTTAAATAAGTTTAACACTAGGATAACATTTTTTGAATTATATAAAATTGATTTTATATCATAGCGTACATAATATTTTTTTTATTTTCGATAATTTACCACTTTTGATCAATATATATAATTATAAAATATATTATCAAAATAAAAAATTTCCTTTCATTAAATCATAGAGCCAAGAATATATTTTGAATTTACGTGATCCATTTCTCAAATACATATGGATTGGTAGTTCCCTTAATGGATGGAGGAAAATATTTTATAAATATGCCCAAAATATCTTCATCACATTTTAGAATGACATGTTTCAATATAATCTCCAGGTTATGTTTCATAATCTAGGTCATTCTACAAAATATGACCATGATCTCCTCAGATCGTACACCAAATATATTGAAAAACTAACAAGGGAAATCACTACATCTACTATGGGTGTTTGACAAGATTTCCCTTTTCTATTTTTAGGTTCCACTATAAATATTGTAACACTGGTAATTATCTTGTAAAATTATAAATACCAATCCTTTAAATAAAAGTATCAATAAAAGTAAAATATAAATTGATATTCATTGGTATAATTATAATATATTTCATAGTTATGTTCTTTTTAAAATATATCTCCAATGTTCCATCAAAATTTCCTCAAAACACGACTATAAAAAAACTATTATCCTATAGATGCATTCTAAATTATTACATTGGTATAATATACATAATATAAAACCATAATTAATTCAGAAACTTAGTATTATTGGAGAATAATAAACATTCATGATTCCATTTTACATTTGAAAATAAAATAATCCATTAAAAAAATTCGTGTTTCCTCGATAAATATTTCAAATACAAAAAATTCATATCATATATATTAGAAAACATAGTAATGGTTGAATTTACAGTATTATTAAAGTAATATGTACAACACATTCTGCCATTATTAGGTAGAGAATTAAAAAATATAAAATTAGATAATGAATACTTATTCAATATAATTTACAATAAGATATTAAAAATCTTTCCCTGGAAAATATCAATCTAATAGTTACATGGATTATAATTTCTAAAATATTAATAATGTAAAAGCATAATGTTGGACATCATGATCTTACCAAAAATTCATCATTCCATTAAATCCTGAACCATTCCATCATAATGATATGTCATCACTCTTAGAAAAATGTTATATTTTCTTCCAAATACACTAATAATTTGGAAAAAAAATTCATGATAAATGTTTATGAATCAAGGTATTTTCCCTAACTAGTCCCACCCATCACTTTCATATCCAATTCATTCCACATATTGATAGTATTTTTTCCCAAAATTCATTATAAATTTATGGTCTTGAATAAATAATATATAAGACCAATATATCCCCAAAAAATTCAAATAAATGAGATTCCATAGGTTAGAACAATATATTTTGTTTTTATTCAATAAGGCAAATCCAAAATATCTATTTTATACTGAAACATTTTCATTAAGTTGAAAAATTATGTGTAATGAATAAAGGTGAGTGATGTAGAACATGATAATATGAATGTGAATTATCAAATCATAGGGTATAATCTATATATCAGTAAAGGATGATATAATTCCGAAAATAATTATAAATATTAAAGGAATTTATTTTTAATATTATAGTGGAAAATGAAATTGAAACATTAATAAATACCTTTTATATGTATTATTAACATTATTGTATAAATAATGAAAGAAATTATTTCAAAAATATATTTCAATCCATTAAGAAGATAAAAACATTTTCCATTCAATATAAAATTTATTGTAAATTTTTTTATTTGAAAAACCAAAGAATATTATAGGGGAATATAAATTGTGATTGACAGTCATTGTGTTAGAATACATAATTCACATCACATACATTAAAAAGAACATTACTTTAAATCATTTGTAAAAAGTTGAAAACAACATATTTGGGAAACATTTAAAAATATTCAATTTAAAATATTGAAAAGAATGTCAAATATAATTGAAATTGGATTTAAATGTATAGTTTATAATAGAAATATACATTCTTGAGAACAATTTTAGAAACATTTGGTTGGAATAAAATGTTAATCTAATTAGAATATATGGTCATATATTATTGAAATCTTTTTCCCAAATGAATTTAGTAACAATGTTGGCAAAAATTGAAAAAAATGTGAATGTGCTATAAATAATTGGATTCAAATAAAATATATAGTTTTTATGATAGAATTTTCCTATGATTCTCCTCAATAATATTATAATTTTACTATCTTGAAGAGGGGTGATATTATGAAATAATACTTTATAGGTTTACTACTTATTGAATAAAATCCCATATAAGATAAAACAAATACTGACACTTAAAACAACCCGAATAAATAGTATTTGTTGATAAATTATGTCAAAGGTGTAGTGTATACACCATATAAAAAATTTTCTGCATAATATAATATATTTCTTAATAAAGATAAACTGAGATGAAAAACCCTTACCTCGAGTCGGACCTACTTTATAAGATTTCTATTCTCTTGTATTATAAATTTTTTTACACCTCAATACCATAACCATATTCATCCTTAACATTGGATATATTATTTACATATATTCTCCTATCACATTTTTAATTATAATTATTATATTAAATCACTTTTCAAGTGACAGCTATTTATTTTTTCATGCTTGTTTTAGTTCTATAGTTCTCATATTTATACATTGATGTTTTTTAGATCATATCCAAAATAATAATCAAGAAATAATTTTAAAATTTATTCATTATAGAAACATTCAAAAAAAATTATATATTCTGGTGATGAAAATGAATCATTTCACTTCATGGTGGTTATAACCAACATGTAAAAATGACTGACATTATCATGTTCTAGAAATGTTTTATGTTAGAAATTAGATAAAATTCAATAAATAAAATACTATTAATATATTATAAATATGAAATAAAATAATTATATATTCCGTAATAACCAACCCAAAAAGATGGTTTTGGAAAATTAATCATACTACTATGTGGAGGAGGTAGTCCTCAGATTCCAAAAATTGATTGATACATATCTCATTTGATGGAATTGAGGTTAAAAATGGTTTTCCATATTATGTCCCCAAGATAGTGCCACTAAATATTTTCCCAATACGGGGTCACCACATGACCTTAGGCACACCTCCATGTATGCTAGGGGCATCTGAATTATAGAAATGGATTAATAGAATATGTGGGGAGAATATACCAACCAAATTGTAGATATACCCAATAGATAAAATATGAAATAAAGGAAACAGAATAAAAAATAAAAGTGTATAACTAATTCATTACCCAAAACATAGTATAGTTTTACAACCAAACTGTAAATATAATATGGCTTGTAATTTAGTAATATGTGTAATGTAACCCAAAATAAAAACAAGCTGAATAAAGACCAAAATATTTCCCCACTATGTGTCTGGATCCTCAATAAATCAATATCCCTAGCCCAGACCAACTATATTGAATAGGGAATTTCCCATTGTCATGGCCTGCAACAATGATGTCTGCACGGGTCCCCAATGGAGGCTCGAGTAGGGTATGATGAAAACTCGTTAGGACACCACCAATGGAGTACAAAAAATATCTTATCCAAAAATATAGTTTATATAGGAACAAAATATATAAATATATATATAGAACATAAACAAGATACTAATAGTTATCAAAGTTAACTGTAGTGACATTCATCACTTGTTCTGTGGGTTATCCATTTTCATTAATTACACTTAAGTACATTCCATCCATACAATCTATATATAAGAGGAAGGAATCGGGTTCCCTATATAACATGGGTAAACATCACAAAAATATATACATAGAAAATACGTTGGAGCCTCAGTTTAGGAATCTATATCCCATGCAACCATAACGGGAATAGAGCCTTATTTTGACTCCATAACATGTGAATTTTTGGGGTGGTGTTTAGAGCCTCTTTTTAACCCATACTGTGGGTCTAGAACCCCATGTCAATACCCCACATACCACTTAGCATTGTTCACATGATTCTCTTAACCATTAAACTAACATACTACCCATATGCCTTATCCCAATAACATATTCCTCATTTACATTCCTTAATATTTTTAACACATACATCATTTAAAATTCTTAAAGTATTAAGGCATACCAAATTTATGTACCGTAACCCAATATTTCACACATTCCCTATTTTAATTCCCTAATCCATTTAACACATTTATAATTTATATACCTTATACGATCAATAAAATTTCCATTTAAAACCCACAATTCATTTAACACATTTACCATTGTACTAAACTCATAATTTCATTCATATTACCATCTAGTCATAATTACTATTTCATCCATTTCATTGATCCATAAAAAATTAAAATATATTAATTATGGAATATATATTATAATAACTCAATTCTACACTTAGTAACTCACTTCCATGTTCAAGGAATCAGGCCACCCCATAGGTGTCTCTTAAACCGGTCTAATAAACCTCAATGCATCTCATGTGGATAATGAGGGGTTCAATTCATCAATTAATGAATGAATTATTTATTTATACCATCGTAAACGAAAAAGAAAACAAAATGGAAAAATCACAAAACCAAATACTTGTAAATTTTACCCCAAGACTATGAGATATAAATTATATACCAACTACCATTATTTCATAGCAACCAAAATCTTAACCTTATCCTTTGACTCGAAAAAAAACCAACTTTAAGGCTTAAACCTTGAAAATTTTTTAAAAGAGGGTTTTAGAGATTCAAAAAAACAATAAAAATTATAAATGCCCAAATATAAAAAAATTAAATAATTTGAATGTTAGACACACATAGATCTTCGATCGACACCAAACATTACTCCGAATAGATTAGAAATGATGGATATCGATCCTTGGGAATTTTGGGAGTAATTGTTTATCCCCCTTGGGTTATGTATGATGAATGGGTAAGAATGATGGGAATGAAAATGTAATTAACAAATGAAAAAAAGGAATATTTACCCATATTTATTTAGGTACATGGTTTTACCACACGGTTGGGAAACCATGTGACATCTTTATGCCAATGTTTATCCAAGAGGGGGACTATATAACAAGGTATTATACGATGGCCACATGTATTGAAAAAAAATTAGAAACCATGCATGATGGATATTTTCAATCCTACATCATTCCTCCTCCCTCTTTTAGGGTTTCGTCTACAATACACTGCATCCCTAACTAAGAAAGGATAAGCCGAATAGTTACAAGCAACCTTGCACCAAACATGCAATATGAACTAGATGAATACATTTCCCCCATTCAATTTTAAAACCCCCAACACACCCTTGAGCCACCTCATAATCATTTAAAACAGTTCATTAACCAAATTATAGAGATTTTAAGTAAAATTTAATCAGAAACATGACTCAAAATATGTCCGGGATCTTACGAACTCCCCACCTTATTATGGATAATCCTCAAGCTTCACTCCCAAACATCATCGAGTCTCTAATGTAATTATATTGGGCCAATGCTACTTTTTTATCAATCTCCATCACCCAAGACTCTTAATAAATATGTACATACTACCATAACACTAGAACCAACAACATCGTCGTTCTTCTCAAGATACCCCCACTGCAATCCAAAATACAAACTGGATGTTCTTAAAAGGGCGCATAAGCCTCAATCTCTACATCAAAAACATCTATAAAATGGTACTGGTTGGGATGATACATATGAATATGTGAGTTTGAAAATTTTAATACAAGCCACTAAACCTTATTGGAAGAGAAAATTGGTATGACACTTTTCAAATCCTCTCTACAATCTCAAAGGACCGCATATATTTTGGTACAAACTAAACTATTTTTTAATTTAACAGTGGCCTGACCTTTTTGAATCCCGAAGTAACACACAATCACCTACAATAAACTAATGTGTTCAAATATGTAGATGATCATATGACTTATATATACTCTTATTTATAATTATATATACTGCAATCATCTATAGAAGCGTTGATGACCCTCACTAGATATAATCCAAACAACTCTAATTCCCTAGCCTCTATCCAACATAATTATGATCTACATGCCCAAACATAGAGTGTCTCTTATGGTGTCATCTGAATAGTCTCATGGGAACTATTTTTATAGGTTAACTCAACAAATGCCACATTCATTTCCAAATATCCACCAATCTCTAGGTAACAAGACCTCAACATGTCATCTAGTACATGAATAGTATGCTTGGGCTATAGTTCCTTCTATGGGTGGAAATACATACTAAAAAGAACCTTGGTAACAAGGGCCATCAATAACCCCTTCTAAAATGGTGACTTCAAATGGGGAAATTATATGAAACAATATTTTGTGCCCCCCCCCCGTAAATTGATGTATCTCTCAAATGTACATATCTCCAATCAATTCCATGATAAAGACTCTAAAATTAGTAAATGTTAGGGCACTATGGTCAACCGATTCAAAACTAACCATATCACATCATTCCTCTTTGGAATCCTCAGAAGAACTTCAAAAAAATCAGTTGTGATGAAATCCAAAATACATTCAAAAAACGGAAATGAAAACACAAACCACCTTGTTGCCGAATGGTGGAGTTCACCTGCTAAAAGTGGTAGTATCATGTCATGAAACCTAAATTTTCCTTTTTAATCCACAGTAATCAATACTATCTAAAACAATAAAAAATGATTTTTGTTAAACTAGGATGTAATTCCCAATTTGAGGAAAGACTCTCACATATCAAACCATCGCCCATACATGTTAGAACACTATTATGACTAAAAACAAAAATGATCCCATCATCATCAATACCCCAACAAGATGGTGACTCTCCACCTTCAAGACATTCCCTCAAATCAAAACACTATGGATCCTCATACTGACTCTCCTTTATCTAGCTATGAAACAAAGACTTAACTGCCAAGGATGTGATGATCATCTTCCATTTCCAATCTTTAACTTATAGGTGCATATTGTAAGTCAAATTCATAATCCTCAAATTTTAACTCGATTCCAGAACTGCATCATTTTGAATCTTCCAAATCAAAGCATCTAAAAACACATTTTCCCTTTCCCAGCATGTCTACCAACTCCAAAACCATGGACATCATGTACAACACACAAATCAATTCTTGATTATTTAAATCCTGCAACGAGAATATGTAATTTAGGATTTTATGATCGGTACACATAGTAATCATCTCTCCCAAATAAATAATTCCACAGACACTTTAAATCCTAAACCACCATGTCCAGCTCAAGATAACTTGTAGGGTAATTTTATTCATGATGTCACACTGGGTGTGACCCGTACACCAAAACCCAGTCATATTTTATCAATACTTCTCCAAGACCAACACTATATTCATAAAAAAACGATGTATACTCAATACCACTCTCTGGTAGGATCATAATCGGTGTAGTGTTAAATCAATTATTCAACTCCTAGGAAGTATTCTAATATGCTTCAGTCCATTCATACATGATTCACATCATAGTAAATCTTTAAAGTGGATCTCCCATATTTAAAAAGTCTTAGATGTACCATCAATAAAATCCTGGTAGACAATGAAAACTCTTGATATCAAAAAAATTCATGGGATGATCCTACGATACAACTACATGTATTTTCTCTAGGTCCAATGAAACCCAAAACTATGAGATGATGTGACCCAATAAATGTAAATGTTCAGTCTAGAAATTAATCCAATATGGTTTATTGTATATATATTCTCACATAGTGTACTCAATATGGTGTCAATATTTTTGGCATGATCGTCACCTTTGAGTATTCAAAGATGAAATCCACATATAAAAATAGGAACTGGTGAAAATATATATTGTTGACTTTTTCCATTAGAGTCATACACACTGATTCTGTGTCTTTTAACCCAAGCCACTTCATAATAAACATATATTGTTCATGCCTAATTATAAAATCTATTAGTGATATATCAGATGGTCTCACCATCAACTAATGACACCTGGATTAAAAATCAATTATATAGAATATAGAATCAGCTCTTAGTTGTTGAAAATCACCATTTATTTGTGGTAGAGGGTGTTAGTTCTCAAATTTCATCAGATTCAACCTCTGATAATCCATGCACAACCACAACGTCCAATCTATCTTCTTGAATAAAAAAATTGAGATCCCTAAGGTGATGAACTCAAATGATTAATCTTTTTTAATCAAGTTCCACCAGCTGAGTTTTATGTTCTTCAAGTTTTTCTAGTTCGATTATGTAAGAATGAATAAAAACAAGTTGTGTTTCATGTATTAACACAACCGTGAACTCAATAACTCTCTTGGGTAGGTTCCTTTAGAATTCCTTAATAAACACATCTTGATACCTATATCTTGATCCCCATGGTGAATATAAGTATCACCCTCCAAGTATTTGAACATTACCCTATGAAAATAATATTCAATATCGTTATTACATGAAACCATCCAATAAATATATAATATCAGTTTAAAACCATAAATTTCAATCATAAACATGTTCTATAGGAAATAGTACCTACAAGCCTCAACGATACACTACTTACATTGTTGGATATTATCAGATCATACATGTAACACCCCGAGATTTTACGAAAAATATTATTTTCTTTCATTTATTGTGTTGTACGCTACAACAAAAGGAGCTTGCACAACATGCATCCCTGACTTGCCTTTCATTACACGAAATCGTGACCTTCCTCGATAGCGTGTGTAGTACGCAATACCGAGTTTCACTAAACAACGATATCATATTAAAATATTATTAAAACTAGCCGTTATGAATAGTAATAACCACTTTTTGAAATTTTGTAAATTTTTTTTTATAAAATGGACTTCATTATTTGATTCGGAATATCGAAATTAGCTTAGGGTGAAATTTTGGTACTTTTCGGATAACTTTCATATTCTAATGAATAGTGAAAATTTCTAAATTTTAATTAAAAACAACCTTTTTAATAGAAATAATCAATAGTGATAAATTATTAATTTGAGTGGTTTTAAAGTATATTTAGAATATATTTTTACAATTTAATACAATGTTGGTCATTTGATGTAATTTCACATTTAAACCAGTTATAAACAAGTGTCAATCTTTTGATAGTTATTATCTCTTAAAAACACGCTATTTGTTTTGACGGCATGAATTAATTTTTAAATTAGTTAATGTAACTGATATGTTTTGAATTTTATAAAATAGACATCATTTTTGAATTCATAATATCAAAAATATCTTTGGCCTGATTTTTGGTAATTTGCTGGAAACTTTCATTTTTTGATGAATAGTGAAACCACTAAGTGGTAGTTAAAAAACTGATCTTTTAATAAAACATAATTTTACCTCTTCTGTGAGTGGAATTTCGAAAATCCTAGAGACATGGCTAATATCAAGGACTAAAATGTGGTTCAATGAGATGAAAATAATTTTTGGCGAATAGTAACTTTTTACTTTTTTTACCACGGTTAAAAGTAAATAGGGTAATTAAGGGATAAGTGTTATTAATATTACCCTAACACATGTCCTAATTCTATTGGATAAGTGTAATTCGACCAAAAACATCCTTAGGAATAAAATATGACCATTTAGGACCACTTGGATTAGATTAGGACATTTACTATTAATTTCTTTAAAGAAGGGTTAAAATAGTTAAAATCAATGTTTAATAAGTAAATAATTTTTTAATATAGGGTTATACATAATATAAATTCGACTATAAATATTCATTAGAAATATAAAAATATTTCCTATATAATGATATTTTATTTATAATTTTTAGACATTAAATAATTTAATTTACTTGTGACACAATGATGATGGAGTAATTATCTTATTAATGAAATATTGACATAATTGATGTTATAAATATCCAAATAAATGTAATTCGAGACTTTTTATGAAATACACTAATTTTCTAGGTTAATATGACATGTTAGTATTGATTTTATTAAATTTTTTCGAACTAATCATTCTGGTATGATTTTTACAAAAATCAATTACCAAATAGTGTCAAAATTGACATAAAATAGTTTTTAAAACAAATATTATATTATTAATTGTTATTATATTCCTAAAAATCTAAGGTTATGCCAAATGACTTAGATAAGGTTATATATATTAATAATAAGCAACTTGGGGTTCGTTTTGTTGAGCAATGTATTGTTTTCAAACAATTCAAAATAATGATTTTTAAAGGGGAGATTATTTTAAATAATACTCTGTCTCTTTATGATGATTTTGATGCTCACAAATACCCTTAATTATTTACTAATTATTTCTTTGAGTATTTTGCAGGAATTTATTTTATTTATTTATTTCATACAAAGAGATTTCATACTTCATTTATTCCGAGATCAATTTTAGCGCGTTCTGGAATCACTGTAGCGCGAGATCAATTTTAGCGCGTTCTGGAATCACTGTAGCGCGAGATCAATTTTAGCGCGTTCTGGAATCACTGTAGTGCGAGATCAGTTTTAGCGCGTACTGGAATCACTTTTCATACCCTACGTTGAAGAACGTAACGTATGGATGAAAAGTTTACTTTTTATGTTAAAAGAAACGTATGGTCAATGAACATTACGTTATTTTGAAACGTATGGTTAATGAACCTTACGTTGTTGAAAAGTATGGAAGAAGAACATTACGTTTGGAAGTAACCTTACGTTTTTGTTGTTGGACAAGTATGGAAGAGAAACCGTACGTTAGTTTTCAGTGTTGAGTTTGTTTCTCAAAAGTATGGATCATCAACCTTACTTTTATAATCAACCGTACGTTCTTTGGAGAGTTGAAGCAAGACAATGTATGGATGATCAACACTACGTTTGAATGCTGAAGAGAAAGTTTGTATGTTTGTGAACCTTACGTTTGTGAACCTTACGTTTGTGAACCTTACGTTTGTGAACCCTACGTTTGGAGCCACATCATCAACCCTACGTTTGGCGTCGGGATATTTTTGACAGACGATATTTCCTTTTGCATTGGTCAAACAGGCGGATTATTAAGCGGATTTCGAGCCGATTCTTAAGTACGACTTTGAATGAATCAAAGACGATTTTCAACGGATTAATAATTGATTTAAAACAGAGCTTTTTATGCCGATTCTTCAGGGGAGTTACAACGGCTCTGTTATTTAATATCGCGAATCAAAAGGAGATTTTCATGGATCTATTTATGTGGAATATTTTCTCAGATTTGAATATATATGTTCTATCTTGGAAACTTCGGATATATATATATACAAAGGAAAGTATATGAAATATATAGATTGATCTTTTAACGAGCAAGAAACAGAGACTGTGTGAAGGCGTTCTTTTCTGGTGATCGAGAAGAAGTGTAAAACCTTTATTACCGAAGGAAGATCTTGATAGCAGATTCATGTGTTCTACATCGACTATCTGTTGTGAATCTACTGCTGCTGAAGTTGTGAAGTTTCTTGTAATATCTATTGCAACTGGATCGACTCAGAACTGTTTTGATTACAGATTTTTATTTTCTGAAGACGATGATCTATCTACTGTCAATTGCATTCTGTTGCAATTGTGAAGAACAACTGGAGAAGTGTTTTCTTTATCAAAACTCTTTTTATTTTTTGAGTGATCAGCTTCTCGTTCTAAGCTGTGTGGGTTCGTGTTTGAACCAGGAAGGCTGTGTTTGCCTGAAACTTGTAAAGGTGTCAACTGCCTGTACTCAGTTGTGAACAGGTCTGTGGAAATGAGGACCAGATAGTGAAAATCGCCACGCTCGTGGATTTGAGCGTTGGTGGAGTGGACTAGGGGCCTTCTGTTCCCCGAACCACTATACATTCGTGTGTTCATGCTTTTACTTTTTCCGCTGCATATTTAATCGTGCTAAAGCATAGTGGACAGAATTTGTCTAAATTGAAGAGATTGTAATAATTTTGAAAAGACACAATTCACCCCCCCTCTTATGTGTAATCCGTAGATTCAGATCCAACAATTGGTATCAAATGAGGAGCTTCTTATTTTTAAAGTCTTATCAAGCTAGAAGTATTTAAAGATTATACATAGTGTATCATGGCTGATACGAGAGAGGGAATGTCAATGGTCAGAGCACCTTACTTTAATGGAGATAATTATGGCTGCTGGAAATCACGTATGATTATTTATCTGAAAAATCTTGGTTACAGAGTCTATTCAAAGATTCTGACTCCCTATGAAATTCCTGAAAATCCCGATACATGGAGTGCTGCTACAGAGGCTGAGTATTAAATGAATTCAAAATCTATGAATGCAATCATCTGTGGTCTAGGACCGGATGAATTTAACAGAGTATCTCAATGCCCGACTGCATATGAAATGTGGCAAACAATAGGTGTTGCTTATGAAGGAACAGATAATGTAAGACAGATGAGATATGCAACTGCTAAATTAAAATTCGATACTTTCAGAATGATTGAAGGAGAGAGCATCACTCAGATGAATGGAAGATTGACAGAAATTGTCAATAATATAACAGCTCTAGGAGAGCCAATCAAGCAGGATGATCAAGCGTTAAAGGTACTGAGAGTACTTCCTACTCGATGGAATGGAATCTCTGCAGCAATCAGACAATCAACTTATGTTAAAGATCTAACTATGAGAGAGCTGATTGGTACATTGATGATGTACGAGGCTGAAATGCAAGGTGAGGTAAATGAGCATAAAGTCTACATAAAAAGGGAAAAAACTGCTTTGAAAGTGACTTCTCAACAAAAGGATAGAAAGATGAAAAACAGAGAAGTAAGTGCTAAATCAGAATGCTCTGATTCTTCAAATTCGGATGAAGAACTGGCTCAGCTAGCCAGAAAATTCAGAAAGTTCTACAGTAAGAAGAAAGACTTCAAGAAATCCTTCAAGAAGGATAGCAAGGAAGTGAGATGTTATGAATGCAAAAAGATGGGACATATCAGACCGGATTGCCCAAAATTGAAAGATACAAAGAAGAAGAAATTTTTCAAAAGAGATGATTATGAGCAGAAAGACAAGAAAGCTATGAAAGCTACTTGGAGTGTTTCTGAAGACTCATGTAATTCTTCTGAATCAAGCTCAGAGAAGGAGGAAGCCAATTTAAAATCAAATATGTGTTTCATGGCTGAAACTGATGAGGTACAGTCATACTACTCCTCTGACTCAAATAATGAATCAAACTCTGAAACAAGCTTCTTAAATAAAAAACTTGCAGTTTACTGCAATATGCTTGAAGAAAGGTATGACTCATTATTTAAAAAATATAAATCTATAAAGAACTTGCATAAAGCTATTTCAGATGAGAGAAATAATTTGCTAAAACAACATAAGGAATTAATTGACAAATACAACTCTACTGACTCAAATAAAATTAATTTTGAATCAAAAATAAAAACTCTACAGGATGAAGTAGAATCTTATAAAAAGGCTGCATTAGTTTTTACAAAAGGAGAAAACGCCTTAAATGAGATACTTGGAAAAACTGTAATTAAAAAGGAAAGGTTTGGAATTGGAAGTAAAGGAGAAAAACCTAAGTTATACAAAAAGTATTTTGTTCCTAGCACTAAACAGGTTATTTGTAACTTCTGTGGAACAAAAGGTCATATAGCTAAAAACTGTTTTCTAAGACAACCTCAAATATGTGGAATTAAGAAAGCTTATATTTCCAATGATCTATATGATTCAATCAAATTTAAGAAAACAAAGAAAATATGGATACCCAGATCACTGCTTGCTAACACTCCTGGACCCAACAAAATATGGGTACCAAAGCAATTTGTTTGAATGTCTTTGCAGGTAGCAGGTCACCAAAGAAAGAAAGAAATATGGTATATGGACAGTGGCTGCTCAAGACACATGAGTGGAACTTCAGCTAATTTCTCTTCTCTTACTCGAAAGGAAGGAGGACTTGTCACCTTTGGTGACAATGCCAAAGGAAAGATTATTGGTATTGGAACAGTTGGAGATCCAGAGACAGTCTCAATAAACAAAGTACTTTATGTACAAGGGTTAAAACACAATCTGATAAGTATCTCTCAACTCTGTGATGATGGATACACTGTTGATTTTACTAACAATAGTTGTACTGTTTCTAAAGATAAACTGTTTAAGTTTAGAGCACCCAGAACTGATAATGTTTATACTTTGGATTTGTATTCCTTGTGTAAACAACAAGTAAACTGCTTAACTGCTAATATAAGTGAATCTTGGATCTGGCATAGGAGACTTGGTCATTGCAATATATATGCTTTACATAAATTATCTAAGAAACATCTAGTTTCTGATTTGCCTAGTCTCAAATTTGAAAATGCCAGATTCTGTGATGCATGTCAGCTTGGCAAGCAACACAAATCATCATTCAAATCTGTTAATAAAGTTGCTACAACTAAACCTCTAGAACATATCCATATGGATTTGTTTGGACCTTCAAGAGTAGCATGTTTAGCTGGTAAATTATATGTTTATGTATTAGTTGATGATTATTCTAGATT
The DNA here is from genome assembly GCA_963277665.1 of Viscum album. Taxonomy (NCBI): domain Eukaryota; kingdom Viridiplantae; phylum Streptophyta; class Magnoliopsida; order Santalales; family Viscaceae; genus Viscum; species Viscum album. The sequence goes on from OY728136.1 coordinate 300,616,478, forward strand.
TACTTGGATTTTCTTTTTGAAATTTCAAAGTGAAGCTTTTAGTTTATTTGAAGGTTTTTGTAAATCTATTCAAAATGAAAAAGGTTTTAATATAATCTCATTGAGAAGTGATCATGGTGGAGAATTTGAGAACCAGGAATTTAATTCCTTTTGCTCAATCATGGGTATTAAACACACCTTCTCTGCTCCAAGAACACCTCAACAGAATGGGATTGTAGAAAGAAGAAATAGAACTATTCAAGAAATGGCTAGAACTATGTTAAATGAATATAGCCTACCTATATATTTCTGGGCAGAAGCTGTTAATACAGCTTGTTATATAATGAATAGAATTTTAATAAGACCTATTTTGAAAAAGACACCCTATGAACTATGGAATAATAGAAAACCTAAAGTAAACTACTTTAAAGTTTTTGGATACAAGGTTTACATCTTGAATACCAAAGATAATCTTGGTAAATTTGATCCAAAATCTGATAAAGGTATTTTCTTAGGATATTCTGCAACCTCCAAAGCTTATAGAGTCTATAATAAAATGTCAAGGATTGTTGAAGAATCAGTTCATGTAAAATTTGATGAATCTGATCCTTTTGAGAAAAGGATAGAACAAATAGATGAACTTGATTCTAATGAAAACATGAGACTTGAGAATTTAAAGAATGATTTTGAAAATGATATAAAAGAAATTCAGTCCAGTTCAGAAGAACATGACACTGAAGAACCCTTGAATGTAATGCCTAGACAGTCTAGAACCTTAAAGAATCACCCTTTAGAATCTGTGATAGGTGACTTAGAGACTGGTATTCAAACTAGAAGAAACCTTGGAAACATAGTTGAATTCTCTGCTTTCCTATCCCAACAAGAACCTAAGACCATAGAAGAAGCCTTAGATGATGAGAGCTGGGTAATAGCAATGCAGGATGAATTGAACCAGTTCAAGAGAAATAAGGTTTGGGAATTAGTTGAAAGACCACATGATTATCCAGTAATAGGAACTAAATGGGTCTTTAGGAATAAACAGGATGATCAAGGGATAATAACTATAAATAAAGCAAGATTAGTAGCTAAAGGATATAATCAAGAAGAAGGAATAGATTATGATGAGACCTTTGCACCTGTAGCCAGGTTAGAAGCCATTAGAATCCTTTTAGCCTATCTATCTTATATGAATTTTAAATTATTTCAGATGGATGTTAAATCTGCCTTTTTAAATGGTTATTTAATGGAGGAAGTTTATGTTGAGCAACCTCCTGGTTTTGAAAATTCTCAAAAACCAGATTCTGTTTTCAAACTTACTAAAGCTCTTTATGGCCTTAAACAAGCACCTAGAGCTTGGTATGAAAGACTAAGTTCTTTTCGTTTGAAAAATGATTTTACTGTTCGACTGGAAGATCCAACACTCTTTAAGAAAACTATGAAAACTAATGTTTTGTTGGTACAAATTTATGTTGATGATGTAATTTTTGGATCAACCAATAAAATTCTTTGTCATGAATTTTCAGAATTAATGCAAAAAGAATTTGAAATGAGTATGATGGGAGAATTAAATTTATTTTTGGGTCTTCAAATATGTCAAAAAGATTTTGGAAATGTTTTAAATCAATGCAAATACATTACTGATTTACTTAAGAAATTTGGACTTGAAAACAGCAAGCCATTTACAACTCCTATGTGTACTAATATAAAACTTGATTTGGATGAAACTGGAAAATCAGTGGACAACAAGTTATATAGAGGTATGATTGGTAGTTTGTTATATCTTACTGCTAGTAGACCAGATATAATGTATTCAGTATGTCTTTGTGCTCGATTTCAATCAAATCCCAAAGAATCCCATTTAACTGCTGTTAAAAGAATTTTTAGATATTTAAAAGTTACTATTTATCAATCTCTGCTTTATCCAAAAACCTCTGATTTTAATTTAATTTCATATTCAGATGCTGACTTTGGAAGCTGTAGATTAGATAGGAAGAGTACTTCAGGAACATGTCACTTTTAAGGAAAGTCTTTAGTATCATGGTCTAGTAAGAAACAACACTCAGTTGCCCTGTCAACAGCTGAGGCAGAATATGTGTCTGCAGGTAGTTGTTGTGCACAGGTGTTGTGGATGAAAAACACTCTTATGGACTTTGGATTAAATTTCAATAATACACCTATTTTATGTGATAATACTAGTGCAATTAATATTTCAAAAAATCCTATTAGTCATTCTAGAACTAAGCACATTGATATAAGACATCACTTTTTAAGAGATCATGTATTTAAAAAGGATATATTTTTAGAATTTGTAAATACAGAAAATCAATTAGCAGATATTTTTACTAAACCACTTCCCACGGCAAGGTTTGAATTTATTAAGGGGGAGTTAGGTTTATTTAATTTTAAATAGTTTTTTTTTTAAAATCTTATTCTGTTTTCGAATTCTGCTTAATTTCTGTTTTCCGCTATAAGTAATTTTATTTTGTTTTAAATAAATGTAATGATTAGTGATTACATGGGAATCAAGGCTGTCAGAACCGTTTCACCTTCTAAACTGCTTCACCTTTTTCGGAAACCCTTTCGAAAACCTAAAACCGCACATCTGCTCCAAAACCCTTTTCTGAATCTTCAAACCCTAAACTTACGAACCTTCAGAAATCGTTGTTGGAATGGCAAAGACTAAGCGTCCAGATGAATCCGAGAGCAGTGCTGCAAAGAAACCTAAGGTAGTAGGTCGGAAAATACTGCAAGGTAAAGTCATAGATTTAGAGTGGCTGTTTGAAACTAATTTACTGTTGAAGCAAGCGTTGTCGTTTCAAAGCCTTGATCAGGATTTTAATAGTGCAAATTCTGAGTTTCTATATGTGGCAGAAATGAGACATTTCTTTAGAACTGTTCAGTTTAGCCTTGGAGATACAGAGGATAGTTCATTGGCTCAAATAGAGGATAAGGACTTTTCAATATCATCTGTAGAGATAAGTCAAATTCTTAACTGCCCTCATGAAGGAGTTTTTCATTTCGATTTACGGAATATTGGAGATTCTGTACATAAGTCTGAAGACATTATGTCTTTTCTGTTGGGAACCAGAGTGATAAAGAAGATGTTTATTAAGGATTTGGAGCCCGATCAGAAAATTTTGGTAAAATTTGTTCAGACTGATTTAGCACCAAGAATGGCTGAGATGGAGAAAAATCCTATACCCGGACATGTACATAATGTATCTTCTGATGTGTGATATTAAGTTTAATTTTCCTCGGTTTATGATAAGATATCTGAGTTACTGCTGTCAGAGTGAAGCAAGAATGACCTTTTTCCATTACGGAAGGTTCATTTCTTTGTTTTTGTTTAAAAGAGGAATGATCAGATTGGTAGATGCTGGGGTGAAATGTCACCACAGTAAAGTTTTCAATGCTGGAACTTTAAGGAAAGTAGGATACTTCTGGAGCACAATTAAAGGAAAACTCTTACCTGTTGGAGTTGAGGAAAACTCGGAGAGTGCTCAGGCTCAACCGGCTAAGTCCAAGGAGGGACAAGCAGAATCAAGAGTTAGTACAGTGGCAAGGAGAATTCGTTTTGAGATGGAGGAAGTTGAGGAAGAGAGAAGTCAAGAAGGACTTCAATGTAGAAGGGAGAGGTCAATTGATGAAGTAGTTATCTCTCCTGCCTTGAAATCCTCTGAACCGGTAATTTCTTATTCATTTGTGAGAGAAGCTGTTGTGGAGCAGACTGCACCGATAGAGGAACCAGCAGCTCAAACAGAAACTCAAGAAGAACCTCAATCTGCTGCTGTGGCTGTTGAAAAAGTAATTCAACAAGAACAACTTATGGAGGCAGTGCCTGGTGAAGAAGTGGTCGGACCTCAAGATTTACATGAAAATATTGTTCTTGACCAATCAGTAGAAGTCAGAGAGACTACTGTTCGTGATGAACATACTTCTGAAGCTCATACAGAGGTACTTCAGGAAGATTTTTCAGTGGAAGAGTTACAGGCTTCAAAAGATAGTTCAGTGGATCAACCTTGTCAGGACAAGGACAAAAAACAGTCGGATGCAGATTCCTTACCACTTGCCCTGCTTCATCAACCTAATTCTGAACATGAGAATCGAGCACAGGGTGCCCCTGATTCAAGAAAAGAAGAAGTTGTTGAGTTGTACAAGCGTATCTCTCAGTTAGAATCTGAGAATGTTAGTCTTAGAAATTCTCTGAACTTAGAGCAGTTGAAGTTTCAGAAGCTGAAAGAATGTACTGTTTCAAGACAGGAAGTAGATTTGTTTAAGACTGATATGATGCATGCTGTTGATCAGTTAAAATCAGAGATGGTAAAGAAAGATGATTTTTCTGAGTTAAAGATTTACATGGAGAATAAATTTGAGCCTGTTGCAAACAGTGCTGTGAGTGGATCAGGCTATTCACCTGATTTGATTCGGAGATTTCAAGCAATTACTGGAGAAATGAGCAATATGAGTGACAGATTACACGATCTTCAGTGTAATAGTGCCCCTTTGTCAGTTTTTCTAGATAATCAGAGATTTTTAGTGGATTAGTTGACATCTGGAGAGCAACCGATTAGGATTCTTTTGAATCAGTTATCAGAAAAACTGGCTCTTTTTGTTGAAAAAGAAGAAAGAATGCATGAGTTTTTCAGAGTTAATTTGATTGAAGATATTCATATGACTCAAGAGAACAGAGATCTTATCATCAAGTTAGGAGATGGGATGATGAAGAGGCTCAGAGAACAGTTTACAGAGATAAATACCGTGATTCAAAGGAAATAGACACCTTTTTCCCTGTCTTATCTATGAACCTTGATTCCTCTGTATATCACAATCATATATATATAACAGCTTGTGAATGAAATTTTTTTTTCTTTTTTTTTGTTTTGTTGTTTATTGATTTATGATTGAGTTAGCCAGTATAACAAATTCACTTATTCATACACAGTTAACTATAGCATTTACTTATAGTTCAGTGCAATATTAAACGTGTTCAAATCCGTTTTTTTTTTCATTCTTTTTGATATCACAAAAAGGGGGAGAATTTGGATAAACACAACATTTAAATTCATTTGTTTCCTATGAAGAAATTTGGATATATGGGAGAATTTGGATGTATACGATATTTATCTTTTATCTATTTTTAGCTGAAAATTTATTTTTATGGGGGAGAAATTTTATTATAGTTAAATATTGTTTTAAGCCTTTCAAAATTCTAAAATTTTAAAAAACTAATTTTTCAATAAAGATTGCAATTAAATTAGTTCTATTATTTTTATGGGTTTTTTGATCATCAAAAAGGGGGAGATTATTGAGAAATTTATTGTTTTCAAACAATTCAAAATAATGTTTTTTAATGGGGGAGATTATTTTAAATAATACTCTGTCTCTTTATGATGATTTTGATGCTCACAAATACCCTTAATTGTTTACTAATTATTTCGTTGAGTATTTTGCAGGAATTTATTTTATTTATTTATTTCATACAACGAGATTTCATACTTCATTTATTCCGAGATCAATTTTAGCGCGTTCTGGAATCACTGTAGCGCGAGATCAATTTTAGCGCGTTCTGGAATCACTGTAGCGCGAGATCAATTTTAGCGCGTTCTGGAATCACTGTAGTGCGAGATCAGTTTTAGCGCGTACTGGAATCACTGTTCATACCCTACGTTGATGAACGTAACGTATGGATGAAAAGTTTACTTTTTATATTAAAAGAAACGTATGGTCAAGGAACCTTATGTTATTTTGAAACGTCTGGTTAATGAACCTTACGTTGTTGAAAAGTATGGAAGAAGAACATTATGTTTGGAAGGAACCTTACGTTTTTGTTGTTGGACAAGTATGGAAGAGAAACCGTACGTTAGTTTTCAGTGTTGAGTTTGTTTCTCAAAAGTATGGATCATCAAACTTACTTTTATAATCAACCGTACGTTCTTTGGAGAGTTGAAGCAAGACAAAGTATGGATGATCAACCCTACATTTGAATGCTGAAGAGAAAGTTTGTATGTTTGTGAACCTTACGTTTGTGAACCTTACGTTTGTGAACCTTACGTTTGTGAACCCTACGTTTGGAGCCACGTCATCAACCCTACGTTTGGCGTCGGGATATTTTTGACAGACGATATTTCCTTTTGCATTGGTCAAACAGGCGGATTATTAAGCGGATTTCGAGCCGATTCTTAAGTACGACTTTGAATGAATCAAAGACGATTTTCGACGGATTAATGATTGATTTAAAACGGAGCTTTTTATGCCGATTCTTCAGGGGAGTTACAACGGCTCTGTTATTTAATATCGCGAATCTAAAGGAGATTTTCATGGATCTATTTATGCGGAAGATTTTCTCAGATTTGAATATATATGTTCTATCTTGGAAACTTCGGATATATATATATACACAGGAAAGTATATGAAATATATAGATTGATCTTTTAACGAGCAAGAAACAGAGACTGTGTCAAGGCGTTCTTTTCTGGTGATCTAGAAGAAGTGTAAAACCTTTATTACCGAAGGAAGATCTTGATAGCAGATTCACGTGTTCTACATCGACTATCTGTTGTGAATCTACTGCTGCTGAAGTTGTGAAGTTTCTTGTAATATCTATTGGAACTGGATCGACTCAGAACTGTTTTGATTACAGATTTTTTTTTCTGAAGACGACGATCTATTTACTGTCAATTGCATTCTGTTGCAATTGTGAAGGACAACTGGAGAAGTGTTTTCTTTATCGAAACTCTTTTTATTTTTTGAGTGATCAGCTTCTCGTTCTAAGCTGTGTGGGTTCGTGTTTGAACCAGGAAGGCTGTGTTTGCCTGAAACTTGTAAAGGTGTCAACTGCCTGTACTCAGTTGTGAACAGGTCTGTGGAAACGAGGACCAGATAGTGAAAATCGCCAAGCTCGTGGATTTGAGCGTTGGTGGAGTGGACTAGGGGCCTTCTGTTCCCCGAACCACTATACATCCGTGTGTTCATGCTTTTACTTTTTCCGCTGCATATTTAATCGTGCTAAAGCATAGTGGACAGAATTTGTCTAAATTGAAGAGATTGTAATAATTTTGAAAAGACACAATTCACCCCCCTCTTGTGTGTAATCCGTAGATTCAGATCCAACACGTTTGTCTTGATATAGTATGTTTATTAACATTATAGTGTAAGAACACAAGAAGACACGGTAAAAGTAAAATTATTGAACTTAATGTTAAAACTAAATGATAAGGTTAAAATAGGAACCTAAAATTGTATAAATTCTATTGAATGATAGTATTGTGACCCATCCCCACCTTAGCTTCGAAATAAATCAATTTGGGGCTATTTAAAACCGAAAGTAACTTTATAATAAAATAATAGTTTTAGTTATTCCAAAGGTGCCCCTCTCCTCCCTTATAAAAGGGAACCTCCTCCCCCTCTTCCTCACACAACTTTGAGCCTTCAAGCTCGGCCAACCCATGCCAATTTCTCCTCTCCACTTCCCCAGAAACATCCTAGAGGTTCTGGTCCTCTTCAAAGACCTATTTTAGTTCCCTAAAAGGAGGTCTCAAAGAAGCACTTCAAAGAAGAGGTAATTTCCGTTACTGATTCTTTCATCTTTATTTCTTCTTCCACTTCTTCTTATTTAGTTGTTTCATTATGAAGTAATAACATCAGTATCAATAATATACTGATGTGTTATTATAAGTATGAAACAACCATATTTCACCATCTATCCATCCTACGGAAAAAGAAATCACCGCGCGTGGGTACGTACGGAATACCGTCTCCACGCCTTGGTGTAATCTATTATCCACCACCACCTTACTTGGATGGGTATAATGGTGTAAATAATGACTATATACGACTATTATAATGTGATATTGATTCTAAAATAGTATACATACACTCCAATACAATTCCACGGTCTTAGGAACGATATCATCACTCGTGCGTACGTACGGAATACCATCTCCACGATGTGATGCGACTCGTTCTACATGATATTAATTGAATAATGGTTATATAAATGAATTGAATGAATTAATATAATATATATTACACTAATACCATTCTGTAAATGAGTAATATATAACCTAAAGATAATAATAAGAATTTATTCAACAAAACACGCATAAGAACAAAAAGTAATAAACACCCGAATAACAAGTAGTAATGAAATATTACTAATAAAAAGCTAAGAATATGACCATATATGATATCATAAAAATAAGTGTGATTCTGGGATACGTCAATGACATTATTTAAATCATTATACAGAAGGTTCAGACACTTACGAAGCAAATCGGACCTAAGGTAAGGAAAATATCACAATCTAATTTTTATCTGAGATTGTTTATACTTTGGTATTAACTGGGTGTATTTTATCATCCACATCCATGTTTCCTCAATATGTAATATTATTTCCATTCACCTACAATTTTTTAAATCCTATTTTACCCTTCAGTGACTTTTTAGTAAAATATATGAAAGGAATCTTTTGTCGTTTTTCGTACAAGGTACTTTTTTGACTTTTCCGACAAAAGTACGAGAAGAATGTTTTTTAAATTATACGGCATGAATGGATTTTTAAAACATTATTTCCAACAACCTTCCATTACAAGTATTCAAGTTTATTTTTAATCAACTTTTTTTGTTTAGAATTGTATTACATGTTATGAAAGGAAAAGTATTTTTGAAGTAGAAAGGATATTTTCCTCAAGAATGGAGTTCAAGAGTTTTATCAAAATTATTTTCCATATAAGATAATATATGGTTTTGTTTCTATCAGTATTATTACATGGATTCGATTATGTTGTGATGGAAATATTTTTTTGAATTCCTGTATCTTATATTAATTGTTTTATGATGTCACGATGTTTAAGATTCCCATTTTTATTACATGGGTCATGCTATGATTTATGGTTTATAATTTTGTGGCACACATAATAATGGTATCATTATGAGATGGGTGGGACCTATATCTCCCTCCAATGCATTGGGTAAATATTTTATATCTCATGAGATTGAAATGGCTGGAACGGTAGGTTATACCGGTTCAGTGAAATAGGACAGAAACGAGGGTGACTCGGTTCAGAAATGGACTTTGTCCACTAAGATAGTCTTGGAAATGAGTCTTGACTAATAAGAAATGATTATCTATGATTATGTTTGTATGCCAAAAAGTTTCATGTTTCATGTTATGATTATTGGGATTTCATTTCACTACTATGATTTATCCCATGTTATGAAATTATTCTCTCTTTTGCAGGTTAGGATTTCCAAAATGTTACGTTCTTATGAAAATGATGTGATTGATATTTCTTTTGTTTACCCTTACTGAGCATTTGAGATCACCCTATTATGTTTTCTCTTCCCTAGTATATAATGAAAGTTTTTAGGTAAAAAAAGTAATATCTTTATGGGAGATGTTGAAGAGCTTTCACCACGATTAGAAGATTATATTCCATGTTTCCAAAGACACTAAACTATTACGATCCTTGTGTGTGTGTTTTTGTTATGTACTAAGTATTCTACAAAAGTAATGTAATGTCCATGTATGTTAAGCTTCAGGTCTCTACAATACACCTAATATTGTATCAATCTACATAACCCCACACATGTGTTCCACTTCTAGACCAAACAACTTCAAAAATGAGTAGATATAAAAGATTATGGCGAAACTATATCATATAAATCACTAGAAAATGTTTAATCTACAATAATAATATTCTTATATGTAGATGTCCAAGACATGCCCGATCAACGTGGTAGATTAATTGTGAGAATTTGACTAGTCACCTCTACCACGGGCTACATTACATGTTCTCAGTGCTACAATACCCTCCTTTATGAACATCCCTTTTCAAGTGAACCAAGTATGATACCCCAACCAGTAAAGCAGGTTATTCTCCAAACTCCTTCCTAGTTTGGGTTAACATGTCCCCTTCTAGGACACTGCATGGGCCTTGATCCTCCATCACTGCACATCTATAAAAGATCTATATAGAACTATTTCACCTTACCCATTATGTTGAACATTCTTCATCCAACTAATATTCCAAGACACTAATAATTCATGCGTACAGTCTACCGTATAAATAGCAGAATACTTGATCACTACCATAAAAGGATGGTACTATTATTATCAAAATATTTCCACCACCACCCTTGTGAAATCCCTAAAAAATATTCTTCCTACTATAGGAATTTGTGCCACTGGATTTTCTAACTAGAACTGCAAGTCCCCAGTTGGAAGCCTCCACCATGTTCCCTTTATAAAAAAGTTCAAGATTAACCACATTAGAAAAACTATTTCAAAATAATATATTCACCTAGGTATTGATCTTATATCTAATTCCATCATAAAAATTTCTCACCATAGCTACATCATACTCTGTCAATGATGTAACAAAGCATTGGAAGTCAGTGAAGTGGATAAAATAATCTGTCACTGTCATAGAACCATGGTTCAGCCTCACAAACACCATAAGTATCTCCTACCTTAAGGTGTCCTTATAGAAATGTTCCTGAATAATTTCAATGAAATATTTCATTAACATACCATCTACCTGATCAGTCTGAACTAGAATATCCAACTTGCATTTCTCTATTCATCAGAAAATAAAATCTTCCAACTACACTCTTCACATGGGGAGTCTCCAATTGATCTATAATATTCTAGATATACTATTTCTAGAAATCAACTGCGTCAAGTCCTAATGCTTACAAAAACAATAGAGGGTTCAAAAATTTAATCTTTCTAGTCATGAAAAATATACTCGATAAGAACCACCCTTGGACCAATTCCATGATCTATATTAAACATGAAAATTTCTCATGGGATAATTCATCCCCTCTTTTACCTTGGTCCAACATGGTTTCCATCATAACTATTAGAGAAGCATTATAAGTAATATCCCAATTTCTACCAACTAGCACACATCACAACCTAGTAATATTTTTGTATGATAAAATTTGATAAATAGGCACACCACACAACATCTACATCACAGAAGGTTCAATATTATCCAACCATAACAAAAAAACATCATGAAAAACATACCCACCCATAGTAATTGGTCTTTCCCAGATACTTGGATTAGCTACTCTCATGTACCAGATAATTTATAAGGAAAAACACATCCTAGCCTCCCATATACCATTCCCAAATACTATGATAATTGCAATAAAAAATTGTTTTGATACTACATTGTTATATCATCAACCTTGTTCTACTAAACTGATTCCCTCAATTGAGTCACCACATTACCTTATCCATGCCACATCATACTCCAAAGGATATAGACTAGTAGTGTTTGTATAATAGAACATTAGGTGAGACTATACACTCATTATCAGAGTATGTCACAATTAATAAAATATGAAATAAATGAAACAGATAAACAATAAACTTGCATCACTAATTCATTTCCCCAAACTAGGTACGATCCCATAAAAAACATTGAATATTCTATGTCATATCAAATAGTTACAACTTTAATGTATCAAAAAATAATGAAAAAACTAGAAAATACCCAAAAAGGGTACTAACTACAAGTATTGATCCCTCATCCATGCCCATCCCATGCCCAAATAAACCATCCAGTATAGGGACTTTTCCTATTTATTGACTTACAACCAGGAGTATGTTCTAGTCTATAATGGCATCCTAAAGAGGGTGTGAATACAACACAATAGGCTAAAAACAACCATATATATAGAGTATCATGTCTAAAAAGATAATGTATATAGGTACAAAAATAATTAAAAGATAAAAATAAGATAAGCTAGATGCCATTAGTTATCAATGTCCACTGTAGTCACATTCATCACATGTTCAATGGGTTTGACATTTTCTAGATTTACACTTTATCATATGACATTCACCAATACTATGTATAAGTGGAATGAATCATGTTAAATACATCAATAAGAATAATTCCACTCAAATCAATTTATAACACCTACCTTTGATCATGAGTCTATGTACTCATATCCCATGAATCCTTTAGGGGAATAGAGCCTCAGTCTGACTCCATCACTTGTGAATTGTAGGGGTGGGATTTAGAGCCTACATCTAACCACACCCATGGGTTTATAACCTCATGTGAATAACCTATTTTCCTAAATCCATGTTCATGTTATTCTTCTAACCATTCAAAATATAATCCATATGTATTCTTTAACGTGATAATACATTGATCATTTACATCCTTTAACCCATTTGACCCATATATCGTTTACAATTCATAAGACTTTAATACATATAACATTTATTTACCTTAAACCACAATTGAAAACACTCATAGTTTCAATAGATAATAAATTTGACATATTTATCATTTTAGTATGTTATACCACCAACACATTTACCATTTAAAATAAATAATACATTTAATACATTTACCATTATTCCAAAAACACAATTTAATTCATGTTACCATCTAGGCCCAATTTCCATTAGTTCTATTTCATAACTCATAATAAATATTAACATATATATCATGGAATGTTCCTCATCATAATTTAGTTCTATACATATAAACTCAATTTCATGTTAATGGAAGTGTAACACCCCATGGGTAGTCCTTAACCTAGTCAAATCATGTTCGATTGATCCCACAAGGATCATGAGAGGTTTAATTTATCAACTAACCAATTATAAAACCATTTATAAAATGGTAAAAGAAACAAAAAACACAACATCATAAGCCCAAAATCTCATATGTGTAAATTTAACTGCAAGAACATGTTATATAACATGTAGACAACCTACCTTAATTCTAGAGGCAACATCACACGTAACATTACCGTTTGATTCAGAAACAAATCACCTTTTAATTCCAAATAAATAATCCATTGGAAAAAAGTTTTTTATATCATTAAAAGAAGAAAAAAGTTCACAAGCACTAATGTAGATAAAATCATTATGTTTGAGTGTTAGTCTCACACGGAGCTTTGATCCACAACCAGCTATGCACCACACTAATTTTAAATTAGGGAGATTATTTATCTAGGATGTTTGGGAGGAAGGGTTTACCACCATTGGATATTTTAAGATGAATTTGGTGAAAAATAATGTAAGAAAAAATAAATCCCAAAGTGGAAATATTAAATATCCCCATATTTAATAAGTTTCATAGGTTGGTAGCATTGTTGGTGAAACCGTATTCCAACCGTGCACCAACCTCTATCCACATGGGGGACTTCGTCATAATGTTTCATATTGTGACTACATGGATTTAAAAACCATGAACTCAACATGTGGGATGGATCTATCTAATCCCACATAGTTCCACCTCCCCTTCCATGGTTTTATCAATCGTGCACCACCGTTCCACGAAACCATGGTTACAGAACAAAATTACTACTAATTATGTTCCAATAATTCAACATTCCCTATATAGCCACATTTTTTTCAATTTCATGACTCAAACACCTAGGAAACCATTTATCTTCCTCATAAACTCAATGAACATTTGATTAACAAAATTTAATGGATTTTTTTAAAAAATAAACATTAATGATACCTTATAGAAGTATGGGATTTTACAATATCATAATAATAATACCACATAATACTATAAATGATATTATATTCAAATTTTTAATGTTATAGACAATAAATTTTTAAGTTACAAAATAAGAAATATACATTGTATTAGTTGGGTGATATGAATACGTTTTCTTTTGGTGGTATCCTTTGGCATACATTTTTATCCATCATAGTACCATCTTAGGGAAAGAATAAAAGCTCATGAAAATGAGGAAGAAAGAAAATACTATATTAGTGTAGTTTTTGGGTAAGTTATAGTGTGAAATTTTTTTGAGTTATGTAAAATAGGGGTGCCCTTTTATAAGTTTGGGAAAGGACACACAATAAATTACTTAAATTATTGAAATATAACACATATAATTTCCATGTAATGTAGAACCAAATGGTAATAATTTGTAAATTAGAACATTATAAGATCTAAATATGTTCAACAACAAAAATGTCGACATATTTATATTTCATTTTAATCATTTTTATTTTCATTAACCCATTTTTCCTTAATTGTGATAAATCATTTTTTATCTTTAAATGGTCATAAAATTAAATATAAATTGACCAGGGGATCACAAATGGTGCATGGATACTATTTTAGGCCATTTATAATATAAAATTTCTTATTTCAATAAATTTTTTTCAATTTCATGTAATTTAATACAATATATTTTATCATTAAATACCATCAAAGTCAATTTCTATACTTATAAATTAATATGATATGAAATTAATTAAGAAAAGATTTAATTAAGGTATATAAAACTTTTATATTAATTATAATTTCATAATATATTTTTATTTATTTAACACAAAATTAATTCCCAAAAATATTAATTTTATTTTTCAAAATATAATATCTTTAATTTTTTACAGCTTTTAGAATCATTGTATCAGTGTTTATAAAGTGTTTAGTGAAATTATTTAATTAGTAAAACATGATAAAAAATATAATAAAAAGAACACAATAATAATCTTTACAGTACTCTTTTATTTTATTCTCTAAAATCATTGTATCTATAACAGCCATAGACCTGCACTCTTAGATATAAGGATGAGATAAGAAAAATTACATTTCTGAATTTAATATGGGGGATGGTGATCCAATTTTTAAAATTTAAAACAAACAACATCAAATTGAAATATTGCACCAATTATATTTTCGTGTACCTTTTCGGTTTTGAGGAACATTTAATTAGGAAAAACATTTAAAAAACAATACACATGTTTAAAAGGAATGTCTCCCCAACATAAACTATATTTTCTTATTTAAAATTATTTCATCATTATCATCCATATGAAACCGTTCCTCAAAATAATTCAATCAACCTCAATCATTATAACATGGGCAAATCAAACATCATAACTATGATATCAAATTCACAATATGGGTAAAAGTAAGGACTAACAATTTAATGTCATGATGGGGTATAATATGAGAATTAATGTATGAATAACAAAATAAAAGTGTATGAGTACAACAACAAAATATTTATACCCATCAATATAGGGAACATCAAACATAAAAATAAGAAATAATTATTTAACAAATGCATGAGTCATTTGAATAATTATTCATGATCCATTTTTTATTAATCTTGGTCATATTAATCATTATAAACCCATAACAGGAATTGATAAATCTTATTAATATCATAGTAAATTATCATCATATCACTTATGACAATATAAATAAAAAACATGGATGAAATCCAATATCAGAGTACCCAATTCAATTGAGGGATATTACATATCCCCAAATCAATGGTTTCTTATAGAACCACATATCCTTGTTTAATAATGTAACCACCCTTCCGATGATAATAACTTAACCACCTATCATTGGATTTTAATGAAACCAAACGTCATTATAAACAATTTCCATGAAAAGTATCATGATTAAATTATATAGTGATTTAATTTCATTAATAATTCATGTAAAAAAATTATTCATTTCATAACTTTTCAAAACCATTGAAATTTAATGGGTTTAATGACAATCTATTTGAATCATGATCATACCATGAAAATGAAGTCAATTTTATAAAAATCTCTTTGAAACCTGATTAACTCATGGAAAATAAATGGGTTCCATAACAATTTCTTTGAACCATGATTATCCAATGGAAATGAAAGAGGTTCCATAAAATTAGATTTGAAATAATAAAAATAACCAATCCTGACAAATAATGAGGATGATATCCTTATAATATAATCCCATTGTATAATATGTATCAAAAAGTGTAATTTAATTTGATTAATGGATATTCTTTTGGAAGATAATTATTTTCATCATAGAACTTTTAAAAACTAATAATACACAAAATTATTGAAAAAATACCTTCCTATGAAAACAAATTGGATGAATATAAAGGACAATTCAATTAAAAAAATATACATGATATAGGGAAAATATGTTCATGTAATAAATGATAAAAATAAACTCTCTTTTCAAAACATTTTAAAAGAGGGGGAGCAAAGTAGACCATTTGGAAAACATTAATAAATTACATTTTGAAAACCATTCAAAGAGGGAAAAAGATTGTTTAAATTTGAATTACTAAAAAAATTATTTTATAGAAATAAGAATTATTAAAACCTTTTATAAATCATGGATTTGGTAGAAAATGATTCTCAATCTAAAATTATATACCTGACCGGTATCACTTAAAAATTTATTTCTAGATATCTATTAAATAAATAATAGACGATATTGATATCAATCATTTTAGAGACATTCATAACTAGTGTTGAGGAATTATATGTTTTTAAATTAAATAATATCATATGATTTCCTCAAAAAAATCCATGAAAATAAAAAATCTATAAATTAATGATATTGTAACATAAATCATTTTCCAGTATGGTAATTGTTCAATTGTATTCCCTAGGGATGAATAACATCATTTAATACATTAAATACCATTCATCTATTTTTTTGATCATATAATATGAAGAGGGTTGTATATACACCTCATAAAGAAGATATTTCCATATCAGAACCATATGTCCCAATGAATGAAATTAGAGATGATTAACCCTTAAAATCATATCATTGAATTGATAGTAAATCAATTGATATATAACTAATAAAAAACTTAAATCCATAAATATAGGTTATATATAATAAAAAAAATTTATAGATTAATTCACTCATAAAATTATCATAATAGATTCAATGAAGATGTATGATAACCCAAAAAAAAGTAAATTTATATGATAAATTCATTACCTCATGGTAACTTTTAAGTTAATTCCCTTGAAAAAATTAAATAATACATAAATGTAAAACACCAATACGTATGAACGATTAATGATATAAAATGTAAAATTTACATGATATATACCACACAAAAAGTAGTTAATATTGCATATGTGTCAAAGAAGTAAAATTGATATGAGATAACCCAGTTACCTGAAGTCCATACTTCCCATGCATATCCTCTAACAATAGTGTAATATGTTTACATAAAATACTTAATTCTTGAATAAATTTTTTCATTTTTAATACCATAATCAAAAATAATTTAATAATTGTCTTTTTATTTAAAATTTTTCATATTTAATCATTTATTTCTACGTTCGGTGTTTTGAGGTTTTATAATTAATTATTTAAAAATAGCATTACTGTGTTAACCATGGTCAAATTTTAAATTATTTAAAAATATATGAAATTATAATCATGAAATAATTTTAATATATGTGAATTATTTACTATTATAAAAAAATAATGATTAATTATTTTGAAAAATGAACAATGATCGAGTAATGGAGGTAGTGGGTCATATTTACCTGGGAGTAATATATCTATTTTTACATGATCATTTTTTAAATAAGGAATGTATTATTTTGTATTTAATGAATTATCACAATATCAAAAATACCATATTAATTTGTTGAATATGAATATATATTTGATTTATGTGATGGGGGGATGGACAAAATAATCACATCGTTTTGTTGATGCGGTAGTCCTCACGTACATGAATAACATTATCATTTTTCAGTGTAAGATAGAAACCGATATATTATATGTAATAATGTTAAATAATTCATTAATATAATTATTATGTCACAAATACAACCTATTTTCATTAACATTATCCTATTAACTTACATATAAATCATTATTGAAAAATATTGCATGCCTTCGTGAAGCCGTAGTCCACCAAACACACGAGTGACGTTATCATATCCAGAATGGAATGGAATTTTAAAATTGTACATGTTATATAAAAACCCAAGAATTAAAAATATTCTATATATTTCAAATATATACTTTTGATCCATCAATACAACAAGACATGATATGCGATAACGGAAAATTATTGACATTAAATCATGACGTGATAGTTCATTGTACTGAGAAATGATGATTACTTATTTCATTTGATGGAATAAGAGATTAAATTACATTATTAAAATAATATAAATAAATCTAAATATATATATTATACTATTTTTTTTTAAAATTTTCATTTTTAATAGGTTTTTATGTATGTGTATGTAGAAATAAAACAAAAAATCATATTTATTAATTTTTCCTCTTCCCATATTTCTTCATTATAATTACACGTAATTTAATTCTATAATTTCATTCTAACCTAATAATGTATTCTCTTATGAGGGGATATATGTATATAAGTTATTTGGTTAGGTATTGTTTGATTCAAAAATGTTTGAAGGTGTCTATAAGAGAGGAGAGAGGATGCCTTTATATGTGATGTGAGATCCACACTTGTATTATTTAAAAATAAAAATGTATACCAATGTTTTTCACATTATAAAAGGAAAAAAACTGATCAATATAAATATATATGAAGGATATGGTAGAAATAACTCAATCTAATAGTTTTTAAATAGGTTTTTAGTCATTTGTACCCTTATCTTTTTAGATTTGTCCCTTGTAAAACCATTTTCACTTTAGCCATGGTAATTTATTTTTATAGTTTGCACAATTAATAAAGGTAAAAAATTAATTAGAAATAACTAGATCATATAAAAGAGAATTTTAAAAATTATTGAATACATTTTAATAATATAAATTCATATACATGACAATATATAATTTAAAATTAAAATCGAACACGTGTTGAAAATGAAGGTTTTCAAGAACTGATTTTTGAATGAAAAAATTATTTTATATTAACTCCATTGATAATAATATTCATTGTATAAATATAAATTTATTTTTATTGATATATAATATATAAATTAAATATAATTAATCCATAATTATGGGTTTTTAATTAAATATAATGGTAAAAAATTATTATCTATAAAATAGTACTTAGACATATACTATTTTTAAAACCAAAGAAAAAATTATACTAAAATATAATATGAATTTGATTAAAAATAAATTAATAGTATTTAATACAATTAATTAATTCTTATATTACTTGAAATATTTTTCATAATATATTTGTAATTAAATATTTATTAATATCTTTATAATAAGTGATATTTTTAATAACAATATTTGTTATTTTCATTATTGACAGAAAAATAAATTTTTTCAAATATAATATTACAAGTTCATAGAAAATAAAATTAATATTTTGGTACAGAAATGAATTTAATTAATTAAAACATTATTTATAAAATTTTCTGGAATTAATTATAATATTAATTTCATTAAAGTAAAATAAATCATTTTAAACAATACATATTTTTGAAAATTATGATTATTAAAATATGATTGATTACTCACTATAAATTTAGTAATAATATATTTTTAGTTGAATATATATATATATACAATTTTTCAAGTAATACTATTTATACCCACCAATTTAAGAGCTTCTTTATGAGGGTTATATATTTAATGGGACTTTTAGGCACATTGTTCCTTGAAAAATATGCTATCAAATATAGTTTTACTTTCTTAAATATCGAGGTGTTATATCCTCCTCCATTTAAAAAATATATCATCATAGTTAATATTTTATCTCGATAATAAATAGATATATTTTTTAAAATAAATTTTATTATTAAACTCGCATCATAAAGGGGTTAATAAAACAGTATATTGAAAAAAGAGATAGTAAAATATTATGATCGTATGGAATAACATATACAAGGTTTCTAAATAAGTGAACATAAGCGGGAAGTGAATATTTTGGACATGTAAGAATGGTATAATTCCCAAATAATGATATAGAGTGACTGAGATCATTGATCAGAAGAAGGTGAATTATCAAGAAAATGTTAACAATAACCGAACCAGAAAACAATAGAGTTTAAAAAATGTTACTAATATCATTATAAATGATGGTAATTTGATGAATTTTTTATTCAAGTTACTTTTCCTATAGTTAAGGAATTATTTTTCATCTAAAATAAGGAAATATGAAAATATTCTTAATTAACGAGTATAATTTCATTCTTTTTTCAATTAACCGTAATTTAATATTATCTCCAAACAATGACTATTAATGAGAAATTTTTCTTGCCTGAAGGAGTAAAATCAACTTATAAAGACCACATAACCATAAAATGGATTATAATATTTTGCCAACATCCATACACATTTTCCAAAACCAAAAATATTAGTACATGGTATAAAATTATGAAAATGACTAAACCACTATATGATAAATTTATAATAACAATTTTACAACATTTCCCAATATTGAAAGTAAATAAATTCATAAAAATATATCCTAAATAATTAAAATAAAGAAATTATAGTGTTTTTTAACATAAAATTTTATCTCATAACATTAGTCATTACATTCCAAAAATAAGGGGATTTTATTTTAAAAATAATTATTTGGTTAGTGAAGAAAGCACATTTCAATCTCATAGTTATCTATGCAGTAAATTTTTGTTCCCATGAATTACCTCAATATCCAAGATTATAAAAACCCTAAAAGTTATGAATACCATAAATCATATTTCAATTAATTTTATATTCATAAATTATTTTAAAAAAATATTTTACATATTCATTAACCTGATAAAACATATCATTATGTGTCGTTAATCACATTAAGATCACATCACATAAAACTTCAAAAGGGAGTGCTATATATTTTAAACCTATGATCACGCTTAATCTTTTAAACCAAAGATAGATTCTATAAATCATTACATAAATTCACATGAAAACTTCCTAATCTCCAATGTTATGAAACCTTTCTTCAAAAACCAAATATAATAGCCATAATCCAACACTCTAGGATCGAGTGCAGGAGATCATAATCCTTACAATTTATGATTTAATATTGGTGATTTGAACATAATTTTCCTTATTCAAATCATACAATATGATACGGAAATATGGTATCACATTCATTATCAATGACATTTTATGTTTATATTTTTAGATAATTGGGAAAAACCCCTTAAAAAATACCCATTCTCTAGATGATAATTTCTCATACGTAATTCTAGGTTTTCTTATTTCAAATTAAGACATCATCATAATATATATTAAACCATTATATACATAATTAATTTATCCTCGATATTTATATCTTAGGTAAAAAGAAACATAAGATATATGTGCTAAAATTCTTAGTATGGGTAAATGTAATCATTAATAAATAAATTTCATCATGGATCAGAAGATTAATATATGGTTGTGATAAAAAATAAATGTGCATGAGTATAACCTATGAATTTTCATATTCACAAATACTAATATCATGACACATGAAAACAAGAAATATTAATTTTAAAAATATATAATTTATCTAAATCAATAACCAGGAGCTTAGTGAAATCATTCAAGATCATAATAAAATTTATAGGCCCCTAAAAATTATTGATAATACTTATTGGCATCGTAGAATGTTATCTTCACATCACTTCTTATATATGGAAAAACCAATAAACTTGACTTCCATTTCTACAGTAACCAATTCATTGGAGGGATATAATGGACCCAACTATCCCTAGTTTATCAAAGAAACACTAATGATTGGATAATAACTTGACCACCCATCATTAGTTAATAACGTAACCAATCATTCTTGGTTTATAATATTACCATTGGTAATTATAAATAATTTCATTTAACAGTATCATGAATATAGTATATAGAGAATTAATTTCATTATAACCTCAATAAGAAAAAACTTTTTTAATTTTGGAACATGATTTACCCATTAATATGATTTTTGTTAAATGAAAAAATATATGAAATATGTCTAACCCATGAAAAAAAATACATCCCAAAAACATCTCTTTGAAACATGACTAAATCATAAAAAATAAATGGGTTTCATAACCATCTCCTTGAAACATGATTAACCTAAGGAAATGAAATAGTTTTGATAAAACTATATTTGAAATAATTATATTTTATCAAGAGAAATAATTATTATGGTATCATTAAAAAATATATACATTAGACCATAAGTAACAATAGGTATAGTTGAGTTTGATGACTAAAAATACCAATAAAAGATCATTAAAAATATTTTGGAAGATATGTAAAAACTAATTCTTCAGAAAATTGTTCAGACATTCCTTTTCATTATTTTTTTTAAACATATAATGAAATAATTATGGAAAAAAATTTAAATGGTGATAGGAAAAACAATTCATGTAATAAATGTTAAAAATAATCATTTTTTTCAAAGAATTTTGAGAATGGGTGTTAATGGTTACCTATCTGAAAAACGATAAAAATTTAATTTTAAAATATTATAAAAGTATTTAAAATATAGTAAAATTGGTATAAAAAAATATTACAAAACATTTTATAAAACAATTATATAGAATTGAAAGATACCCAATCTTAAATAAGATATAGGATTGGCATTACAGAAAACAAAAATCTTTATATTTCATCAATAAACGGGGGTCAAAATAGGAACAAAACATGTTAACTACATTAATAAACTATGTTGAATAAATATATGTGTTCCATGAAAATAATAACATATGATTCCTTCTAATGTAACCTTGAACATATGAAATCTTAAAAGGAAAGAGATTGTAACATAAGGCCTTTTAAAAATTTTTAACTCTTAAATCATAATCCAAATACTCTTATAAAATAAAATGATTGTTAATTTATCATGAACATATTTTTCTTCATGAAATTTCATTTCAAATTTTAGTATATATATCCCATAAGTGAAATAGGCTCGATTCAAAAACATATGTACAGAAGAAAGATATTTGGGGCGATTAACCCTTACAATGATCATATCACTGAATTAATTGTCAATAAATGGATATATTATGATTAAAAAATGTAAATACATAAAAATATAATAAAAATACATAATAGAACAAGTTAGTGATCAATTGAATGAAAATCATATCATAACGAAGTAAATAAAGACATTATCTTGCCCACAAATGGAAATTGAGTTATGAAACTATTTTACAGTTGTAACATTAATGTAAATACCATTGGATAATTTAAATATATATGAATCATAGAATAACATGATTTATAAATGAATCATGATATGATATGGAAATTTTATTGTATATACGCCACATAATTATAAATGTGGTGAATATGGAATATACCTCACAGAAGTAAAACTGAGATGAGAAAAACCCCTTACCACAAATCTAGAATTTTCTTTTATATCTTTTAACTCCTATATAAAATTTTCAAAACAATTATTTGATTTATTAATAAAAATTTCCCATTTTATTCCCTTATACATAAATACGTTATTTTATTTATTTATAATAATATATTTTTATATTTTATTAGTCAAGTACATTGTGGGTGTTTTGAGGATGTTCGTGTCATTATTTCAAAATATATTTGGGGATTTTACCCTTGTCAATGTGGTCACTATTTCACCATCACCAAAATAACAATCCAGAATTAAATATCAAATTTATTAATCAATTATACATTCGAAATCAATACTATAATACTGTTTTGAAAAAATGATCAAAGTTGCGATCAATGAGATGGTTTTATGAATGTATGTATGAGAAATATTTCAATTTTTTAATGATAACTATGAAAATAAGGTATTTAATATTATAAATTTTTATAATTTTTATAATTTCATAAGTAACATATACTTTATTCAAATACTATTTTATATATATTGTTCTCTGGATGTGTTGGTGAAAAAAAATAAATACATCTCTTTGAGGAAGGGGTAGTTCGCACTTACATGAATGATGTTATCATTTTTTTTGGTAAGGAAATAAATTATATATTATCATTTATTAATTATAAATATGTCATTAATATCAATATTAATTCATTTACATAACATATATTCATGACTAATATCCTTGCTAACTTCCAACTAAAGCATTACTGAAAAACGAATCACATCGCTTTGTGAGGAGGTGGTCCCACATACACATGAGTGATGTTATAAAACCATCAATGGAATAGAAATTAAAAAATTATATGTGACATCATAAGTAAATATGTATAAATATGTAAAAAATATCATATATATATATATATATATATCAATATATTGTTTAAATCATTCATTATAACGATCCATGAGATGAGATGATCGAAAAAGAATGGAACCAGTTCACGAAGTGGTAGTACACCGTACAGATTAATAATGACTATGTATCCCATTTGATGGAAGTGTTGATCAATTTAGGTAATAAAATTAATACGATTTTATAATAGTATATATTAGATATTATTTTAATTATATTATCTTTTTATATTTTTATTTTATGGAGGTTGAATAATGAATAAAACAAAAACCCATAGTTAGGAATTTTACCTATTCTTAGACCGCCACTTTTGAATTAGACCTAAAGTATTTTAAGAATGGATTTATAACTATAAATTCTACTAATGTGAGTTATGGATTCTGGTAAGATATTTGTGAACATCTTGGTGAACGAAAAGGTTTTGAAAGTGGGATGATTAGAAGAGTGGGGTGGCCTTTTATAATGGAGGTAAGAGGCAAACATGTAATTCTTAAAAAAAATATACCCATGTTTTTCCAAACAGAAATGGCTCAAAAATAAACAATTCAAAAGATGTTAAAATTATAATATATAAATATGTGAGGAAAAAAATTAAAGGTATTTATCTATTGTCCAAATTTTTTCTATGTAATATTTTTTTTTTGTATTTGTATGAATATTTCTGGTGCGATACACTAAGATGATGTGAGATTCCAAGGCCCCATGTATACAAAATTATTTTTAAAAATATATTAAATACCATTCACATAATGTTTTGAAAAAAAATTGGATTAAATTCTAAATGCGGGCCTTGATCAGAAATATGATGGAATAGTTGAGTTTAGAACAAGGGTTTTACCCTAGGCGTGACATAACCTTTGTCGGAATGGGAAATTTGTGTAAAAGTAATCATGTGCATAAAAGAAACTAAAATATTTAAATGAAATTAGTTTACTAATTATTCAATTCAGTGAACAATATTCTATTATAAAAATAAAGCTATGGAGAATTTGTAGGTTTTGCCCATAAACCGTAGAGATCTAGAGAACCAATGGAGATCCTTCGGAGAAGATTCCAAGGGAAAATATCAATTATATCGACGATCGATGACCATCTAAAGATGTTAATAGGGGACCATAGGAACATTCCTTAAAAAACATTGTTCTTCATCAGTGATTGATACAAATCAAGGTATGGTGTTTGTTTATTTGGATTGATATACTGTTTTATATATCTAAGAATGACATGGATCAATCATCCAATAGATTGATCTACATATCATGTGTAATGTGGGATGGGATAGATTTATTTAATAATTGGGGGAAATTGTTTATGATTATTTGTTATCCCTTCAGTATTATTTCTAAAGAAAATGAATCGATGTTGAAATGAATAATTATTGAGGTCAGTTCACCATGATTAGTATTGGTTCTTTTCTCCCGTGATTCTTAGTTCATAATGGACTTTCTTGAATTTCCCACAGATCAACATGAACTGATGAAATGTATTATTATAAACTCTTGTAATGGCACAACGATTCAATATTTTTTATTTGGGATCAGAATAATGTAAAAGTGGTGTGTCGATTAAAGTGGAAGTCGATCGAGATGGGTATAAAGTTAGTTTTCTTGTCCTTAATTTTGAAATGATGAATAGAATTTTATAGTGTTTTATGGAAGGATTGTAAACCATAATCTATATGATCTAGTGGCATAAAGGCATGGATGATGATACAATTTTATTCTAGTATGAGTAACAACTAGATTGGATTCCACTGTAACAGAGAATATGTGTGGATTCTAGATTTCGGTTATTAGAAATTATCGAAGAACATGACATGAACAGTATAGGTACATGTAGTGTGGGACCCCTATGTGGCAAAAATTATATCTAGATAAATATAAGTATCACATGGTGTGTGACCCCTCCCCAATGGCTGTAAAAGTACCTAGATGGGAACACATACATGTCTTGAGGAACAAACCACATGCATTTATTTTACCCCTAAACTGACACACCAAAGACAATTCTAAATGGGAAAAGATGTTTAATTGAAAATGGGCATTAGTAAAATTGAAGAAATATGATGTGTAATAATACACGGATACATACCTATTCCTTTAACAAGTAAAAGAACCATGGTCGAAGGAAAAATATTTGAACCCTTCTAAATTTTGTGCACACTATTTATGTTCTCTTAGAACCTATTTTTTCTTTATATTGGGAAATTTTTATTAGTGTTTTTTCTCATATCAATTCCCTGAGGGTTAGTATGGAATATTATAATACACATAGGGCATCGATCTATTTACTGTACGTTCTTGGATAGAGTTGTAGGAATAATTTCATGAGACCTAGAGTCATAACATATGTCCTGTTCATTCCCTAGGTGGAGTTATCGGTATCATCATGACTAATGATATGTGGGTTATGATCCTCTTCTTAGAGGGTTAATCTAGATTGGTTTTTTGGTATACCCCATGGAATTTGGAGTAATCCTCATCTATGTATCATATCTCTTCTTACATAATGAGTATACATCTACTAAGGAGACCTGATAAGAACTTCCTCTCAGACAGACGTCAATAGTACCATCTGACTCGTGTAGTGATTGTTCATGGATCATTGATTTGGGAAACCATTGTTCTGGAACCGTAGGATATAATTATTTTTGTGACCTTATCTAGATAATTTTTTCCTTTATTAAGTATACCAGGATATTATTATTAAATGACTTTTGTAAATATACAGGTGTATAGATAATTGATACTCTTTATAGTTTGTGCTCGGTGATTTTGGGTTGTCATATTGGCTATGTTTATACTCACACATGCATTGGATATTACCATACAAGTATTTTATTGTGTAGATGGAATCCCTTTTATGATTTCCTTAGTAGAATAGGTGCACGTGGATCTAGTTTGGCCTAGATAATCGAAGGTGTATTTATGTGGTTCATTTGATAGAAGACCCCTCCATTTGAGAATGTGGGACATTTCTTTATGATTTTTGTTGGGATTGTATTCATCCTCTATTTACACATTTTATAACATTTTTTAAACTCTATTTTTGGGATTATAGATCTATACATGTAATGACCTTGGTTTTTTTACATTTCATCATTATGTGGTCTTGTTTATGTATGTGGGTTTATATGTACATAAGAGAAATTCCACCTATTTGTGTGATATGCCATATTGTCGACACCTGCTATCCACTGGCTTATTAGAGACAAGCTTGGGGTATTTTTATATTGAGCCACATTTGGTCGGCTCATGATAGGATGGAAACATAGATTGTACCCAACCTGATTTTTTATAAAACACCCTGAGATTAGGATCAGAGTGTGGAGTTCATTTTATCTAGTAGTGTTGTTTGGTTGGGGAACTACAGAAACAATATTTAAGTGTATCGAGTACGGTGTTTGGGCCAGGGTGTCCAGTGTTGGCGTGGTAGCTATTATATCCATTCACCCGATCCATGATAACCTTATTGATGACTTCATATTTGTAGCAACTAATTGTAGGGATGATATTGGTATATGAATCATATATAAATGGGTTTTGGATTCCATTTCTACCATTAGTCAGATCACTTGATATACTGACTGACCATGGTACATGTTCAATGATTTCTAGAGGCTTCTACGATGACTGCTAGCTAGGATTCTTTGATGGCATCATGTTGATGACCTTATGATTGATGAGGTTTCATATCATATACCAACTCATGATGTGATTTTCTCTAGGTGTTAATTGTGTAGTTCTATAAACAATTGAGCAACATATAGAACCTTCTGTGGATTAATAACATGATCATTCATCTGTCACTACAAAAAAAAGACCACATTAGAAGGGGTTATAACCACTTATGAAGACATTAGCAGCGGTTGTGGGAAACTGCCGCTAATGTTCCCACCTACTTTTAGATGAGGTGGTTATGAGGAAGTGCTGCTAAATTTGTTGTAAATTCAGCGGTGGTTACATTATCGAGGGTTAAAACCCCTTCTAATGTTGCCTGAAATTTAATACATTAGAGGCGGTTATAACAAAAACCTCCACTAATATAAGGATTTAGAGGCAGTTCAAACGGCCCATAATGTTGATTTCATTAGAGAAATTATGGGTGATTTTAACACAACCACCCCTAACCCCATGAAACCCCTAGGAGTTCTAGGTGTGCCAGACCACCCCTTGTTGAAACCCATCGCCACAACCTGTTGACACCCCTTAACAGACACATGCACGCCCCCCTTGACAGTACCGACACACCTGCTCCCCCTGACACCCCTGACACACCCGCGCCCCCATGACACCACCGACACACCTGCAACCCCCTAAGACATGTTGACAGCCCCTGACACACACCCTTCATGCTCCCCTTGACAACACTGACACACCCACGCCCCCCATGAGACCTGTTGACACCCCCGACACACACCTGCATGCCCCCTTGAGACCTATTGACACCCCCCGACACACACCTGCATGCCCCCTTGACAAGCTGTTGACACCTCCACTAGACATCGCACGCCCCCTTGACACCAATTGACACCCCCGAGCGCCACCCTTGTCCACCAAATCCCCCATCTATTGACACCCCCTTGATAGCGACTGACACCCGCATGAGCCCCCCTTGACACCCACGCGCATGAGCCCTACCCTAGCTTGTGCAACTATTAACACCTGGGCACCCTAGAGCATGTCACCCCGCCCGCGGGGTAAAAGATTAATTACAAGGTTTCGAACCACACACCGGCTGTTACAACGCAGGTAACGATACCACTATAGTAGAAACACATTGTTGAATAATATATGCTCTATTATATTTAATTATATATGAATGTATTATATTTTGTAACATTACATTATATATATATATATCAATATAAATAATGTAATATATTTGTAGATATATAATATACTTTCTTATAATATAATATATATTTTGGTATAATAGTTATATATAATATGTGTTTAGGTATAATTATAATATATTTCTGTATAATATATATACACACACACGTATTGGGAATATTTAATATATATAAGTATATAATTATACATATATTAATAAATATATTAATATTTTTTTGTGTGTATATTTTTTATTTATAGATATAATATAATTATAATATATATTTTACATATATTATATTAAATAAATTTATTTTATATATTAATGTATGTAATTATATACATTTATATTATATCACCAACACACACATATATATACAAGAAATTAAATGCATTCATATAATTGGAAATAAATAATATAATTAAGTTAGATATATATGCACTAAATTAATTTATAATTAATATTCTATACTACAATATACAAATAATAATTATACAATACATATAAATTTATTTATAATAAAATATTTATAATATAATATATAATATAAAAATATAATATATTTATATTTATATTTATATTTATATTTAATTTGGTATAAATTATGTAAATGAGGATACATAATCTAATATAAATGTATTTATACATAAGTATACAATAAAAATTTATTTATATATGTGTGTGTAAAAAAATATTTTTAATTATTATATGATATATATATACTAAATTATTTTATAATTTATATGCTATACAACCATATATAGAAAATAATTATATAACACATATCAAATTATTTTCAATAAATTGTTTATAATAAAATATAAAATATAAATAAATAATATACTTATATTTATACTTATATTTATATTAAATTTTTTCTAAATTTTGTAAATTAGTATACATAATCTAATACAAATGTATTTATACATAAGTATAAAATAAAAATGTATTTATGTACATGTGTGTGTAACAATAATATTATTAATTATTAAATGATATATATATATATATATGAACTAAATTAATCTAAAATTAAAATTGTATGATATAATATATGTAAAATAATTATATAATATATACGTATTTATATATAATTAAATATTTAATATATATATATATATAATATAATTATATAAAATATATATGTATATGTAAATTTATATTTAATGTTGTATATATTATATATATTCTTATACATAATATAATATAAATTTATTTATACAATAATCTACAATAATAATGTATTTAATATAATATATGTATAATATAAATCATAATATAAATGTAATGTATTTATAAAACCATATCTAAATTTTATAAATTTGAATAAATATATTTATAATTACATTTATATTAGGTATATCAATATTTATATATATACATACATTTTTTTATGTATATGTATTTATTTAAAATATTTATATAATGTCCTTATATATATATGTGTTAAAATGTATTTAAATACATTTATATAACTTGTTTGTGTAATATATATATACACACACATGCATACAACCACATTTATATTAATTTTTTGAATTTATATGAAATTTATTTTAGAAAATAAATAAAAATTTAGATGGAATTTAAAACCTCCTCTAATTAAAAGTATTTGTATAGGTTCATAACCCCCATCAAATTTCATGAATTAGAGGGGGTTAACAACCCCCTCCATTTTATTAAATTCATTGGTGTTCAAAAACCCCTCTAATTTCATGAATTAGAGGGTGTTAAAAGCCCCTCTAAAGTCATCAATTAGAGGGGATTCAAAACAACCATTCATTTCTTAAATTTGAAGGGGTTCAAAACCACCTATAATCTAAGTGATTAATGGAATTTCATGAACCCCTATTATATTTTAAATTTCAGGGATTTTTGATCCCCCTATAATATAAGGGATTAGCGGTGTTTCATGAACCCCATCAAATTTCTTAAATTAGAGGGGGATGTGATACCCCTATATTTACTTTTAAAAAATAAAATATATATGTGTGTGTGTGTTTGTGTGTCCAAATGAATGTTATATATATAGATCCTCTAAAATCAAACTAAATATATAATGACACTAATTATTTAATTATCAGTGGTTTTGATATTTCCAGATCTAAAATCAAACCAAATATTAAAAAAATAATGATAAAAATTTTAGAGGGGGTTGTTCATAATAACTCTCTAACATTTATAGAAGATGAATTCGGAGTGGGTTTATAACCCCCTCTAAATTCGATGATTAGAGGGGGTTGTGCAGAACCCCCTATAATGTTACAGAAAATGAATTTAGAGGGGGTTGTGTAGAACCCCCTCTAATGTACTATTTTTCTGTAGTGTGTTGATAGGTCAATAGATCTAGAAGAGAAGAATTTTAGTACTTATAGACTTTAAATAATACATGAATTCCCGTAATGTAAATCACTAAAGATTCATGATGAGATATTCCCTCAGGTGATAGAGGTTTGACTCGAGTTAGTGGACTGGTTTTCCATCTCCTATAGACCCCGATTGATTGGATTGTTGCATGTTTCATCAATATTATCCATGGAGAAGTAGTTGACTTTGATTGTATCAATAAGTAACAAACATATTTTTATTTTGAGTCACATTTTTTATAGTTTTTATATCACCTAGCTAGGATGGTGGGCTATAACACTGTCTTGTATGATGGTGAAATTTCACGAACCTATGTTGTGGAAGTCCCTCAAAGACGAGACACCACTCTGATGTTGCTCAAGGTGATGAAACGTCCTAATGGGGACGATTTTAATCAGTATAAACCTATTCTAGTGAGTAGTTGTGTGAATTTGGATATACAATGAAGAGTTGAAATTCCCCCACTCGGATGCATCCATGGGAGACGATCTAAAACTGTGCGGGAGAGTAAGTTTCATCCTTATAGGATTATGTTGAGGTGTGGTGGATGAGTTTCTCTGACTTTTGTCCATGGGGATTTTTGTTGTACTATGGTGTAGCAGAAATATCTAGTGGTGGTAAACTTGTGGGATATGGAATGGATGAGTTCCAACCATTGGGAGATTAATGTTAAAAGATTACAATTTGAGGTATGATGTGAACCTTCACATCCCATTTTGTGGTTTTCACAAGGAGTTATGACCCAATTTTTCCTCATTGATTCCCTTTTTCAAGATATAATAATTCAATTAGAACCATTTTTTTATCAAACGTTATTTTGTAGGTTTTCATAGCAAGGATCAGTAATTGTGCACATGTACAATAGTTTGACCTTATTCTGGGAGGAGATAGGAACCTCATGTGAAAATAATTCCATAGTGTCTATGGGACCCTCTGATGTTTCCTCATTGTGGTTTTTATCCTACAAATCGTGCTCATATATCTACAGACAGCGAGATTATAAGTTCTTCTAGTGTTTGAGATGATGTTTTCATCAATTTATAATGAGTGAACTAATACATTGTAGCATAAGGTCATTTTCAGGAGGATACAACAACTTCTTACTAATACATTTTGTGTAGCAGATACTAATATTTTTCATTTCTTGTTATGGTAGCGGATTATGAGGGAATCCTTCTATAGTATTTCTTTGGTTTTTATCACCATAATGTGTTTTATGCATGAACATGCACTAGGTATGATTTATAATCATTGACAGCATATCAGATGACCTTGTGTAGCTATGAGAGTTGGAGGTGAGGTTAGATGAGTTTAGAAAGATATCGAATCGTAATACATGGTGTGTGTTCATGGGATTACAATTGTTTTTAAATTTATTATAGATGATATACTGAGGTTGGATGGGAATTATTGTCACTTATACTAGGTGACATGAGGTAAGGTATCCACTCTTGAGAATTGATGACCCCATATCCCAATGGATTGAGGCATGGTGGATCTCAGAGTTGGCCTTTAGACAGGTTATCACTGGCTCCCATTGGAGAGCATGATATATCAGAAGTATATTTCAAATTATATTATAGTTTTTTTTGAGTTAGTGGTGATACCCTTTAATGAGTTTGAGGAAAAAATTTAATTTAACTGACTTATTGAGAAGATCCTAAAACCCATATTGGTTTATTTTGTGGTAGCCTTCATTGGTGACATCCATGTGTCCTAAATATCCCAGGAGGATCATGTGAGACACTTTATGACTATAATGGACGCACTACAAGTGAAATGGATACTTGGTAAGCTCTAGAACATTAATTTTAGGATCTGAGAAGGCCCCTTCCTAGGAAAAGACATCAACGAGGCAACAGTAACAGTAGACACGTCGATGGTTGATGAAGTGGTTGATTGGGAGCCACCCAAGAAGGTTAATGAGTTGTAAATTTTTATTGGGTTAGTAGGTTACTATCATATTTTTGTGAATATTATCTCGATATTGTCATCACCCTTGAAATATTAGACCTTTAAGGGGAATCCATTCATTTTGATGAAAATATTCCAATAGTGATTTCATGATCTGAGGTAAAGTTTGATGATCGTTCTCATCTTGATATTTTCAAAAGAGGATGTTGAGTGCATATAGTACTGTAATGAATTATGGTCCATAAATGGTTGTGGTACGGTCTAGAGGTAGGGAGTTATAACCTTGGCTCATGTTAGTTGAGACCACATAAAAAGACCCCCACTACCCACGATCTTGAGAAAACAACTGTAGTGTCTTTACATAGAAGATGTGGTAAAACTACCTGATGGGTGAATAGTTTATCATCTACTCTGACCCTAATGGGTCAGGTATATCTTCCCACTAATGTATCTTAACTTGATATAGTTGAAATTTATTTTTTCATCCAGGATTATTTCATGGATATTCTATATACTCCTGATAAGGGTAATGGGGTGAAAGATGCTCTCAACTAGCGATCTAGTTCTCAGTGTTTACTGAGGCATTAGAAGAGATGCCATCTTTTAACTAAAACATTTTAAGGAAAGGTTTTTGTTGTTTACCTATGATCAATGGTTGATACCCTTTCACATCATTAGTTAGTTAGAGAGGCACAACTTCCAAATAAAAAAATAGATATATTATGTGATGTAGTATCCACTAGATATATTTCATTTTGTAATTCCTCAGAATAGATAATATTGTCATTATTTTTTAATGGAAGGACACTGATTCTTGTCACATTGTGAGATCATGTGTTATGGAAGCTATTTTACCATATGTAGTACATCTACTGGAGGTGATGATGTATCATTTTCTATTGACATCATTTGGGAATCAAAGGGGGTTATAACAATTTTTTATTTTAAACTATTGTTCTTGATTTGTCTGTCTGTGATGATTGATAATGATTTATGGTGTGGTCTAGAAACTTGTCCATGTAGGTGATATTATATATTTGTGTAATTAAATCAACAATAATCATTGGTTTTTATGATTTCATCATGACATTATTAAAAATATGAGGTTAGAATAAATCAGAGACTCAGTTGAAAATGGGCATAGTGTGTTTCCCATTCCAGCTATCTAGGTTGAAAAAACTATTCAGGTTCAAGTGAACATGATTTGGGTTTTCATGTCAGTTTTGATACCAAACTAGTTAAATCTTCTACTATAATTGGGGTTTGCATTTCATGAGGATTACTAATAAACCAGAAGATTAGTGATGTTTGAGGCCATAAATTATGGACCTTGTGGGACATTTTTATACTATTATGATCAAGTGGGTAATAATGCTTGGGTACTATTATTGGTTATAGTGATCATTGTAAATGATAAAATTCATCCATGGGAGGATGATTGGAACACCCTGAGATTTTGGGAAGTATATTTTTTGAATTAGTTTGTATTTTAGTTAGGTTTATTATCATTAGAGACTATAAATAGTTCTTATATATATATATATATTAACATTTATATTGAAAACATTAATTCAAACATTCATTTCATATAGAACCAACATGACTTTAACTACAAACAATACCTATATGGTTTTTTCTACACACAATATCGACATGGATTGTGCTACACGCATTATCGACCTAGCTTGTGTTACATGAAATACTGAATTGTGTTATGTTACATGAAATACAAACTTTCCTTGAACTACCCGCAACACTGAATTTGTGCATGTTACATGCAACATTGATTTTCCCTATAAAACATCATTTTATTTTTTAAATTATTTAGTTCACGTAATTATAACCATTCCATTACGCATAGTTATATTAGTAGTAATATCTTATTTTCATATATTATTTATATTTTTTTCTAATGGTAATATATATTATCAATTGAAGATATGATTTCTACTAATTCCCTTAAATATTAAAAAACATCATTCTCACAAATGAAATAATTTTAATAAAAAAATAATTTTATACCAAATTATAAATTTAATTTGAAAAAATAAAATTAATTTTTGAATTTAGAATTTTAAAAGTAGATTAGGGTTAATTTTTTGGATTTTATGAGAAACTGAATTTTTTTATGAATAGTAATAACAATCGTGTTTTATTTAGAAAATTACTTTTTTTTAATATTTATTAATGATAAATTATACATAATATTTTTTTAAGGTAAAATATGATCATTTATACATTTATTAATAAAAATTAGTTCATTATAAAAAACTGAATGTTGAAATTGAAAATAAAAACATAACAAACATTAGTATATTTTTCTACTTTAAAAACCTGTAATTTTGTCCCCACTCCACAATTAACATTAATTTTAATTTTCCCGATTCTAGGAATAGATTTTCATAAACCAACATAAACCATCATAATCAATATAATATTTTGACTTTAATACTATCATCTTCATTTTTACAAAAAAAATAAGTTAAAGTGATTAAAATTAATCACAACGATTAAGGTCAAATTAAAAATATGTTGGGACTAAACCTTATAATTAAGGGTCCAAATGATCTATACACAGTTAAAACACCCATTGGTTGTCCATTGATCATTCTCACAATATCCATTCTTTATTTGTGTTATTTTGGTCTGATATATGTTAGGTAAAGATATTTTTAAACCAAACATGTTATCAGAAATTCCAAGTGAGTTTTTTCCTTACCTATAAAGGCCACCTCATCTCCCTCTTCTACAATCCTATAAAACTTCATATGATCATATAAGACTTTCCAATTAAAATTCCAAAAAATCAAATATTACTCATACAATCCTTTCCTTGGGAAAAATGCAATCTAAACAAGCCTTTTGGTATAAACCCAAAAGAGTTACCCAGTTAAGAGGTAATGTCTTATCTCAAGTACTTTCTTTTATTTTACTTCTCCACACCCTTCAACTATCATTATTTTATAATTTTACAACAATAAAGTATACATAATCTAATATAATATGTTATTTAATTTATGAACCTACACATACACTAACATCTATCTAATGAGTAACGAATATATTGTGTATGTGTATGGAAATCTACTGCATCATGAAATGACGATGGATAATTTTTCCATTACCACCTACCATGCTGAAAATAATGATAGAAACTATATATATATATATAATTCATATAATAAATTTTTTATTTATTTATGAATTTTTATTTCTTTTTATATAAAATATATTATTTTACTTTCCAATTTGTGTTAATATGATAATCTCGTTTGAGGAAGTGTGGACTACCTCCCCTAAAAGCTATATGATTGGTTCATAAACCATATTGATTTCATTAAGGGTGGTTTTAGTTAATATATAATATATATATGATATAATAAATCTAATGTGATAATTATATATATGTGTGTGTGTGTGTGTGTGTGTGTGTGTGTGTCTGTTTTAATTCCATTAAATCAATACGATAATTAAACAGAAATAGCGTTCATGCACGTGTAAAACCTACTAAATATTTCATACTTATTTTTTATATATATTCTTATAATACACATATAATATATATATATGATAATTAAATAATGGTTTAAATTCTGTAAATCATGAAATAATGTAGACATACAAGAGATATAACAAATTAAGAATCATGAGATTAATAAAGCAAATATTACCCAAAGTGAAACATTTACATAGGGTTTCCAACAAGAGGGTAATGTAAGGTTTTATTCAAAACATATATGATATTATATATAATAATATAGCTATTTAAAATGTTTATTATATATTTATATTTATTATACAGTTTTTTTGAACGGATAAGATGAGTTTCAAGACACAATGTAATGATATCTCATGTCCCTATTAATTCAAGTGATATACAAACCTTGTTCGCCACTATTTATTTTTTAGTTGTATAAGTACTACTCATTATTGTTTAAATATATATTATACCTATATTTTTTGTTATTAATATATAATTTTTATATAAATTCATCCATGGAGTTTATGTATCAAACGTTTCAAAATCTGTAAAAACGATTTATCTCAATTTTCCTTCTTTGAAACTCATGTTTTGTAATGCACCTAATTTATTTTAGGAGTACATAATTCCATTTTACATGTTATATAATAAATATCATACTTTTAATGATATTTTGAGGTTAATTTAATTCCATTTTCTTATATGGATAGTATAATCCCAATTTACCTTGTTATAAGAGTTTGTTGAGACAATCTCATAGCTTTTTGAGATTGTTTTTCTTTATACCTATATTGAAGAATTATTATGATCCATATCATAGTAAATTAATGAATTTTCTTCTCCTCTGGTTATTAATTATATATCCATATATTGGTACCATTTTTCTATTTTGTATATAATATATTTATGAATGTGTTTTTAAGAAAGCCACATTTTACCCTCTGTTCATTCAAAAATCCATGTTCCTTCAAAAAACTTATTTCTAAAAAGGGATTAGAATAATATTACACTAATATCATGGTATCATTAAAATAAATTGTTATACAATTTTATATTACAAATTATCAAATGCATCTTCTTGTAAATTTCCAATCATGGAATTTTTCTTACATTTTATTGTGTAAAGTGAATATTTGTTTTTCCTCATACAAAATGTATGGTTATACCTGTAATAATTTATATGAAGCTACCTTTACATGTTTAAAGGGTTATTTTTTATGAAATTTTTGTTTCAAATTATTTTTGTGAAAAATGGATTTCAAAATTTATAATTATTATTTTATAATTTCAAAAAAAATGGTTTTCAACATATTTTCAAGATTATTTTATATGTTATCATGGAAAATAGTTTTCAAAATGTTTTAAATATTTAATTCTATGATTTCAAATATTTTTCAATGAGATGGTTTTCAAAACGTTTTCCTTATTTATTAATATGTTTTCATTCTATTTTCAAATCTATGGTTTTCAAAATTGTTTAAGGCTTTCATTATATGATTTCAATTAAATAGTTTTTTAAATTTATTTAGATTTTATTTAATATTATTTCTAGAAAATATGGATTTCAAAATGATTCCATCTTTTATTTATAAGTTTTCATGTTTTTTTCTTAGATTTTTATTAATTGTTTTATTTATTAAATATTGTTTTTTGAAGAAGAAAGGATATATTTCTCCAGAAATGTTTTTGAAATATGTTTCACCATTATTTTTCGTCTATGATAAAATATATTGATGTTAATCATTACCTTATAGGAAATTTTATAAAGGTTATATTCATAACATTTATTTGAATGGCTTTTTCATAATTCCATGAAATTTATCAAACCCATTTCTCTTCCATGGGTTATATGTTTATGAAAACTCATGCTCTTCCATGGGTTATATGTATATAAAATATTTTCATTTTCCTTGGGTTATATGAATTTTAATATAGATTCTTTTCATAGGTTATGAATTGATGAAAAAATTAATATACCTATCTCATTTCAATAGGTTATGATATGAAAATTTTTAATGATACCCATTTAATTTCATGGGTTATTATTTGATGTTTATTGAAGCAATATAATTTCATGGGTCTTGATATAATGAATTTTGTATGGAACATTCATGTGTGGTTTCATTATGTGAATGGTTGTACCAATATCTCCCTCAAATTCATTGGGTATTGATAAATATTTTATGAGCTCAAAGGTCACACGGGAGAATGTATTATGCTTGAAATAAGAGGGTATACAGGTGAAAATCCCAGACCCAAAACAAGAGGGTATATAGGAAGAAATCCTAATCCCAAAACAAGATGATATACAAGGGGAAATCCCAAGACCATAACAAGAGGGTATGCTAAAGTAAATTCTAACCACGAAACAAAAGGGTAAATGGTAGGACATTCCAAGACCAAAACAAGAGGATGCATGAGAGGTAATCCCAAGACCAAAAAGGGAGGGTACAAAGAAGTACATCCCAATCTCAAACCAGGTACATGGGTAATTATCATCTGAAAAACATGTTATAATTTCATTTTTAGGACTCCTTAATGTATGGTTTTTATAAGCATATGTTTGTTTCTAGAATTCCATGTTTTATTCCAATGTTATTCTTTCACTTCATATGTTCTTTATGTCAGTCTGGATCATATATTATCAGCATTCAATTTTTATTAAGATCTCAAATATGTTAGTTATGATCATAAAATGTTATTATCATGTTTCATACCCCTTTCAACATGTTATTCTTGAGCATTTTCTTTATACACCCTTACTGAGCATCTGACTCACCCCTTTCTTATTTTTCATTTCACTGAGTTATGATGGAAGGTTTTTGGAAGAATTACTAAAGTGTTTATATTTATTGGATATGTTGATGATATTTCCCATGGATTGAAATTTTTTTATCCATGTTTCTAAATACACAAAACTTTTGCGGTCCCTAGTAATCTATTTTTGCAGTGTACTAATCATTCATCTAATATAATGTAATATCAATGGATTTTAATCATAAGTCACTATAGTTGGTATCAAATGAATGGTTTAGTCAAAATTTGGAAACTAGGATGAAAAAACTCTAGTGAGAAATCATGGTATATTTCTAATGATATGTCTGGGGATATCTCTAATGATAAGTATAAGGATGAGTAATTGTTTACGAAAATAAAATCAATTTTTTTTTGTAAATAGTGGAGTTGGTGGTTTCCATGAAATACATACCTATCTCTATATTACAAGTGGATGTGGATATGGAACAAATTTCTATGGGGTAAAAACTCTGATGAGATTTTCCATTCCTGGATTGGTGTAATATGGTACATGAAAACTAGCATTGCTGCACACCTAGTTTGACACTCTTAGGTGATATTCTTTTTATATTCAAAAAATTTATCATGTAACATCATGAAGGATTTATATATAAGTTGGATATGAATGAAACAAATTAAACTAGGATGATTTATATTATAGAATGGGTCCTGATTTAGAAATCCCAAAAGTAAATCTTTTTGCAATTATGTGGTTTTCAACTATGATAAGTAATTCTCACACTATGCTTTTAAGTTTATTCAATAGGGGGAAACCGAATTGAATATAT
This sequence comes from Viscum album, assembly GCA_963277665.1. Lineage (NCBI taxonomy): Eukaryota > Viridiplantae > Streptophyta > Magnoliopsida > Santalales > Viscaceae > Viscum > Viscum album. The sequence continues at coordinate 300,656,556 of OY728136.1, forward strand.
TGATGTTGAATGTAATGGATGATTTTTAATGATCATTCATGTTTTATTATCACTGGATTGAATTTTGTTGTGATCATGACAAATCAGTTTTAAAGGAACATGATTAGAAACATGTACTATAACTGACTATCAGACTCACCAAAGAAGAGGAAAATGATTTCCATTTAGAGTATGGGTTACAGAGACCATGGAGGGAAGAAGATTCTGTTTTTATATTGTTAATAGTGTGAAATGAAGAACATAAGTGAATGTCTTAGACGAATCATAATGTGTTTTTATAGTTGAAATAATGGACACAAATCAGGTGATTGTAAGGGGAAAATGAGGAGTTCAGTTAACAGAATAGATGAAAATATTGACCTTCCCAAGATATCATTTAAGGATATGTTTTTTAAATCTATATTAATTATTCATTATGAAACTTAATTCCTTCAGAGGAAAGCTCTTGAAGAGGATCAACACGGTGGTGTGAGTAATAGTAAAATTGTTGATGGTGACAATAATACATATGAAATGTAAAAGGAAATGAATATTATGTAATTGAAAGGATTACTTGTTAATGGCATAAATATTAAGTGGAATAATAAATTTTTATTTATATACGGATTCAAAAATAAAGTTATATTAATAATAAAATATAAAAGGGTTGTTCTACTTATGTTTTTCACGCAGTTTTTACAAGGTTATGTTGAATTTTCCGAATGATCTAGTGGAGTGATTTAAGGAAAAGGTAATATTTTCACATTGGGAAGGTAAACATTAATTTTCTAGTTATGTTAAGAAAATTATATTATGAATATGTATATTGTATAGTTATGATTTCTGTTGAACTGAGTATTGTATTTTAAATAAATGTTTTATGCTATCATTGAAGAAGATTGCATATTTTTTTTGGATTTAAGTAATATAAGGAGTATACATCAGAATAAAGAAGAATTTATGTTTTCTAAAGGATTTATGGAAATTAAGGTTACTACTATGATTCAATGGAATATTTTTTATGTTTATTCACATGTTTTGAATGAGAAAAATGTGTAGTAAATTTTGATATATAGGGGTTCAATGTTAAGAATATTTCATAACATTCTTCCCAATGATTTGGATTTCAATATTTTGGAAGGGATATAAGGATAAAAATACATTAAAAATGATTTTTAAACTCTGTAGAAGGAATTTATATATGTATTTTGTATTAAAAAATTGTATAAAATGTTATTTTAGTGACTAACATTATTTCAATGATGTCCATCATTATTATTTTTGAAATTTTTTTATTATGGTTTTAAGAAAAGGACATCATGTATGTAGGGTGAAAACCAATTTAGTCTTGCAAGACCATTGATTGTGAACCCGTTAACAATGAAAAATATGGGTTTCACAGCTCCCACTTGACTACAAGATGTCCTGGTTTATGTATAATTTGATTTTATGAATAATTATTTATGCTAAAATGGAAGATTTAATTTTTTTTAGAGATTAATGTATTTACCATATTAATATTTAATAATTCTTATAGATAAATAGTTATACATTACATTTTTTTATGGGACTTAATATCTTAATAATGATTATTCTAGTGCTTCATGATTCAATGTTAATTTATATAAATCTATTTAGTGAAGTAATGGATATATTGGAAATAGATAAAATCACAACTGAAGAATGATTTTTTTTTATTCTAGGTCAATAATAGAATTAATCAATGATATGATAACGATCAAAAAGGAAAATATATTTGTCATAATACCTTTTTTTAACCAATGGACATTAAAATAAAAAATGATTTCTGATTTTTAGGCCCTCAAATTTTTGTTAATCATTCTCTTATTTTCAATTCATGATCTCAATCACTCTCTATAAATATTTACCCTTTTTCTCGATGTCCAATCATCACTCTCAGCCTATGTTCTCCTATGTAAAAACCTTGTTATATGTTACATTGTTTAACTATTATGGTTCCAACATTCCCTTTTTAATGGAGGAGTTAGTATTCATTTTTATAATACGGGTATTTCTAAATCAAAATTTCAAGTATTAATCCTTTGATAACCGATATGAATTTTGCGGGCCAAATTCATTGTAAGGGGGGTATAATGTAACTCCATGAGATTTTTGGAAATATTAGTTTTTTGAATTAATTAATATTTTTAATATTTTTCATTTTAAATGTCATTGAAAATATCTCTTGTATATTTATATATATTAAAAACATTAAGTCAAATATTCATTTCATATAGAACTAACTTTGCATCTACTACACGCAATCCATTCCGAATTGCACTACACATAATACCGACATCGATTGTGCAACACGAAATAGCATCATGGCTTATGTTACACACAATAACAAATTGCCTTGTGCTACCCGCAACGCTAACTCTGTGTATCTTACATGAACCATTGATGTTTTCTTTGAAACATCATTTTATCAAAAAAATTATTTACTCAAGATAATTATAACCTAGTTTTTAAAAATTGTTATATGAATAGTAATAATTAATTTTCAAAAATTATTAATATTAATGTTATAGTGATAAAATATATTCATAATTTAATATATGAATTTTGGTGAAGTCATTCTACATTTAAAAATTCCATTTTCATGAATAAACCGATTTTAATAATAAAATTAATTTTAGGCACATTTAGAAAATTAATTTAATAAAATATACATTTTTTTGAATTTATAATTCTGAAATTATTTTAGGGTTAATATTTTTATTTTTCTAAAAAAACTTCATTTTGTGATGAATAGTGAATTCTACTACATTTTAGTAAAAACCAATATTTTTTAATAATTATTAATGTTAAATTATAAATTAAATATGTTATGAGGATAAATTAGTTCAATTATGAATCTATTAATAAAATTTATATCATTATAAAGAAAACCATTTTATAATGATAATAAAATCATAAGAAACCTTTGATCATTTATCTATTTTAAGAACCCATAATTTCGTCCCAATTACAGTATTAACATTAATCATAATTTTCCCTCTTCTATGAATTTCATTTTTAAAACTTGAAATAAACTAGTGTAATCTATAATATTATTTATATTTTAATATGATCAACTTGATTTTTGATAAAAATATTAGTAAAACTAATTTAAATTAATCACAATGACTACGGTCAAATTAATCTTAATTAGGGACTGAACTTTAAAATTAAGTTCCCATAAGAACTAGAAACTTATCCAAGACTGATTTTAATTCCATATTTATTCCACCCACCTTCCATTATTTACTTATGTTGGTTTGGTACAACTATTTATGTGTAATTACATGTGTAAACAAAACTTGTTTTCGAAAATTCCATGTGAGTACTTTTCCTTCCTTTAAAATGGCTACAAAAATTTACTATTATTTACATCTAAAAAACTTATTTTCTTCCAATACATTCCAAAAAAGCTTTCTAGGAATCCTCCGTTTCTCCAAGAAGACTTAACGTAGGCATAAGTCAATCAAAGGAAGCCTTTAAGAACAAACCAAAAGTAGTTACCTGATTAAGGGGAAACATCTTCTCTTAAGTCCTTTATTTTATTTTCATTAGCCACCCCTTCAACCTATCTTTTTATATTATTATATAATAAAATCTTTTTTCCAAATATACTAGTATTTTTTTATTCAAATGGTTCAAACTATACTTACACACACCTCTATCAATGGGTAACGAATATATTGTTTTTTGTACGGTGAACTACTACCTCACGAAATGATGATTGTACATTTTTTCATTACCACTTACCATGGTGGCCATTGTGATTAAAAATATGTCAATATTTGTCATTTATTAAATTATTTATTTATTTAATAGTCTTTATTCTTTTTTAAAGAAAAAATATTTTTTATATTCAATTTTTTAATATAAAAATTTCTGTTGAGTAAGTGTGGACTACCACCCACTAAACGTTATATGATTTGTTCATACACAACATATATTGTATTCAATATGGTTCCAGTGAACATATATGATATATATGATATAATAAATATACATTAATAATGATATATATACATATATTTCTAATACATTGATTCTATCAACAATACAATTAAATGGAAATAGCATTCACGCGTACATGCGACCTACCATCCCCGTGAACTGTGTATTCTATTTTATAATTATATATTCTATACATTATTAAAATAGAAATATATTTTATATACATGTTATTTATTTAATGGTTTAAATTATGGAAATAATTATATAAATTATTATCTCTAAATATATAACAAATTAAGATACATGCGAATAAAAAAGCGAATATTATCCGAAGTGAAACCTTAACCTAGAATTGTTAGAACGAGGTAAATATAAGGTCATAATCAAACGATATATGATATTATATTTAATAATATGGTTCTTTTAAATATTTATAATTTATTTATAGTTATTATATATGTGGTTTTATTGTGAATAATGAGAGTCAAGACACAATGTAAGGGGATTTCATGACACATATTATTAATGTGAGATATAAGCTATGTTGGGGACTCTTTCCTTTTGTGTGGTGTATTTATATACAGTTATTTTATTGTATGAATATTATAAAAAAAATTATGGATAATAAAAAATAAATTTTATTAACTATCAATCATGTGGTTTAATTTTCAAAAGTACCAATTCAGTTAAAATGTTTTCTCTTAATTTTCTTTCTTTGAGACTCGTGTTTTGTAATGAACTTATAATCTTTTTCAATGTTTATATAATTGAATTTTAAATTTTATATCATTAATATAATTATTTTCGTTATATTTTAACCTTCATTTAATTTTATTTTCTAACACAGATGTTATCATCTATTGTTACCAAGTTATAAGAGTTTATTAAGACAATATCATCACTTTTCAAGAGTGTTTTTTATTATGATCCCATTGATGAATTATAATTTTTAATATATTAAAGAATTCATATTTATTATTATAATATTATTATTCATGGAATATTAATGTATTTTTACCATTTTTTACAGCTTGATATATAATATTGTTAAGAATGTTTTGTTAAGAATGCCTGAATTTACCCTCTCTTCGTTCGAAAATATATGTTCCTTCAAAATGAAATTTTCTAAAAGGTTTCCATGAATATTTCACTAATATAATATTACATTAAAATAAATTTTTTACTTTTATGTTTTTACCAATTATCAAGGGAATCTTATTGTCGCTTTATGATCATAAAATTGTACTATCCTTTTTTCTATGAAAATAGATTATTTGTTTTACCTTGTATAGAATGTAGGTTATTGTCTAAAATAATTTATAGGAAAAATTATTTTCAGGCTCTATGGGTTAAGGTTTTGTAATGTTTTTGTTGTTTTTTCATGAAAAATGTTTTTCAAAAAAATTTCAAGGTTCTTTTATAAGTATTCATGGAAAATAGTATTCAAAAAATATTCATGCTTTATTTTTATGTTGTTGGAGTATTTTAAAACAAATGGTTTTCAAAAAGTTTTCAATATTTAATTATATGTTTTGATCATATTTTTAATGAAATAGTTTTCAAAACATTTTCATTCTTTCATTATAAGTTTACAATGTGTTTTTAATGTAAGTTGTTTTAAATGGTTTTGAAGCATCATTGATAAGTTTTCAAAAAAAATGTTATTAAAATTATTTCATGTTTTATTTATATGTTTTAAATTTAATTTATAATAAAATAAATTTTAAATGGTTTTATGTATTAAAAACCTTTTTTAATGAAGAAAGGAATTTTTACTCATGAAATTTTTTTGAAATATTTTTCAAAATTATTTTCCATATAAGATGACATCCACTGATTTAATCATGACCTTCTATTAAATGATAACCACTCTTTGAATGGGTTGTTCATAATGTCATGATATTTATGAATCTTGTTTCTCTTCCATGGGTTATATGTTTATGAAATATGTTTCTATTCCATGGGTTATAAATTAAGAAAATTCATTATTTAAACATGTTATATGCCTTTGAAACCTTATCCTTTTAAAGGGGTCTGATTTGATGAAATGATTATTAAACCTATCACTTTTATGTATGTTATGATGGTATAAAATTTCAATGATACCCATATCATTTTTTGGGTAACAATTTGATTTTTATAGAACCCATATATTTTCATGGGTCATGATTTGATGAATGTTTTATAGAACATGCATGTATGATTCCATTTTGTGATGTGTGGGACATATATTTCCCTTCAATTCAATGGGTAATGAATACTGTTTTAAGAGCTAAAACGATACACAAGTGGACATCCCAAGCCCAAAACAAAATATTATGTGGGAGAAAACCCCAAGCATGAAACAAGAGGGTATACATGGGGGGATCCCAAGACATAATTAATAGGGTATACAGGAGGACATCCCTATCCTAAAAAAAGAGGGTAAATGAGAGGAAATACCAATCCCAAAACAATAGGGTAAATGGTAGGACATCTTAAGCCCAAAAAAATAGAATACATAGGTGGATATCCCAAGCTTGAAATAATAGGGTATGTGGGAGGTAATCCCAAATCTCTAATCAGGTACGTGGGCAATTATTCCAAGCATAACATGTTACAGAGGCCTTGGTTGGAAACCTTAACATAGGGTTTTAATATGTTTTTGTGTTTTCCACAATTCCATGTTTTATTCATAAGTTATTCATTCATGTATTATGTTATTTATGATATATAATATGTAGTGTCTTATATTGAAATTTTATAATCATGCCCAATAACATTTTCATCATGTTATTCTTACATATTTTTTTTATTTACCCTTACTGGGAATCTCATCTCACCCATTTCTTATGTTATCTTTCTACAGGTTATAAAGAAAGGACTTCGGTATATGTATAGAATTTTTAGATCATTATGGGACATATTTAAAACCTTTCACCTAGATAGATGATTATGTTTCTATGTTTCAAAATATTCTAACTATTACAGTCCTCGGGAATATATTTTTTCAATGTGAAAAATATTCATCTAAAATGATGTAATATCAATGTTTGTTAAGACCAGGTTGTTATAATGGTGACTGCTTTGTAAACATTAAGAGTCATCCATGTAAAATTGTTAGAATCCTTTGGATTTTGAGAGTTATATAGTCTTATCTAGGATGATGGGATATATTTGTGCATTTAAGGCATTCCTCTTCATACTATTATGTTTTGTTATTGAGATGGTGTTCCTATTAACCATGATACAACTATAGTTTTAGGTTTCCATGGTGTTTACACATTTCAAAACCAAGGAGGAATGATAATGACTCATTATGTGATACCAAACTATGTGAAATGGACTTTGGGAGTGTAGTTTTCTATTCAAGGAACCGATAATGTTTAGAACAATTAGGAGAATAGACCTTGGAGAGAAGGTGTTTTCCAAGGGTGAATGTTTGTTTACAAAAGAAGAAATTATTGGTAGATCACATGAGAGAGGGAAACTTAGTTGATAATCACCCCCCCCCCATTTTATTGTTTTTCCATGTAAGGGAATAAAATACTTGAAATAGGGAACAATTTTTGTTACAGTTATGTAACAACCCATACATGTTTAATGATATTTGTTTCCTAAGAAAATTTGTTTTATATTATTTTTTGTTCAAAGAAACTATATATTATTAATAATGAAGTGTGTAAGATATTTAATGTGGAAATTAGGTTTCTACTGTAATATGAACATTGGTCAATTATGATCATTGGTCAATATGACTGTTGGGAACTATACACTTGATAATAATTTAATTAGTGTTTATAAGTTGAAATGACAAAGGATAATTAACGATGAAAGGATTAAAAATGGATTAAACCAGTAGATTCATTCCATATGATTCTCTTCAATCCTAGACTGGGAGGTGGGTAGCGTCATTGGTCTTAGATTTTGACTATGCCCAATACAAGCATTAACAAATGAATATTGAAAAATATCCCCCATGGGAGACGTTCATGTTTGTTGACTTTACAACATTGTCGATGATACCTGAAACACCCCAGGAAAATATGACCATTGAAAACCATATAGATAAGTTGTATGCAGGTTTAATAATAGGTTATGTGTTAAGGCCCTAGTTTCTTAAAGTTTAAATCCATTATATAATGAAATTTTTTTTTCTATCATTTCAGTTTTATGAAGAGTTTTACTAAATAAAATTGAGATGGAATATGATAAATTAATTTTTCAGATAATTATTTTACTTTTAATATTTGAAATGGTTATTAAAATAAAATATACTACTATGAATAATGTTTATGTTAATGAAATTTTATGATTAAAATACACTTTTTTAAAAATAAATGGTAAAATAATTTTTTTCAAGTGTTTGAAATTTTACTATGCATTTTGAATCCACATTTATATTTAATAAATAAGCATCATAAAATTTAAAAGTTAAAATTAGCATATTTGTAGAATTATTAGGATAATATAAATATCATTTTTGAAATCAACACATAAATTAGTTTAGGGTGAATTTATGATAATTTTCTATGAAACATTATTTTTCCGTTAATATTAAAACTACAGTTTGTGTTTTTAGTATGTTTAATCACTTTATTATAATGTAACAATTGTGTAATAATAATTTAACCACAATCCATGGAATAATTTTTTTCTTTTATTAATATCATTAATTATAATATTTTTAGTCAATTTCATATAAATAATTTAATTTCAAAATTCTAAAATTAAAACAGTTATTTTAATAATTTTAATTTATGGAAACATTTATATTCCATTCCAAAATAAGTAATATAAAATAATAGTAATCTCTTATGGTTTAAAATAACATAAAGTGTGTCCCATGTGTCCAATACCAGGGGAATATACACTAGTATGTACCATGGTTTTTCGTTTAACACTATAATGGTGTCCAATTCATTTATTTAGAAGTTATTAAAAAAATCCCCAAATTTTTCTATAAATACCCACCAATTTCTCCATTTTCCTTAAATCCAAATTCATCCACCACTAGGTTTTGATGTTATTTACGCCCAAGGAATCTTAAAAAAGTGTCCTCAAGACCCCAAGGTCTTGATCCTCATGTTTTATGAATTTATATTCAAGGTAGGGTAAATCTCAACTTTTACTTTCCATTTGAGTTACCTCATTTAGTGGTATGTCATTAAATTTTCAAAACTAAGAGCTTTTTTCCAAAATTTTTTATCCCTTTGCAATATTATAATTATTTTATGAATTGGATAAAAATTTTCCCTCTATTTTTACTCTTTTTTAAGACCATGGTTTATGCCCTCAATGTTATCAATCTTACTTCTCAAAACTTATCTCTTCTCCTCAAGAAATTCCTTTTTAATTTTACCATTGTGAATACCTAAACCAATTTCATTTCTATTAGTACTCACTAATATGTAAAAATGACTTATTATATTCTTTAATTGACATATATAAAATCCTTATCCACTTTACAGGGCATATAAATGACATTAATATCTTGTATTTAAGCACTTTTTAAAACACTGTGATTTTTTTATGAGAGTCGTTTCTTATATTCTCCATCGGTTATTTATGAAATTATTTATTATTACCTATGTACATAAAATTAATTATGAAATAATAATGGTGATCCTTGATATCACTCCAATGCATTGGGTAATGAAAATAATATCTTGAGATGAAATGTTTTATGAATCATTTAGGAATAACCTTGGTAATTTTTATGACACCCTATGAAAAACATTGGTGATATTATTCTGAATATATTATTTAAATGTTGAATACAAATTTAAATGATATTATTCAAGATATATTTATAAATATATACTCCTTTTTTCATGAGACTTTATGATATTCCTCATGTTCTTATTGATTTTTCCTCAAGAACACATGTAAAAAAATTCACTTATTTTACCTTACTACGCCTCATACTCACACTTTCCTTTGATGTATTTTTCCAGGTTTTGTGATGATATAAAACCAATAATGATAAACTAATAAATAAGTCTTTCACTTTTTATTATAATTTTTTATGTTTTCATGTAATATATACCTTGTTTCCAAGAAATTATCTTTAAAAGATCGTTGGTTTTGTAAAATAAAAAGAAATGTTTATGTATAAAAAATGTTTGATTCTACAGTTTTTATTAATAGAATGTTTAGTTATTTGTAGAGATATGAATTTGAAATTTTTTGGAAGAACACTATATAATTGTTCAAATTTATTATAACAACCTGGTATTGGTGAAATATTATGCAATTTGTTTATGAGAAAATAAATATCTATATGGATATGAAATTGTGGAAATGGCTCTAGAACAAATTTATCTAGGGGTAAAACATAAAAATAAAACATTCAGAAACACTCATATGGGAACTCATATAAGACAATGATCCTTAACTCCTATTTTTACACTCATGAAATCTATTTATGGTTAATCACATGGTTTTTATGAACCATAATGATGTATTTATCAAAATTATAATAGTTTTTAATGAATGACATATTAGAGAATGATCAGTTAAGGGATAAAATTCATTTATAGTTAAAATATTTTTAATAAAAAACATGTCCCATTATGATTTATACTTTTATAACATGGATTGACATTGGAGGAACTATGTAAATGGTGAGAAGAATGGACCTACTACTGACATTCCTCTAATGGATGTTGGAATGGAAGATTTCATGATAATGATGAATCAACTCACTCAAGTTCTGATCAATTACTTGATTCAATCCGAGATACTAGATTCACCGTTATGTAAATAAAATCCCTTTGATACCATTATGAATATATGAACTCTTTATTTCAGTGGATCCATAAACCAATTGATTTATGAATAGTGGATAATCTCTATAGAAAAGATCATTTCTATACCTCATTTTTTAGAGAAAGATAAATTCATAATCACTATGTATTGATCAGAGGGATAATATTTTCAATGGAGGAAACTGGTTAAAAATACAAATCCAATAAGGGAGATAGATTTTATAGAGTGGGAATTGTTCATGGGATTCTCATTCAAAAAATATTCCCTCTGTTCAATTAGAATAAGATAGAAAATTAATTCTTCAAGCTGAAGTAGAAAGAAAATCAATCTATGGGAACCTATGAGATCAATTTTTAATATCTTTCTCTATAAACCTCTTGATATTTCATGGATTCATATTGAAAGGTTGATAGATTCATTAATGGACTAAGACCCTATATGTAGAAGAACCTATCCAATCAAGGCTATGATATCTATCATATAATTGTAAGTGGTGCTATAAAGATTGAACTAGATTTAAAAGAGATTAAGTGGTACTATAGATAGAAATAAAATATGTGAACTTTTGATTCAAATATGAGGAGGATATTTTATCATGTAAGATAATGAAAGTAATTGAAACATTACCAATGAAAAAAAATGTGGGAAAACAAAATTGGTTAATTTCTTTCTCAGGAGTGGGAAATGTTATAAGTATGGAAGAGATGGCCTTATTGATCAAAACAATCATTGTGAGGTAAAGCCTCCACTTCTCAACATTAATGAAAAATGGAAGATAGTGTAGGACCATCATGAAGACCAAATATTCAAGTGTGAATAGTTAGGGATCTTTTATAATCATTATACAAATCTAATTTTAATGGAGGTGAATCTCCATAAACCTCATTGAATGACATGATATCAAGGTTCAGATTTTACTACCACGAATGATGAAATAAATGCTCCAAAATATGAGGTGTAAGTTATTATTGTTGTTCTCTGAAATCTAGAATTTTTTTATTCTAGTTCGATATATACCATTATTTCCTCTATGTTTGCAATGAATATATAATCAATCCCTGATCTTCAAGAAGTATAGTTATCCGTGTAGACTCTTGGAAGGATTATCTAAGAATCAAATGTGTATATATACTATAGTATTCACAATAGTGATCACGTTCTCCTCAGAAATCTAGTAGTCATTCCCATGTAGAAATTTGACACTATACTTGGGATAGATTAGATCTCAATGTTTTTTAAAATGATCAACTACAGAATAAATGAAATTAAAGTAGTACATATTTGAAAACCTATAGTTCTCTTAAATGATGATATATATTTAATTGATATATTTATAGAATAACATCATGTTTTTTTATATATGAAAATGATCAGTGAAGGAGATGTTTAAAATTAATCTATACGAATATATAATGTCCCCATAATTCAAGAATAAATTGAAAAATATCCTAAGGAGTTACCTTGACCTCCCCCTGAAAGAGAGTTAGAGTTCATTAATGAAATTATTCAGGGATCCTATATGATATCAATGCCCCCATATAAAATGGAAAATATGTAGCTTCAAGAATTTAAGGAACAACATACAAATCATTTGGAGAAGGGGTTTATCTGACCCTGTCTGTCTCCTTGGGGAGAACCTATTCTCTTTATGAAGAAGAATGATAGATCAATGCAGATATGCATTAATTATAGAAAACTCAACAGGATCAAAATGAAGTACAAGTACCCTCATACATGGATTTATGATTTATTTGACCATTTAAGTGGGGCTCAATTCTCATCAAAGAATAATATTTGATCTAGTTATCATTAATTCATGATAAATAAAGAATATAATAAAAATACAACATTTCGATCAATATAAGGGCATTGTGAGTTAATTTTATAACATTTGTTTAGACTAATTCTCCAGTTAATTTTATGGATTTGTTTATTAATGACTTTAATGACTACCTTTATAATTTTTTAGTAGTTATTATTTATGATATTTTGATATAGTAAAAAAGTCATGTAGACCATGAGGATAATCTAAGGGTTATGTTGAAAACTCTGAGGAAGGATAGACTATTTGAAAACATCTTAAACTGTGAAATTTGGATCCAACACGTATCATTCATGTGATATATTATAACCAATGAAGGAATCTCAGTTTTCCCTACCAAGAAAATGGTTTTTGAGTAGAGGCCTTATAATAAAACATTAATTGAGTTTCATAGTTTCATTGGTTTAGAAAGATATTATATGTGGTTTTTTAAATTGATTCCCTGAATTTATAGTCCAATAACAAATTTAACTCTAAAAAGGGACAAGTTTATCTAGAAAAAAGAGTGTGGAGAATGTTTCCATTAGATGAAAAAGAGATTGTTTACTTCACAGGTGTAAATTATACCTTATATCAAATATACATCTGTTCTTTTTACTGATGAATCCAAGTAAATGGATAGGTTTCATCCATATCCAATATGAAAAGAATATTTCTTATGAATCTATAATGTTAAAGCCTCATGAAAATAATTATATTACACATGACCTAGTGTTAGATGTAGTTGTTATTCACTAAATATATAATAGAACAATCTTTATAGGGAGAAATGTGATATATACACATTCCACTAATGTTTGAATTATATTTTCATAAAAAAGGAATTTAACAGGGGATATAGGTGATGTATGTATCTTCATAAAGACTATGATTCCTCATTTCATTATCACCCTAGATGAGAAATTTTTTTCCGATGCAATAAGTAGGAAAGAATGTATTTTGAAAGAAATTATTAGGAATCAAGGGGTTACTTTGTTTAAAGACCTAGTATTACTAGACATGGGAATCGTAGGTGAATGCAAATCATCAACCCAATCCAAAATAATTTCTCAACCATCCTTACTAAGGAAGGTCAAGAGAGATAAAATAGAAGATCCATTATAAAATAAGAAGATATAGGATGTGATGAATGGGATGTCTCATATTCTCAATATTGATCATGAAGGTGTAATGAAATTTATTATAAGGCTATATGTTCCATCAATTCCATATATAAAGAAGCATCCCACTGATAATATCATATATCATCATTCTCGATACATCTTAGAATCAATAAAATATATTTATAACTTCATGGTCATTATTGGTGTGATAACCTGAAATGAGAGATTTCAAAATTCACAATAAGGTGGATGGTGTGTCATCAAGTGAAGGCTGGGTGATAACTTCCTAAAAAGGTATTAAAATAACTACCCATAAAAACATTGATGTGGGATTATATCCCTAAGGACATTATCACTAGTCTCTTGAGAACATCTGAAGGAAATTATTTTATATGGGTTATAGTATACCATCACATCAAGACTACCCATTTAGCATAAATATGAGAAGAAATATATCATTATCCACATAAAAATATTTACATAATGGAATTGGTGAGGTTTTATGGAGTTGTAATTTATATCATTTATAATCATGTTCAATGGTCACATAAATGTTTTAGATAATAATCAACTTACAATGATTACCAATTTGATATTCAGTATGACCTATCGTCACAAATATATGTCTAGTCAGAAAACAATATTCAAAAACTTGAGGACCTTAAGTGAAAATTCTCAATGAAATTTAATGATGGATGGGATTAAAATATGACATTAACTAAGTTATCACACAACAACAACTTCCATTCGAGTATTTAAAAAGAACACTATGAATATCTATATGGTAAATGATGTATAATTACTTGTTTTGGGGATAATGTTTTTTAGGGAAAGCTTCATGGGAATGGCCTTTTGCAAGCGACGATGATAAATTTTCATTTCCTCATAAAATACATTAAGGATTCCTAGATTCAATAGAAGATCTATGCTGATAACTATTAATGGGATATAGTGTTTATTGTTGTTAAAATTTTCTTCATTATAATAACACATTGTAATCGATTTGTGCATTTTGGAAAAAAATGGAATACTATCCCAAGGTATATTGGCCCCAAATAAATCTTTGGGTGCATATGATTAGTGTCATTTTTGATTAATCATCCATCAAACCAAGTTCATGATCATGATTTATTCCACACATTTGTCTTGAGAATGTACATAGCTGACACTTCACTATAATCACACCTAAAGTGTTATAACTAGAACATGACATCTCATATGAGGAGAAACATGTGGAGATCTTCAACTATATTAAAAATGTTCTTTTAAAAAGGACTACCCCCTAATAAAATAGTTGTGGAATAACCATAAATAAGAAGAAGTGACAATGGAATTGGAGGATAAAATGTGGTAGAAGTACCAAAAAATATTCTCAAATTACAGAAGAAGATGAAATATTGGGGATGGATTTATTTTTATTTGAGGATGAATGTAACAACCCATATGTTTTTATTGATAGTTTTTCCCTCATATAATGTTTCGTATTTATTTTTTGTTTTAAAAAACTTTTTCTTCTTAATAATTAATTGAATATATTATAAATGTTAGCATCATGTTTAAACAATTATACTCCCATTATTCAATTTTGACCATTGGTCGGTATGAACATTGGTAACTATACTCTTTGATATAATTTTCCTATTATAATTAGTGTTTATAAGTAGAAATCTTAGAGGATAATTAATGTATAAATGAGTAAAGATAAACGTAACAACTAGAGCCATGTCATAAAAATTCCATTTATTATAACTTGGGTGATAGGTAGAATCACTAGGAATATATCTCAATTAACCACAATCCAAGCATCAACAATTGAAGACTGAATGAAATCTGTTACAATAGATGTTATTGTTAGTAAGGATTACCACTAGGTCGATGTTAGCTGAGGAACCCCATTGAATTAAAACCATTGAACACCTAACTATTAGGGATTATTTGGGTGTAATACGGGGCTATTTGACAAGGCTCTATTAACTTAAGGTGTAATTACGTTTTATAATAAGAAATTTTATTCCATCATTTCAATATTATGAAGTGTTTTTCATAATAAAATTGAGATGGAATTTGATAAATTGATTCATCAAAAAGAGTATTTTCTATTCATAAAAATAATTACTATTATAATAAACTATGGTTTAATGAATAATTTTCATTTTAATGAAATGGTATGATAAAAAACTGTTATTTAAAAATAAATGATAAAATCATGTTTTTCTCAAGAATCATAAATTTTACTATCCATTTCCAATTTATTATTATTTTTAATATTTTTTGTTATTTTTTAAAGTTCTGTTTATCATATAAGGATAATTATTATGATAAAATAAATATACTTTTTCAAATTATCATATTTAAATTATGTGATGGTGTTTTATGATAATTTTGTAAAATACATTAATTTTTGTGAATAGTACAAATACAGTTTGACTTTTTTAGAATCTCTAATGACTTCATTATTATGTATTAATGATCTAATAACTATTTTACCGAAATACATAACAAAAAATGTTTCATTTTTTTAATATCATTTATATTATTAAATTTTAATCAATTTCAAAATATATAATTTACATTCTAAATGCTAAAATGGAATATTTATCTTTAAAAATTCTATTTTGTGGAAAATTTAATTATCCATTCCAATATAAGTAATGTAAAACTTTGGTATACTTTTTTGGATTAAAATAAAATAATTATTTTCCTTAGTGTCTAATACCGTGGAAAAGTACCATGGGAAAGCCTTTCATTTTACATTTACCAAGATATAGTTTTCCAAGGCATTTAATCAAAAATTAATAAACAAATCCGCCAATTTTTCTAAAAAAACCACCCATTTCTCCATTTCCTATCACTACCTATTATTCCCACAAAAAAACTAATAATTTTTCTCTAATTTAATCCTCCCAAGGTTTCTTTAATCCCAGAAGTCCCTGATTGTCATGATTTTGGAACTACTGTTCTTAGAAAGTGAAATCTCCACTTCTATTTTCCATTGGATTTTTATCTTTTTGGGGTATGAATTTCACATTTCAAAACTATGTTCCTAGGTACAATTTATTGTATCCCCATTAATGGGAGACCCATTTTCACTTTCTTTTTACCATATTCTAAAACTATGATTTTTACCATTTTGGATGTGAATTTACATCTAAACATTTCTCAATTCTCCTCAAAAAATAAACTTTCATTTTATTTATGTGAATATCAAAACGTATATATTTTCCAAGTGTGTTAAAAACTATTTAAAAACTATTTAATTTATTTTATAATTTATATATAGAAAACCCTCATTACATTTCTATTTCTTATAAAAAACATAAAGAGCTTGTGTTTAGCCACTTTTAAAAAAACCGTGATTTTTTTATGAAACATATTTCTTCTATTTTCCACTGGTTATTTAGGAATAATTTTATTATGAAATATGTTTATAAAATTAATTAATAAAAATGAATTTCATTCTCAGATATTACACCAAGTCATTGGGTAACTAAATTAAACTCTAGGGATGGCATGTTTTATGATACCTTGGGGAATCACTTATGATTTTTTATGACACATCGATGAAAAACCTTGGTGATGTGATTATGAATGTATAATTTAAATGTTTCATAAAAATTTACATGTTAGGATTCATTTTTTTATTAATTTATTACCCGTTTTCCTTTACTAATGTATTTATGATATACCACAAGTTTTTATGGATTCTTCCTCAAGATCACATGGAAACTGTATCTCTTGATTTCCCTTAATGGGTGTTATGATAAACATTTCCATAGATGTATATAAAAAGGTTATAATATACAATAAAATTAAATAGGATGAGTCAGTAAATAATCCTTTCACATTTTTAGAATAGTATTTTTGGTTTTCTTATAATATTTTTCTTCCTTCAATGAAACTAATCATTAAAAAATTCTTTGTTCCGTGCATGTATTTTTCCTAAAAATGGAATAAATACTAAATGGGGTAGTGGATCAAAAAATGAGGAAACCATTGAGTTAAAATTATGGGTTTTAATCTGGGATAAATATATCCTTTTTCAGAATGGTGTTTTTTTAGAAAATACATCACAGTTTTAAAAATGAAAAAAATTATTATATAAAAGTATTTTATTAAATCGTTGACTCAATAAATTTAATTATCTTATACATATATAGTAATAGTGAATTTACTAGTTTAGAATCTAAAACTTAGAGGTATAGAGAACCATTGTATATCCATTTGAGGTGGTTCTATAGGAATATGTTAATTAGATCGATGATCGATGACCGTTGTGAGATAGAATTAGAGGATCTCACCAACGACCACAATAGAACTCTATTCCTCATTAGTGATCAATGATAGTTGAGTTAGGGTGGTTTTTTTATTTGGAAACATTTTATATTTTCTATTTAAATTTTTAAAATAGATTAATAAACCAACTTATAGATCTGTAAATCATTGATATTTGGGGATTTATTAATTTTATTGGAGAATTGGTAGAAATTGATTGAGATTATTTGTCATCTCATCGTTCCTTGTTCTAATGGAAACAAATAAAGGATGGCACGAAAGTCAACCAAGGTACATTCCTCATGATTGTTCATTGTTATTTTCTCTCAAGATTATACATTCATCAAGTTTATTCTTCTCTAGGACTATGTTTTGACAAACATCGTGGAAATCGATTGTTACACACCAATTCCCTGGCGCAATGATTTGATATTGTAGATCTGTGCTTGAGATAATGAAGTTATGGTGTCATTATAGATGAATAATTATATTGGGTGGTATAGATACCAGATTATATTATTACCTATAAAACAATAAATAATAATGTTTGATGTAATTTTCCAAACAGGTTTCATGGTTAGATCTCAATTATTCAATGCTGGAAAGGTATGGCCAATGAAGCACTCTGATTCTATAATGGGGAATGGATATATTGGATTTTTGAGAAAATGATAATACATATGTCTTACAGATATAGGATTCTAGAATTTTCTTAAGAATACAACTTATACAAGAGAGTGAAAGAACATGTGGGACCCTTGTGTGGTGGCTAGGGTTTCTAGATTAAGATAATTAAATCGCATATTTTGACCATGTCATAGGACATGTGAAACCTCCCTATTTTCATAGTGTCTACCATGATGGTTAAAAATGAAATTATTATGGTACAAGTCTATGGTGACACTATTTACCCCTACATATACATGACTATTACATGTATACATGGGATAAGTCATGTACTGGAATATGGGAAAATGTACATGGACATCAATATTCCATGTTGTTCAAAATAGAAATGGGAAATGATTCATTTAAACAGATAGGAACCAATGTGGAAGGGATATGGAATGTAACCCAACAACAGACCATTTAATCCCATGATGACTCCTTGGATCCCGTTTCCTCTTTATTATTGATAATTATTATTAGGGTGAATTACACATCTCAATTTTGTAATAGTTTATATGGAATCACCTACTTCACAAAAATAAATTATCCCGTCAACATGATTTCTTGGAAAGAGTTGATGGAATATATCTGTGAGGTCCTGAGTGAGATCTTCCATCATCTTTATTCTATAGATGGTGTTCTTGGTATCTTTGTGAACAAACTTATGTGGGTTAAAATCATATAATTAGCTATTTAAACATGATTTATTTTTCTTGAATACTCAATGGGTATGGGAGTGTTCTTCATTTATGTATTGTATCAATTTAGAATCCCAGACTTTACAACTAATGGAGAGACCGGATACAAACTACCTCTCTGATGGACATAATCAGTTATTTCTAAAACATATAGTGTATTCTCATCAATAATTTCTCTGTTGATCCTTTGAGTTGGAATCCTTGGTTTAAATTATATTTTTCCCATATATTGAGGTCGTGTGACTTTTTTGGGTATTTTTTGATATTTTTTCTATTTGGATTATAAACCCATACATTTTTAGAGCTAAATTTTACTCTTAAACCATTGTGATTGGTGATTTGGGGTGTCCTACTATGTCCTATTATAATCACCCCCACATGGGGCCTTCCACGTGTATCATGTATTATGAAGATGAAAGGCCTTTTTACAGAGTTCTGGTGGACTAGGAGAAGGTAGGGGTAGTTTGGGATATATAGACCAAGGATTATACTAGTGTTTCATCTGAAATTTGTCTTGTCCAGTTGATCATGTGGGAATTTACTTTATAATTTTTATTGGGACTATAATTGGGTCATTTTTACACTTTCTAGTTATTTATTTTAATTAATGTATATATATGCATGAATTTTCCTTATTTATTTTTAATTTTAGCATTATGTGGGCTTCGATATGTGTGCGTATATACATGTACCTAAGAAAAATGCCTCCCATGCATGTGATATGACTTCATGGAACTAGTTTTAATCCCTTGGCATGTAGGAGGTAGGTTTGGGGTAGTTATGTCTCAAGGACCATCGAGTAGGGTATGTAAATTATAAGTCATTTTGACCCAAATATTTTTAGTTTAACCACATGTAAACCTAATTTCACCTGATCCATATAAATTTAATTTTATGAGTTCACAATTAATTATGGTAAAAAATAATGTTTAACCGAATAGATAATAAAAATTATTGAAATTACAAATATTTAATCCATTATTCGATAGGTTGTTAAAATCAGTGGAAATATTTTATATAAAACGAAACCCACATACACGATGAATAATATGTATTTATATAGGTTATATTTTACAAGTACAAGAAGATTTTGTATTAAAACAATTACAAATAAGAAAAATTATATGAATATAAATTACCATTTATTGCTATATAATCTGAAAATTTTACTCAAATAATACTTCACAGTGGTTTGTTTAAAATAATTTAATAGGAGTATGATTATTCATATAAAAAAATATTTCTGAAAGTTCTTATTTTTAAACCTGATGACAAACATATACTAAAATAAAAAATATGTTGATTGAAAATCAAGAATGGGGATAAAATATAACTATATAATAATTACGTTACACTATATCATATCAAAAATGTAATGGTATATTTAGAGTTTTTAATATATTTAAAATAAATGAAACTTGAAGAATAATATTTATTTTTCACTATTGACTAAAAATAAATATTTTCCAAATAATGTAGAATATATAAAAAATTAATTTTTTTTTATATTTTAATTTTGAAAAATTGTATAATTTTAAAAATTAATTAATTTAAATTCCTAAAAAATATATATAATTTTTTTTGAATAATATTTATAATACATTTTTGAATAAAACATATTATTGAAGAAAAAAGTTATAAAAATTGATTGATTACTTAGTAATAATTTTTATGTTATGTATATAGAGTATAAAAATTATATATATATATTATAGTTAATATTATTAACATTATCCAATTTAAAATCTAGGTTATGAGGGTATATATTTAATGGTTCATTTGAACTCAGTTTTTGTTGATTGTGCTATCAAATCAAGTTCTCTTTTAAAAATTCATTGTGTGTTATAATATCCCTATAAAAAATTTTAATTAAAATCAAGATACTAAATTTTTTGTATTTCTCTTTTTTTATGGTAATATTAATGTTATAATAAATTTTTTGGGTTATGAAATGGCTGTATTTTAATATATATAATTTTTTATTTGATAATACTCATAAATTTGGATAAAGGAAACTATTAAATAGATACTGAATCCTTACCCCAATAATTTAACCATGTTTTACATGTTTTAACCATATTTTGTTGCAAAAATAATTATAATGACTACTATTCAAAATAACATAAAATTAAAGGGACCATTTTACCAAATAGGATCCAACTAATTTTTGAATATGGTATCCATTTTTTAGAATCCAATTTTTTTTCTATAAATCAATTTTATTAAAAATTGTAAGATTCAATAAATAAAAATTTTCATCAAAATTTAATTTTCAGTACCAAAAATGATTTTATACCAATATATAGTGTAATTATGATTACTATGTAATTATATAGATTATTTTTAATGAAATTAAAATTACATTAAATAAAGATCAAATTTAAAACATAATTTTACTGTTTATATAAATTATTTAGTAAAAATAAATTATAGTTTTAAAATTTTTTTAATTTTACACTATTGAAAAAAAAACTTCTTAGAGAAATCAAAAAGAAAATATTATACAATAATATTTAAATTTATATTTAAAAAATGTATATCATCTCATTTAATTAATATAACAAAATATTGGAATTTATATTCTACCCATGTTATTTAATAATGTTATGTCTGTTATGATATTGTATCGTTAAAATGAAATATGTATATTCTGTGATTGATGCTCAGGTGTTACCCTCAACGAGAAAAAAATCTATACTATCAATTAAAATAATATTTAAAATTCATGATAAATTAAGTGGATTTAAAATTTTATTTCATAATTGGAAAAATAAATGGGACTATTATCTTTATAAGAATATATATGGAAACATAATTCTAATGTATAACTAACTGTATTGCCATAAATTTCAATGATATTGTGCTCGATAGTGGATCTTAATTTTTATTGATTCTAGATCCACATGACACATGTAAAATGATAAATAAATATTCATAATAATATATTAAATAAGTGATTTTACATTACTTTACATGAGGTACTATTAAACCGAATGTTTTTAAGGGAAGGGTGTTATAGATTTATTTTACACCTCATATAATATTTCCAAATTAAATGATGTCTTTTATGTTCCTTAGGAACTTAAGAAATTATCATTTAGGATCTTTTTAGACATGCATGGTTTCAAAAATATTCTTTAGGAAGATAAATTGGTTCAATACAAGGATGGAATCATTATTAGAAAGTGTCTCATATATTATGAATCATTTAAATAAAATAAGAATATTGTATAATTTAACTTCTCGACTATTATGTGTAATTGATTAATCAATTATTTATCATAAATTATATTATAATTCATTACCTATAATCAATGTAATTAATACCCAGTATATAAAAAATATTATCATAAATGTGTGAAGTAAATTTAAACAAAAATAGTTAATAAATAATTTCTAAATACATAATAAAAAATTAATTTATTAGAAATAATTTGGAGTAAATTATTTAATATACATGATTCACCCACCATACATAACAAAAAATAAATTATAAATATAAGTTGTTATTAATTTATATTTATCAATGTCTATATTTTACATACAAATCAAAAAAGATAGTGTGAAATTTAATATCTACAAAAGTGATATTAAAAAAGCACGTGTTTAAAATTATAAACATAATGTATAAGAAGGGATTTGAATATTTTAGTCCCTAATTATTTGAATCCATATGGATCATATATGATATTATAGGTATATATACACCATAATGAAATGATTTACCGCTGAGAAACTATACAACATTAATGATGAATTTTAATTCTTTGAGGTTAATCTCAGGTTTATCTAGATGATTTTGGGAAAATTAATTGTTAACTATATTTTGAACACAAACACCATTATCATAAATGAGATATTCATGATACCATCAAAAATAGGAAACCATAGGAAATAGAGCCTAACTGGTTTAATTTTTTGGGATTTTTCGGTTAAATTTATGGGTAAATGAACCTAAAAGGGAAATTTAGGGTAAACAAATGTAATATTATATTATTTCATAATATATGGTGTATTAAAAATAATATATATCCATGATTTTATAATTGAATATTTTAGTGAATATTAATATTTCTATTAATTCGTGTGATGTTTTCTTTTAATGAATCCTTGTTTACCTCTTTACTAAATAGTATCCAAATAGTGTTATCATGCTCTAACAACAGAGTTTCACAAGACGATTTAGTTTTTGAGTTTTATAAAATTAAATGTACTAAAATACCCATGAAATATTGATCTAACATCTATATATAAATTTATTTTAATAAAAACTCGATGTTCACTTACTATAGAGTCATAAAAATTAATTAATGATTCCATAAAATATGTGAATGTATCTCTTTAAAAGTAAAATACAAATGATGAAATGAACTTTATATGTAGGAAAAATAATTTTATATTATGAGAATTTAATAAAGATTTAGAAGTAGTTTTTTATAAGTATATATTTTTTTGTAAACATAAAATCAACTATACATTTGAAAAGTATATACACAAAGTGATATCAATTGAGATTTATCATATGGAAGTACTCTATTATTATGATACATATTCTCTCATGGCTATCAGGTCCCGCATTAGCTTCCATATATAATTAATAAATTCCCAAGAGGTATTTTAAAATAAAATTCATTAATGGTGTGTTAGATAATGAAATATATATTTAAAAATTAAAAGGATTCATTTTACCCAAAAATTATATTTTTAATTTCAAATTTTTATAGTCCATATATGGTTTAAAAGAAGAACCAAAACAATTGAAATATAAATTTAATTAAGTAAATTATAAAATTCTCCTATCATTATCAATTATATAAAATATTATCATAGTAAATTCTTAAATAGAAATATAACTTTTATTTATGTATATATTAATGAATTTGATAATTTTTTGTAAGAATATTAATGATTTAAATGAGGTAAATACTATTTTTTCTAATAAATATATATGAAATCATAGGTGATAATAAAGTAACTTTGTTAATGTAAATTATTATGAATGAAATTTTTATATTTCACTATCAATCTCATTATAATTAATAGTTTATAAACCAGTTTGAAATTGTTTTTCCATATATTTATAAATTATATTCATCTATGAGTATGATGCAAAAAAATCATAGAAAGGCATTTTTTGTTATAAAATATAAATGTTTTATCTGGTGTCTCGCACATTCCATAACAAACATAGGATCTGGTGTTGGTAACTAAATTTTAATGTCATGAAGATATAAACATAATCCAGGTTATAAATAATTTAAATTACTTTAAACTGAAAAAAAAATAATAACTGTGGTATTAGTTTTGATATAAACTATAGGGGAATAGAATGGTTTTGGAATCCTATTTTGGATCAATATTGATTAAAAAAATAAATGGATCATTTTTCTACAAGTGGTTTAGTTTCTATACATAGTAGTGAACCGATCTATTTGGGATCAATGGAAAAAAATATAAAATAATCCAAAATGGATTCTATGAGATTTATTATTATAGAAAATAAAAAATATATAATATGTAAGTTATAATTTTGTAGATAAAATATTAATATCTTTACTTATTTAACTAGTTTTTATTCAATTTAATAGTAAATCAATGCTTTTCAGGGAATATATTAATACATATAAGGAAAAATAATGGCATATTGGTCCCATACATTGTTGTACGATGAATTTGATAAAATATATTATTATATGAGTATAATTGTAAACAATAATCCTTAATTTAAGAGATCTTCTAAAAATGGTCTTCTATTGGAGTTAGTGTACAAAACATACAGAGGGATTTTTTTTAAATTCATTATAAAAAATTATTCAATTATGCGACCTCAAATTAATATTTGATAAATTATAATGTATATGTTCATGGTAGTAAAATGATAGATATTTATAATGGAAACACCAATGGCATATTATCTCTTGGAAACACAGTTGTTCAGTTCCTTTGATGAATTAACGGTGCATTTTAAAGTATTAATGAATGACTGATATCAAACTATTGTTAAAAGATATGAATAATGTTTGGCCCACCTATGTGAATGTATGAGTGAGAAACAAAAAAGATATTATTATTTTTATCTCAAATATTTATGGAAGAAAAAGTTATATATATAAATAATGGTTACTTTTAATAGAAAAACAAAAAAAATGAACAGATCTATATCAAAATAATATTGATGATAAATATTAACAAAATTTTAAGGTAGTGACCACTTAATTATTTTTTTAGATTTAATTTATTTCTATTATATAAGTATTCAAATAATTATATGGTTTTAAATTTAATTATATTTATTGTTTTGATATTATAAAAAAAATTAAATGGGTAACAATTTTTGAATCCCATATTGGGATGTGGGTTGTTGTGGGGGGGGGGGTGCTTTACAAGGTTTAACTCTATTAACGTTATTTTAATTGATAATTAAATGGGTAAAATATTATTTTTTGATGGTGAACCAGATAACACATTAACTCATGTGTGTTATCATTTAATATGACCCTTTAATGGTTTACTTTGAACTCCATATTATGCATGGTGGAAATGTACATAAAGGTTCTTTTTTATAACAGATTTTTAGTACGTAAACATTTTGACCTAGTAAAATAGTCATATGATTTGTGGGTTGGATCCATTCCGGAATTATCATGATATCGATCGTTGATCACATCATGAATGATCTAACGGACATTTCTATTTATATGTGGGTTCCATCTGGGATTCATATTATATCTCTTTTGATATGAAATATTTGGCTAATCAGAACAAGATATTTCATAAAAGAACTATTTTATATCATATTATCTAGTTTTATATGACTTATCTGAATGGTTTATTAAATTACTATAGAATGGATAATCCATTGTATGGAAAACATATAATTTATTGTTTTTCAATTTGGCCAATTCTGAATCATTGTAATGCATCTCCAAGATAGATATTCCTCTAATTTATTCTAAAACCATAAAAGGATATTTGATGTTATCAAATATAATTCTTTTCCTTATTTTTTTCTAAATACAATTTATGTGATACTATTTATTATATAAAAGTAGAAAAGACCCCACCATTGTATACATATGTGGATAGGCATGTTACCTATTGTGCTTCAAATATAGTGGCATAAAATAATACTTCAGTAGAGAGACATTATAATTCAAAACATTGGGACCTGTAAAATACCATATGAAAAACAACTATAACATTATACATTAGTATCCCTAACATTATTAAGACTACTATTTTTAACATGGATATGGAAATTTTCAAAAATATTGTGAAAGGGAGAAATTTGATTGAAAATTTATAAGTAGTTGGAAAAGAGGATTCAAATTATACTTTAGACTCTCAAATGGTGTATATTCTCTCAACTACAATTGTAAGAACATATAAAGATGATACACACAATATATTTCCCATGAGAAAAAATAGGAGATCAATTATCTCATATATCAAAAATATATTCTCAATGACCAAACTGATGACCACTTCAAGACATACCAACTCCTCTTGAAGAAAAAGGAAATTCTAGATGATTTATAGAAAAATTAATTCATTTATAATACAACAATTATTAATTTATTTTCATAAAGAATATTTCTTATAAATTTATTGATTAATATATCGATCATAGATATGTTCTATGAAATATAATGTGTCAAAAAATATTTGAATTAGAACAAGATGAATGTGGATAATTCCCTCATTTGAACCTTCATTATAAAATAATTCTATCATTAATAGTTGAATGTTAAAAATGAAAATTAAATAAAGGAATATATTTTAGTAAATTAGTTAAATAACTACCTTCCAAAAAAGGAAGAATATAAAATATGTCAAGGAAAAAGATCATAATGATGATAAATTCATGTCCCTTGTGGTGAATAGAGTAACCCCATACATTTCCCAAAAGGGAAAAATAAATAGAAAATAAATTAAAAGGAATGGATAGTTTATGTAGAACAATTTACCACCCAAATTTTATTGAAATCATGTATACATTATGTTAAATTGTATTCATTGTAAGATTGAATAAGGAAATAACACTCTAAATGAGATATTGTTGGCCATTATTGTCAATGATATTGTCCCCAAGGACTCCCATTATTCACGTAATGATTCTATTTCTAAATGAAATTTTTTTATTGAATAATATATCAATTAAATGATTAAAAATCAATGATAGGACAATGCACTCTACGGGGAAGTCTACATGCATAAAAATACATGTACATTGTGTGTTTCATCATGAATTTACCTTTGGAATTATTCTCAATATGAAAGATCTATTTTGAGCGCATGAGATTATTAGGAACATAGTTTCATTGGTAATGTTGAATAATCATGTCATCCAGATTCCATTCAATTTAGTTAACTATATTCTATCCAAATATGGGATCATTATTTTAATGGGTCACTTTTATGAAGGACTATAAAAATAATATATGAATGTTTCATAATTTTAATTCACGAGTGTTTTGATTTAATCCTTAATGTTTTAATCTATAAATATGATATGAAAATGCTTGAAAAGTAAAAATTTAATTATAACATACTATTTATAAAACAATTTAAAAATACTTTCCTTTTAAAAATACTAAAATTGTTTTTAAAATATTGAAAACAATAAAGAACAATCATAATTGGATTAAATGAATATATTGTGATGTATCTTTTTTATGATACATGAACCATAGGTAATAAAATGTACATTTAAACTTGTTTTAATTTTTTTTTTCATTTTTCATATATGTATATATATTACATGATAATGATGACGTTATATATAAAATTAGTATCTTTAAAAATGTGTTTTAAAACTAATTTAGGAATAAAATTTAATATTAGTTGTTCAAAAGTGTAAGAGAATGTTATCATCAATTAAATACTAATTAGTGTATCAGAAATTAAATGAAGGTCCCCTATACATAATAATTTTTAATTTTAAATGATGGATATAAGAGACTATTAAAGAAAAAAGTTATTTACATGATATTTATCTTACGTATCGTGAGATCATTTTTGGGTGTTTCATTATCAATTATGTTTCATATATTAAAAAAGTTCCCATAAAAGCGATGGATTGGAATATATGTGAATTATTAATGAACAGAAAACAAGACGAAAATAATTTATTGGTTTTCGTTTTTCATGATATTATAGGATAAGCTAAACAAGAAATGTGAAATTTAGGTAAAACATTTATTGATTTCTTGTTTCATTATATGTGTAATCTTTAAATACTTCTAAATTTATGGTTGTATAACTAAACTAAATAGTAACAATTAACATAATTGTTGAATCACGTGATGTAATGTTTAATCAATAATTATTTAACAATTCACTTAAGAACGTATAAGTAGACGAATCATGAACAAGATGTTATGGTTGAGGCGCTACAAAAAAATATAATTAGGGACAGATTTTTTCATTAAGAACATGTTAAAAACTTGTTAATTCACACACCGATATTTATAAAAAAAATGTCGATAAATGAGGTGTCTCTTATAAAGCTATTTTTATAATCTTCAAGATTTTAGTGACATTTAGAAACATTACCAAATAGAAAAATTTACTAACATAACTAAATATTTATAAATAACACCTCATTTATTGATGTTTTGGAAAAACATCAGAAACTTTTATAGAAATTTATAATTTTCCCCTGTGTTTTTCATTAAAAGTAATTGTTTTAAAAATACAGCCACATATCACTACCCTACAAGATCTCGCCACATATCATATTCTTCTCTGGTGTACACATGAAATGGAACACATCACTGCTCAACCGACACGCCTCTCCAATTCCTCTGTGGTGTCACACACATGACCCCCTATAAAGCTCAACCAGTACACCGTTCTAGTTCATCGATGACGCCGAGCCTGGCCTCTCACGTACCCTCAGTGGATGACTTCCCAAGTTAATCTATGTGCCACACCCTAGAAATTACAACCGTGAGGAATAAAATAATCTATTTCGATCTTTAAAGGAAAAGGTAAAAACAACTGAGCTATTATAATTTGGATTATTTTAATTTATTAATTTTTATTTTAATATATATATTAGTAGATTTAAGTATTTCAAAAATTAATATATTAAATATATATGTATATATATATTAAAATAAATATATAAATGCATATATATATATTATTTTATATTTCATGTTTATATACATATTTGTGATTATATTTTATATATATGTTTAAATTATATATATGTGTTTCTTTGTGTGTTTGTGTGTATTATATATATATTATATGATTATAATATATATATGAATATATTATATATATGTATATATTTTATTTATATTATATGTTTATATATATATATATATTCAGTTCTCTATGTGTGTGTATAAATATATATTTATATGTATATAAATAAAGTTACAAAAATTTAAAAACACTTATAAAAATGTTACTAAAATAGAAATGTTTTCTAAAAAACGTGACAAAATTTTAAATATATAATTTTTTATATACAAATATGTATATATATATTCATATATTTATATAATTATATTTTTGTGAGTTTGGGTTTATATATATATATATATATATATTTGTCTGTAACATATATATATATATATATATCAAAATATTTGTGAATAAGTTTATCTATGATTATATATGTGTTGATATTTACGAAATAAAGATTATATATATCTATATAAATAATTTTTTATATTATTATACACATATATATATATATATATGTGTGATTATATTTTATATTTTATTTTTATAAATATATACATATATATGTTTGTATTATATTATATATTTGTGTCTGTGTTTATATTTTATATTATATGTATATGATTATATTTTTTGATTATATTTTATTTTTACATTTTTTGTTTATATTTTTTGTTCATATATATATATATTTATTATATACATATATTCATATTTTTTTATATTATATATATATATGTTATATATATTTTATGCTTATATTAATATATATATGTTAATATTATATATATATATAGTAATATATAAATATATATATATATATATTTGTATATGTGTGTGTGTGTAAATATATATGTGTATTTATACATATATGTAGTTATAATTATATATGTGTATATAATTAGCCACATTTTAAAACACTAGTAAAAATATCACTAAAATAAAAATGTTTTCTTGAAAACATGACTAAATTTAAAATATATACTAGTTTTTATATATAAATATATGTGTATATAAATATTCATTTAAGTACATGTTTTATGTGTTTCTACATATAAATATTTATATTTTTATATATATGTTTATATATATGAGTCATTTCTTATATATCTATATATCTAAATATAAGTTCGTATGTTTATGTATGTTTTTAAGTGTTTAAAAAATTAATATTATATATGTAATTTTATCCATTAATATACATATATTAATATATATATATATATATATATATTTATAATTTATATATATTTAAATATTTATATTATACTATATATATGTGTGTGTTTGTTTATATTCTGTATTATATATATATATTTATAATATTTAAATACTTTTTTATATATCTATATGTTTATATTTTATAATATATATATGTTTATATATGCATATGTTTATATATTATTATATATATGTCTGTGTGTTTCTATTTTATGTTTATATTGAATCCTTATATTTTATGTACATATATGTTTCTATTATATATATATGTATAAAAATATTTATATCAATGTTTCTATAAATATATATGTGTATACATACATATTAATAATTCTAATCAGTCACATTTTAAAACACTAGTAAAAATTTTACTAAAATAGCCACATTTTCTTAAAAAAGTGTGTAAATATAAAATATATCATTATATATATATATTTTTGGCTGTTTGTGCATGTATATATAAATATATATATTCATGTATATGATTATATATATGTATATGGGTTTTTATATATTAATATATATATATATATATCAAAATTCATATTTACATCAATGTGGGTGAAATGAGATATATATATATATATATAGCAAAGGTTCTAGAAAAATGTCTCTAAATTAGTGACATTTCCTCAAAAACCTGGTTAAATTAGCAATATTTTTCTGCAAAATTGTTTAAATTATTGATGTTACCTGGAAAAGTGGCTAAATAAGTGATGTTTCAAGAGAGCGTTTCTAAATAAGAATCATTTTTAGGAAATGAACATAATTTAGGATCAATTTTTAAAAAACGCTGATAAATGACCGATATTTTCAAGAAATGTTGCTATATTAGCGACATTTTTTCACTAAATGTTTTCCAAAAAACATCAATAAAGTAGTGATTTTCTTCCATAAACCAAGTTAAATTTGTGTCTTTTTTAGTGAACATCACTACATTAGCGACCTTTTCTAGATATGTCACAAAATTATTGACGTTAATCCAAAAATGTGGCGAATTTTTAAAATTTGGTATGTTTTTTAAAAACACTACTAATAAAATATCACTAAATTATATTTTTTTAGTGGGGTGGTTTGTAAAAGTAAACTTACGAATCTTTCCAAGATGTATAGATCTAATTTCTTTATGTACTTGTATTTCTACACAAACATTGATTTTTATTAACATCGACTTTGATCAAGGGTATTTTCAATAATGTAATGTCATCTTCGGATGAATTCCTTATATTATTTTGTTAAATGAAGAAATAATCTCTATAACTAGAAATTTTAATATAAATTAATTTATTATACTTATAGTTCACAACAATGTGGTTATTAATGGTTATTTATATAGATAAAATTCAATGGTGGTGATTAAAATATATTTCCAAACTAGTTGGAAATGGGTTTCGAAAAAGGATGGAATCAATTATTTTGATACCCATATTTTTTTATCAATGGAAACTTATATTTGAATTGTTCTTGATTTATCATATATATATATATATATATATATTAATTCAATGGATATCAAAACAACATAGTGAGTTTCATGAATCATTATACATTAAAAAATATTTAGGATTCCTATTTTTTAGAAAAAAAATTTATTTTTTAAAATTGGTAGGGTCCTTATATGGTATAAAACATAAAAAAAATAATGGAATGAAAATTTTGATGTTGTTATTTTATTTTATTTATTTTTATATAACAAATATGGTAAATTTTATTATTGTATATTCCAAATTAATCATAGTATTGTTATCTTTTAATTTATATTTTGTTATTGTTTTTAAATATATTGATTCAATAAAATGAGGCTAGTCTTATTTTCTATAAAAAATTTGACATAAATTTCATAGGTGAAAAAAGTGTAATTTTTTGAATCCAACTTTTTTGGAGTGCAATTTTTATCACGGTTTCTCAATCTTATTTTATTGAAATGATCTTAAATATGATCAATAAATTTGAATGATAACGTGTATTCTTCAATGAGTACAATTATACCAAATTGTTGAAAGGTAGTTAGCCAAAATGAATATATATGGGGTTTTCTGTTTCTATTATATGACTTGACAAGCACATGTCCCAATATTTCATAGGCTATTAGAATGTTGAGTAGGTAATTAGTTATTTTAGGTTTCCAAAATGGTTTACTGTAAAAAGTTTACTCAAATAACATAAGGGGATTATTTTTTTGTGTATGTTATTGTTGAAATAAAATGGAGATTAAAGGTTTGTTCTATGAATGATTATTTCTAGTATGAATGTTCAAACGATTACAATTTGTATTTTTTTTACACTTAGTGGTGGAGAGAACACTTCGGGGTTGAGGAAAATCCCTATTTAATCGACACTATAATCGATTAAGAGTTTTTTATTTTAATAACTATTAGTATAGAAAAAGAATGAATTAGGTATATATTTTTCAGATCTACCATTGTGGAATATAATAATTACACAAACAACAAAAAAATATGATAGTTAACAAATACCTGATAATATTACAATGCATGCTCGAGGTGTAATGAGTTTGCATCAAACTTGGTTGTCTCCTCTTTTGGGTGCGTCAGGGCTACCTTTTTCAACCTGTCCAGATGTGTTGGACCTTATTTTGAGGGAAGTTATCTTCATTTGATAGTGCGATCACATATACAGATTGATATCACTATTGTTTGATGCCACATTAATTGTTTTGTTCTTTTTAGTTCTCTTCTCTCTTTCCTCTTGGTCACACCATATCTTGTGAAATTAAATCTTGGATAGACTTGCTGCACTATTGGTCTGATGTGTCTTGAAGGAATGATTTTTTAGGTTGTTTGAATGAGCTTTTTTCCCCTTTTTTTCGTTCATTATGTATCGTCTCATTTTAAGGTTGGTATAAAGTTGTTACACCTTGAGCATGAATTTTAATACTTTTTAAAAAAAATCCTTGGGGAATGAATTGGGTGACCATTTCATATCTCTATTTGTCAAAAAATATTTAAATAAATAATTATATTAGAGAATTTATATGTCATAGTCTTAGAATTATCTATGTAACATAGTTGATATATGTTTTTATCAAAACAATGGATACTTTTAGATGAAAAAAATTTGGTGGATCCATTAACAAAGGGAAATTCATAGGAGTTAGTGTACAAAAAATCTTTAGAGATGGGGTTAATAGCCATGTAAATATATAATCAATTATGTAGTGTCAAATTAACAAGTCATAACATCACATATGCACTATAAATAGAAAAAATGAAATAATCTGAGTAAGGGTATCATTATATGTATATTACAACCCCTAAAAATGGTGTTTGGTGCCCACTAAAAATGGAAGTCGTGTTCAAAACTATTAAAATGGAAATGAAAATTAAAAAGTGTTCGATGATGCGAATAATAATTCCATCATCTATGTCAATAAATGATTTTGTCCACTCACAATAGATTTTGAATTTTTAAAACAACTATTCATGGAATGATAAGTGAATAATGATCATAATGGTGTCCTTGTGTTGATAATGATCTAATGAATTTGCGTGGGATTGTGTATGATTGATCAAGTTGATAACAAGATAAACATGATCAAGCCAGTATCCACCCATTTATCTTTTCATATTTCACTACTATCTGTTATATAACTTCTCAAATTGGAAGATAAATTTTTTCTGAATGTTCTTTCAATTTGTTTATAAAGCATTATATTCAAAATAAAATTAAAAATATATAATATTTTATGTTATTGATTGATTTTAAATTTTTTTAAAATTAATGAAAAACATTAATATTATTTTTGGGCTTTTAATTAAGAGGACATATAGAATCCACCATTTGAAGGGGTTGGATTGGGGTCTCCATAATAAGGGGTATCACTTTTATCATTTTTTTCAAATAATAAAAATTTGTGGAAAAATGAATTCGATGTTGTGCAGAACACCACCACACACATGCTTACAAACATTCAATTATAGGGTTTGCTGGGACGCTGCACACTCTCCCATTCCATGCAAGTGTGAGGGGATTATAGGTGCATTTTTTTGATATTTCTTTAGGTTGTTCCGGATCATACACAATCCCTAACAGGTAATTTCTATTGGTTCATCCACCTTCCCCCAAAAGGTATTATTTGAATAATTGATAATATCTCGAATAATATCACTGAAATAGAGTATTAATATGTTTTTTAAAATAGATTATATAAAACTTATATGAATAGTTACCTACCTAATTGCAAAGGATATGATTCCTCATTAAAATATGTTTCATAATTCCTATAAAATAGAGACTCTATTGGACTAAAATAAGTCAAATTCTATGATGTTAAATTCAATAAATTCATAATTTCTCTAATAACACATATTTTTGTGAAACACAAATAAATTATATCATTATGCTGGTTATTCAAAATCCTTTAAAAGGATTACTATCCACTATGTACAAGCATTAATTAAAAATCAAAATTTTTTTCCTAAATGGGATTTCCTAATAACAAATTGTACTACACGTTTTGTATTGAAAGATATACTCTTAAGGGGAGAATCATCATAACCTAAATCAATGGGATCATTCAACTACTATCCCAAAATATATCATACCATTATCTACTAATGTCCTAAATATAATTAAAATTAGATTCTAATCAACATGGAATTAAGAATTATGAATAATTTAATAGAGGCAGAGAAGTTATTAAGAAAAAATTATAAGTGGTAGAAAAATGGGATGTATTTACTACCAATGAATCCCAAAATGTCATATGTTATATCCACTCTATACCCTCATTTATCATGATATGAACCAATAAATGCTAAAATAATGAGGGAATAAATTAAAAGGATTATTTCATGTTTAGGGGAAAAACGGAAGCTATAATCGATGATCAATTTAGATCATACCAACATATCTAGATTATTAAGGAAATCATCGATTTTTAGCAAACAATTACATCCTGATTTTGGGTAAAACATGAAATTATTTATATCGAAGTTGATTTCAATTAAAATCATTGATAATATATTTTTCATATAGTTTTTATATGAAATGAATAATAACATAAAAATTGAATGTAAAAAAAGATGAACATTGATGATTCAACTATTTTCTCAACCAACATTGAAAAGATTTCCTCTTTTGAAAAAAGATTCAAACATTTTCTATAAAAATATATTTCCATTAATAAGTAACTCCAATCCCTGTAATTTTAAGAAGAATATATAAATCAATATGAATAAGATGAATATATATATTAAAAAATCAAGACCCTAATTGCTGGGGAGTGAGTCTATGTAGGTCAATAAAAATGGTAATAATATAAAATTCATTATTCAAATGGAATGGTATAATAAAATATGAAGTAAGGGATCTGATAATTTTATAGGATTTTAACATATATCAAAATAGAAAATTCAATTCATAATAATAAATAATGAATAAAAATTATAATGGAGGAATATGTTGTCATTATATTCCACAAAATTTTCTTGATGATTTCTTTTTTTACATTTGATTGATTCCAACAGTAAAAAAACAAATGATCGATAACTAATCATATTCAAGTTGATGGAATAAATGAGTAATGTGGAATCATTCTACTTGGGTAACTGAAAAAGTATAAATTTTTGTGGAAGGATTTTGATTGATCTCTTATCTACTACAAGAAAAATACTCAATTTCAATGCTTTCTTCTATGTTACTGAGGTTCATAGAATCGTTTTTTTAAAGATCTTGTTGAAAAATAATTTGTTCAAGATTTTTTTCATGGTGGATTACTATCTCTTATTAGTGTGTGGAATATTTTTTTGGAAAGGGTCACTTATATTATAAGTGATTTTAATTAAATATACTATATAGTTATTCGTAAATTATATAGTTTTATGATTTAGGGTATAATCATTTAGTTTACTGAAATAATTTGAAAAATCATGACACATGAAAAATTTAATAGTTACATTGTATATCAAAAATGATCAAAAATGGGAAACATTAATAGAAAAGGTGAATCCATTTCCAACTATATAAAGGCAAGTAAATATTATAAATTCAATACATAGTTATTTATATGATTTTATTACTAAACCCACATTCACTAATTAAAATAAAATTCCATTTATTGTTGATTATTATCCTAAATATTTCCATGAATAAATTTTAATTTAAAATGATAATGTTTTTGAAATTTTATTTTCATTAATGGTGAGGTTGAAAGGAATATTGGATTATAATTTAATTCCTAAAATATAATTGGGATGAATAATATTTTATTCATGCAATTTTTTAATCCATAAGGATTATACATGATGTTAAATATCTATATACACTCTAAAAATGGTGCAACTTAAGAAAAAAATAGAATATTAATGGTAAATTATAATTCCAATATTTTTATATCAACTCTCTTAAGAGTAATTTTTATAGATTCATTCAAAACTATGTTTCGAATCATAAAGGGAGTTTCTATAAAAAGGGAATTAATGAATTCATATGAATTATGGAACCAGAAGAGGAAAAACCAAAATTATTGAATGTTTTAGGATTTTCACAATATAATAAGAACACCTAAATAGAAAAAAAAATTATTTAATAATGTTTTCATATTTTATTTTTTGATATGTGGGTCATTCATAAGTTTATAATTTTATGTTTTTAGAATAAATTTTTTTTTTAAATTGTAACAAAATTATATAATAAAATCATTATATCTTAAATGGGGTTTTATTAAGCACATTTTCTTATCAATTCCATACATGGAATTTATCACAAATAAATACAATATTAATAAGGTATGTTCATTGTTGTTTACAGAATTATATGACCATGTATTCCCAATTTATAAGGATATTGTTTCAATATATATATGTATTGTTACAAATTTTCTTTGTATTATTAATATGGGGTCTGATTGAAAAAATTATCAACTAATCAATTTCACATTGTCATTATATCCATTAATGGAAGTTATACATGATGAAATGGAATCTGCAACCATGGAGTGTAATTTTTTACTAGTTCATCTTCTATATGGTTTATAACAGAATGGTTATAAAGTTGGTAGTTCAGAAGAAAATCAATGTCAACAGAATAGTTTAAAAATAAAAAAATTGACCAGAATTTCAAAGGATTCATAAAATTATGTAATCAATTATTTAAATAATTATGATTTAATTCCCTATACTAATTCCATCAAAATTATTCTATATTTTGGTTCTATATATATAATGCCCCATTTCATTCTATTAGGTATGTATAAATATTTTCTTTTGGATTAATTTTCTTATCGAGTGTTTTCTGTTGAGGGATACTTATAAGGATGAAGTTACAATAGTTTTTATTTTATTCATGAACATTTAGTTTCTTGTATTTTCATAGTAATTACATGATATATAATTGGTTTACATGTTGTGTAGTGGTTGTCAGCACATCCCATGAACTAAATAAATAATATGAGATTTTAAAAATCTTGTATGGGATAGAAGACATGTAATGTTAAAATGTAGATTTATATATAAAAAGAACCTTTATTGGTGCACTATTAAATGAGAATAATTCACAATGTGCAAAAGATTTTACTCCATGTAATTCCACATGTTGTAATTTTTACGATGTCATACTAGTGTTTAAGGATTTAATCTATCATGCATCATTCTCATCTTATTTGAAGACATTACCCTAGGTGATTTTGGTCGACTTCCATCAGTACAGATCAATATGTTCATCGATTGATTAGTACGGTTAGGTGATTCATCTCTTTTGATATTCCTTACTCTCAATTTTCCGCTCATTTGTTCATAAAACATCTTTTTTTAGTTATTATAAATCAAATTTTGTTTTCTATCAACCCATTTTAGTCTCTTGTTATTTCATGGCATCTGAAGGTAAATTTTAACATTTCCAATCTCTATTGTCAAAGAATTTTTTTTCTCATCCATTTTGGTAGGAGGATTTGTTAAATTGATTCAATTTTTGGAATTTCTTGTTGTTCATATTGATATCTTCAGATTTTAAATGCATGTGATTTTTTTTGAAATTAAAAAAGGGCATGGGATGACATATGAATATTTTTTTATTTGAAAATTGAATTTTGCTCATTTTAAAATGAAGTTGATTTTAAAACCCCTAATCATATTGGGTTGTCTTTTACATTTTTTTATAAAAAAGTGAGCATGTTTTTTAAAAGATAATTTTAAAAATATTGTAAAATGGTAACCTTGAGTTGGTTGAGATAGATACATGGGTATCATCAGCATGTGTGTGATGTCACTATGAGGTATCCTATTTTATATTGATGGTAAATAGAAGGCCTCAATGTATGTTAGATCCAACCATTTCCTTGTTAGGCTCATGAGTGTCATGTACGTATTTTCCCATAGCCTAGAGCCTAGTTTGTAGGTGAAGTGTTGTTTCTGGTATTCTATTATATGGTATTTTATTTCAAGGATATTGGCTCACATGTATATTTATATTTGGTATCTCATCCAATTTATTTTTTTATTCGGCATACATAGAATGAAAATTGTGAAAACTCATGGATTTTTTGAAAAATTATTTCAAATGGATTTATTTAAAATCATCATAGAAAACTGTTTGTTTTATTCTTAAACATGTGAATTATTTGTATTATAACATGTATATATATTTTGGAAGTGTCCTCATGGGACTTTTTTCCAACACTCTACTTCTTCTTGTGAGTATTTGTAAACATTTTTTCATTATTATATTAATGAGACGAGAAATATCTAGCATGTATGATTTCCTTTGTGTTGATGTTATGTTTTGGGATTGTTTAAAGGTGATGGATGGTCACATAGATCCTTATTTCTCTTGTTCTGTTGTACATTATTGTATTTATTTCATGGAAAATTTTATCTATCATTATTTTTGTGTTTCACTCTATTTATTTGACTTTTTTTTACTTATATGTGGTACTATTTCTAATTTATTTGAACCCACAATTCAATGAGATGAAATGGGTGACTGCTTTGGTTGACCGGTGGTTGGTCTGTTACAATTTTGTATCAAAGGGGTTTCTCAGCCTGAAGTGTTCATTTTCTGGCTGAGTTGTTTCATTTTATTGGTTAGATAAGAGTATAATAGTCAGAATTATAATATGAGGTGTATAAAAGGGGATTTTGTAGCTCACTTATCTTAGTATTTATGCATTTCTATAGGTTTTAGTAAAATATTTACTACGTCGAAAACTGAGTAATTAGGTTCATTTGATTAAATTATGTTAGATGTTTATTTAAATTAACCAATCAAAATTTTCTCAGGACATGGTGCGTGTATGTCCATTTGAATAAACATTGTGGGAATTTTATTAATATTTATTTGTTCTTTTAATGTGGTTTCCCTAATTTTTATAGGATTCATAACTAATTTAAATTATTATTATTTTAAATATTGTTTTTGGTTTCTTGTTTTTGGTTCAATTGTTTTTTAATTTTCATGTGGATGATTGGTTGTATGATGCGTTTAACAGAATCTATCTCCTAGAAGTGCTCATCCAAATATGAGCAGATATGCTATGAGGAAGGTTCCATAGGAAGATCCTTTAGTGTAAAATTATTTTGTTTAAGTAGTGATATGGACCATTCACACTCTAGGGTCAGTGGGTGTAGTTAGCCCGAGATAAGAAGTGGGTCATGGTTCAAAATTTTCCAAGAAACACCCACCTATCATCCATGGTCATAAAGGCCCATAAGAGCCATAGGAGAGTTTTGTACATATTGATAGGATCTGTATCTTTGTAAAGACTCCAAATGATTCTTATGTGGGTTTTTACCTGATATTCTCGAAGGTCCAGAAAGAAGACGGTGGGGCTCGATTAAACAAGCTATGTTTCATAGAGGTCTCACAAGGGTTACATTCAAGAAACTCATTATTTATAATTTTTTCGTAATATTTGATTTTTGTAAAATACCTAAGAGTTTCTCATGTGGGAGAAAGGTAGGTTTTCCATTTTGGTGAACTACACCTGTTTTTTGGATTTGGTGCATCTTTCACCAGAGCTTGTAAACAACAATTACCTGACAGCTCAGAAGTTTTAGATAGAGATTTGGGAAAATTTTAATTTAATGGATGTTATGTTGGGACTTCAAAACTTTTCATAGAATTTAGATAATCATATTTGGATGTTTAATACATACTTGGAAGGTAAATTCATTTCAGTACGTTTAATGGGTAAAACAGTGAGCATGGGTGCTTCTTCTGTCCAGAATTGAAAGCACATGAGTGGTAAATTTTTTACAATAACATTCTTGGGGGACTCTACAGGGAAAAACATGTTATTATATACTTGTGTGTAAGGTTCAGTCATACAAGGTATTAGTGTATTAAGGATCCAAGAACATGTAATATTTAGGGGTGATCTAGCCATATATATCTTTTTCTATGATAAGATGTCCCCATGTAGTAAGGTCTGATCATCATTCACCAAAAGATTGTAGCTTCATGTTGATGCTTCTATGGGTGGTTATACTCATTAATAGGACAAGGGGGTGACCATGTGGCTATTAATGTATGGATTTATAAAACTATGTCTTTTCTAGAATAATTTGATGTTGGGCCAGTTACTGAAAGAGGTAAAATGTTTCATTTTTCTTATAAAGTTCCAACTTTGTTTGATACAAGTGATACTAATTATTTTATATTTTAAAATTTGGTTGAATTTTTGTGTTTTCATTTTAATCATATATCCTTCTTTTGGTATCTTTCCACACCATGGTGAATGAGGTCTGGACATGTTTTAAAATGCCACTCCTATCGGGTGGCAATAGGTGAGTTTGAGGTGTTTTGGGACATCGTAGTGCTTCATCTTGATGTATCTGAATAAATAATCATTATCTATTGGATGATTATAATAAAGGTCCCAATACACAATTATCACATTTAGATATGGTTCATATCTAAAATTTATTTCACTTGTGTTTCTCAAGGTGATTGGGACTCTTTATTAGGAAGGTAATGGACAATTTTTTCTTATGCAAGTTTAATATAATTCTAGTTGTCATAAATGTTTCTTGATTCAGTTGACCAACGCTTGAATGGTTATCTAATCTTTATTGTATGAGCATACACTTTGGTTTTTTGGATGGTTTTTTGGTTTACCCACATATAGAGAGGTTATTTTTATTATCTACCTGTTACCTAGAATGATTATTATTTATACGTCATCCAGTTGAAGGTCACCATCTGACTCGGTGAACATAGTGTCCATCTTAAGGACATGGTGGTGAA
Source organism: Viscum album (assembly GCA_963277665.1). Lineage (NCBI taxonomy): Eukaryota > Viridiplantae > Streptophyta > Magnoliopsida > Santalales > Viscaceae > Viscum > Viscum album. The sequence goes on from OY728136.1 coordinate 300,698,441, forward strand.
ATTATTTATTTTACCTATTTTCTCACTATGGTTTTTTCATGTACTGATTTCTAAATAACACATACAGAAGCGATAGAATTATTTTACTATTACAAGATGAATCGAGAGATCGTTAAGAATAATAATATTTTTCCCATAATTGATGATCAATTTGATTAGTTTAGACGGGATCATTGCGTTTGAATGATTTAATTGAGGTCTGGTTACCACCAGTGGAGATTTTAGGAAGAGTATATAATGAAATCATTATTTTAGAGTCAGTATAACCATTTCTTGAATGCCGGGTTATGCTATTTGGACTCAATAACTCTCATGCTGTAATAATGTATTTGATGAAATGAATCATTTTCATTTATTGAACTATTTTTTTACATAGATGATATATCAGTGTACTCTAATATAGAGGGGGATAACATATATTATTTTAATATCATTATTGGCACCTTGAGAGAATCTCTTCTATATGGTAATCCTTCCATGTGGGTGTTTTGGGTCTTGGGAGTGATTTTTATGGGGCATGTCATATATAAGAGGGGAATCTAAGTTGATCCTAAAAATGTGCGAGAATTGATGTTTTGTAAGTATCCATGAAATTTTTTTGAGATGTTAATCCTCTTGGGTTTGGAAGGTTACTATAGATAGTTTTTTCAGTAGTTCTATATTCTTACATATTCTATGACAGTATTAACCCATAAGGGAGAAATGTTTTAACAAAATTAAATTTTTTAGAGATCATTTGAGGAGTTGAAGATGAGGTTGATTTGAACTCTAGTTTCGATTCTTCCAAAACTATGTTTGGGATGTGAGGTTTTTTGTGATGATTCTAGTATAGGATTGGGATGTGTCTTGATGCATGGGAAATAGTTCATGGCTTATGGATCATTCCAATTATTTCCTCGCAAGGTGAACTACAAACCCATGATCTTGACCTGACATATGTTATTTATGTGGTAATAACATGAAATTATCATCTCATTTGAGAATGTTTTATAATATATTATATTAAAAAAATATTGAAGAATATTTTAACACATAGGGATCAAAAACTGGTGATTGAGATGCTGGGTTTAGTATCTTCATACCATTTATTTTCAAATCATGTATACCCATGGTAAAGGGAATGTGTTGGAAGATTCATTGAGAAAATGATTACTGACTCACAACATGAATGAATCAGTTGAATAATAGTCTTTGACGAAATTAACTCAGATATCGGTTTGTGAGTGGAGGGTGTTAGTGTAAGGGAGTTTTTGGATTAAATAAAAGTTGACACATCTTTTGATGAGTGATTTTGGATTGAGATGGTGATAGATAGTGTGATTTGATGGGTAGTAAAAGTACTCTAATTTGGGGAGACATAATGTGAGTTGTCTCGATCTGGGATTATAACTTTGTTCTTCTTCAATAGGAATAGATTTCTATTTTCCTCGAGGAAGGAATTACTAGAAAACTGAAACCATTATTGTCTATCCATGCATGATGGGGACACAAAGACGTGCCTTGAATTGAGATACCGTTATTTGTGTTTAGGGATGATGCAGTCAATTGTAGATTTTGGACGGAGGTGTCTCAATTGCCAACGATTTAAGTCATAATACTAGGGAAATATAGGTTGATTGTAGCTATTTCCCATTACGTTATATATGTGGTGTGATACTATCATGGAGTTTTTCATTGGTGTCCCTAGTCTCCAAGTGGTAATGATTCTATTTGGGAGATTGTTGATATTCTCACTATATCGGTGAATTTATTATTAATAAACGAAATAATTAAAGTGAAATATATTTGGGACTTGTATGTATGGGAGACTACAAAGAATCATTAGAACTAATATATAGTTGTTTATGATATGGATTTGATGTTAAGATCCATATTCTGAAATGGGTTATTGGAGGTAATGGATCCTTGTTTAAATAGAACATTAATTATGATCTATAGATGGATGGAAAGACAAATAGGTTTTTCTTGGATCTGGAATATATGATTAGGTCTTATGTTCTTTATTTTGGTGGATGTTGGGACAAATATGTTTTGTTGGTTGTGTTTTCCTATAATAATATTTATCAGTCTTTGATCAGGAAAGTTCCACTTATGTATTTGTATGGCTAGTCATGTCGAATTCCCTTTTGCTGGGCAGATTTGGGAGAAGAGACCATGGATGGGCAGAGTATTATTCAAGAGATGATAGATTTAGTTAATATGGTCCATATACATTTATTCATGACACAAATTCTACTAAAATCATATGCCGACAGTCACTGTGAGCCACTGAAGGTTGGGGTTTGTGATCTAGTCTTTCTCAATGATTCACCTTCCATGTGACATTATCAGTTGGGTAATATGGGTATGTTGGCGCCAAGTGTTGTAAGCCCCTTTGAGATCATTGAGAGACTAGTACCATTTCATATTGGTTGTTATTATCATCAGAACGAACTTCTTTACCTGATGTGTTCTATGTCTTCCATTTTAGTAGTTATATACCAGATCCTTCCCAACTTTTAGATGGGAGGATGTTGTTATGGATCTTGATACCACTTTTTTTTATCAGCGGGTTCATGTTATGGACCTCCCTAATATGGTACTACATGGTAAAATAATTCCCATGGTATCAGTATTGTGGTAGTGTAGAATTTACCTCTACAGGATGTTGGAGTGTGATTCATTGACGAAGTAGTTGTAACCTACTCATATTTGTAGACCCAAGATCTTGATCTCATTCTAGGGGTAAAATGATTTTATGGTGCAGATATTGTAAATAACCATTACCATTATTTCAGGTATGTGCTGATCATTTTTTTTGGATTCCTTTTCTCATCAAGCATTTTTTGTAGAACATGAATTGGGGGGAGGCCAATAATATTTATGTTATGTATTTTTGGATCTTCATCATGAACATTTAGTTTCTTCTATTTAATGGGAAGTTAGATGATGTGGCATGGGTTACATGATTTGTATTGGATTCTAAAAATATCTCCTAAAATGAATACACATATTGTATTTTTATGTTTCATGTATGGGTTACAGATCATTCAATATAAAAATAAATTTTTTAACTAATATCGAGAAACATTATTCAAGGTAACTTAAAATTCAATGGATTCATGTTGTGTAAAATGTTACACACCATCAAATTCCCCATGTTTTATATTTTTATGGTTTTTTGTGATAGTTTGATACTTAAATATATCTTTCATATTTCTCCTCCCGGTCAATGATCTCACTCTAGGTTATTTTAGGTGACCTACTTATATTTGGATATATCAATTAATATATTTATTAGAAGGATTATGCACTTCATATCTTTGGATAAGATTTTATATTGGATTTCCTCTAGATTCTTGTAGTTGAACAATTTTTTATTGGTATTGGTAATTTTATAGTGTTTTCTATCAGCTCATTTTAGTTTTTAGTCATTACTTGTCTTCTTATGGTAGATCTTGTGGTTTATCATCCCCATTTTCAAAGGTGGGTATGTTTTCTTCAGTGTTGATGTAGCTGGAACTGTGAAATTTTATAATAACATGAATTTCTTATTTTTAATTTTGATTTCTTGATATTTTAAATGTAATTTCATGTTATCAAAATGAAAAGGGAATGTTTTCATTTTGTAAAAGGGTTTTATGCTTTGAATAATGAATTTCATTTATTTAAAATGGAAAATATTATTTTAAACCCTGAAGTAGTTTTCATTGGCTTTGAAATTGCTTCATAAAAATATGATAATGGGTTTTAAAATAGAAATTTATAGGCAATACACACAGTTAGCCTTGGGTGAATCAAGATAGAGACATAGGTATCCTTGGTGTGCATGATAGCAATATGATGTATCCTCTTGAATGTTAATGGTCTATGGAATTTCTCGATGTTATTTGGTTAAAACCTTATTCTTTCTTAGTCTTATCAGTGTATAGTGCATATTTCCCCATATCATAGAGCCCGACAGGTAGGTGAAGTACTATTTATAGTTATTTATTACATGATTTTTTATTTTATGCTTATTTTCACACATTTATATTTATATTTATTTATATTTATCCTCTTGTTTTTTAATTTGAAAATCATGGAATGAAATTGTATAAGACTCAATGAATGTTTGAAAAATAATTTATGAGGGACTTATTTACAAAACAGCATGTGAAAATGTTTATTTTAATGAATGTAAATGATAATTCAATTTATTTTAAGTTTTATAAATATTATGGTGGTTTCCTACAAGGATCTGTTGCTCACGCACTACTTCTACCCATGGGTGGATGTAGTCCTTTTTTCAAGATTCAGGAAAAGGTAAGAGAATTTGGTATCTTGTAGGATTCAATTTATGTTTTTGTTTTTCTTTGGGATTGATTTGTGGTGAAGGTTAGTGAAATGGAGACTAGTTTTTCTATTTTTATCATAATTTCTAGTTTTTCTAAATTTTATAGGTTTTTTCATCTCTTTGTTTTTATTTTTCTCTAACATTGTATGTATTGTTTCTTTATATATGATTCTTTCTTCATTATTTTATTTTACACCACCCTGTAATGCGCTAACATGGGTGACTAGTTCAGTTGAATGAGGTTGGTCTGTTACAATAAATAATTTAGATATTACCCATTTTATTATTTAAGAATAATTTTTAAATTGTGAGTAATATGAATAAGTTTATATATAAAAAGTTGAATGATTTTTCCTACCACTTATATTAAATAAATATTAAAAATTAACATAATCTCTATAAGGTTTAAAACATCCCCAAAATAATTTCATCAGAAATTTAATCATGTAATATTATCAAATTTTATTATAATTATGCTAGAAGATTAATTTTTTAAACATTATACCAGAATAATCCTATTGTTTTTATTTCCTTATAGGATGATAAAATATTATCTTAGGGAACTAATATATAACTCCTTAATGATGATTATTGTTTTTTATGTAGGAACATTTATATGAAAAACATATTTGATGACAATTTCATTTTTAGAATTAAGATATATTTATCATGTGATATTTTCCATTCCATTTTATTCACATTTTATCGATAAGATCTTCTCTAGGTTATATAAATTTGATAATTCACTATTTTCTACCTCATATTCATCTAAGATTATGATGGTACTAATTCATACAAGGATATTTTCTCAACTAGAATATACAGGTAATATCATGTGTATCTTATATTCCTTAACTAACACCTAACATGATAGTTTGTATATCATTGAAAAATTAATTGGGTATACACGTAATCTAGGATATGAATATTGGTATATATTAATAAGACTACTTGAATATCATAATTCTACTATAGATACCTATAGGTAATATAGCTAAAATCGAAGATTTTTTGTCATATTTTTCATTGCATTATATGTTACTAATTGGGAAGTCCAATCCTTTGAATGTGGTGTTTTTTTTACATTTTGAGGTAGAAAGATATCTTGGGGACTCATGAAACAAAATTATTTAATAGAGATCACAATATATTATTTTTTTATATTGTAACAATTACTAGAAAAGAATAAAAATTACTTATATCTCATTATTTATTTCAACCATTATGGTCTACGCTGATGTTAATTCGTGATTGGCTTCGATATAGTCATGAAATTTAGGCCATTGTATATAGAAATACCTATAAAGTAAAATAAATACACATTGGTATCATAGATATATATATATATATATATAATTTAGTTAAAAAAATTTAATATTTTAATCATGGACATTATTTTTTCAATCTAGAAATATATGTTCCACTATCAAAGGGACATCCATATAATTTTTTATATAAAACAAATTTTGGGATTAGTTTTAATTAATGGTTAAAACATTATCAATAATAAGTGAAAGACCCAAAACATGCACACTGTAGTCTGTTTTTAGAAACACATTCACTATATTTTGGCATGGACACAAACTGATATTCCCAAAACAATATATATAAATATCTTTTCAATATGTTACACAATAAATATCACAAATAATTATAGAATCCAAAGAATGTAAGGTTTAGTTTCATTTTTAATAGATCTAATATATTTAATTTAAAATACATATGAACATTTCATCATAATAGAACAATATTAGACCCTTTACTAACTCCTCAATGGTTATAGTCATCATTTTATCTTATGGAATGGATATTAAATAAAATTATGGGCTAGAATTTTTAGTAAGGTAAAAAAATAGACATTTCATCAAGATTTATATTACAATAATAAGTTAAATTGTTAGAAGGTGATAAATATCATGATAAAAAGAACATTGAACAGTAAGACCAGTTTATAAGTCTTGATAGTGGAACATGAAATATAAAATCAAAAAAATGATACATGCTATAAGTGTGATATATAATAATGGAAACACAATAAAATGGGATTATATCATATTTTAATGGAATATTAAACTTTTGGAATCAAAATAATTCATGAAATTATAATTATAAATAATGCTCTTCACCTTGTTAATCGAACACAGTGTGTTTACAAAAAAATGATTATTCACAACACATGGTATCTCCAAAGATAAAAACACAATTCAATGAATTGGAAAAGAATTATGGTACACACTTTATATTCAAAACAATTACATTCATAAGTGGTTTTAAGGATGATAAAACCATACATACATCATAATCAAAAAAAACCAAACATAGAACAAGTGGGTTTCATAATCCTATTTCAAAGAATAAATGAAGGCTATATCATATGGATTCACATTATTAGAAGGATTCAAATTATTTTGGATGTTTTTATATAAAAAAAATTACATTTCTATTCAATAATTATATGAAATGTATATAAATAAATTAATAATATTAGAGATGAATGAATAAAAATGCACCACATGGGTGACATATTATGAAATTAGTAAAGAATCGTTCAATGAAAGAAACAATTTATTTTTTCCTTTATTAAAATAATGAAGAAGGAGTTATTTTAATCACATAATTAGGGGACTAAAATTATTTTCATATCTGGAATTATCTACTGAAGGAGGTACTTGGCATGAAATAATAATTTAGGAAGCTCCTTTAAATTGTCTTCTCTAAAAAAAGAGACTCCTAATAGGGAAATTATAATAAGTAATATCCTATATATAGAAGTGTAAAATATATTACCTATATTTATATATAGACTTATATATTTATATAGTTTAATTAAATTAGAATAATATAGAATAAATGGTATTAAATGAAATAGATAGTTTAATATCCTATTATTCTTCATAGTTACTCTCTTGTTCATTATTTATTAACTATCATTTTTAGCTATGTTTTCTAGATTATAAAAGATATAGGTCCTTTATAGGATATAATTATCTAATGTTCATGGATTTAGATTTTCTTAAATAATAGAGTCCATGTATAAATTTTTTAATGTGTGTTAGAGGTTCCCCCATGTTCGAAGAATGTCCCAGGGGATTTACTGTAATTTTGTAGAGAACTAGGCTATTTTTTGTTTATTGGGAGATTACACTCGGTCTATAGGAATTAAAAACTAGTAAATGATCACCAAAAAATGTTGTGAATTTGGCATAGATCATGATTTTTACACATTGTATATTTTTTGTTCACTTCATGTAGTGGATAAAATCCACATATTACAAAAAAAGAAATGTTATTTGGTGTTTTGTTACTTCATTTTATTCACATCATATAATGTCATTACACTCCATGTATGTTTCATTACATTGTCTTCTAGTAATCCAACTAGAATTTATTATTTCATTAAAATTGTATTCTTCCTCTCAGAAACCATATCTCAACATAGACAATTTAGAGATTTCCACTCATCCTGGATCATTCATTTGACTATTGATTATCAATGTTGATCCAGTGTGTATGGTGGGGTGTGTTTTTTATATGGTTCATCACTACATTGGTCATTTCCACTTTTTTATCTATATTTTATGTTTGGATATGCTATTGAATAATATTTTCTATCGATCATTTTCATTTTCAATTTGTGTATTATTTTTTTAATGCCAATCAATTTGTTTACAATCACTACCATCAAAGAGGGATAGGTTTGTACCTTCTTTATGTAGGTGTATCTATATAATAAGTGAATTCAATTAATATCAAAATTTAAATAATAAATTATTTTGGTTTTTTCTTTAAATAGAAGTTGTTTTTTTATTAAAATAATTTCTTGGAAAGGTAAATTTTTTTAGAGAGTTTGATTTAAAAATGGATTTGTTCCTATTTGGAAATTTGTTTTCTTAAAGATAGTAGTGGTTTTTATTTTCAATGAAAAGTTTTTTATAAATTATGATCTTGGTTGTGAAATGTAATTTGGATAGATTGGTAATATAGGAGTGATGGGTGAATCATAAAATATTCAGAGGCAACCTTAGGGTGTATGGCACCACTAATGGTTGTTTTATTGATATCAGAAGGTTGTAAAATGAATAAATATCTATTGGATCCATTTTTTGACCTCATTAAACTATTTTATTCCTTGTACATATTTTCCCAAAAATCAGTTTCCAAATCATAGTTTTTTTTTATTTTGTATATTTATCACATAATGGATTTAAGGATGCATTTCTACTCATAGAATATATATATGAGTTGATATCACATAGATTTTTATGATTTTATTTCATGGATATGCATTTAATTTCATAACCATTTGATGCATGGATTTGATTTACTATTTTATCACTTCCTCTGATCATATTTATATCATTGGGAAAATGAAATGATTTTTTTTAAAAAAAGTTAAAATAATTTTCAAATGAGATTGGATTTTGAGAAAATGATTTTAAAAATAGTTTTACATAATCAATGAACTATTAAATTTTTGATATTAATCCATTTATAGATTATATGGTGGTATCCTACTAGCCTTTCTGGTCACACCATAATTTTTCCTTTTGTTGGTTTTCGATTTTTCATTATAGGATAAATGTAATTGGAAAAACTTCTTATAAAATTTCGGGTTATCCTCTATCATTTCCATCATAGAGAAGAAGTTTGGAGGTGACTAGTTGTCTGATGGGTATTTTTCATAATATTTTTTATCTTGTTTCGGATTTGACTGAATTTTTTTGGTTTATTTCCTTTCATTTTCATTGTACTGTGGTTTTGTGTCTTCTTTGGTTATATTTAAGACTTCTTTTTTTTTCTTTCACCACACCATGTAAAGGTTGACATGGTTGTATGGTCTGTTTTATAAGGGTTAGTAAATTAAAATTTGGTATTAGAGGTGTGATAATACTAAAGTATGGTAATGGGGCGTAGTTTTGGTTTTTTTTCTTGGGTTGATAGAAGTTTGGGCCATCAAAATTCAGATAGTAATTGTTTAAAAAAGGCATGGCCAAACAACAATTATGACTGAACCTGAGATACCATGGTTGGTAAGGTATATTTATGAGGATTGAGAATTGGGGTTCTGGGTCATTTGGATTTACTATATTGTATATTTATTTAAATTGAATTCTTCATGTTTTTGTTAGGTATTTCATTGGTATATTTCAAAATTCATTTATGTTGTCATTATTTTAAATGTTTGGATTAAATTCATAGTGTGGTCCGAATATTGTGTAATGAGACCACGATCTAAATAGTTATTGTTTTTATTTTATTTTAAAATAACTCAAATAAGTTGCATTTCAAATGAAATAGATGAATCTATGTGATAGGTAATGCAGTTGAATCCTCTAGTGGACCCTTCTTTAGTACAATCTGTAATAAACAATATTAAGAAAATGTTCCAAGTGGGTGTTCGAATCACCTGAAATGTGGTGGATCATAGAAATGAATAACTATGTAGCATCCACAAACATTCCATGGTCATAGTGGATCATATTAATATGAGTAATATATTGAGCTAATTGAATGTATATCCAATTTCATTGAGACTCCTGAAGACTTCATGGTTTTTTTCCATGTACGTTCAGCTGAGATTGGGTAAGATATTGGGGAAATAAATTGTGTAAGCTATGTTTCATTAGGATATTATATGGGCATACATAAATAAAAAAATTCATATATAGTTTTACACTGAAACATTAAATGTAGATAATATTAGAGCATTTCGGACCTTAGAGCAGGGGGAACATATTGTTACGGAATATTTCATCAATTTTCTATGTTGGTAAACATGGAACTAGAGAATTTCACTATTGAGTAGATAAATTTTTGGATATTTGAATTGGGGTTCAGTATATATATTCAGTCCATGTTGAATTTCATATGCATTAATCCATTTTTTTAGGTACTTGACAATGTAGCTTTGGACAAGGCAAGCATAGCTGTGTAAATTAGAATATGAGAAGCATCATTTGGTGTAGTTATTCGAGGGGGTGTATATTCAACCTAGAAATTTAAGCACAATGGTTAGTAGTTTTAATGAGGACCATTTTTAGGGGCTTCGTAAGGATAATAATATATTTTCTTCAACTAGTGTGGGAGTTATGGTCATATAAAGAAAATTTTTGGGGAGGATCCAAATATTTTTTATCATTGTGTATGATATGGCCTTCTGAAATGATTTTTTGATAAGAAATACTAAGTTAGTAAGGTGGGATCTAAATTCACCAAGGGCTCATTGGTTCATGAAGATGAATCTAAAGTCATTGGATCTTATACTCAGTCTTAGTGTGATTTTCATGCCTCTAAGACAGATCAAAGAACATCTAAGACTATATGAAATTATTCTACGTAGTATTTTCCTGAGACATATGTTGTTAGGACATCTAGTATTGGAGGTATGATATTTATATCATCTTCTATGGTGCTATTTTTTTGATACAGGTGATACTCATTATTTTATATCTTAAAATTTAGTTTATATTTTGGGATTTCATTCATATATCATTTCATATTTTAGATCATTACATGCCATAGGAAATGAAATTTGAAGATGGAATGAGGTGTACCACAAGGTTGGATATGATAGTTGACTTTGAGGAGGAGTGAGACTTCTTGGTGGTCGATATTGACATCCTTGACTTGATTTTTGGTGTAACGTCTAAGAATTGGGTTCCACTAAAATGTTCCCAATCTCATTTGTTTATATGGCCTCAAGAACGTATCCCCAAATGCCATAGGTTGTTTACTTGCAATGAGGGACAAAGGTATGTTTGTGAGGATACTATTCCATCTTATTGTAGTGTATGTATTCTAATACAATGATGATAATACATGTCATGATTCTAATAAATCATCTCAAATAGGTACATGATAGTAATATTAAATACATATATAAAAATTAAAAAAAGTCAAAAATCTATCCAACTAACATCAAATTCCTTTTCTCAATCCTATGATCCCCTATTCCTATGAACTATTCAAGAACCTGTATTATGGTGCTTTCCCTTATCCATACATGTAACCATATAGTCTTTTGGGCACTTCAAGGTGGCCCGAACAGGGTGAGATACATTATGCTAGTAGGAAACCACCTAAGGTGTAGTTTAGTATAGCTAGAAACTATATTATAGTCACAGTGGATAAGAAGTAATACCATATAAAAATTAAGCACTAAAAGTAAACATATTATAATTTCATGGTTCACATTTCATTACCAATTTATTTACTCACTTTCTTTTAGATAGTAACTCTCTGAATTAACAATTTGCCAAATATCAATTATAATAATGCTCATTGAAATGTTCATCTCATTTAATAAGTTTTTTATAACCTGTAAGGTATCCTAGCCTCCCATGTGTAAATATATAACCAATGGATTCATAAAATATCCATCTATAATGTTTTAAACAAGGATAAATTGATTAACTTTCATTGGATTAGAAGTTACATAATATACATCATTCCATTAATTAATCAATTTACGATCGAATCCCATTCCAAAAATTCATAATTTGTAATCTAGGTATCTATACAGGTATAATATAAACCAATAACCCACAAGCCCATCCATTGAAACCCCATCTAGAACCTAGGTATCCCTATATCTGTGGTATAAAATCATTTCCTCTAGAGTCCATATTCAGTGGTCCAATTATGGATCTTAAGTGTCTCTCATGGAGTATATGATCAAAATTACTTTGAGTACATCTTTTGGGTTCCATATTGAATCCATGTATCACACAATATATATTAGTAATCCCCCATGAGCCCATACTTGGAAAACCATATTAGGATTCCAACTGTCACTTGGGCATAAGAAATGTAGAGGCCAGTTGAGTCCATCAATGGAATTCCTATGTGAATCCATGTGTCAACTAATGTATACAAGAATTTAATCAATTCATTATCTTTTATTCAATTTCAATTAATCATTTTAATTTCCATACCAATAACCTTTAAATTCAATCTCACCTTATAAGGTGACTGAAGTAATGGGTTATGAATTGAAGGCTTACCACTCAATTACACACGTGGTCTATTCCTTAATACGATCATATCTTTCTTAAATAAGATCTTACATAGCCACATCTAATGGAAGGGCCATACATCCCTCCACATTTACTAACTAAATTCTAATTCAAACTACACTTCAAATTATATTTCAGTTAACACTTCAATTAACATTAGACAAATTGATGTAATGAGGAAAGGGGGACATCCTAAGGCATCGAATTACAAAATCCACCCACGGTTTTTTAATTCATTATCAACTCACCCATGTTGTGGTTCTAAATTAAGCTCCATAACCCATACACATTCATTGATATTGTCATCAATTACATAGTCCAAGCGTATCAATTTAATTCAAGGATCTAAAATAATTTTAAAAAATATCATGAAAATCGAGTTCACATCATGAAAATATGTATAAACACTTCAAAATTAAACAAAATTCATGATACCACCTACTGTATGATCATAGAGGATTAGTAATCCAATATTATCTCGTGATTTCACTGATATTGGGAGAAAAATCGAGGAATGAAAAAAGAACATAATAATAGGGTAAATTTGTATTAACCTAAATAGAACAGTCAATACAAAACCAAACTAGGAATTACACAAAAGGAATTTATAACTCACTGATGCATAACCAATATGACGAGGAACATGAATTTGGGCTTTGATGAAGAGTCAACAGAAAAAATAACTATACTTTCCAAATTGGGATTCCAAATGGGTGGTGATGTCTAACATATGAATAATAATGAAATTATTATAGAAATATATTTAATTGTTGTAAAAATAGGAAAATCACCTAAAATATTGGGTTTCATGGTTTAGCCACATGGTTGGCCAAAACGCATGTCCACCATGTGCTCTTTTTCAGGAAATGGAAACATCAATTTGTTTCCTTGAATAGTTTGAAAAACTATTCTAAAACCATGAAATAATCCACTATCAAAATTTCACATATGACTGCATGTCTATGTGACCCATTTAAGATTGTTTTTCATACCGTGAAACCTCTTATTTATATATTCCCATGTATCACACGATTAGTTGAAACATGTGGCATACCCTGTAATGTTATTTATAACCATGTTTCATGCCTATTTCACATAAAAGTTTGTTTGGGGGTAGAAAAGTAGTCTCAATCACCCCATCTACCATTACAAACTCTAAGGGAATTCATATTAGTCCATATTTAAACATATAAACTAAATAATTATTGAAGTAAATGATTACATACTTCAAAGAAGATTATGTTCTTACATACTTCCCCAAAAAACAATTCATCCATGAATTTCATTCTGAATGGTGGTTATGAATGTATTAGAATAACTTCGACCACTATGACCGTATATCAACCTCCCACTCCCCAATATTTTCAATACTGATTTGTGATACCATAGCACACATACTAAATTAAATGATAATACTCGGTGAATCATTGTTCTTTGATACAAAATATGTATCAGATTCCCCAAAATGACACATCTACCTATGACTCAACATCATAGGGATGAAAGGCATGGGATAGTTTGAAATAATAGTGGAATAACTGAGATACGTTGTTGATGTCATGCATGGATGAATTCCTCTATAGTAACTAAAACTGATAGGATACCATCCCTAATCTCTCTAGAATATATAATGGTCCAAAATACCATGATGGAAGCTTACCAAATTTCATATTCCCACAATTTCAAAGACTCTGTGAAATATTTAAGAAAACCCAATCCTAGACCTCGAACCCTAGAGGTCATCTACGAAGATCGATGAATGATTTATCATGGGAATACACAATATCCATCCACTTCTTAGTCAACTAAACCTCCATAATGGAATCCTAAACAAGGAGAGGTACAAAAATAACAGCCTCTCATTCCTATAACAAGAACATGGTTGATTATAATGGACTATTTTAAAAATCTTCATGAGGTTCCATCTGAATAGTAGCACGAAAAATATTGTGATGGGACAATTTGAGCATGGGTAAGTGCTTATCCCAAGAGTCCATGAAAACCAAGATGCAATCCAACAGTATGTACTCAATAGCCTATCTAGTAAAATATAAATATCCATCACTCTGAGGGTGGTAATATTTTCACATAAGAATGTGTGTAGCCAACGCCCTTGGAATCCTCTTCTAAAATAATAATGTAAATTGGTTGTCTCAATCTAAAATGATAGTCTATGGGACCCTATAATGTTATATTATCACATGGATATACAATCCTCTAAACACATCTATAGAAAATTACTCCTAGATAAGTTTGAAATGAGAAACCATTGGGAGACTATCAATAATAACCCATATGACATCATTAACTTGGGGAAACATAGTAAAATCTATATCTATATTCTTCGTGACACATTTCCATTTCTAAATGGGAATGTGAATCTACTGTAAAATTATACTGGGTCGTTAGTGTTCCACCTTCACAAGCCTATAGGTGATAAATCTCATAAAAACCCACAACATCCATTTTGATATCTATCTACTAATATTGGTGATGTAAATATCGATATAACATGGTGAATCAAGGGTTAACTAGCCAAGATAAATCTTGAAAGTGTCACATCAGATCCTCGCTCATGTATGGTGAAACCCATACATATCTATGAACCTAGATAGTATTATCCTTGACTATTTTACAATAAGAAAGCAGTTACACACCTACCACACACTCCTGTAGATGTTCTCCTTTTGAGATGGATTGTTTCCCCATCCATTATCGAACCAGGAATGTAGAGGTAATAATTATGTATAGAATAAATACTTTTAACTATTTTTCATGCACCTCTAAGTGAATTTTAGGGAACAAATTCGAAATCAAAAATTCGCTGCCAGACTTCCAAAATGCATGTCTCTGAGACCTATTGATCAGAGCATCATCCAATACATTACTTTTACTTGGCTTATAAGGAGGAATTGAATCAAATGAATTTAGGCATTCAACCCAACATTGTTTCCTCATATTTAGGCCACACTGTGTAAATATGTACTTGTGATTTTTGTGATCTGTATAAACAAAAAAATTCTATCCAAGTATGTAATGTGTCCAATAGGCCAATGCATGAACAACTTTAGCTAACTCAAAATTGTGAATCTAGCAATTCCATTCATGTGTCCTAATCTTTCGAAACTCATACATGATAACACTATCTTACTATATATGAACGTCTCCTTGACCGATACCTGATGCATCATAGAAAATAGTTTATCACTTTCCTGGATCTGTCAAATTTAGTATCGATGTAGAATTCAACATCCATTTTAGATCCTAAAAGATTATTTCAAAGGCATATGAATAGTAAAATGTAACACCATTCTTACTCAATCATATTAATTAATATTCTATGGTTGAGAATTCATTTAGGAAATGCATGTAGAAACCAGCTACTACCAAGAAATTGTACACCTCAATGATGTTCTTGCGATGCTCCTAGGAAAAAATTGCTCTCTCTTTTTCTGAGTCTACATATACTCCTGTCTCTAATATAATTTGACACAAAAATTGAATCTGATACATCCCAAAATGTCACATTGTTAGATTATCATATAATTGATGCTCTTTGATATTTTTTTAAAAACATTTATAAATGATTGGAATGTTTACCTCAAGTATGAGAATACACCAAGATATCATACATAAAACCACAAAACAACAATTAAAAATAATTATAAGAGGCATATTTTATCACTTCCATGAAGCCTAATGGTTATTTTTATACCGAACAGTATATCCAAATACTCATATAGACCATAACTTCTATGAAATGTTGTGTGAGTTATTTACAATCATCTAACATGCATTTAATGTTAAATGGATCTAAAAAATTTTTTAAGAAAAATTGAGCTCTACAGAGATGGTCGAAGAGATCTCCTATCCATAAAATAGTATACGAGGTATTAACATCAATATAGTTAAATTTTTGTTAATCAACACAAATCTTAATGGTAATATCCTTTTTTATGAAAATTATCAGTAAACCCCATAGAGATGTATTTGGATGGATAATCCGCCTTTCTTATAAATCATTTAACTACCTATTGAGAACCCATATACGTAGTATTATACATCTTATAAGGAGGAATCGATATAAGTGTTCCTTTTAGAACTATATTATAAATATATCATAAACTATCATGGGAGGTAATCATAGAAAATTGTATGGGAAAACAATCATGGAATGATCTACAACTGCAGTGAAATCTTCTTGATGTGTTCCCTAGTAACCCATATATAAAATCGTAATCTCAGATATCATTTCACCCAAGCCATGAGGATTGGTTCTTTATAAACTTTCATAGACAACCCATTCGCCATTTTTGATAATCTATATTCCCTTTAGTGATGTTAAGGTTACTATATGGTGATATAAATCAATGAAACAATTAAAGGGAACCGACCAATCCATCCCACGAATGATGTGAAAACCAATAATCTTAAGGAAAAAGAGGTCCGATAAGAATTAAAACTAACAATATCTATATGGTAATACATGAAGTGAAATAAATCCTATATTCTAATCCCCAATGGTGTTTTAAGCATCATATCACCATAAATACTATGAAAAATGTTCCCAAGGCTCTCTATAATGGGAACATATATATAGCTATGTGACTACCCTCTATCAGAGAGTTTATAAGATAATATAGAGGATACTAGAGCAGTATATCAAACAATATAAGGCATGAGATCCTTCACTTCAGGTGACTTTTTCACTATGTATATATGGCATAAACAGCGGCCTTGTGTTACTTCTTGCCTACCCAGAGCTGGTCCACCCTACTTTCAATATAAAACATGTGTTTGACAACCTTATGAATGAACACAAACTTCTCCTGATTAATAAAATTTACACCATCTACCTAACCAATTAGAAGATTTTTACCCTACTCATGAATGTTGAGTCATTGAAGACCCTCTATCTCTATAATCTTGTGGAAAATATCTGAATAAGAACTCTAGATGGCCCATCTCGTCGTATGATCAGCACTCTATTGGGTCTCTTAAACACTAAGGCCTCATGAATACTGGCCTACCACATAGTTATAACCTCACATGCCTACATAAGTATGTTATATGGATACTAATTAAACCTTATGGAAGTTATAGATACGACTTCATTCTATTAGTTGATGTAGCGATAAATCTATATGTTGAAATACCCATGCTCACACCTCTATCCTCTCACATGTTAGAATCCCTGATAAGTGTTTGATTAAAAATAATAGAAATGGTAGTAATTTGAAGTAAATTAACTTTTAATCATATTAATTAACTGAGTCCATCCATGGATCTCCTACCTTTAGATAACTCATCACCCATCAGAAGGGGTGAAATGGGTTGGAGCTCAGCCAAATGGGCCAAGTATTCAATAACTGAAAATTAAACCTACTCCATGTGTATAAATTATGGGTATCTATTGACCCTCAACGTATTGGGATATCAATAATATGAGAAGGCCATATAAAAATCCCTATATGGAATATCTCAATGTATATACCTCTGAGTAATGAAATCCCACTATCTATTGGTGGAATCACACAATATATATGTAGTGAGCTTTACCATCCCATCAAGTGGCATATCTATATTCAAAAATATATATTTAAAGGACCTAGCCCGTAATATGTAGTATGTGGTTCAATATCCCACAAAAATTTTGGCGAATTATGATGTTGGAACCCATGTGTCTACTCTTCCATAGTCGAGGCAGGTTCTAGTGATCCTTGAACGGTCTACACGAATCACAGTAAACCCTTTCAAAATTGTTCCTCAACACATATGTTCTCTACATCAACGACTGACTCAACTTGCACTAATAGCGAAGATAATGGTATTCCATTTCCCGCCATCATAGGAATGCAATTGTCACCACCCATTTGGCATATTAATTGAGGTCTTCATGTTGTAATTCTTCTACAATTCAAAAAACATTCTTCTGGTTCTGATCAATATCATAGTTCACAGCTCAGAGGTTCATATATAAAAATAACGAAGCTTCATGAATTTTAATATAAGAACACACCCCTTTAACTTCTTCATCATTCAAGTCATGTTGATGAAAAATTATTATTAAATCTAGAGATACTACCTACATCCCATTACTATGGCCAGGTTTGGGTTATGTTTGTTACTATATGATATTTAGTTTCCATTTCATTTCCAAATTCAATTCCCCTATCATTTCATTCACATTTGTATATAAAATATCATCTTAAAAGTTAAAACCAATGGTTCTCCTAATTCCAATCCATGAGGTACCATGCTCCTTTAGAACCAAATTATGGAATCCACCCATTCCATACAATAATACATTCTAAAATAATTATCATAATAGAAGGTATATATAGTATGAAAGTTGTCAAAACAACATGAAATAAGTAATTAATCCTATATGGGAAGGCATAATGCATGGAATGTGATTATGGTAAAGATCATAAAATTAGCATGTGTTTCGTTACCATCATTGCATAAGGTTGAAAAAATATAAACCATAATCATATCAATGATGACATTATAAATCATGTTCATTACATAATGGAGGATTGAAATCAACTGTAACTTTCAAAATTCAGAAAACTATAATTTCAATTAATGATGTTTGGAATTTTCTTATATGTGGTTAAGATACAACCAGAAACACCTCATTACCAAATTCATATCCCTTATAATCACTTTAAATTATCTCAATAAAGTAAAAAAAAACTAGAAATGGTACTATGATACATCATTGAAACATCCTGGAAATGGGTTCCACTAAAGGGATCCCCAATCCTGGTTTCCCACAAGGCCTCAAGAACATCTCCCCAAATGATAGAGGCTACCGACTAGCTGTGCGGGAATAAAGTGTGTGATTTTTGTAGAAATATCCATATTACGAGAGTGTAACATAGTGGAATATCAACAAAAAATAAATATATGAAGTATCAAATAATATAGAAAATAGATATGCAGTACGAATAGATAACAATATCAAAAGGTGATTAGATATAATCATGTTGATAAATGTCACATGGATATAAAAAAAATCCAAAATAGGTACATGATAGTAGAATTAAATACATGTATCAAATGTAAAAAGGAAAAAAATATATTTAGCTAGCATCACTAGCCTTAGCTCCATCCCATGCTCCCTCACTCCTAAGCCGCATTAAAGAACCTAGAGTAGGGAGCATGATCTTATCTACACCTGTAATCATATAGTCTATTCGTGTTCGTCACTGGAACTCAAATATGTTGTGAGACATATTCCTAGTATTAAACTAATCAATGTCTACTGTTATCCAATTACTGGGTATAGAAAATCCATAATGTGTGGGTAGTAATACAACATGAAAAGGAATTAATGAATTAGAGCATCGTATAAACTCCAAGTTCTCATTTCAATGGAAATTAATTTCATCAATTTCATTTAGATGGTATGTATCTAAATTAACAAAAATGAATGTGTCATTTAAAATAATTCTCATTTAGTTGTTCTATTCAATTAATCAATATAATGATACATTGGACATTGACCAGTGTCCCACATGTAAATATGTAAATAATGAATTCCAAAATTTTCCATCCATAAAGTGTTAAAAATTATTGAATCCATGATTTTACAATGTCTTAGAAAATATGATATATAAATCATTCAATTCATTAATCAATTTCGATACCAATATAATTCCAAGAATTCAAAATTTAGAACCCCGGTATCACTACATTTATAATATAAACCAGCACCTGAGAATCCTATCCATGTCGAACCTCTCAAGAAATTAGGTATCACTCTAGGTGTGGTATAAAATTACTGCAACTCAAGTCCATCCTTGGAAATCCGCTATGTGAACTTAAGCACCACCCATTGCATATATGTTCAAATGACATTTGATTATATACTTTGAAATCCATATAGACTACATCTATCAAGTGACATGAAATAGTCAACACCTATGACTCCATACTCAGGAAACCATTTATGGAGTCCAAGTGTCACTCAGTCATAATAAATGTATCATTCAATTGAGTCTATCGATGTCATTTTTTTATAAATTGATGGGTTTCCCATGTCATATAAGTATTTAATAAATTCATTACTATTTTATAAGTTTCATTTCAACATGTAATGTTCATTACCAAAAAAATTTCAATTCAACATCACATATTAAGTTGACTCATGTCTTTTGATCAGCATATAACACTCAGTTACTCACATGGTCAGTTAATTATTACAAGAATCTCATTTATAAAAAATATATTACATAGCCATGTCCTAGGGCAAAGACACCATTCCCTTACTATTAACCAAATATATTAAAATTTTAACTACAATTAAAATTACATTAAAATACAAAATTCAATTCTGATTATAAATCTCATAGGAAATGGAATATGGGCACACCCTAAGACATATGATTCCAAAATTCATCCATGGTGGTCTAGTTCATTATCAAATCACCCAGGGTGTGGTTCTAAATCATGTTCCATCACTTTTAAACATCAATTAACATACTATTTAATTAAAAATATGCGGAATAAAAATTTAATGCATGGATCTAAATTCATTTAAATGCGACACCAAAGAATTTTTGAATTGAATAATGACAAATAAAATCATGTTGACTTTAAAAAAAAGTCATGATACAACCTTCCATTGGTTTTTAGTAGATATAACATCTGATATCAGATACATTTTCAACATAGATCAAGAAAAAATAGAACAACGGACAAAGAAACATAAAATAGTGAAAATTACCATAAAACTAAATATCTTATTTGATAACAAACTAAAAGAATAAAAATATAAAATGAATTGAGAAGACATCGACGTGGATCCAACAATATTAGTGGTTCTAGAATCCAAGCTCTAATGAAGAGTACATGAAAAATCAAATAATAATCATCAAATTTGGATTCCAAAGTATAGAGGCCTTCCAATTTATGGATAAAGAGTAAACTAAGATAAAAATATATTTAAATATAAGAAAAAATGGAATTTCACCCAAAATATAGAGTTATATTATTTGAACACACTATTATACAAATCATGCAAAAACTATTCACCCTTTGTTATAGGGACTGTGCACATCACACGACATCCTCGCACAATTTTCTATCCATGATCAAACCCTGAAAACCTCCATTGTCAAAATTTATGACATGGTTGCATGGTTGTGGGACCAATTTTGATGGATTATTTTACCAAGTCACCTCAACATACTCTCTACCCATGTTTCAAATTGTTAGTCGAACCATGTGTCCTATACTACATAGTGTTCTCAAACCATGTAGTGGACCTATTTCACCCAAAATATGGGTTCTAGGGTTCAATCCACCCCAATACACATGTGTTTCCTTTATTAACTCCATCGGAATTCATATTATACCATATTAATCATTTAAACTGAAATTAAATGGATGTAAAATATCCTTACCTTGATGAGAATGGAATTTTTATAGTCGAAATGGATTGGATGATAAATTTTAAAGACCATATAGACTATAATCACCATCACGTAATGTTCATTTATATCGATGGGGTAAATAATTTTGTCATTGTGAGTGGACTCTATATTGGGAAGTGTGTGGACTCATCTTCCTTGTATTTGAGTAACATCATTCCAGTTGTTAGAGATATTTATTGTTTCATTTTACCATTGTGTGGGTGGTTGACTTCCTAAAGTGGTGTGTTCATAGCCTATAGAAATTTTAGCTGATTTTTTAAGTTTACCACTAGATAAATATGTCAATATTATTATTAGTTTTCTCCCTAGTGTGATTCCCATTTCTAGTACATCATAACAAATGGAACCTTCTTATTTGGTTGAACTTAAGTAATAGCATGAGGATCAATATGAAAATGGTTTTACTCAACCAATCATGTCATTTTGGGCTTCAAAAATCTTTTATGATAATAAGCTAGATTGGATCCATATGATTTTGATTGACTATCTGAAGTAAAATATGTGATGGTTATGAAAAAATATACTTTTCCATTGACTGATTACCTTTTTTATCCATCTTCAATAGGAATGTTGGTTTTTGAAGTTTGACCTTCTGTTAGGGTACCTCTAACAGAGGGTCCACGAATATGATATGAATATTAAAACATTTAGAAGATGGTATGGTAATTCTTAGTATATAGTTATTACATTCTTTATAAAAAATTCTTACGATTCGTTAATGGATTTGATGGAAAATATATCTTATTTTTATTGGAAACTTTTTTTATTTTTTGTGGATTATATTTGTATGTACTCTATGTTAATGTATAAGCATAATAGCCATTTATATATCATTATCAAAACATGAATAAACATGATATATATATATTAATCTTTAAAAATGTCAGTTTTATATCCATGAAGTGAAATTTCAAGGGAATTTAATATCTTACAGCAGTGTCTTAGTTCATCTTAAAATCACACAGGCTGTTATATATTGGGAGTATCCTAGAAACATTTTTGACATCTAGAGATCCTTGAGTTGGTAATGTTACTATATATGATTTGTACATGATATATCTAAGATTTATTCTTTAATTAATTCTTTAACCCTTATTTTTGTAAAGTTTTAATGGAACAAAATTAGTTTGAGATATTTTTAGGAGTTGATGTTGAGTTTGACTTCATGGGCTATTTTTGATTCATCTAGAACTGAGTACGAGTTATGATCTTTTCTACGATGATTCCTATGTGTGTTCGGAAGGTGTCTTGATGTAGGGGAAAAATTTATGTCTAATGTATCACATTTTCCCCCTTAGGATAATAAGTACACTATCCATTATCTTCAGTTACCATGGGTTTTAAATTCACTCAAAATTTGGAACCACTACCTTTTTTTGGAGTGGTTTACTGTGTATTTTAATCATAATATCATAAAATATATTTTTATATAGAGGGATATAAACTCATTATAGAGACATTGGATGGTGTAAATTTTTTATAATGATTTTGATATTGTGTACACCTCTTGGAATAGAAATGTGGTATCCGATTCATTATGCATAAAATTACAGACACATGTCATGAAGAAATCAGTTGATGAGTGGTGTTTGATGTTTTGTATTACAGAGATGAGCGTGGGTGTAGAATTGGAAAAAGGATTGTTGTTGTAGGATTTGAATAATTGAAACTCATATTCTGATAAATGATATCATATTGGTATGGTGATAAGCATTGAGTTCTAACTCTTAGGTAATAGAATTTATGGCGGGGGAATTCAGCTGAGTGGTCTTGGTATCCTAGAGGCACATTGTGCTTCTAAAGTTGTTTGTTTATTTAGTTTTCCATGAGGTAGGTGTTGATGGAGAATGGAAACCAATCTGTTTGGAACATTCACCATGTGGATTATAATATGTATGAGGACTTGAGATATCGATATTGGTGATAGTGTATGTGGAGGTTGACTGCGGATTTTGTTTCACGATGTCCTACATGTTTTAGGATAATTGTGGAATCCAATGACCTACTGGATTATTTCATCTCTTATCCATTTTATTATGGATGTTGAATGAAATTTATTTGGATTTCATCCTTTATTTTTCACAATATCCTATAGGGAAGAATGTGATTTTTTTAATCATTGATTGGTTCACATAATAGACGCATATCATAATAATCAACGTGATAACAAAATTGAACATCCTGGAGAATTTTACATTTGACTCATTATGAAACATAATTTGGCAACCTATGTCGTTGCTTCTAATAGGGTCTTGAGGTTCACTTATAGGTTCTATAATGGTATGCAGTATGTGATTTGTTCCAAGGTGATATTGTGTAATGATTTTCATCTGTAGATAAAATAATAGATAGAGATGTCTATCTAGGTTCTTGAGGATATGATTCAGATTTTTTTCCATGATTTTGTTGGATCATGGAAGAATAATTTTCCTCTAGAGGATCATGAATAATAGTTTTTTAGGATTCAATTAATTCCAATATATATCTCCCCTTACCAATATATATTTTTCTGTTTGATCCTTGGTTGTTCCACGTATTGTTCAGAAGATGTTATAGTAAGATATTTGGATCCACTTGAGATTGATCATAAATCCTATGTGCACTGATTTCATTGGTTATTTATAAATGTGGTAGCTGATCTTTTTTTATTATATATTTGCCTCATTTAGTACATTATTAGATTGGTAGGTAGGTTATCTTGGAGCTGTGTTTTATGTTCCACTTAGAAATAAATAGACAAATAGGTAAGGTATCCCATCATTTGGAAGTTCATTTTTATCATTTCTCCAAGATGTGTTTTTGGATTCATAGCTGATGAAGTATATCCCCAATACATCCCAGGTAATTTTATTTGAGGATGTTAATCCTGAGGTTGATACCACTATGGTTATGTAACCAATTCAGACAATGGATCAACCAAATTATGTAACGTGATGTAAAATGAGTTATATGATCTGGATAGTGTGGTGGTGTGGATGAGATATCCCAATATGTGGGAGAGGGAACTATTTATGAGGCAACAATGGACTTTACTATTTACTAGTCCAAGATTCATTGTTGTTTTTTGGGGATGAAATCATTTATGTTGGGGATATTGTCCTTTCCTGATATGATTTTTAGATAGTCCCACGTTCATGTTTTTTTAATCATCTTTGTTTTGGTGAATTTGTGGTCTTCTTGTGGGTGAAAAGAATTTTATAGGGAGAATAAAATAATGTTCATGGATGCATATATTTTTTGAATTATTGGAGTCTGTTTATAAATATTGTGATTGATATGAGGGGTTATCCCCATGTTATGAGAATGTCCTAGATGCTTTGGTGTTTATTTGTCAATAACTAGGTTGTCTTAAATCTGTTCATTAATTACACACTATGTAATGATATTTAAAAACACATAATGGTAACTGTAATGATTTTGGAAATTTTGTTTAGGGTGTGATGTTTAGATGCCATGTATTTGTAGTTCACATCACGTAATGGATAAAATTATGTTGTTTAAGAAGATGACTCATTTTTCATAATTATCAGCCTTTTGGGAATTTACATAATGTAATTGGATTAAAAACATTATAATTATCATATATTAGAGTTTTTTTATTTTTATAGTAATTTATTCTTTCATTCCCACTATAGCCTCCCACTCACGACCCAGATCACACCAAAGGGGATGTAAGATATATTTTATCCTTCTGGATCACTTGATTAAAGATAGATCATATGGGTTGGTGATGTGAGCCTCTTCGGGGATTTGTTCCTTCTTGAACATTGTTTCTTTGGGCATGGGGAATATATTGGAAAAAATTTTGGTTTTTATTTGAGATTAAATTAATTTTGTTTCAAACATTTATAGTTTTTTTCATTCCTTGTCATTTCAAGGAGGATCACTTAATTTCAAATAACTACTATCAAAGGTGGCTATGTGTAAACTGTTATG
Organism: Viscum album; assembly: GCA_963277665.1. Classification (NCBI taxonomy): domain Eukaryota; kingdom Viridiplantae; phylum Streptophyta; class Magnoliopsida; order Santalales; family Viscaceae; genus Viscum; species Viscum album. The sequence goes on from OY728136.1 coordinate 300,724,150, forward strand.
AGGCATGTGTAGGTATAAAATCGGTTAATTTGATGAACATATAATTTTTTTGATAAATTACATTGATTTATTTCATTTAATAGAATGTATTTGTTTATTTAGATTTTTTTGAGGAAGGATAAAATTTTTTAAATGGGTTTTATTTAAAAACATATGTGTTCTAATTCAGATATCAGATTTTCAACTACCAAAGTAGTATATAGTAGATTTAAATATTTTTTAAAAATTGTGATCATCTTACTGAAATTTAATTTTAAAATAACATAACATTTGGATCCTTAGGTGTGTACGAAAACCAATATAAGAAGATACTAGTGTGTGGAACCACATATAGTGGTTTTTTTGATGTTGAAAGGCTTTGGAAGGACAAAATTTTATTTGAATCATATATTCTTCCCTTTTTTGGATCGTTTGTGTCTAGTATATATAATCTCATTGGATAGATACCAAATTATTGTGGTATTTTCTATTTATAAATGTTAATCACATAATAGTTTTTATAATTTAATATTACAAACATGTTTAATATATAATGTTATATCACCTGGATTCAGATTTTGGTATTTCATGGATATGTATTTACAATTTTCCTTTTGGTTCATGTATTTTCTTTATTATTTTATCAACTTTACTTTTCATTCTTATGTATTTGAGGGTATAAAATTATTTTAGGAAAAAAATGTAAACTATTTGTATTTGGGTATGGATTTTATGAATATTATTTGAAAAAATATTTCATTAAAAATACTAGAACCTTTGTATTCATGATATTATAACTTCTATTGAATAATAGGTTGTTTCCAACTAGGAATTTTTCTCACATTGTAATTTTTTTTGATATATTGATGATGTTATATTTTAGAACACATGTGAAGGGAAGGGTATCTTATAGCATTGCAACTTCATTATTATCATTTCCTTTATAGAGTTGTTGTTTGGAGGATACTTTTGGTAATTATTATATTTGTCGTGAATTATGGTTGTGTAACATCCCTCTACACCTCATTGGAAATATTTGTGGTTTAATTTCTACTTGGACATAGGTTACATCCCAAAGATTCCAATGGATAGATAAAAATACCAAGGTCCTAAATATAATTTATAGAGGATTCTTCCATTAAAAAATAAAATAATTACCACCAAACACAGATAATCCAAGAAAACACAAAATAATGAATAAAAAAAATTGTGAGAAAACACATTTTATAAAAAATCAATCCAACTATATTAGAGTACAATTCAGAAACCAATATCAATATTGACTACAAAGTGGAAGAAAAGACCAACAGATCTTAAATACTCCAACAACGCCAACTCCACAACTCCCAAAAATATATAAGTACCAACTCCAAAATCGATGCCCAAGTATCATGAAAAGCCACTCATGAACTTAATAAAAATTACCTTTACTTGTGTCCTGAAAAATATATCTGTAAACACACCAATGTTTTCAAGCATTGAGTGAGTAATGAAAGTCAGTAGGTTTTCCAAAAATGAATTCCCTATAAATTCAACTATGATAGAAAATGTTTTAAAATTTATATAAAACAATATATATATTTATAAATAATTTAATGTAGTTTATTTCGGAATAGAATATAATTATATGAAACAAAAAATTCCTCAAAACAAATACAATTCCACAGATACCAACCAAATAATACTATCAAATAATTTCAAAGCTTCAATTTTGACATAAAAATTAAATTCCACATATCCAAAGACCCAAACAAAAATTTAACCCTGGACCACCTTATACTCATTAGTGGTGGGGGAATGTTCACACCATTATGCATCCCACTTTTAATGGGTAAATCATCAAACCCTTATCTATAACATTTTTAGGGGGGAAAGTCCATACCCTTATCCATCCCACATTTGATGAGGGAAACGTCATAGATTTATCTGTCTTCAATTGAGATTAACACAAACCAATTTTCACAATTTTAAATCATAATTTTATTATCAATAAACAATGAAGCTTTAATAATAACCAATATTCACAATTCCACAATCCATCAACAAAGAGGGTTTCCATTAATTATTTAAAAAAATAATTCCAAAATGAATTTATTGAAAAAAAATTAAATTATTCCTTATATTAAAAATATTTTTGTTTGAAATTAAATCCACATACATCAGAAGTGAAGAATAAAATAAATAACAACATGAAATTTTCCACAAAATTGGGTTGATTCTCCAAAAACATGCCTTAGATCTCATTCCCTAACATCATACCATTAAAGAAAAATCATTATTGGAATACACAATCATATACATATATATATATATCATTATGTTCTCATATATATGTATTCTATATAGTTAATAAGAGTATATCTTGAAAAAACCATCAAAATAGACGTAGAATAGAATTTGGCCTTCAAAGACTGGGGAATTGCCGACAAATTTTTCCGAACACTAAGGGGAAAGTATCTAAATGATACAGAAGGAGTAAAAAACATGTTATGTTGGAAATTGATGGTAAAAAATTTTATTTTGGGATAAAAAAATTAGATCAACTTCGTTGGGATATAATTTTTTACTGTAAACAGTTAGTTACACAGTTAAGAAAACTGCGCGTACATCGTGAAAATGCCCATGTACCCAAAATAAAATTTACTCCTAGGTGTCTACATGGTTTGGAAAAAATATGTTCAACCAAGATACCTATACATGACTTTTCATGATTTTTTTTGCATTTTCATGGTTTATATTATCCATTCTCAAAGATTGTACCTCCAGAAATAGCCCAAAATTTTATGAATTTTTCCAAAACCTCAAAAACATATCCCAAAAAATTTACAAAGTTAAATAAATAAATTACGGGTTACTTAATATAAAACCGGGTTGTATATTCTCCCAAATAATTTCCATTCCATCCCCAGAAATAATAAAATGAACTTTTTTTTGACAATTGTTTCAGAAATTACTGGACCATTTCATTCTCTCATTCCCATGTTTCTTCATGAATCTGTCCATGTTTCCATAAAACCAGGACTAGACTGATGATTTTCTCATGCAAGAATTTTTACTGTATATCCACAATACATACCATTTCATCTTCCAATAAATCATATGGTATAATTTCAATGTTAACCCATCGAATTAGATGGACATGATCAGGGTGATTCTTTGTCAAATCTGACACACAAAACACATTATTAAATACAATGAATCTTGGTGGAAATACAGAATGATATTCCACATTGAAAACTTTTTCATATGTCTCAAAAGAGTCTCTATATTGAGTATAGAACATTCATTACATTCCAAAACAATGATACCCAATCCTTGGAGAGATTCTTAATAATATATGATTACTCAACCTGAATAACAATGGCCATCGATGATGACCTAAATACTATTTCTGATGACTCTGGTCCATATCCATTTTCTTCTTTATTAATAAAATCTTATCCATTGGCTCTTGGACAAGGCTCAACCCATCCATTGACATCTTTCCTATTACAACCCATCAAATTCGAGAACAGCAAGGAATCCCATACAATAATATAAAAGGTTCCATATATATTGAGGTCTGATAACTATTGTTATATGGGAACTCTAGTAATGGTAGTTCCTCCTCCTATGAGGAACCAAAATCTATTACATAATCCTAAAGAATGTCTTCCAAAACTTTTATAGTCTATTCAGATTTCCAATGCATCTAAGGATGATACACCATACTCGTTGTCAAATTGTGTTCTAATGGTTTTCTATAAGGATTTCTAGAAATGATTAGTAATACTCAGATCTTGGTTTGATACTATATAAATTGGTATAACATGCCTCTTTACCCCTTCATAGATATAGATTTTAGGAAATTCCTCCAATTTATGAGATTCATGAATATGCAAGAAATGGGAAGGCGTTGTGAGAAGATCCACTATCACCTATACAGAACCGTGTTTATGAACCGTTATTGGGATACCAATCATAAAATCCATTTCTATATATTCCCATTTTAAAATAGTAATAGGTATATACTGTAACATACCCACTAGCCACAATGGATCATTCTTAACATTCTAAAAATTGAGTCAAATTGGAACAAACTCATCCAAAAATCATTTTATAAAAACCCTCTGAAAATGTGCTTTCAATACCTTATATATCATATGTATTATAGGATTAACATCCAATCATGAATTGAATGAATAATGAAGAATTGTTTCCTGAAAATCCATAGGTATGACTATCTGATCTTGAATCAATGAAATGAACTCACATCCCACATCCATCCTTTAATGGTCTCCCCACCATTTAGTTTCAATCTCATTAGAATTTATTCTCAATCAGACATATGTGATTCTTTAACTATCTTATCCAAACCAGGAAAAAGTGAAATGAGAATGAAAACCATTGAACCACTATGATATTCACGATCCAAGTGCATGTCAGATATAACTGACATCAATTTTCACTGATCTGAATCCCCTTTTCCCAATAGAGCATATCAGTGTCTATATAATGCATTATCCACCGAATCACAATTACCTAGTGTATACATCAAATCAATATAAACTATTTGGAGATACTCCATCCTAATTCTTTGTCAATGGTTCAAATACTATTGTGAGAAAATAAGTTTCAAGATATATTGATTCATAAATTCTATAAATTTATGATCAAAGAGGTAATGATTCCATTCCATACAATCATGGTCTAAAAAATGTTTCTTCAAAGAATGTGTTTGATATTTCTTCACAAGAAACAAAAACTATCATGATCCATAAGAAACAAATGATATCTCTACATGAGACTACATCAAAACCTAGATCCCAAATATTCACAATACACCATGGACATCTTCTTGATTCCAACATTATTATGATTGGTAAAGATGTAATGAAAATTTTTCCCTAGAAAATACTAATAATATTATGCATTATGTTGGAATGGACCATTATTAACTTCAAATATGTCATAGGTAAATGTAATTTTTGAAAATCATGATAAATTTTTATAATAATAACCACCTGGAATAAATAAATTATATACCGTAAAGACATTATGTGGTAGTTTCCTTAAGATAACAACTTATATCTTTTTTTATCAACATAAACATGTATTTCAGATATTACAAGGCCAAGGAAACATAACTCTTGTATTCAAAAATTACACTTTGATTATTTGTAATACAGACGATTATCTCATAAAATTCCCCACAACGCCTCTAAGTATTGATCATGCCCAACAATTTTCCTTGAATATGTGGGTATGTTATCGACTTAAACCGCCAAAAAAGAATCTGCATATCATTGAAATATATGATTCATCAATTTTATAAATATTTAATGTGAATTATTATGACTGAATGAAATAACCACATACTCGCAGTTATCACATACACTCATAAATGTTTTATTTTGAATATCATTTTCTGAACCCACAATTGGTGATATCTTGGCCATAAGTAAATTTTAGAGAACTATTAGACTCCCCTAAATTGATCGAATATGTCATCGACAAATTTATGTGGATAATGATTCTTTATAATAAGTTGTTTAACATTATTATTATACACACAAATTTGAGGAGTCTCATTAGATTTTTTCACAGATAAGAACGTTGATTCCCAAAAAGACATTATAGGTTAAATGAACCCTTCAATTTCTATCTCTTCCAACTTCACTTTCAATTCTCGTAACTATGTTGATTCCATATGATAATATAGATGTAAAATAGTACCAATTACTAGGAAGAGATAAATCATAATTTACACTTCTCTTATGGTTGGAAACCATGAGAAATATTTCGGAAAATCAACTGGACAGATATCAAAAATTGATGAAAACATTCTATCCATGATCTCTTATATTGATTCTGAATTCAATTCTGCCAACTGGTATGTGATCGCTCCAACATAAGGTGAAAAAATCTCAATACACCTGCCTTTACACTCTTTTATTCTTTAAGGAGATTCTCAATTTCATCATCATTTATAAAATAACCCTTCACGTATACTAGTTTTTTTGATCATCGATCATTTTCTATCAATGTTTACAATATATTATTTATTATAAATCTATATCATGATAAATGTAATCCCATGTCAAATCAATATTAAAAATAGTTATTGGACATGATTTACACATAAAGGCTCATCATTCTCTTTGACCAATAATATTATGAAGTTTCAACATAGAATGAATAATATATATATTTAAACTCTGAAGATTAACAACATGTGATGAAATAAATTAATTGGATGAACCCGAATCAATTAGAGATTTTAGAAGCGAAATATTCAAAATAATTGGACCTATCTCGATCAATGGTCTTGATTTATTATCCACAATAACTTTGTGTACTCAATATTATTTCTTACTCACTACACTTTGTTCCTTTGTGGAGGAGTCAACATATTCTTGGAATAACCATCGTTATCTCGATTATTCTTATGAGACATATTTTTATTCCCTCATTCTGTCGAATAATACAATATTTGTGAAACAAGGGATGTGTCTCATTCATTAGATCCTTGTGCAATATGAAAATAGAATTGATGATTCCCCATCTTATTGAAATTGTGGAATGACATATATGGTGTCATACAATCTCACTTCATTTGATGAAAATATCCACACTAAAAACATACATCTTTAGACTTTGGTCATGGAGGATGATTCACTTATCCATCCATCATATTTTGATTCATTCCACTACATTAAAAATTAGTGTACCTTATCAACTTAATTCCACTATTTGAGTTCCCACCATTTTGAGTATGTATCAATATGATTTCACCACCAATATCTCATGAGATTTCCCTTTCAAATACCTTCTCTCTAATGACCATCTTTTGATAATCCACGATACAATGAAAGGAAATATTCAATTGAATCTCTTGCCTTAGTACTGATTCAAAAAAAAAACTTCCTTCAAGGATGCACTGGAAAGAATATCAACTACAATATGGACTAAATTCATAAATTTAACTTTATACTCTATTACTGAGATATTTTCCCTCTTCATGAAGAAAAAATATGTTGTTCTCTTAATAATAAACATATGATGATAGAATTGTTTATTGGACAGCTTTTCAAAATCCTACCGTGGAACTCCTTGTTCTAATTTAGCCCGACTAAAAAATCAAACCATGGGAAATCATGAAACTTTGGGTTATATATATCCAACATTAATTTTACCTCTACTCAAGTGTAATGAAAATAAAATTTTTGATTGATCTTTTTCATCGACACCAATACATTTTATGGTTCCAAATCACCTCGCCATATGGGTAGATTATGATTTTGGAAATAAATTGAATGATCCACTAGAATTTGTTCATCCCTCATATTTCTTCTCTCCAAAACTCGAAGTCCTTAGACAATACGATAAGTTAACTATTGGTTCACATGTAGTTCATGTGAAACCACATTATCGGTAACCTCTTCTGATGGGATTTTATAATACCTATCACTTTCCACTTTCTATAGACACAACATACACCATCAATATCACTCTATTATGGCTAAATGATTAACAATTTTAAATTATATCATTTTAAAAATTCCCCAACAGGGTTTCCAAAATTCAACATTATTCTTATTAAATCATTTTTTAAAACATCACCATCATTTTGGAATGAATATTATTTTCAAAATACCCATATCATGTGTTTTCAAAATCACACATTTGAAAACAATTTCACACTATTTTTAAAATCAACATTTTTCAACACATCATTAATCATTACTCAAAATTAAAAATTCACACTCATGGTGATGTAATTTATAAAAATCAAATCAAGATTAAATTGTTGGATTACCCTATTTGAATGATATAACAATCTTATAAGTCTATCCAAAACACATATATACCCATTAATATGGTAACATTATGTTCATTATTAAATTATTATTTATATATTTCAATCTTTTACATTTAATGTTATTAAAATAATACCCATTTCTATAATCCCAACTTGAGAAATAAACAAGAATGAATTTGAACTCCTAGAACAAAACCCAATACTGTTTTCCCAAAAATAAGTATGAACTAAAAAAGACTGATATGAATTGTATATTAAGGAATAAAAAATATCATACCACTTGTAACATCCCACCCATCTTCATTGGTTTCTTTTGAGGAGGAATTTTTACATGGCCTTAGGTTACATCCACAATAATCTAATTAATGGTAATAAGTTCTGAGGTATTTAATATAATTGGGAGATGATATTCACATAGAAAAATAAAACAACCACAACCAAACATACCTCTAATAAAAAACAACTAAATAATTAATGAACCTAATGTAGGAAAACTACATTTATAAAAAATTAGAATACAAATATCGTAGTACCACATATAAAAAAAGATAAACATCAACTACAAAAAATATGAAAAAACAAAAAAAAAATCAAAGACTTCAAGAACACAAACTCAACAACTCCCAACATGTTTTATTATCTAACTAGACAATTTATTCCAATGTATCAGGAAGCACCACTCAATAAATGTTATAATTTCCATTTAGCTGTATCCTGATAAATTATATTTATGAACACACCCATGTAGACAAGAAGGGGTTGGGTAAAATAAATTAGTAGGTTTTCCCAAAATTACACAACTACTCTTTCCATTATGATAGAACATAGTAGCACATTTACATTAAATAATTAATAAAAAAATTAAAACCATTATTTAGAATTAAAAAAACCTCAAAAAATATTGTTTTACTAAAGGTAAAACATTTATAAGGAAATAAACCAAACAATGAATTAAAACCATATCAAAACATTCATTTAGGAATATCCATTATATTCTATATATCCAAACCACCGTCAGTGCATGAAGTTTTTGACCTCCTTGTAATCATGAGTGGGGAGTCATACTTTAACCATGATGTCACTTAGTAAACCATTTTAATAGGGGAATGTTCATACCCTTATCCATTATACATTTTATGTGGAAAATATCTCCCCCTTAACTATCCCATATTTTTTGGGGGATAGCCTATACCCATATCAATCCCACCTTTTATGGGGGAACACCATAACCTTATTCATCCCTAATGCACATGAACACAAAATAACTATTATTCTAAAAACCAAAGTAAAATAAATAATAGTAATAAATTTAAAAAATGTTTTATTTTATGGAAAACATTTCCATTAAACCATTTACACACATAAAAACATATTCAAATTTTAAAATTAACATTTTAAAATCCATAAACAATGCACTTTTTCACAATAACCAATTTTTACAATTCCAAAAACAATCTCCAATGTGGATTTTCATCATGAATTTCAGAATAATTTAATATTAAATTTCAATAAACACCATATATTTGAAAAAAATCATTCTTGTAAAATGAATATATTTTGATAGTGAATCCATATACATCGAATATTATGGAGAAAATGAAAAATAACATGAATTATTCAACAGAACTGGGTTGAATCCACAATAACCTTTCTGAGATATCATTACATAAAATTAACACAAACAAAAATCATAACGATTGGAATCTACTATCATATATCTATCCAAAAAATCTCACATCAATGAATACAAGTGATGAGAGAAGATTATATTGATGTAAAATGACCTATAATAGAGACTTACCATGGAATCCATCATTTATCACATTAATATTTTTCAAAAAAATCACCCCTCGATCAAAGGGAAAATTATCCATAGTATTTGGGATGAGTAAAAATTTAGTTTATGATTGAAGCTGAGGAAAATATAGGAATTTTATAAAAAATATTTAGATCCACATTTTTGAAATTGAACTTTTATCCTTGTTGGGTTTGTGGAATCGTTAGGAAAACCATGTGCTAGACATACAAATTCATCTTTCACTAAAATCATTATTACCCATAGGTGTCTTCATTGTTATTCAAAATCGCAATCCAAACTGTTCTTCTACCAAGATCTTGCTGCCTCAATTTTCATAGTTTCTTGCAGGAGTTACATGGTCTGTAATAACCATGATCAAATGTGAAACTTCATCAAATCCACAAGAAAATTTCAATATTCTTCCAAACCCACACAAGAAATACTTACAATACTAAAATGAAGGGCTACATAATTGAAATTGGGGATGATACATATTTAGTTTGTTTCATCGTGGATTGTATTGTTTTTGGTAGTATTTATTTTCTTCTTTGTTTTAAATTTTTTGTTTTACTTGTTTAGTTTGATTCAATATTTTTTAATTTAGTTTAATTTCAACTCATCATGTGATAAACATCTTCACTATATGTGTTTTGTTAACCAATGATGGTCTTTCTCAGAAATGGTAAAAATATTAGCAAAGATAACTTGTAAGATCTGTTTTTTTGTTCAATAATAGCATTGTTGAAACCCACATCATTACAAAAAATAATAAAAAATTATTTTGAAAATGTATAAGGATAAATATGATGATAAAATTAGGTAAAACATAGTTGTGTTCCCAAATATGAATATGAATCATTGGGAAGAGGGGAAAATATATACATGGAGGAAAAATACCTTTAAATGATTATATAAATTCTAATTGGGTTATAAATTTTAGGAATAAATTTACCAATGAAGAAGAATTAATTTTGAAGATGTAATTTTCTTGAAAGGAAAGAGGAGTTACAATGTAGAATATAGAAATGTACAAATAAGGGAATATCAAATTTGTTATTTAGTAATTATAGACTGGGACCCATTCAATAATAAAATTGAGTTTGCAACCACTTATGATGTCTTTATATTTAAAAATTGATACCAACATTGGTAAAACGTTTGATTTATTGGTTAATAAAATTAAAATAATAATAAATTTGATTAAAATAAATCAATTGAAAATATTTACATAAAAATTGGAAGAAAATTTGAATTATAAATCATATCTTCATAAATCAAAATAGAGATGTGGAATCCCTTATATAGGGTACTAATTCATTATGTGTGTGGATTTAACATCCAAAAAGATAATTTTTTTTATTATAATAATTAAAAAGAAAATTTTTTGTCTTAATTTATTTTTATAAGGACTATTTATCATCATTTGTTATTCATTTATTATATATTTTTCTCATATTCTAGTTACTTGACGTTGTTTATAAAATAACTTTAAAACTTTGCTAATATATTAACAATGGTAAAATAAATTACAAAATACAATAATATTCAATATAAATTTAGGAATCATTGAAATTTATTATTTTATTGTCCAAAAATTAATATTGTTCCATTGGTTTTCCCAAAATCGAATGAAATTAAAAACGTTCCTTGATATGTTCAATTTATCCACTTAATTTACATGTGAAACATTTTTGTTAATGTATCATTATGGATGTAAAATATTATCATTGAAAATTATTTATATTCCAATAAATATCATTTTTAAACATTAAAAACAATTTAAATGTCATCAATATTTGGCATAAATCTAAAACTAAATGTTTTGTTCTATAGATGTAGCAGTGTTCACGTACTCATGGAAGACACTGTCATTTTTCATAAAATGGGAGTAGGTAGAACAATAAAATAATTATAATTTAAGAATATTTATCACGTTAAAAATATTATATTTATTAAGCAAAAAACTATATTTTACTGTCAATGTATGTTAGTTGTCAAAAAATTAATGTTCTTCATGGAGGCGATAGTTTGTAGATATACGTGATGACATCATTATTTAAAAAAAATTGATGAAGTGTAAAAATTCATATTCAAATTGCACAATAAAATTATTGAAATTAATTATTCTGGCATTATTATATTTTCATTGTTATAATATGTTTTATAGGATAGAATATGAAAACCATTAAAAGACATAGGGTGAGATCATTACCTCTCCCTAATAATACCTTATGTTTCCAAATCCTTTTATTTTGGAGAGAAATATTAGTCAAGGAAATATATATGTGTAATATGAGAGACTAGTACGTTTTATTTATTATCATAAATAATTAGATAGATTAGTGTAATGAGGTCTTGAATTGTGGTATCTATATGTGAGAGGAGGGGTATTTTTGTAATATCACAAAAGAGAATGTCAAACTTTTATGGTAAAATATATACAATTATTATTATTATAGGAAAATGGATGTGTTATATTCTCTCTAAATCACATAAACTCATTTTATAACATGGTTTGTACAAGTTTTAGATTTCTTGACCTAGTTTAAAACAGTTTAAAATTATTTTAACTGTATTATGATACTTAATTTCTACCAATGTCAATCAATTTTTATGCATAAAAAAGAAAAAAATTAAATAATTATTAAATACTAATTAAAAACATGATCTACATTTATTTCAAAAATAAATTACTACACATGATAATAGTTACTTTTAATGTTAATTCACGTATTTTGTTAAAACCGTATTTATAAAAAGTTCATTTTTAGGCATAAATATTTTATATTTTATCAAATTATAGGTGTTGTTAATTAAATGAATTTAATTATCATATTATTCACCATTTAAGAGTTATATTTATTCCATAGAAATCGAAAATAAGATTCTACCTTGTGAAGAAATTTGTATAATAAAATGATGAAAAACTTCTTTATTAAAAAAATATTACTTATATTAAAAAAATAGAAAACATGGTTTTCTATAATCAACATTGATTTTTAATGAATATTTTTCACCTATAAAACATTGTTAAAAATGTGAAATGTTTTATAAAAATATTTAATTCATTCACATATCATGATAAATTAAGAAATCCTAAGGTATTAATAAGAACTATATATTTCACTATTCACTGAAAAATAACTATTTTGGAATGATCCTAGAATTTCCTATTATGTTATTATTTACAAGATAAATAAAAAAATGATATTAAATTTTCAAATTCATAATATAAAATTTAATAGTTTAACTTTTTATAAGAAATACAACAAATTATGAGGAAAGAATAATTGAATTAGAAATTTTTTTTTATATTAACTATTTATAGAGAAATTAAAAATATGAAATGGGTTTGTGATAAACCAATTTTATTAAAGAAAAATATTAAAATTATAATAAAAAATAAATTAAGAGATCATACCTAGCATTTGTACCCTCCAGCAAAATCCAAATTATAAAAAATTATTAATTTGGAGAAATTTAGTTAAATGTTATAATCAAAATGATAGACATCAACTTCATACAAGTTAAAATTGTTATTGAAATTGAATTGGTATGAGTGATTGTTATTTCTAGTATCTATGGTGAAAACCTAGTAATCATAATGAGAAATATATTGGAATAGTCCTTTCAAGGTATTCATTTATTCATCATATAATGTTATGTATCACAAATCATCATTATACTATGAGGAATATTGTTTTAATATGAAGATTTTTTATTCTAGTAAATTTCAAATTCATCCAATCTATAAATAAAAACCAATTCTCAAGTGATTTAAAAAGTTTTATTAACCACCATTATAACTTGATTAGATTTAATTTCATATTTATCCTTCAAAAAAAGTAGATCAACCACCAAAATGATCAAGACATGGTTTCTCATATTGAATTTCCCAATGTAGGAAACATTTGACTATGGAATAAAGAACAAGATATTAGGAGAAGCCATAAATTATATCTTATTATCTCCATGATGGAAACCCGCACCACCCGATTTACTGATAAGTAAATATCCAAGCTCATCCCCACCATTGATAGGATATGAAACTATCAACTATGTCGTCCTACCGACCAGATTCTGATACAGGTCAGCCTCATTTATAGTATTCATTCCTAGATTATGATTTCCCAAGACCACAACATCACGGTTATACAATTATACACATCCACCAAAAATGACCCACGTAGAATCACCCTCCTTTAAACCCATCTATGAAGAAGTGTCATTCTAATTCAATGCATAATACAAAACATGAATGACATTAGAGACAATTTTTTCCTATATACTATCTCATTATGATCAAAATAATGATAGTAAGGTTCATTCCTACTGTTATTATTATTATCAAAAGTATCAATCAATTTTCATTTATTATGTGTTTATCACCTACAAATAGAGGCATCATGTCTATTTAAAAGAAATATTTTGTAATTGGAGATATCCTATATGAATTACAATCTTGTCCAATTTATTCACAAGTTGGGAATAACATATATGGGTTATGAAAAGGAACATGAATATTTTCTAAATCATTATTAGATGATAACACCATCATATTATTATGAATATATCTGATGTCCACCTTAACTAGTACATGAGTATCGTATCTGAAGATAACATGTTCATTTATTTTATCATCTTCTACTGCAAATCTTATTTAATAAGAAATATCAATCCGAATTAGTGGTTTTCATTAGATAAAAATAAAATAAAAAATTATATCTCAAACTTTCAAAAATTATTATTTTTACCTATAGGGATTTAATATTATGTTCCATTAGTTATTTTAAAAAGATCAATGTTTAAGGAAACCAATAAAACCCATATGAATTCATCATTTAATCAATCTTTTGGATGAAAATTTATTGTAATCCATGTATTTGTGGAAACCTTTTACAATTAAAATTGACCCATTTCAATATAAATTAAATTAAAAGTCCTCCAATTTCAATGGATCTTACCACTTCCTGTGCACAATACATCCCATTATAACATTACAATACATATCATGTATTTCTATGAAAACATATTGTATTGATATGAAGCCTGATGTTTTCCATTTTTTTAAATTTATGACCATAATTAGCATCATTTTTGGGTGACACATGTATTTAGGAAGAATAAGACTTACTTACATCACCATTCATTAATATCACTACTCTAGAAGAACTTTCAGTAGGAATAGTATTACCTCTGATGGAATTTGTTAAGGGGGTGATAATAAAAATTTTCACTAGAAGAGATCCTAGAAAGATATTGGTCATTATCCTCTTTAGAACCTCTAAAATCGTCATTAATTACATCCACCAAAATTTACTACACACTTTAGAACAAAGTCATTTATAATAAGTGTCTTGGATCCATTGAAGAAGTGAAGCATATGTGTTGTATTTAGCAATGAAGTGAATCTCCCAGGCTATCTCTCCTCATTATCATTTTTATTTCATATCAATTACTAATTAAATTGGTTCTAATATATTTTTCATACACATATTATATTTTATCAAATATATATTTAGTTTCCAAAAATAAAAAACCATATCATACGGTTTTTAAAAAAACATGCTTTTTGAATAACATGATTGATCTATATTACATGAATAGTATTAACTATTTTATGGATGTAACAATAATTATTCTTAGTATATTAATTTATTATTTACAAATAATTATTATGTGATGAGTGGATAAGAAATAAAAGGCCATTCAGAAATCAAAATTAAGAAAATTATTATTTTTTATTAAATAATTTCCTCGAAAAATTAAAGTATTTTTTCTCTTAAATTTCATTATTAATTAACAATTATTATTAATATATTTAAATTAGTTTTATAAATTCATCATATTATACATTAATAATAATAATAATAATATGTACCATATATATATATTGATATTATTTTTTATTCAATTATTTGTTTTTCATTGATTTGCTTAATTAAAATTTAATATTTACAATACAAATTCTTTTATACTTATTGGTTATATGTATATCCAATCCACATATTACCAATCATCATATTTCAAAAAATATATTTCTATGACATCCAAATTGTGTTCCTATTTATATCCTTAGTAAACTCATTCATTCCATTAACACTTCTAATATAACACTTTTAATTCCTATTGTTTTCGTTTTAGGTCTCACTATATATATTCTTGTTTATAATATTATTCTTAATTATAGTTATTTTTTTATCTTAGAAATCCTTAATTTTGAATATTATTTTGGAGATCTCATAATGTGGTGTGTTTTATTATTTTTTATTTATTGTCCCCAGTTAATTAATGTTGTTTTAGTGGATGTTATAATACATGGTGAGTAAAAATACATGGGGTTTACTAATAAGTTTCAGGTTTTTTTATTATAATTTATTTCTATAGATGTATAAAGTATTAGATTTACTCTTACAATGTATGACATACTTTTTTATATATTTTAATTCCTTTGATAAAAATGAAAAAAAATAATGGAATCAATATATATAATAACATATTATTTTTTTCATTGAACTATATTTCACGTTCTAACAATCCCAAGGATATTTTAAATTTATTGTTTTACAGATTTAGGAAAAAATATTTCATAGTAAACTCGTACATTACATGTGGACACTTATACGTTATATATATTTTTCCAACCAATTTTTTTTTAAATAAGGGGATGTATCTTTTAATATTATGTCATTATAATTTTCATATTGATATCATCCTTATACCTATTCTTCCTTAAACCCTTTGAAAAATATTTTAATACATTGTATGAGAATACAATGTTCAATAAGGTACATAAAAAAGAATAAATATTTTAGTTTATTAAATAACATGAAAACACAATTAATTTTACCTTTATCTACAAGGATTCCTGAGAGTGTGAACTAAAACATTTCCATATGAAAAATACTGAACATTTTTCCTCATTGAAATCCATTATAACCCATAACATGAAAATAGAATCCCTTCCTATAAATGTAGAGCACCACATTCATAAAACCCTTTTAAAACCATTGTAATTGGAATACCCATATGATTGAATTAAAATATATATCTTTAGATAAAATAATTATTAACTAATGAATTATAAATATATATTAGAGATCAATAAGTATATATGTGATATCTGGCTCACCAATTTTTCATGAGATACAATGGGGTTAACCCTTCATAAACGCTTTATCAGGCTCACCCATCAGCAATAATGGGGCTCAAAAATTCATATTAACTTTATATAAAAAACCCAATTTTCATGTAAGGATCAATTACAATAACATGAATAAAAAATTTTATTATAAATTCCTTTCCTCAGATAAACCTTATAAAAATTATTTTAAATGAATTAAAATTTAGACATCAAAACACACCTTACATTTAAAAATGTATTGTTAATGTCAAAAAACAACACATATAATAATGAAACCATAAGTATAAATAATTCTAATGGAAACGTAAAAAAGAATATTAAAATCATTAAATCCTCATGATGGTTGGAAAAGATACCAATTTCGTATATGTTAAAATAAATAATTCTATATTTTTGTTATAAAATCTACAAAGTAACTCGTTTGAAAGAAAAAGATTTCATTCAAAAAAAATATTAAAAATATGATATTGTAAAAATAAATTTAAAAACCATAAGATAATATAAATAAATTTTGAAACATTTTTATAAAACATGGGCACGTAAGAAAAAATGGTTTTATGGGAAACATAAAATTGATATTTTGAAATGATATTTCATTACCTTGAGTCTGATTCATCCTGTACATTCTTTATCATCCTAAACAATAAAATTAGGATATTTAAATTCATACGTATGAACCTTTATAAAGACTAATATTCCATTACTATCAATTATTTTAATGTGATATAAAATTATAAAATCATTTAGGTTCATATAGGATGTTTCGACAATATTTGGTTCATAAGTCCAAAATGATTTCAATATGATAACTATGGATAAAAAGGTAATTATTTAACCTTATAAAGATTAATATTAATTAAATACTTATGAATTTTAAATATCAAATATAAATTGAAGTAGAAACATTATATAAGCTTATAAAAACTGAAAAATATTACAATCATGTAGATATCAGGTCGTACGTATACTTTTGTAAAATTTTAAATTTTTAACGATAATTATGGAAATAAGTTAATCATTATTTTATCGTTCATTCATAATAAAAATATCACATATATATATATATATTATTATATATTTAAGTATAATTATATATAACATCCACGTAATGTGTGGATGAAAAATGAATTACATAGCTTCATATAGATGGTAGTCCATATGTATGAACAAATGATGTTATCAATTTTATGTGCATAAAATGGTAAGAAGGCAAATGATATATTATATTTTTATAATGATAAATATATCAGTAAATAATATATAATCATTAGTTCCATCATTATAAAAAGTTTTTATATATGATGTTATAAAATTAATTACATCAATTGTTGAGGCAGTAGTACACCATACACATAGATAAAAATTTTATTTCCCATTTGATTGAATAGGAGTTGAATATTATTTTTTATAATAAAAAAAAAGAACATAATTATATACAATATAGTGGTTTTATTCTTTTCATGGTTGAATGTTATATTATAGATTTGGAAGAGGAAAATACTGCAAAAACATGTAGATAACAACCATTTCTATTCTTGGGAAATGAACATTACATAACACATTATGACCTCTAGGATATCTATTATTCCTAAAAAAATACCTCTAGAATGTTTGGAGGGATTGTAATAATTTATTTTTGGGGGATAGGATGATCCAAATTTATTTTTAATGGTGAATAAATGAGAATAGTTGGTACTCTTTTATAAGGGAGGGGAGGGTCTCTTTTGGGATTTATCAATCTAATAAATTAAAATAAATTTAATATTTATTAAAAATGAAGAAAAAGTTAGATATTTGAAAATAATATGTTTATGGATAGAAGTACAATCATATAATAAAAACTAGACAGGTATTGAATATATTTTTACCCTTATCATTTAGTTTAAACCCATATTTTACTCTTTTACTCTTACCCTAAGAAGAAGGAATTTTATAATTTGATGGTAAATATATTTACAATAAATCACAAAAAATTCATAAATGGATCATGGTTGATATTAACATCATTATCATAATACCTTTTTCTAATTTAATATTTTTAGGAATTTTATTTCATTTTTGAAAATATTCCTTCCTATAAAATATCCATAACGTCAATTCTTAGATCAATTCATTACAAATAATTTTTGATATCAATAGAAGATCTAAAAATTTAATAAATTTATATTTATGAAATTTACTCGTAATCTATAAAAAAATTTAGCATATAATATATTTCCAATTAAATTTATATGATCATTTTTAATAATTTTTATATTATTTTTCCTTAATTAAATAATAACAATTTCACTGTTCTGTAAGAATTTAAGGAGATTACTTCTCCCCTAAAAATTAAAAATTATTTATAATGATGAAGATAAATATATTATATTTCAATATAAAATTTATAATAAATAATTTCATCTAGACAAAACCATATTAAAATTATTATATTTATTAAAAACAAGAATGTTACTTTTTTGGGATGTTTAAAAATTAAATACTATAAATCTCATAGTCCCATAAAAATGGACCTAAAAAGTCATAAATTATGTCATTTAAAAATTATAGTCGTTATATATAACAAAATAATGTTATGTTAAGATTATGTGTCCTTTAATAGTTCATATCATTTAAATTATTATCCAAAATTACATGACATATATTTTACTATGGTATTGAAATTTCTATGTTTACAAATCATATTAATAAAAAATAGACCTATATACTAAATTTTGACCAAATTATTGCAAATTTTGAATCCATTTTAAAAAATTGAAAACTCAAAAGATTAATAATTCAATTCCAAAATATACTATAAAAACACAATGGAAATATTACTTCAGTAAAATAGATCTTTTAAAATATAAAATTTCATTATACTAAAATTATATGTTAAATAAATTTAAAATTTCATAATTTTGTTATTTTAAATAACATTTTACTAATTATGTTTTACGAATAACAAAAAACATAAATTTACCTTTTTTTAGTTTAGAATAAGATACCATTTTGAATAAAATCAATTTTTTTCATTACACATCGAAATTGAATATTTTTAGAGTGTTCTCAAAAATTTATCCTAACATTATTTTTAAATTGTTATTATACTTTTTTCCAAATTTTATTTATATTATTTGATAATTTATATGTTCTAAAATATATTATATTAACTATGTTGAATATATCCATTTTCTTTTCTATTTTAAAAAATAAATAATATATTTATAAAATATATAACTACTTTTCTTACACATAAAATACATTCATTAAGAAAGCAGAAGAATTCTATTGTTTTTACAAATAATTTATGATTAGTGGTAAATAATATAATTATTATTTATATCATTTATTGGGTTATTAAATTCTCCCTCATTCAGAAATATCATACACAAATTTTTTAACCCATGCTTTGTACCCATGGTTTGACTTTTCAAAAATATATTAGTCATCTAACCACATTGTAAAAAGGATTAATAATACTTCATCTTGAAAATAGGGAATGTTTTGTTTTAATCCCACCTATGATATCATGTAATATGTTTCTATGCAGGAAAAAATAGAAAGATAAAGTCAACTACCAAAAAATAATAAATCCTTGATAAGTTAAAAAGAAAATTGATTTCATGGAATAAAAATAAATTGAATTTTTTTTCAAGATCCTGTTACTAGTGTTGAGGAATTATTTTACTATATTTAATAAAACCATAATAAAGTATAATTTTTAAGAATAATTCTATCCTTTAATAAATTCATACCACAAACTCATCTTTCAATCCAAAAAATGAGTTCTCAGGATGAATTTTTCATTCTAGAAGGACTACAATATACTTATAATAGATCACATAATCCAAAAAGGATAATAATATATTCTTATTATATTTAGACATTATCCAAAACCAATAATTTTTAGCACCTGATAATATGTTTTCAAAAATTAATTAAACATGAAATAATGAAAAGGTACATTGGCCTCTAATGTTCAATAGTAATACCCAAAGCTCATCAAAGATCATTGAATACATATATATCCTTAAAATTATATAAAAAATGTCATGACTAATATTGAAAACCAAAAATCAGATGGATTTGACCATAGAGACATCCAATATAAATTTCAATAGTCGTCTTCAAAAAAAATCAATCACTCTCAATGTTTCACACAAAAAAATTAATTTTGGAAATAAGGTAATAAATAAGATAGAATATGAATTTACATATATTACCTGACTCCCCATAAATTATCATTATGATTATACATGACTCAATAAGGTAATTCGACCTAATTAACTAAAACAAAATATAATAATATTCAATTTACCGTAATAATATAATGCTCTTCAAAATTTTAGTGTTCCTTTTATAAAATATCAATCATCACTATATCTATTTCAAATCTCATGGTTATCTATAAAAAAACAAATTCTCCAAAAATTAACATATCCTTTATCAATCGGATAATTTTAATAATGATAAATAATGTCAAACTATCTAGAGCATCATGTTGGATAGTTTTATGATAAGCACCATTATAACACTTAAGATAAGGATTTAAACCTTCCAGTCTTGTTGGTAGTGACGGGTTGTCAATCAAAATATGGGTTGTCATTTTTCTAATAATATAATAATATAATATATTTAAAATTCCCAAAAATGTGATTAAATACACAAAATTGTCATTTTAAATTCAACATTAATGAAATGTTTTGACCTCAATTGTTAATTTATATCATTAATTATGCATAAAAAAATATAATAACCCATAATTATGTCAAATAAATTCTAAAAAATTTCATCAATAACATCAAAATTTTATAACATAATTCTAAAAAAGGTGTTTATAAAAAATTTAACTTTTGATCAATCATATAATTATAAACACATGATGATATCCATAACAATTAATAAAACCTGACAATAAAATAGCATATTCTCTAATGTTGACTAAACCTTTATATGATTCGAATTCTAAGGACCCATCCTTATTAATTACATAGTCTATTTTATTTGAACAAGAATTCACTTTCTCACAATCTTGATGATATTTTTTGAGTGGAGTACTATTAAATTTGGAATAAATATTAAATATTAAACAAATAAATTACAAGTGGATTCATTTACATAGTAAAAAATTTCCACCCATATATTTTATTCAAATAAAAAATTATTTCTTTTCAATAAAAGTCAATCCAATTTAATTATTGACATTGTATTTAATAATAAATATCTTAACGCCATGTCAAAGAAAATTTATACATTATATGAGAAAAACTCAGTAAAGGATATAAATTTATGAAATATATTATTACATTGAAAAACATGAAAACCAAAGTAATATTTACCTTTATCATCAATTTTATATGAGTGTTTGAAATATATAATTTCCACATAAAAAACACATTTTAGTTTCAAAGAAAACCACTAAAACCCATAACAATAATATAAAATACCATTTTAAAAACATTGAATTTTACATTCATAAAACCCTTTCAAAACCCATACAATTGGATTAAACATACAACTGATATAAAATATAATTATCTAGAGAATATAATCATTACCCAATTCATTGGTGAAATATAATTTATCTCACCCTTCAATTAAGCTGTATTGGTCTCACCCGTTTCTCAAGGGTTATAATGTGTATCAATCCTTCATAAAAAATATATTGGGCTCATAAGTCCACTATATTGGGGATTAACCCATTGTATTTGTTTAATCACACTCATTCATTTTCCCTATAATTATCATCTACCATATCTTGAATAATAAATATTATTCATATTCTTTTTCTTCATAAAACCTTATTAAAACTCTTATAAATAAAAAACATATGGATATCAAAACACATAATTATTTTAGAAAATGGTTTTTAAAATTTATAAATTGTTCATGTAACACCCCAAGATTTCATAGTATGTTATCTCTTCAAAGTAATCCAATAACTTACGCTACACGCAACACCGAGTTCGAGCGCACCACAACTCACCATTCAAAAAGTGGTTATAAAAAGTATTAATTGAATTTTGTATTTTATATAATATAATCAATTTTAGAATCCATATTATGTGTTTCATAGACATAATATCAGAAAATATTTGTTTTTTCAGATAAAAGAAGCATTTTTTAAAAAGTGCAAGTTTACCACCTTTTAATGAAGAGTCCCTTTTTAAACCAATATTTTAAACTTTTAAATAGTAAATTTAATTAAAATAACTTATTATTTAGAATAGAGACATAAAAATTTAGTTTGGAATTATTTTTGGTACATTTCTGATAACTTTTAAATTTTGATGAATAGTAAAAAATATTAAATTTTAATTAAAAACAATTTTTTTAATAAAAATAATTTATATTGTTAAAGTATACATTTAAATGGTTTAAATGTATAACTAGATTAAATTTTTATCATTTAATACAATTTACATCATTATAAGTAATTTCAAATTTAAATTTGACACAAACACGTGTCAATCTTTTGATAATTTTTTCTTTTTCAAAACACGCTCTTTAGTTTTGACAATGAAGATTAATTTTAAATTCATTAATTAAAATTATATGTTTTGAATTTAATAAAATATTCTTCATTTTATAATTTATAATATCAAAATTATTTTAGGGTGTGTTTTTGGTATTTTTCTGAAAACATTCAATATTTAATTGATAGTGAAAAACACTAAATTATTCTATAAAACCGAATTTTATTTAAATAATTATTTATTTTATTTATTTTATGATTAAATAGATGCATAATACCTATATAATTTTAATTTAATTCATTGGAGAAATTTTTATAATAAAATTATATGTATAAAATTTTAGTGCAATTTTAACAGTCTTTTACCCAACTTCTAGGATCATTTGCAAATTTGCATAAAACATTATTTTACCCCTTCTGTGAGTTGAATTTAGAAAATCTATGTGACATGGTTGATATTAGTATGTAAAATTTGGTTTTATAAGATTAAAATAATCTTGTTTGAATAGTAACTTTTGAATTTTTATTTTCCAGGGTTAAAAGTAAATAGGGAAATTAAAGGTAAAAATTATATTATAATTACCCTAACACATGTCTCAATTATATTGGATTAGTGTAATTCGACCAAAAACAACCTTAGGAATAATATATGATCCTTTTTGTCCACTTGTATTAGATTAGAACATTTACTATTATTTTATTTAAAGAAGAGTTAAAAGTGTTAAATTCAAAGTTTAATAAAAACCCATTTTTAATATAAAGATATACATATGATAAATTCAACTATAAATATTCATTAGTAGATAAAAATATTTCCTACATAATGGTTTTTTATTTATAATTTATAGAAATTATATATATAAATTTATAAATGACATAATGATAATGAAGTAATTAACCTATTATTGAAAGATTAAAATAATTGATATTATAAATATCAAAATAAATGTAATTTGGGACATTTGATGAATTACCCTAATTTTATAGGTCAACTTGACATGTTAGGGTTGATTAAATTATTATTTTTAGAATTAATCCTATTGTTTTGATTTTCACAAAAACAAACTACTAAATAGTGTCCAAATTGACATAAATAAGTTTTTTAAAAAAATATTATATTACTAAATTATATAATATTTATAAAACTCTAAGTCTTGGTAAAAGGTCTTAAATAATATTATATGTGTCATTAAAGAACAAATTTAGTTTATCTTGGATGCTTAGTGTAATTTTATTAACCATATAGTGTAAGAATACAAGAATACACAATAAAAGGTAAACTATTTAACTAATACTTAAATACAAAATATAAGGTTAATATGGTGACATTATCTTGTATAAAACCATATTGGTTGAATGGTTTTAGACCCATACCCACCTTATATTCTAAATAAATCAATTTGGATCCATTATAAACTGAAAATTATTTTATTATAAAATAATATTTTAATCTTATCTTAAGGTGCCCCTCACCTCTTTTATAAGAGGGCACTTCCCCTTCTCATATTTTCACACCTCCAAAGCCAATTGGATAGGCGAAAACCTACCCAAATATCATCCCTAATTCCCTCAATTAAACCTATAGTCTCTAATATGATCCTAAATCCCACCCAAGGAGCCCTTTTGGTCAACTCAAAAGGAAACACCTGAATATGAGGTAATAATTTCACCGCACTCTTTCAATTTATTTTATTCTTCCAATTCCACTTTCATTGTTTTTCCATAATAAAATAATAACTCCAGTACCTCATACATTATGGTATGTTATTATAAATATGGTATAACCATATTCATAATTCTATCCATCCTATAATTGACAATGTCACCATACGCACGTATGTACAGCTTATCGTCTCCACGCCGTGGTGTAGTTTTTATTCAGACACATCATTATTTGGATGGGTATAATAACGAGTATAACTGATGTAAATAATAAATATAACATGTTACTTATTCATTATATATGATATACCATCCAATTTTATACAATTTCACCATCGAAATAATGATATTGTCGCTCGTGCGTGTGTACGAATTACCGTCTCCACGACACGATGAGATTCATTTCCACATTCACCATTCAACGTTGATTATAAAAATACATATTATTAATAAGTATGTAATATATGAAATAATAATTCTACAAGAAATATATATATATATATATATATTTACATTTATCTCATTCACATAATTCCATTCAATACGATATGAAAACAGAAACAACGTTTATGCGTAAATTAAGTCTATCGTCTCTATAAATTGTGTTCTCCATTTCATATAACTATCTATTGTAGATATTTATATTCTATTTATCTATTATATATAAGTCATGTTTTATATTCTGGATTTATTTAAATCATTCTCTAAATGATAAGATTAATAATAACAAGGTAAAACACGTACAATAAAGAAAGCGATTATTACTCGAAATTTTAATTTAACATGGAAATAATTATTAAATGGGTAGTTTAAAGTCATAAATAAATAATGTATTATATGATAAGTATGAACATGGTTCTGTAAAAATTTAACAAAATACTATTTTCATTATATAGGAGGATAAACGTACCCTCAACCAATGGAATGTTAAAGGTAATGGTTATTTTATCAATCTCATTATTGTTCGAGATTGTTTATAAGTAAGTATTTACATGGACAAACTTTTCATCAATAACCATATTTCATAAAAATGTATTAAAAAATATTCATTTAAGGTTTTAATGGAGGGTCTATTTAACTAAATCATCATTTTAAATGTTTTAATGATTTCTCTTTCTAAACCCTTTTAATTAATGTTCATGTTTTCAAAATAAATTTAATTATTTATTTATATAAACATGAATGTATTGAAATGATAGTTATTTTCAAAAGATTCAAAGTGGTATGTGATTAATTGATTCAAAAATATCTTCTAAATAAATTCCTTTATGAATTTTGAGACATTCAACTGATTTCATGAAAATGGGTATTTCTCTTAAAGCATTTTATTGATCATTTTCACCTATATCAACATCATTTGATGGATTTTAAACATTTTTTATGTTTATTTAGTAAGATAAAAATCTTCCATATTGTATTGAATGTTTTTTTGATATGATTGACTATGGGTGTTTCATTTTTATGCCATTCATGGTTTGTGGATAAAGTATTCACATTTCATATTCTAGTTTTAATACGACTGTTTATGATATGTTTAAAACATTTCATATGAGGAATGCATTGGACTTAGTAAGTGACAAGTGGAGCCCTATTTTCTACATGATGCATCAGTAAGTCTCATCAGACAAACTAGTGTCTTGGAACTAGGCCGTGGAAAAACATTTATGTGTAGTCTTAGCACGAGGCCATGACTGTGTGGTTATGATGTACAAAATTATATATTCCATCATTATGAAATTAGTTATTAAATGTGATTATTAGACTAATATAATATATATGTGCTTATTTATATGGAAATGTTTGATTTATTTTTTCAATATTATGTTCAAGTAAATTTTTAAAAGTCTGTTGTTTTGATTACACGTATTACCTTAATTGTTTATAGCTTCTGCAAAATTATTTACCCTTACTGAGCATCTGAGCTCACCCGTTTCTTCTGTTTTATCTCCCCAGGATCCCAAGAATGGTTTCATGATTGAGATGTAGGGTTAATCTAAAGGAACAATGTTATTCACAAAGAAATATATTTACTGTATTGTATGTTAGAATGTCTAATGTAACATTCATGTATGTAATCTATTTTCCATGAATGCTAAACTGATCAGTCCTTCCGGACCTGATTCCTTGTAATCATGCCAATGTATTAAAATAATGCACCGACTCTGGGTAACTGGGGTTGGGGAATTACAGTCGGTATTAGAAGACGTTTAGTACAATCCTTGGAAACTAGATTTATAAAAACTCTGATTAGATAACACTACCCTAATATAGACATTTAGGATTAGTATAGAAGAACATCCAAGAATTTTTGTAATGTAGTGATTTTGTGAGTTTTTCAAAAAATAATCATGGTCTGAATACGAGTAGGTAGAGGTGTCTTTGGCACCGATGTACCTACGGGTAAAACCCGAAAACACTGATTTGAGCTAGACTCAAACCAGAACTGGTGCACAACAATGAGCCTTGCTGCACTATTCATTACGGCACTCCCATGGGATATTCATACGAATAATTCACATTTCATTACAAGCCATTATAAAGGATTTTGGAGTAAATACTTCCTTAAATAATACATTGTTTTTATGATTATAGATTATATGCATAACTATTTCAATTTAAGTTAGTTGTTTTACAAATTTGGAATTATGCATTGCGATTCATAAACTGACCTAGTGTGTGCCATTATTTAGAAATGGCACCCATTAAAGAAATGATAACTCCATCAATACACATTATCAAAAGAGTAAGAAGGGTCATATCCTTCATAGTATTAAGAAAACATTAATAAGGTAAATAGTATCCCTTGTATTTTCATCATATGAATAAATAGTATCATGTGTTAATAATATAATTTAATAATTCTCTGAGTCCTATGGCTTTGAAGTTAAGCAAGAGAAGAAAATATGGTAGAGGGAAAGATGGGTAAAGGGAATAATGGAAAGAAGGATTTTCCCATATGTGAAAATTTTGGAATGAATCACCTTGGTAAATGATTGAAGGGAATGAGTGTTTTTTATAATTGTGGAGAAAAATGACACCATGTACATGAATAAAAGGGTAATAATGTGGTATCAAAGGTGAAATGATTCATCTCCAAGGAGTTTGGACACTACATGAATCAATGTACAAATCATAGAATTATTCCCCAAATAACATTATTGGATAATAATCAAGTTTTGATACAACCACAAATGAAGAGGAATAACTAGTTTTCTTATGTTTTTATTAATGAATTATTTAATTTGAGTGGTGTATCAACGATGTACTAGTTATATGATTTATGGAAAAAATAAGGATTGTACTATATTACTATTTTAGTGATGATTTTTTATTATATGGTTCTATGAAAAGTGACTCAATATCAAGTTAATGGTTTTGTAAAATACATGGTTAAATGAAAGATAAACCTTAATATGGTTATGATGTTGAGATAGTGAATTTGGAATAAGGTTTGATTGTTTTGAATAGATTATATTCCATATTATTGAGTACTTTGAAACGAATTCATTGTTTTTTATTCCATTATTATTGGAGTTTTCAACATTTTTGGATAAAAGAATTATATCAAGTATTCTATATGGAATAACAGAACATGATTGTAATCAATATGGTTTTATGTAAATTAAATTTTTTACCGTGTTTTAAAAGAATACATGATGAAGGTATTCACATGTTATGACGTGGAAAAAGGATCTTCATTATGTTTACCTTCCTTATGAATTTTGGATTTGGAGTTTGGAAAGAAGTATTTTGGATAAGTATAATGTTTGGAATAGATTATATTATACATTTGATTCCACTGGACTACATGATGTTCTCGATTGTATAATTTATTTTTTTAAAATTTCTGATAGATGAATTATAAATTTATTTTTTTGGAGCCCTATACGATTCAGATAAATATAATATTTTTAAGTTCTATTATCTTGTAGAGTGAAAGATGTATTTGTTGTATTAATTAGTTAAAGGATTTAACTCTACCTGTAAAGAATATCTTTTTCACTTATTCTATGAATATAATAATTCATAATCTTTAGGTAAGGTATTTTAAAACCAAAAAAGTGTTACACTAACAACTTCTGTTTTGTTGAACCAATGATATTTTAAATCATCATAGATTTATTGGTTTGAGGCCCTAAGTTTTACAGTTGTTTGTGATTGATGACCTCAATTACTCCCTATAAATATTTACATTTTCCCTCTAATTATGTGTCTATAATTTCCACCAATTTTTTCCTATTCAATACCCTAATTTGGTGGAGAAATTTTCATTTATCTTTTCCAATTATTATGACTAAATTTTATTCACCCTATTTCATATGTGGGTTTTCCACAAAGGTATTTTATATGTTTAACCTTCTATTTTTTTAAGAGCAATTTCATATTTTTAGGATTCAATTTATTGAAGGAGAGGAAAATGTAACACCCCAATATTTCATAGTACGTTATTTCTTCCATGTAATCCAATAACATGCACTACACGCAATAGTGAGGTTGAGGGCACCACGACTCATCATTCCAGAAAGGTTTATGAATCGTATTAACTATATTTTTTTATATACTCTATAAAATTTTAGAATCCATATTATGTGTTTCGTAGAAATAATATAAGAAGAAATTCATTTTTTTTCAGATAAAATAATCTTTTTCAAAAAAAAATGCAATTTTACAACCTTTTAATAGAGATCCCTTTTTATACCCAATATTTGACACTTTTTTATATTCAATTTAATGAAATTAATTTTTCTTAGAATGAAGACATAAATATTATTTTTGGATTAATTTTTGGTACTTTTCTGATAACTTCCACATTTTGATTAATAGTGAAAAATATTAAATTTTAATATTATACAAAATTTTTAATCAAAATAATATATAGAGTTAACTTATACATTTGAATGGTTTTTAGAAATAATTAGATTATAATTTTATCATTTAATATAATTTAAGTTATTATATGTAATTTCAATTTTAAATTTGACATAAACACATGTCAATCTTTTGATAGTTTTTACTTTTTAAAAACTATCTCTTTTGTTTTGACAACGGTAATTAATTTTAATTTAATTAATGAAAAATATTTGTTTTTAATTTTATAAAATAGAGTTAATTTTTGAAATCATAATTTCAAAATTATCTTAGGGTTTATTTTTTGTGTTTTTCTGAAAACTTTCAATTTTTGATGAAATAGTGAAAAACATTGAGTTATTATTTAAAACCAAAATTTATTTAAATATTATTATTATTTAATTTATTATATGTCAAAATAGATATATAATAACTATATTATTTCAATTTAATTCATTTTAATCATTTTTATAATAAAATTAGATGCCAAAAATTTTATTTCAATTTTTTTCTTCTTTTACCCACCTTCTATGAGTATTTGCAAATTTTCATAAAACGTAATTTTACCCCTTCTGTGAGAAGAATTTCGAAACTCCCAGAGAAATGGTTGATAAAAATAAGTAAAATTTGGATCAATAAAATGAAAATAAATATTAGTGAACAGTAACATGTCACTTTTCTTTATCATTGTTATAAGTAAATTGGGTAATTAAAGTTAAAAATGATAAAATATTTACTCTAACACATGTCGTAATTCTATTGGATAAGTGTAATTAGACCAAAAACAACCTTAGGAATATAATATGATCCTTTTGGTACATTTGTATTAGATTAATACTTTTATTATTATTTTATTTAATGAAGAGTTAAAAGTCTTAAATTCAATGTTTAATAACAAAATAGTTTTTAATATAGGGTAATACATAACATAAATTCTACTATAAATATTCATTATAAAGGCAAAAATATTTCCAACATATTTTTATTTTATTGATAATTTTTTGAAATTAAATTATTTAATTTATTTATGATATAATTATGATATAGTAATTACCCTCTTAATGAAAGATTGAAATAATTGATATTATAAATATCCAAATAAATGTAATTTGAGACTTTTTATTAATTACACAAATTTTTTAGTTTAATATTAAATGTTAGGTTTGATTAAATAATTCTTTTTCGAAGTAATCATGTAGTTATGATTATCACAAAAACCAAATACTAAATAATGTCGAAATTGACATAAATGAGTTTTTAAAACAAATATTATATTATTAAATTATACAATATTCATAAAAATATAAGGTTCATCCATAGGAATTAAATAATATTATATATGTCATTAGTGAACTACTTGATGTTATCTTGGAATTTTAGAATAGTTTTATTAACCATATAGTGTAAGAATACAAGAAGACACGGTAAAAGTTAAACTATTTAACTTATAGTTAAATAAAAAAGACAAGACTAATATGGTGAGATAAACATGTCTAAGAACTATTGGTTGAGATTATATTGACCCATACCCACTTTATATTTAAAATAAGTCAATTTTTATCCATTATAAAAATAAAATTATTTTATTATACAATAATATTTCAATCTGTTCTTAAGGTACCCCTAACCTATCTTATAAAAGGGCTCATTCCCTTCTCTTAATTTCACACCTCCAAAGCCATTTGGCTCAGCCATAACCTACCCAAATATCCTCCAAACATCCCTAAATTCAACCTAGAGTCTTTATTTTGATCAGAAAGTCAATATAAGGATCCCTTTTGATCAACTCAAAAGGAAACACCCGAAGAAGAGATAATAATTTCACCACCCTCTTTCAAGTTATTTTTTTCTTCCACTTCATATTTTTTTGTTGTTTCCATGAAAAATTAATCGATACAGTATCTTATATATATTTTGATGTTATTATAAATTTGTTAAAACCATATTCATTATTCTATCCATCCTATAAATGACAATGTCACCATTCATGTGTACGTACGGCTTACAGTCTCCACGTCGTGGTGTAGTTTGTTATTCAAACACTTCATTATTTGGATGGGTATAGTAATGATTTTAACTAAAGTAAAAAATAAATTTTAAATATTAATTATTATATAAATATTATATACCATTCAATTATATACTATTTCAAAATCAAAAGAATGATATTTTCCCATGTGTGTACGTATGAATTACCGTCTCCATGACACGATGAGATTCAATTCCACGTTCCCCATTCAACAATGATTATAAAAATAAAAATTTTAATAATTTTGTAACAAATTACATTCTAATGAAACTTTAAATATATATATATATATGTATGTATGTATGCATGTATTTATTCACATTTATCTCAATCACATACTTCCATTCAATAGGATATGAAAACAAAAACAACATTTATGCGTACGTACGTCCGACCATCTCCATAAATGGTATTTTCCATTTCATATATCTATATATAATAAATTTTTATATTCTAAATAAATATTATATATAAATCATGTTTTATATTATATAATTATTTAAATCATAATCTAAATGATACGATCAAGAATAACAAGTTGAAATACATACGATAAAGAAAGCAATTATTACCCGAAATGTTAATTAAACTTGGAAATAATTATTAAATGGGTAGTATAATGCAATAAATGAATCATTAATGATATAAAAAATATGAATTTGGTTTTATTATAATTTAATAACATTTTATTTTCATTAGAAAAGTGGTTAAACATACCCTCGACCACAGGAAAGTGCAAATTAAGGGTTATTACCTCGATCTGATTATTATATAAGATTGTTTAGGTGTAAGTATTTACATGGGAATACTTATCATAAATAAACATATTTTAGAAAAATTATTTCATAAATATTCTTTTAATGTTTTATGGGAGGGAATTTTTAAATATATCATCATTTTAAATTTTTAATGATTTATCTTTCTAAACCCTTTTAATTAATGTCCATGTTTTAAAAATGATTTTAAGGATTAATTTTTTATGAACATGAATTATTTGAAATGATAATTATTTTCAAAAGTTTTAAAGTGGTAAGGGACACTTTGATTCAAAATTATTTTTTAATTGAATCCTTTTATAAATTTTTAGAGTTTTAAATGATTTCATGAAAAAGGGGTATTTCTCTCAAAGCATTTTACTATTCATTTTTATCAATGTCAACATTCGTTGAGGGATTTTAAACTTGTTTGAAGTTGATTTATTATGATAGAAATATTCCATATTGTATTGAAGGTTTTGTGATATGTTAAATGTGGATGTGTTATTTTTATACCACTCATGGTTTATGGATAATGTATTGATAATTCATATGTTGGTTTTACTACGAATGTTTACGTTATGTTTAATCCTTTTCATATGAAGAATGCATTGGACTTAGTAAGTGACAGGTGGGGCCCGCTATAGCTCCTCGATGCATCGGTAAGTCTCATGAGAAAAACTAGTGTCTTGGGACAAGGCCTTTTTAAAAAAAATTATTCTTGGAACGAGGCCTTGACTATGTTGTTATGATGTCCTACATTCTACATTTCCTCATTATGAAATTAGTTATTACTTGTGATTATTTGACTAGTAGAATATCCATGTGAATGTTTAAATGGAAATGTTTGATTTATTTATTCCATATTATGTTCATGTTTATGTTTAAAAGGATGTTGTTTTTATTACACATATTTCCTTAAAATTTTATAGCTTTTGCTAAATTATTTACCCTTACTGAGCATCTGAGCTCTCCCCTTTCTTATGTTTTATTTTCTCAGGATCCAAAGAAGTGTTTTGTAATTGAGGTGCAGGGTTAATGAAAGAGAAAATTGGAATTATAAAATAACTATCTATGATGTATTTTATGTTAGAATGTTTAATTTAACATTAATATATGTAATCTATTTTCCAAGAATGCTAAAATGATCTGTCCTTCGGGACTTAATTAGTGGTAATCATTCTAAGGTATTAAAATAATGCACTAACTCTTGGTAATAGGGGTTGGGGTGTTACAGTGCACATCATAAATAAAAATATATATTTAAAAATAACCATGGATAGTTATAAAGAAAAAATTATATTAATAATTATTCATGATGGTGGGAATAACTACTCAATTCATATATGTTAAAAAACATTTCTTCCATATTTTTTTCAAAAAAGTTACAATGTTCCTAATTTAAAAATTGGAAAAAAGATTTATTTAAAAAAATTAAATAAAAACATATTCAATATTACATATAAAATAATTCCATAATATTAAAAAAAATTAATTTTGTATAAGACATTGAAATAAAAGAAAAATATTGTTTTAACAGAAACTTTAATTAAACATTTCTCAAAAGATATTCCATTTCCTTGAGTATGATCTGTCATGTATATTCTGTATAATGTAGAATAATAAACATAGTATAATTATAATCATTATTGAGATTAATTTTCAGAATATTAATCAATATATTCCACTTATTTCCATGTTATATAAAATTACATAATCAATTTTTTCACAATGGACATTTTGATGATATTAGGCTTAGAAGTCCAAAATTCCTTTGGTGTGTTGATTGTAGTTAAAAAAGATTTACTCCATAATAAATAGAATTATATTAAAGAAATAGTTATCACTTATATAGAAAAATTATAATATTAAATATTCCCATTATATATGTTTTTGAAAAATGATGTACATTACCATTAGGGAGACAGTAGGTCTTATGTATGCATGAGTAACACTTCCATTTTTCAATTATCATTATGGAAATAAGATAAACATTATTTTATATATAAATAATGATAAAATTAACATATATATTATAATATTTAATTAAATATACTTATATATATATATATCATCTATTATTGGGTTGATTGAAAAAAATATCATCACTTGATGGAGGTGGTTGTCCACATGTACGCAGGAACGACATTATCACTTTTCTATTGATGGAAATATATGATTCTAAATGATATTAAAATTTTTAAGAATGATAAATATATAATTTTAATAATATATAATGATAATCTCCATCATTATAACTCATCATGAGATTTTTTGATGGATAATGTATTACATCAATTTGCAAGGTGGATGTCTATTATACACAGAATTGATAGTTGAATTTTCCATTTTATGAAAGACTATATTGATGTAGGTTTTGAAAATAAAGTTAAATAACAAAATATTAATAAGGATAATAGTTTTATTATTTTATCTCTAATGAATATTATTTTTGTGATGTGGAGGAAGAATCAAAACTAAAACATGTAGATAGAAATTATACCTCTTCTTTGGGAAACATCCTTTTTAAGAACATTATAATATTTAATATTGGTATTATTACTAAACCAATACAAATTAAATGAGTGGAGGGAATCAATTAATCTATTTTATTCCAGATATTTCATGGGTAAAATGGGATTTTAATTGTAAATAAATTATAATACATGGTTCCCATTTATAAGAGAAGGGATGTGTCTTTTGGGTATTTCTTAAAATATTAAATTAATATAAATTAATTTTTATTTAAAATTATCTATAATGTTAGTTATTTAGAAAATAAAATTACTATGTGTATAAATATTCTAATCCAATAAATGTTAGAAATGTTATTTCTATATTTTTACCCTTATAATTTGGTTTGAAAGCCTGTTTCACTCAATTAACTCTTACTATCATAAGACAAATTTCTACTATTTTAGGGTGAGTATAGTTTTTATAAAATTTAAAAATACAAAAAAATAAACCATAATTGATTTTTTAATCCTTATCTTAGTACCTATTCCGATGTTAAGGTTTTTATTAATTTTATATCATTTACTAAAACATTTTTTAATATAAAATATGCCTAATATGAATTTTTGGAATAAATAACTATATTGAATTTGATAATATCTATATATATAATCATTAGTATAAAAATATTTTATAATGTCTATTACATTTCATGGTTATATATATATTTCAATTAAATTATTTATGTGAAATTATTTTCATTTGATTTTTATATTATCATTTATATCATTTTTTATTATTTGAATAATTTCGACATAAGTGTTATGTAATAATTGAAGGTAAATAATTAGTCCATAAATATTAAAACAAAAATAATAGTATTAAGGTAAATGTCTTATATTTAATTATTCTATTTATAATTTAATATACAATTTTTAAGAAACCATCTTAAAAATATTACACTTATTGAAAACAAGAGTGTGACATGTCTGAAATTTCATTATATAAAACTCTATAAAGGACATAATCATATACAAGTGGCCCCAAAAAGTCATGAATTTGAAACTTGGATGATAATGGTATATATATACTTATTAAATAAGGTTAGTAATGTTTTTTTACTTTAATAATTCTTATCATATTATTTTCAACATAAATTACCTAATTTACCCCTTAATATGGGAATAAAAGTAATACGTTTACTAATCATATTTAAAAAAATAATAGAAATATATGTTGTACATTTTTTTTCCAATTATTAATAATTTGGGGTAAATTTTTCAAAATTTAAAACATAGAATTGACATAAATGAATTTAATATTAAACTTAAAAACACAATGAAAAACCTATCATTCAATAAAATCCCCTTTTAAATATAAATTGTTAGTTTACTAAATTGAATTATAAAATACATCTAAAAACAATTATAGTATTATTTTAAATTAAAATGACCTATTTAAAAGTTAAAAATTATCTAAAACATAATTTGAAATCCTATTTATTTAAAAAAAATACAGGTTTCAATAAAAATCATTATTTTTTTTCTACTCATTAAAAAATAAATATTTTACAAAAAATCTCAAAAGATAATAATATAGTAATTGTTGAATTAAAAATATAAAATTTAAGAGTTGTTTTTTAAATGAATATTCTAAAACTAGAAAATAAAAAATTTAAGTAATATCTTATTTGAAATGTGTTAAATAAAACCATTTCCATTTTAATTTCAAGAGTTACAAAATATATTTATAATGAATATAACTATATAATTCAGAAATACTAACAAATATTATAAATAACTATTCTATCATTTAATAAGATGCATTAGTTTTTAGTGAATAACAAATATATTAAGAAAATATTATGCTTCTTCAAAACATGGGGAATCATATTCTCTATTGTAAATAGATTACATCTTGAGAAATTTATTTTTAAATACAAATAAAAAACATGTGGTTATATAAATGATAATCCTAAATAAAGATATCACATTTAAAGATATATAAAACTTTTAATATTAGGGAATATTGTGAAACATAGAATTTATCTCATAATATGAATATATTAAGATTCAAAACCATGAACTCCAAATGTGAGTCATTTAATAATTACTATGTGTTTCAAGAGACAAAACTTTTGCATCTTAATTTTAGTGGTACTATTTAAAACAACATAAACCATAATTTCTATGATAATCTCCAATACAATCAATAATAATGTCATCATGAAAATGAAAGATAAGTCCATATATTTATCCTATTATAAAACCATTATTTTATATAAAAATGTTTTTTTTCAAGTATGAAATATATAGATCAATATTATAACTCATTTCCAAAAATTTACATTTTAAAAATTTATTTTTTATTTGGTTCTATTTATATATTATAATTGGTTTCTAAATCTTTAGAATGGTTTATAATGGGAATGTGAATATATCAAATCATGCCCCCAAAGAGGATCTAGGATGGTTTGAAGTCATAAGGACACTCATAAAGCACCAATTAAATATATGTTTAATAATCAACCATTAATTTTTGTTTGGACTCACCTATGTTAATATATTCTATGTAATCTTCCCCTATCTAGTGTCTATATAGGGATTCAAATTTTACGAAAACAAAATACTAAAAAATATAAAAATAATAAAAATTGTTCTTTTCAAAGGCTTATCCCTATAGTTTTCACATAGATTCACATATCCCAGAACACAAAATAAAGAAAATAATCACAATAACATAGAAAAGAAGTAATCATAAAAAATATATTAATCCTCTAAGATAACTAGACATTTCAATGAAAACAAATGAGGCACCTGAAAATCTTAATCCCAAGTATGATGCTAAATATAATTCATTAAATTATATATTCGATACCAATTGTGATAACACATGATATACCTGTAATTATTTTATTTCATTTCTATAATTAAATTTTAAATATCATAAATCGGAACACAATACATATGATTTCTGGTTTAGTGTCTTAGAACAAAAGATACATGATAATTATTTTATAAATTTTTTAAACATTTCAATATAATCAAACCTCACTATCCAATGTTATGGACTCTTAATATGTTATACTCATCCTAAACAACATATGGAATGAAAATATAGTAAATTGGTTATTGTAAATTAATATTATGGATGGAAAATTGTATCCATTTATTGAAAGGGTAGACTATAAGAATTTGATAAGTCTTGAGTAGTGGATACATATTTTATTAAAATGAACATACAAAATAATAATTTTTCATAAGTTATGAATGTAGAACATAAAATATCAAATGAAAAATAATGTGTCATGGTATAAGAGATTAATATAATAATTTAAATATGACATAAGGGAATAATATTAAAATTTCATTGAATTGTAAATTTTTTTGTATCAACATATATAATTGAATTATAAGAAAAAACCATGTCTCATCTCATACAAAACAAAACAAAGTACCCTTATTATAACAAACCATGCAATATTTATGGTTTCTCCTGAGATGAAAATATTTCCCAATTAATTAGATCATTATCAAGTACCACCCATCATATTTATAAAATTTAAATTCTTATATGGTTCTGAGAGTAAAATAAACCATACATATATCAAAAGAATGATAAAAACCATTAAAAAGGAGTGGGTTCTATAATCATATCCCATGGAATAAATGAAATCTATATAAAAAATTTATAAAGAGGATACAAAATTATTAAAACAATCACAAGAAATATTTTAAAAGTAAGAATAAAAACTATCCCCTTAGGTGATTCTTTATGAAATGATTAATGCATATTTTAATAATGGAAGGAGTTTCTCTTTTTTATTAGACAATAATTGAACAAAAATATTTCTAAATAAATTAATCAGAGGATTTAAAAATTTATTATTGGTTAATAAAACCATATAATGTTCTTACTAGTTAAGAAATAAAATATTTTGATGTTATCGAACATTTTTTTTCATAAAAGAGAGATTCGTAAAGGGTCAATAAAACAAGTATTATCCATAATAATTTTAGATAAATAATATAGATATATATGTAACAAACATAAATACATAATATGGATGAATTAAATGAGAATAATTTATAGAAAAATGGAATTAAATTTGGAGAATGTGTAACCTAAAAGTAATGATGTAATTTTGAAAGATCACTTTGTATATTATAAAATAAGTTTCTTAAAACCCACTTCCTTAAAAAATATTATTAATAATTATTTGTAAGGTTAGTAAGTTTATTTTTTTCATAAAAGATAAAACATAATATGGTTCCCAAATGGGAATGAAAATAATTTTTTTAAAGGAAAATATGGATATGGATGAAAAATTCCATTAAAAATTATCAGTATTAATACTAATGGTGTTTTAATTATTATGAAGAAATTAACCAATAAGAAATATTTTAATTTATAGAGTTGATTTTTTCAAATGGAAAAAATAACATACCATTTAGAAAAAATAAATTTAAGGATAACTGATAATTGAAAAGAATTGAAAAGAAAGGTAACTCAAGATAAAAAATGTAGTAAAATTGAGTCAATAAATGACTTATGAATTTGTTATCTTTTCAATACCAAAAAAATCTGGTAATAAATTTGATATACTTTTAAATCCCTTATATTTAAATAATTTTTTGGTTAAAATAGATTCAATGGAAATATTAACATCCCAAAATGTGTACATGTTTCTAGTAAAAACCGTATATTAATGAATCAATATTGAAATATTAAAACCCTTAGCATGTATCCTGATTCACTCTATTTGTTTGTTCGTGTTTCTAAAAAATAAAATTAAGGTTTTTAAGAATATCCATGAGAACTATTTTTATTTATATTTCATTTTCTAAGGCCTAATTATCATTTTATTTTATTCATTCATTAAATAGTTTTCTCTTATTTCAGATTCATAAGGACATTTATCAAATATTTATAAAACGACCTTGTTATATTGATAATCTAAAAATATATTGAACAGAAACTTCATAATCACCATAATTGTGTACTATTATGTAAATTATTAATACCTTCAATAAAAATTTATACAATTTTTTTGGTTTTTCAAAAATGTACTTTAATTAAAAATGATTCCATAGTATGTTCATTTAAGGATGTTATGTTTATAGTAATGGTTTATTTTTAGTGAAACCTGTATAATTTAAAATTTTATCATTAAATAATATTAATACAATCATAAATATTAAATTAATGCATTGAATAAATTTTTAAGGTCATCCATGACTGGTGGTAATTTAAAATGAAATATATTGTTCCATGGTGTAATTATTGTTCATGTACACACGAACTACACAATCACTGTTTATGAGAATAGAAAGGGGTTAAAAATAAAAATAATTATAATTTGTAATCATATTAATGTTATAAATTTTATATTTTTTGATTTAATAAATATTTTTTAAATTCCATGAATGTCTTATAAAAAACAAGAACATTTAATTCATGAAGAGGCAGTCTAAATGTACACATGACGATGTATTATTTTTTAATGGTATTAGAGGAATGCATAAAAAAGATATTCCATTAGTATATTATCATTTTTTTATATTAAATATTAATATTTTATTATAGCTTCATGATTAAAATTTATTATATAGGGCATTGGAATGAAAGAAATAATAGTGCTTGGATGAGGATATTCCCTCCCCTTTTTTTGTTTTCCATTCAATAATCGATTAAGGCCTTTATACATGGACATTTGATATGAAAAAAGATTTTCAAAAATGGGGTGAAATTCAAGGAAAAAACATAATATTTTTTTAATATAATTCTATGGGTTGATTATCGTATTAGGCTGGGGAAGGGTTGTATTTATAAGTGAGAATAGAGGAATTTTTTTAATACTATAAAATAGAAAGTCATTATTCAAGGGTTAAATTGATGTAATACTAAATCAAGATAAGACGGGATGATGTAAGGTCAATACATGTATCATAATCTCATTTTATTACATGTTTGTAACATTTTTCTCATATCTTACCCATGGTTAAGAAATTTTTTGACATTATATACCATAACCACAATAACTAATTTTTAACTAAGTAGTTCATTTTTTAACTATAAAAATAATGTAGAACATATTATATAAATTTGAAAAATGATTACCAATATGGAATGTATTTTCTGAAGTAAAATTATGCGTACTGATAAAATAGAATTTATATATTTTCACACATAACACATAATTGTTTTTTGTGGAAATTTTATTTCATAAGCTTATAAAATATTTTTTTTAAAATTGTTATTGTTATTGATTTTCATAAAATAAATTAGTTATATATAGACTAATTAATAATAATATAGATTTAAATTA
Source organism: Viscum album (assembly GCA_963277665.1). Classification (NCBI taxonomy): domain Eukaryota; kingdom Viridiplantae; phylum Streptophyta; class Magnoliopsida; order Santalales; family Viscaceae; genus Viscum; species Viscum album. The sequence goes on from OY728136.1 coordinate 300,765,405, forward strand.
AATAAAAAACATGATTATACCTTTTGAAAACATAAATAATTTAAAATAATGAAAATCCTTTTTTAAATAAAATATTACACAGGTTTTGTAATCTTAAATATTCATTTTGAAAATTAGACATACTATTAGATAAATAAATTATTGTTCATCATAAATGTTTTATCAATGTATTTACTCATTTTAAGATCAAGGTATATTAAAAAATGTTATGATATAGATAAAATTTTCATTTTTCAATATTCAATTAAAAATTATTTTATAAAAATATGAAAAATATCATATTAATCTAATATTAATTTGATATGTAAAACAAATTTTGATATGTTTTTACAAATTCAAATTCTGTAATGAATGATTTTTAATTTAATATATAAATAAAATATATATTGAAAAACATGATATAATTATATATATTATATATTCTTAATATTTTATCCTATAAATTTATAAATAAAGTTTTATTAATAAATTATTCATACCAAAAATATGTTTCATCAATAATATTTATAAATTCATAAAATTAAAATGAATTCAAAACAAAAACAATTCATTTTTGAAAAATACAATTTTATAAATGAAAATAATTTTACCATGAAACATGCTTAATAATAACTATTGGATGGAATATAAATTATTTCTGAATACAAAAATTAATAAATGTGTTTAAATTAACTCTTGGGTAATGATTATATCCAAATAGAAATCAGGTTAAAAATACATCTTTGAAAAATATTAATTTTATATAAAATTATCTTAAAAAATGTTTATTTATTAATACTGTAAATACAAACATCATCGCATAATTTAATAATAAAAATAATAATAATTATTAATATATATATATACATAAAAATATTTAATTATGTATTTCACCTAAATTATATTATTTTAAATTTACTACTTACAATACAAAACATCAATATAGGAATTGGATATATAAATATAAAAGGACCATATATCTAATGACCATATTTCAAAATATCTTATTTATAATAGATATAATTTATTACACTATGTAGCCTTTGTAAAATCATTTATTCGATTCACATTTATTATTTTCATTGATTACATTTTAGATTTCATATTATTATTTCTCCCGACATTATTTGTTTTCCTTATTAGGATTATTATTTTTTATTGTCGGTCCTCATGGGTAAATATCTCCTAGTATATCTCCTAGTGTTGATGATTTTATTCTTACATATTTATTATACCTATTTAATAAATTCACTTTTAGAGGATGGAATAATTGTTTTCATGTAATAATCTCGGTTGTGTAACTCTAAATATTATGAAATTTTTTAGTAATGTTTTACTATTAATGAATAATGTGTTTTTATTATAGTTCATATAATTTATGAAATATTTCAAAATACATTTATTTTTTTATAAATTTGAAAATATATCCTATATTTATCAATATATTTCTTATTGAGTGAATATTCTTCCTAAATAATTGGGGTTCTAAAATTGTACCTCATTTTAACATATGAAAAAATGACATTAATAAGTTACATGAATAAAATTTTAAGATATTATTAAAGTAAAACCGAATGGTATATTATGGAACATGAAAAAAATTTCTTACTTTCCAAGAGATAATATGGTAGTTTTAAAAATCATATTAAAATAAAGAAATTAAACATGTGTTTAGTTATGGGATAACATTTTGGTCTATATATGGGAGTGTAGATTGTGGTTCTCTAAAAATATCATGATATTGTATCTAAAAAATTCATGAAATTATATGTGACACATGGAAATAATTGTTTCTAGGATTATATGAATACTTGAAGAATTTGAAGGAAATTTTATAGGTTGAATATGTCTACTAATAAGAGTTATAAATTCAAGTCAATGGTGTCCTGTTTTTATAATTAGCATTGATTATTCTCTAAACAAATGGTTCAAATAATATGGAAAAAATATTAATCAATCTCTTTAATAATATAATCCAATTACTTATATTGAAATGTTGGTTCATAAATATTTTAAAATTATAAGGTATTTTTTTGGATTTTGTTACTTTAAAAATATTAATTAAAAAATTATTTTTGGTTTGAATATGGTGAATAATTTTTGTATCTGAAAATAAAATGAGGGATGCAGTGGGGATCGTTAATTATGACGAGTAACTTTATTATTATTTAATAATAACTAGGGGGAAAATCTAGTGGGGCTAATGCAACTCAACATTTAAGCACATGTGCATGATTGCACAATGCAACAATTTCACAGATCAATTTCCATATCACACACCTAGTTGGTGTGAGGTTCATAAAGGTTCCATTTGTTTTCCCTATAGATCAAAAGTTTTTATGTTATTAGGAACATTCATTAAGAGGCATTTATTATCAAGAAAACTCCTTTATATATTGGGTATGATCCAGATTTTTAATCAGATCTGGCATAAATCGATATTATTGTTCATCAATATTAGGTGGGATATCATTAACTTATTTGATTTGGTGTTTTCTGATAGAAATTATAAGTCAGGAAAGGATATTCCTCGCCATATTAGGCATCTAAGGAATTTTATAGGGTAGTACTACTTATTCAAATGGTTCATTTCCATTCTTATAAAATATATTTTATAATATATGGGATTTTTAAAAAAATCTAATTGATCAATTACTAAGAACTATAATCACTCTACATGATTTATATTCCTCTAAAGCATTCTATATGGATTAAATGATATTTTTTGGTGTTAAATAAACATTTTTCATTTATTAAAATATTTATTACAAAGCCTATTCATGGGTTAATAACCACTAAAAACAAGGCTATGTTAATGATCCACCATTATTACAAAAAATATTAATTTTTAGCCATTTTACTATAATATTTTTGGGGGTGAATGAAATTATAATGATAATTAAATCATAACATGCCTTAGTGGGATCCTTATACTATCAATAATGAAAGTATATAAATTTATCTATTTATATCCTAAGAATTCATGACAATGGAGTCTCCATAACATCAGTATAGAAATTTTCAAAAATATTAGGATGTTGGAGAAATTCAAAGGAAATAATTTCATGAGATGATAAAAGATGTTTCAAATTCTACAGGTTACTCTCCAAATGGTGTACCTAATTGTCAATTTTTTCGTGTCTTTATTTTAATATTTAATGTTAATTTTATATATAAATTTTTTAAATATAACAATTAGGATGAAAAATAATGTGGAATTATAATTACACACCAAATATATGAAAGGAATGCAACATATTATAGTTCTTTAATTATTGAATCCATACAGATCATACATGAATTTATACATTTTTTACACCATAAAAAATTCGGTATATTATAAAATAATTAAAATATCCTGGGAGAAGGTTACTTTCATGATGTCTATCTTGAGTCTATAAAGAGTATTATGATAAGAGCAATCATTAACATAATGTGAAATCCCATATTTAGTTCATAAAAATGTTTTTCTACATATCTATTTAAATTATAGATTCAAAGGAAACCAAACAAAAATTATTTTTTTTGAATTTCTAGGAAATATTTAGAGTATATAAACCTAAAATGGAAAAGAAATGTAAAATATGTGTTGATATCATATTTCATGAAATGTGTGGAAATAAAATGATTGTATTTTAATTATTATAAAATAAAATGTTTTAGTTTTTTTAAACTACTGTTTAATGAATATATTTTATGTTTGATGAATATAGGTTTACATCGTTAGTTAATCGTATCCATATAGAGTAATTTGTCTCCAAATAAAGGAATATATCAATATGATAGAGTCCATGATTTTTCAAAAAGGGAATGAACATGAATACTAAATATGTATTTATATAATTTATAGATATACTTGTACTATTATACAAATTGTAGTTTATATTAATAGTGTTTGATTTTAACACCTATAATTTTTAAAAGTATAATATTCTTGATAGATTTCTTATCATATAACGCTGAGCATTAGTAGAATTGGGATATAATAAAATTATATTATTATCTAAATGTGACCCCTATAACCTATAAATCAAATTGTATAATTTGAATATTTACAAAATACATTACAAATAATATGTATAATGTTTTTATATAATGATAATATAATGATTAATTCATAATTAAATAGTACTCACTTTTCAGTAATGTCATTGATTTATTCAACAATATATTTTCTTCAAAACATTTATTTATATTTTTGGGGGAATACCATATTTAATTTCCAAAACATTTTATTATTAAAAATAAATTTAATTTTTAAAATATTTAAATCAAAAATATTTTAGGGTTATATTTTGCTATTTTTCTGAAAATATTTATTTTTATGAGAACAGTGAGAAGTAATTATTTTTTTAAAGATTCATTTCAATTTCATAAAAAGTAATGTCAATTTTTGAATTTCATGTCTTGGTAAAATAATCTTAATTTAATTATATATTATTTAATTTATTAAATTTTAATCATCTTTATATATTATTGTTTTATAACTTCATTTTTTTCATAAATACCCATTATTTCTATAAAACTATTTTTCATTTAGTTGTATGTATTTTTAATAAAAAGAAATTCCGGCACTTTAATAAATGAAAAATTCAAAATTATATCGCATATTTGGAATCATAAGTTTCAAATTTATTAAATAAAACTATTTTATTTTTCCTCAACATGAATAATAATAGTATTAAATATTCTGCGCTTTGGTAAGAGTCAATCAAGTAATTATGGTTTCAAATACTCTTATAATAACTAAAAATAACCATAAATGTGCATATAATATATTTGAGGATTGTTTCATGATCAAACTCTTCCAAGATTCTATGTAGTGGAAATTCTTTGCAACGTTTCACTATGAAGTCAAATATTATTTTATGTACTAAAAAAATTTCACTCTCTTGATTTTAAATATATATTCAATGTTCTCATAGGGATAAGGATTAATTTTGAATAAATATGTAAGGGTATATTAAATAAATTTTTATTTTTATTTCTTTTAATTTATTTATAATTCATGGTGATGGAATTGTTACACATAATTCTTAAAGGATGTTCACATAATGCTTTTTTATGTTGTAGAAAAATGAAAGTAAATGGTTTCAAAAACACCAGGTGATATATTTTACAGATTAATTAACTATTTTCATAGATTATATTGTTAATAATGATTTATAATTGATTTCTATTGAGTATAAATTTCAAATTAGTACCTTTCATTATGTTTTATATGTCAAAATATATGAATATTTCTAAAAATGAGAGTAATAATATTTTATGTTAATGATGTTTTATTAAATGATTGAAGAAGAATAAATATTATTCAAAAAATGATTTGGAATGCTAAATTCACTAAAAATATATATGTACTATAAATTTACTAACATTAACTGTAGAACTAAATTTCTAACCATTAATTATTGAATTATATGTAACTATATTTAAAGATAATAGGGATTAACTGATGGTTAATCAAATAAGACAAGGGCTAAAATGATCTATAAACTAGTATAAATCCTATTTTATAAGTTTATTTCAATACTCGAAAATATTTAATTTAAATACAATCCAATTTTGAACCAGTCTTATGTGAATGTGACTTTATGGTTTTTTAAAATATTTAGAATATTGAATTATGTCCGCAAATAACATATAAAATGGAACATCATATCCTCTATTTTTCAAATTTTTGGAGAATGATATCATAAAAAATACATACATAAATAAATTTCTAACATCCCTAAACACGTCCATGGGGAATTGTTTTATCATTATAAAAACCATATCTGGGTTATGATGTAACAGAAATGAAACTATTTGAAGAAGATGTATATATTTTAACAGAATTTTAAATTTTTATTTATGATTATAACTTTAAAAAAATATTCTAAAAACATAAAGAAATAATAAAACAAAAATATTATATATAATGATATGATTTTATGATAATTTCATAACGTATATTCATCTTATTCATTTATCAAATGGTAAATGAAACCATTATTCTTGTATATGGATGACAATTTCCCCATGAACTGATGAAATTATTATTCAATGAAATACTCAAATAGATGGTTATAGTGATTGATTTCATAGTATTATATGACATTCATTAAATATTTATCTCTCTATAATAATATTATATATTCAACTTTCAATCCATTCCATCTAACAATAGATGATAACGTTGTTCATGGATACCTGTGGATTACCACATTCATGGATCAATATAATTCATTTTCTTGGACATATTATATATATACCATATATAGAAGTTATTGAAGACATAATATTGTATTTATGGAATATTTATCATTATTTAATGTTTAAATAATTCTTAGAGACTCTCCATCTTTTTTTCCTAAAAAAAGATTCATTATTAATGCATGTGCATGGACATCCTTCTCCTTGATTGTAATATTGTTCATTTTTCAAGAAAATAAATCATGGTTAGTCATTAAATAATAATTTCTGTATAAAAAATTTCTCATTTTCAAAATTATTGTTCCAGAAATGATGAAACAATAACATAGTTCACTATCATTAGTATTCCAATGTTGTTTCCCAAATATGATCTGAACATCCCCAAATCATATGAGGTAAACCTAACCAAAATATATAATTAAATATTTTAGTTCCATAAATTGAAAATTTCATAATGATATAGAAATAAAAATAGAAATATTTATTAAATAGTTAAATTATTAATATAAGGTTATTTTACAAGTATTAAATGACATATAGGGAACGTTTGGGACCAGGGAAAGTGATTTCATCCCAATTTACAATATTTGAAGAATATTTTAATGAGATTTAACTATTTTAACTTAAATGGTGTATAATATATCCCTTTATATATTATATCATTAATCCTTCATTAATTATCACTATTTTTTTCCATTACTGTTATTTCATCAAATACTATTTGACTATAAAGTTACCAAGTGGTAAGGGTTTTTAACAAAATATTACAAAATTTGGTTTTGAAACAACATATTTTTTTATATAATTAGAATATTATGAGTTAAAATTCTTTTGTGTGATTTATTTTGTATATAATATTTTCTAGATTTAAATTTCTTACACATAAATGATCAATATATTAATGCACAATTCAATGATATTGCATTTGTAATGGCAATTCGTCTCAACTTTTACTACATTGGAACTTATCTTTATGTTTAAAAAATATATTTATATATGAAGTGTATATAGTACCCCTTGACATATTATATTGTGGATATACTTCATTTATTTTAGAGTATTAAGATCAAACATATAACATAATGGATAGTATTTGTATGATACAATCTAATATTATTTCATTTTGTTATATATTATACTCATGAACTATGATTATCCCATCATACCCAAATATTCATCTTATGCCTTGTGATTATAATAAGTTTTTAATCATTATTTTTACCCATATTCATCATTTTAGATTACACTTCTTATATTTTATATTTCCAGAATTTATGAAAAAATAATTTGAAATGAACTTATTATATAGAGGATTCATTTGTAAAAAAATCATTTCAATGTGTTGAAAACATAATGTGGAATATGAAAACAAGGTAGAGTGGGAAAAATAATCACTTCCATACTTGGGTATTTTTTATGTCCAAAAAGGACTGAGATAACCCGAGCGTGGGTGAATCAGGGTTTGGATATTCTTTTCAAATTTCATCATGCCCCAATGGATCATGACATAATTATTATGAAAGTCACCTTATTTGATCTTAAGAGCTTTATGATGATCTTATTTGTTCCATATTTATATGAGGAAGATGCAATTAATTTAAAATAGAAATGAAAGCACAAGGAAAATCATATTTTTCATGGTTCACTATCACTAGGATGCATCAAAAAAGAATACAATGACAACATGTCAATGTACCAAATTCACTCATTATCACTCAAAAAAATCAAGCTAAATCACTATTATTCATGGGCTCATCGCCTTTACAAGGATTAGTTTCATCTCACTGCTTTTCCATTGATCACTCCACATCTCTATTTTGATGGATTTTTGTCCGTTTATAGGACCACCTTCTTCCTCTTTCCATTCCTTACTACTCTGGAAAGGATCCACACGTATAATATATAAATTTATGTCCCAACATTATCAATAATTGATGCATCATCAACTATAGGTAGCAGATCTATTTAAGTCCCTATTTTTTAGTATAGTTAGTGTTTAAAAATTAATATCATGGACTATTTTATTACCTTAGTGAACTTCCTCGAAACCACATAATACTGTAATATAACATATGTGGACTACCATTAAGTACATGAAATGGTTATCTCACAGTCAGCAATTTCTTCAAGGGACGTTTATACTTCACAGATGACTAATGCCTCCTCAATCCACAGAAGCTTCGGGGTCCATTTTTTCTTTAGGAGATACCAAACCACTCAAACTCCTTGGAGAACAATCTTCATTGTAATTCTATTCATTATAATTCTTCCTTAATGAAACTCATCTCCTTCATAGAATTATTAATTGAGAACTATTTCAGAATTACATGAAAACTTCTAGGAGCTATGCTCTTTTCTGAGAAAATTATTTTTTTTATTGATGTGATTATGTTCTTTTATATAGGTAAATAACTCATTCAAAGCCTGTTAAAAATAAATACCAAGAACAACGATGCAGTATAGCATTAACCATGAACTGAAATGTGGTTTTCAAAGTTCCTTAATCCATTATAGTGGTTGTTATCTTTTGTAAATAGAAACTATTTTTGGATCCATAAATAACATCCTCTAAACCATAAAAAATAAATAACCCATATACAACAGATGTCACACCCTGACTTTTACGTTTATTTTTATTATTATTTCATGGATCCAGGTATGTTGGAAAAGGCCCGGACTAGGTCCCAGTTTAACTTTTTTTATTATAATTATTATTATTATTCTCATTGAACTTTTTAGTGGTATTCAGACCCGTGCGATGTCACCACACGATGGGTGATAGATGAATGGTCAGCCCGGGTGCCCAAGCAAACCTCTCTCATATATAATAAATATTGATTTATATAGATAATATCCTTTGAATGTTTAAATTGTAATAATAATTATGTTATTAAGTAATTCATAATAATATTTTTAAGGAGGTGCTTATTTTGTAATTTTTATTATTATTATTTTTTCCATTATAACTTATATTATTATTATGGTATTTATTATACTGTTGTTATTAATATTATTTTTATTTTTTTTATTTTTTTTATGATTATTATTAATATAAAAAAAAAAGAAAACCCTATACTACTCCCTCTTTTCATCCTCTTGTTTAGTGCATACCAGGCCCCCTTCGACCCTAGCATCATTTCCCTTTCCTAGTGCCCTCATCCCACAACTCCAGCCTGCGACCAGCTCTAGGACACCTCCGCCTCGCCCTCACCCCCTGTAAGTCTCAGTCACCACCCTAATTCACCCCCCACCGGCCTCCCTCCTCGGTCCCCGTCGTGGTCGCCTCTCCATCCAAGCCTTCCTCCGGCCTACCACTGGTTCTCCCAACCCGCTCTCCCCTTCTCAATGCTCCTCCACCGAGCTGCCTAACCCCTCCCGGATCCAATCCACTTATTGCATCCCTCCCCTGTGCTTCCCCCTTCCTAGCCTCCAAGTACACATCCCCCTTCATTCCATCCATCTACACCACCAGCAGCCTGCCGACTTTGTCCCCCTCAGCGCACGCCCCTCTCTTCCCCTCACCTCGCGCAAGCCACACTGCTTCGGGCCTCTAGCCTCACCTCACACCGGCTTCAGCACCACCGGCCAATTCCAGACTCGCCCAGCCACCCTCCAAGAACTCCAGGACGCCACCCATCATAACCCTTTCACTGACCACTTTGTTTGTGGCACCCCCCTCTGGGTCCCCTCTCCCTCGCTCAGACCTGCCCACACCCAAACTCATTACGCTGCCTCTAGAAGACCCCACATCTCTCGGTTTTTCCCGGTCTCCCACCCCATATTCTTCCGCATCTCGTACTATCCTTGTCACATCCCATCCTCACTCTCTCCTTGATATGCACCTCCACTCGACCTCTCTTTTCCACACTGGCCAACCCCCCCCCCCCCCCCACTCTGGTAAAATTATCTATTTATTTAATATTTATTTATTTTCACTCATCATTTAAACTTCTATGTTTTTATTTAATTAGACTAAATCCTAATAACTTTTTAATTGTTTTTCTATGTTTTCCTCACTCTTTAGTGGGCACAGTTTCTCCACAGGGACTGCTCTCCATTCCATTGAAGTTTAGTGGCGTCCGTGCTCAACATTGAGGTACGCGAACCCATGTTTCCATTTCTAATTAAACCCATTAGATTCTTGATTGATTTATAAATATTTGAATTATTTCTCATTCTTGAAATTCAAATAGTTAATATATTATAGTGTTGTCAAATTTATTGGTTTTGTTAGAAATAGTTTCGAAGTATTTTTCACTAGAAAAATTTACTTGTACTTATGGTGTTTTCTAGATTTAGGTAACATATTTGACCTGGTTATAGAATCATTAAGAAAATTTCTATTTTGATTATACAAATTAGTTATGCATTGTTTGGTCAACTTTTGAAAAATATTTAGAAATTGGGTTTCTTGTTCATAAAAGTATTTGTATACTGCTTGATTCTTGATGGAATTTTATTAAGTTGTGCAGTTGGTTTATCAAATTGTGGGGATGTTGCGAAACATATTTACTGTGGGATTTGGTGTGCATTTATTTTCAAAAGAGGATTTTGAGTATGTAACTTTGGTAGCTATGGAATAGTGGGCATATTAAAATATTTTGAGAGGGGGTTGAGGTTTCCAATATGAGGGTTGGTGTTATTTCGAATAAGGGGAGTGATTGATTTTGATTTTAAAATTGGTTCTTGGATCCCATTGGATGGAGGTTCTTTCTTGTGCTTTCACAGAATTGGTTTTAAATGTATTCCTCAAGGATTTGGCCCATTTCTCTTTATAAATATAAAAGCAGTATTGGTAATATGTTCTTGTTAAATGAAATTATACATGTCAACTCAAAGGCTTGTTTGGCACTTTCAATTCAAATGTGATGTTTGGATAATTATTTTGGATACGTTGAACATAAAGGCATGTTTGGCTCTTCCAAATCATGGGTGTATTTGTGTTAATGATTAGAATGGTTTGTGTTTAGAAGTTCTGTGTGTTTGGTCGGAGTTTTAAATGTTTTTAGAGAAATCATTTCATCATAGATGTGACGAGATGGTGCATTTGGAACATGAAGCTTTAGTTTAATGGTTGTATTGACACTTTTAAATGATTATGTTTTGATTAATGTATTCCGATTTAACTACTTTTGTATTTTTAGAAATGGTTTCAAATGGTTTTAATGTTTTTCATGGAATTATGGCCCGGTTGGCACATTGTAAAAGTGAGACGACTGAATGTGTATTGGAGGTGCTTCTATCTAGGGTAAACCATTATGGGTGAACGTATAGGAAGTGTCTGTGTTTGGGAAAGGAAAGTATGGTTAGTTGAGTCATTTGTGTGAGGTAATTCATACCTACAGAGTATTACTATAACCACAATGGGTCATAGGCATCATTTAGATGATCAAGAAAAGGATGGTGATCAACGCTGATTTTACGGGTTGGTATCCCCTGGATCCATTATTAGCCCAGGCGGGCTTTTCCACTGGATTGGTAAGTGAGGGTGGCTAGTTGGTTATGGACTTAGGAGATTCACCATACACTGGCAAGTGGTTCCAAAACCGAGTACGTCCAGGGGTCATCTAGGTATTTCTAGTATCAATAATGCTTACTAGAATTTTTTTTCTTTTCTTGTTTACTTTCCTTGAAACAGTTTATTTTCAGTTTTCACACTTACTTGTTTTACTCTATTACAACTTTGTTATACACTGTTTTTTATTTTATTTATAAAATGACAAATGATTTTGGAAAATATTATGTAGCATGTGTTGGGTTTCTAAATTGGAAAAACATGTAGCTTATTTTCAAATGTTAAAAACCTACTTTTATAATTGTATTTCAAACTTTTGTTAATTAATTGTTTCAAGAAATGAGATGTTGGATTATGTGGTTTATCATGGAAACCCTACTAAGCATCTTTAATGCTCACTCCTATCTATACCATTTCAGTTGCAGGTTTCCTTTCATAGATTTGCATGGCTGAGTTGCACATTATTGGAGCAAGGTTGGCCTTTGGTCGGGAGGTGACTTGAAAGGTCACGTAGAGGTATGTTTGGTTATATTTTTTCGCTTCTAGATTTATTTTTATCGACTATTTTTATTTATCTATGGTTTTTTTTTGTTTCTTTTAGGGGCCAAATAGTTCCAATGTTGAACATTTTGATGCCCGACACTGGTTTCTAGCCTGTGGGGATCAGGAATGCCCTTTGGGCCACGTCGTAGACTACCTCAGGTGACCGGTTTTGGGTCGAACAAGGTTGGTTCGTGACAAAATGGTATCAGAGAGAGGTTCTTGTTATTTAGGGTTTCCGTTATATGGAGATTAGGATTATCATGTCTCGAGAAGTAGGTATGGGAAGGTCGTCATGAACCCTCGCCCAGATCGAATCTCGAGTCGCTAGGGTTAGTATGGGAATTGAGTCCTGGTTTGATTCTTGATTGTTTTAGTTTGAGTAATGACAATAGAGGAAAGCTAATTTCACATCATGATTTCACATGGAGTTTTGAACCATGTATAATCTGAGTACACGGATTACGTTCCTCTTAGTTGTTGGTGCTTACTCGGTGCATGACCCACTACCATGTTGCCAGGTTAAGCATGACTACTAGTCCCTCACTTCGGTAATTTAATTCATGTTGTTTGTTTTCTAGGTTCATGTGGGTTAATATGATGTTTTGAAAATGAAAAAAGGGTTTTTAAATGTGAATTATTTCTTTTAAATGGATTTAAATTTTCAAAGGGATTTTTTAAAATTGAAAGCTCATGGTCTAATAATGTGGTGTTTTCTTGGGACTGGTAGAGATATGGTTTAGTTTCAACCTCGAGTACTCTTTATTAACTTTTACACATGTGAGGGAATTCATGGGAAGTGCATGTTGGTGCATATGGAAGAAAGAAGGTGAAGTCATATGCAATAGTTCATGGGATTACATGGGTGTGGACTTGGAATTAAAGGCTTTAAATTTTTTTTCTGAAGTGATTTATAAAAAAGGAAAATGATTTTTGGAGATTGAATTTTTTTTGGAAACTGGGTTTGGAATTTAGAAAATGGACTTGACAGATGGAAATTTGAAATTTAAAATAAAAAGGGGTTGTTGAAAATGGAATTTTGGGTTGTGTTTGTATTTTTTTGTTCTGTTTGAGTTGGGTTTTTTTATGATGGGGGTTTAAATGATTTTGCTTAGGATTAATATTGGTTTTGGTTCTATGTTTCACATTTTGTTCAGAAAATGCTTCCCAGAAAGGTCCTCATGTTTTCTAACATGTCATGCCCTGTTTTTGGTCCTTCATGGACATTGCCTATCCTTCACTGTGATCGAGTCCTGTTAGAATCAACATAGTGGCTTGAAGAGGTCGAACTCATCTTTAGAATATTGGGAACATACGAAGATGTCAGAGTGTGTGCCATTTTGGGTCAGTTTGAAGGTCCATCTCTAGACGAATGGGATTTGTTCACCCCAGCATCACTACAAGTGGGGATGATGTGGGATGTCTTTAAATGTTTCTTCATATGATGGTTTATACCAGAAGACGTGATGATGATGAAAATGGAACAGTTCCCACGTAGACAATAAGGCCAACGAACGATGCATGTGTATGTTGACCATTTCATAGAGATTGTGTCCATTTTTCTGGAGGTTGCATTTCATGATTTAATTAAGACTTCTCTCTTCATCTTGGTTCTTCATCCAGAGATCATGGAGCAAGTGCTTCTTTCTAAATAACATCATTTCGAGAAGATTGTGGATGAGGCGATCCTAGGTGACTTGGTCTCCGGGGCACTAGTGTTTGGCAATCCAGTGAATCCATTTACTAATGGAGGTTCCCCATATATAGAGAAGGGTGTCCAGAGGGACATGTTCCTAAAGAGTCATATGTAATGGTTTTGGATTTCATTTTGTCATACCATTATGTGGTGTGCCACTTAAGTGGCCGGTTCATGCATGTGAAGCTTTAATGTCTCATTCCTCTGAAGACATTCCTTCGTTGAGGATGTCTATGTCATCTAGAAAGGTTTTTCAGGAAGTGTCTCTAGAATAAGAAATTATGACCGAGGGATTTCAGTTCCTGATTGTAAGGAAGGATATGGTTCAGCCATCAGATCGACAGACATAAACCTTGAGGTGATGCTCGCACGCAGTCAAGAGTTTCTCGGGGTGCGAAGCCTTGGTCAGGGTTTTGTGTCCCGCGTTGGCAATGGAACATTTAATGTATTTTCATTCTCAACTTTCTATTTTTAAAGTATTAACATCGTTGTAAGTCCATTTTTTTATCGTTGAGGTAAGATGGACATTTTCTATTGTATCCCAAATAGTTTTTTATCTAGTCATGGATTTCTGGATTATTTTTTTTTCTTAAAAGTATTATTGGCCCTTGTCTGGATTGATCTTGGTTTAGCTATGTTTGTTTGGATCTGTAAGTGTTAATGAAAGATTCCATGTTTGTGGTTATGCTTAGGATGACTTATTTGGGGAAGTTCCACTCAGAGGTTTTCCCTTAGTGTTCAGAGTTTTTGGTCTGTGTCGACAGTTTCATGTTTCAGTGGAGGTGTTGTTCGCTTGTGCTATATGATTTAGTTTGAATCGGTTGGGAGTTCCCGCTTCACCACCCTTCCCAGTGTGGTATGTTTGGGTGTTAAAACTTCCACACTATTAGAGTTATTGTGGTGGGGATAACCCACTCGTGTTCTCCAGTTCTCTTGTGTGGTGCTTTATTTCAGTTTCAACCGTGCATGATCTCTTATTTTGTCCATTATCCGGCTGGGTGACTTTCTGGGGGCAGAAAGTGTCTTTGGTGGGGAGAATTGTCACACCCCAACTTTTACGTTTAATTTTTTAAATATTTCATGTCTCTGGGTCCTTGCGCCAAGGCCTGGAATAGGTCCCAGTTTAACATTTATTATAATTATTATTGTTATAATTATTTGTTTTTTAACTTTTTACTTGGTTTCGGACCCCTGCACCATCATTGCACGGTGGGCGGTAGCCGCACGGTCAGCCGAGGTGCGCAAACAAACATTTTTCATATATAATAAATAAATATTTATGTAGATAATATTTTTTTAATGTTTATATTGTAATAATAATGATGTTATTAAGTAATTAATAATAATATTTTTAATGAGGTGTTTATTTTATTATTATTATTATTTTTTTTTTACCAATATAACTTCTATTATTATTATGGTATTTGTTTTAATGTTGTTATTAATAATATTTTCATTATAAGTATTATTATTATTATTATTATTATTATTATTATTATTATAAAAAAACAAGGCAAACCCTAGACTACCCCCCTTTTTATCTTCTTGTTCAGCGCATACCAGGCCCCCTTCGACCCTGCTGCCGCGCAACTTGCCCAATGCCTTCATCCCGCGACTCTAGCCTGCGACAAGCTCCGGGACCCCTCCACCTTTCCCTCGCCCCATACATGTCTCAGTCGCCACCCTGTTTCACCCTCCATCGGCCTCCCTCCTTGGTCGTCGCCGCACTCACCCCTTCGCCCAGGCCATCCTCCGACCACCCACTGGTGCTCCAAAACCACTAGCCCTTTCTCAACGCACCTCCAAGGAGCTACATCTCCCCTCCATGATCATGGCCACCTCCTACGTCCCTTCCAGTGCTTCCGCTGGCCCAACCTCCAAGCACCCAACCCCCTTCATTCCAACCATCTTCACCAACAGCTGCCTGCCGACTATGCCCCCCCCCCCCCCCGGCGCACGCCCCTCCCTTCCCCTCACATCACACACATCGCACTACCCCAAGCCTCCGACCTCACATCACACCGGCTTCAGCACTGCCATACGATTCTGGACTCGCCCAGCCACCCTCCATGACCTCCAGGCCACCACCCTTCATAACCCCTTCAGCGACCACCTCGTCTGCAAAAAACACCCCTGCAGGTCCTCTCACCCTCGCTCTGACTAGTCCTCACCCGAACTCCTTGCGCCAGCTATAGCATACCCCACCTCCCTCAGTTCGTCCCGGTCTCCCACCCCAGTGTCTTCCACATCTCGTGCTAGCCTCGCCACATCCCAGACTCACTCTCTCATTACTATGAACCTCCACCGACCTCCCTTTTCCACACCGTCCAAACCCCTATAATCTTGTACAATTATCTATTTATTTAATTTTTATTTATTTTATTTATTTATTTTGCCTTTGGTGTTTTTATTTATTTTGACTAAATCCTAATACCGCTATAATTTTGTTTCTGTGCTTTCCTCTCTGTTTAGCGAGCGCAGATTCTCCACAGGGACTGCTCTCCCTTCCGTTGAAGTTAAGTCATGGCTGTGATCAATATTAAGGTAGGCGAACCCATGTTTTCCTTTCAAATTAAATCCATTTGATGCTTGATTGATTTTAGTTTAATCTTTTACTTGTTTCTCATTCTCAAAATTAAATTAGATAATATGTTATAGTGTTGTAAAATTTAATGGTTTTGTTAGAAATAATTTCAATGTATTTTTTCCTAGATAAATTTATGTGTAGTTATGGAGTTTTCATGATTTAGGTAACTTTTTTGACCTGGTTATAAAATCGTTATCAAATTTTGTTGTTTTCATATACAAATTATTTATGCATTGTTTGGGTTTCTTATGAAATCTGTTTAGAAATTGGTTTACTTGTTCATAAAAGTATTTGTAAACTGGTTGAGTCTTGATTGCATTTTATTAAGTTGTGATGTTGGTTTATCAAATTGTGTGCAAGTTGCGAAACTTATTTGGTTAGGTATTTTGTGTGCATTTTTTTCGAAAGAGGATTTTGAGTGTGTCACATTGGTGGTTATGGCATAGTGGGTGTGTAAAAATATTTTGAGAGGGGGTTTATGTTTCCAATATGATGGATGGTGTTTTTTCAAATAAAGGGAGTGATTGATTTTTATTTTAAAAATGTATCTTGGATCCCAAAGGATTAAGGTTATTTTCGTGTGATTTCAAAGAAGTGGTTTTAAATGTATTCCTCAAGGATTTGGACCAATTGGATTTATAAATTTAAAAGAGGTATTGTAAAGATGTTTTGGGTAAATGAATTTAGACATTTCAACTCAAAGGTATGTTTGGACCTTTCAATTCAAAGGTGATGTTTGGGTAATGATTTTGGATACTTTAAACTTAAAGGTATGTTTGGATTTTCCAACTCATGGGTGTATTTTTGTTAATCCTTATAATGTTTTGTTTTTGGAAGTTGTCTATGCCGTGTCAGAGTTGTAAATGTTTTCAGAGAAATGATTTAAACATGGATGTGATGTGATGTCCTATTTGGAACTTCGAGATTTAGTGTAATGGTTGTTTTGACTCTTTTAAATGATGATGTTTTGATTATTGTACACCCATTGAAATAATTTTGTGTTTTAAGAAAAGTATTAAAATGGTTTTAATATTTTTCAAGGCATAACGACCTGTTTGACATGTTCTTAAAGTGAGATTACTGAATGTGTATATGAGGCGCTCTTGTCTAGGTTAACCCTTTATGGGTGAACATATATGAAGCGTCCTTGTTTAGGGAAGGCAAGTGTGGTGAGATGAGTCACACATGCGAGGGACTTTCTACATACACAGTATTACTAAAACCACCATGGGTTCCTGGGTGTCTTTTAGATGATCGAGTGACAGTTGCTGATCAAACCGATTAGATGCGTTGGTACCCCCTAGATTCGTTGTTAGGTGAGGCGGGCTTTGCCACTAGATTGGTTAGTGTGGGCAGCCAACTAGTAATAGACATAGGAGCTTCACTATACACCTACAGGTGGTTCTGAAACCGATTACATCCAAGGGTTTTATATGGATTTTTAGGACTGCCCATGGATACTGGATTGTTTTTTCTTTTCTTGCTCACTTTCCTTCTACTAGATTATTTTCAGTTTGCACTCTTAATTATTTTACTCTAGTGAATCTTTGGTATACTCACTTTTGGATTTTATTTATAAAATGAAAAATGATTTTGGAAAGTGGTATGCAGCATGTGTTGGGTTTTAAAATGGGAAAAACATGTGGCTTATTTTCTAATGTGAAAAACGAACTTTTATAATTATTATTTCAAACTTGTGTTAATGGATTTTTTCAGGAAATGAGACGTTGGATTCTGTGGTTTATTTTTGGCAACCCTTCTGAGCATCATTAATTCTAATGCCTATCTCCATAATTTTAGTTGTATTATTCTTTGATTAGGTTTTCTTGGATGAGTTTATCGTTATTGGAGCAAGGTCAGCCTTTGGTCGAGAGGTGACTTGAAAGGTCACGTGGAGGTATGTTCAGTTTTATTTACTTTCCACTTCTATATTTATGTTTATATACTGTTTTTATATATCTATTTGTCTATTTGTTTGTTTTCGTTTATGAGCCAAATCATTCCCAATGATGAAACTTTTGATGCCTAACAGTGGTTGTCAGCCCATGGGGATTGGGAATGCCCTTCGGTCCATGTCGCGGACTGGCTCGGGTGACCGGTTCTAGGTCAACCCGGGATGGTTTCTGACAAAAAAAACCCCATCAACCGATTTCTCTATGAGGTTCACTTAGCTTGCTTCATGGTACACATAGTAGTGGTATGCTGATACTCTTCCTTTACTAATTTTTCTTCACCATTTAACTTACATCATGTGCGGTCCACATAGTACATCTACGCTACTATATTTTTTATCAACTCCAAAATTCATGGATTATTGAAACCATTGAAATAAAACCTTACTTTTTCATAAAAAAAACTCTCGATTTTTAGTGCCAATTTTTTTTTCAAACAATAGGAAACTACAGAACCTTAAATATATTCTTCAGAAACACCAAACACACTAAAACACAATTATATGAATTTTTCAACAATAAAAATTACCCAAAAAACGTGGAAATTGAACCTTGAGGAAGTTCTTCCAAACAATATTTTTCTGTATTAGTTTTTTCTGACACTCTAAAACTCTACAACTAAAACATACTTTGGTATTTAATTGATCAGTAATATCCATTTATTGTTGTATGTTTTGGATAGTTAAAATTGGTTCATGTTTATCTGTATCAAAGACAATAAATAATGATAATATTTTTAACACATATTCTCAAAGTATGTATTTGGGGTTTTATAGTTGGTATAAAGGGATGTTTTAAATAACATTATAGAATTGTATGGTTTCTTACAAGGTGATCATATTAATACTATAAATATTTTATAATTTTCAGGTTTTTTATATGTTTTAAAGCATAGAAAGAACCATATGAGGTTTTAATAGATATGATTTTATGGAGATTAATGATACATTAGGATAAATTTTATTTGAATGATGTATATTTAACCCTTCAGATTATTGTGAAGGATTATTTCAGAAGAAAAATATTAATTTTTTAGAGATGTCATCCAGATGGAATGGTATAACCATTTAGGTTCAATCGTTATTTAATATTTAACTTTATAATGTTATTTTGGAATAGAGTTATTTATATATGGATTGATTTATGTTTATTTTTTACTAAAATTGTTTAAATTTTGGAGTTAAAAATTTATTTTTTCATATACTAGTTTATAAATTGTTTTTATATTATACAAAAAATTCTAACTGTTTCAATTTTGGATAATATATATTGATAAAATGAGTATAGTTATATTTATTTTTGTATTATTTTACCCATTAGGGATTGATTGTAGTGCTTCATGTAGGAAAAATTATTCTCCAATACTCAATGTTTGGAGAAAAAGATATGATTCTAGAATAAATTGATCAAAGAAGAAATAGTACATGTTAAGAATATATATTTTCTTATTTTATTAGTGTATTTTGTAAATTAATTCCTAAAATATATGAAAATGATCATAAAATAAAAAAATTATCATATTATATTTTTTTTAATTAATCAATGATTTTTTACCTTTTATTAATTAATGTTTTTTTGGTTATTCACACTTTCATGATCATTAACATTATCTTCATCATTGTTTTTTATTACTCTCATCTATTATTTGGACATGAAATATTTCCTCCATGAATACATTTTCACTTCCCACATATGTATTCAAATTTGGAATCCTAGTTCATTATTAATCTTGATAACGTTCTTATTTCCCTTTCCTTTTTCTCAAGAATATGTTTTATTTACCCCATATTAGATATATATTTTAAAAAATTATTTTCAAATGTAAAACCATTAATTATAATGATAATGTTATAATTATAAGGAATAATTTTTTTAAATATAAGTCAATTTAACACAATGAGTTTTTAAAAAATAATATTCTCTACATCTTTCTTAATATGTAAAAATAAGATTTAATTGAAGTCTGATATATTATTAAAATAATATTATTTAAATGTGACAATTTGGATTAATACACTAAATTTTAATGTATGAATAGTGATACAAACAATTATAAAACATATCCATATAACATTAATATAATGAAAATCACCTGATTAAATCATAATAAATAATTAATCATTTTTTTGTAGTAATTTTATTCTTTAAAATTATGTTTTCTAAAATAAATAACTATATATATTTTATTTAGGGAATATTAAAAATAAATAATCAAAATTTAATAACTTATTATTAAAAAAATGGTATAATAGATTAAATGAATGTATAAAAATTATCCTTGGTTGATTTTTTTTGATTTTTTTTAAAAATATTTACATTTCTATAAATTGCGTGATATAATAAAATTTTAAAAATTAAAATTTGATTTTATTGTTAATAATGAATATAAATTAAATATGATTAAAATTTTAACTTAATTATTATTTAATTAGGTAGAATTTAATTAATTACATATGAATCATCATTATACGTAGTTTGGTATCAGATAATTTTTATATTAAAAGCATTTTTCTAAAAAATCATTATGTTCTATGAATTTAATTTACATTAAATTTATTAGGCATCCAAAAATTGGGTATTAAAAAATTTAAATAATATATGAATTCATGAGGTTCTTATTACTTAAATAATTTTGTACTATTTTTATTCATTGTGAGGAGTAACCATAGAAAATATTTGTCACCTTAGTAAGGGTAAATCTGATAATTAATGAAAAAATAATATTTTAAGGAATAAAATCAACATAAAACTTTTAATTAATCTATTATATGGGCTTGGTTCAACTATCATCATCCATGATTCTAATTTTTGTAAACCTTTTTCCATTTTTCTTTGAAAAAAAATTCTATATTACTCTAAGTAAGGAAAAATTGAAAATGTCACTTTATAGCTTTAAATTATATGATATATGATCACATAGGGATAAAAATATGGAATGATTAAACAATAAAAGTTATATCAAGAAAAAAAAATTTATAATGATATGTTATTTTTAATTTTCTTTTAGGTATAATTACACTAAATACTTACAGATGTGGACATAGTGTGTGTGCAATGAGTATAAAAGTTCTTGTTGATTCTTTTAAAAATATAAAATGTATCACATTGAGGATGAATTATACTATCAGAATAATTTTATGGTTAATGAAAATGTATAATTCATTGTCAAAGACTTTATATTTTTTTCAAAAAGCCAAATTTATGTGTCAAATTCCTTACTGTGTCTATAATTATCAAAATGACATTAATAATATTTTATGTTAAACAATATATTTATTATTGATTTAAAAATAAGTAAAATCATTAAACGTGATAAGATGAAAGGGAAATTTTCTAGACTTTCATTCGTGTAATATTTTTAAACAAATTTATACCTTACAAGTGTATTTATTACCACTAATTAATTAAAAATGTGTAACAATGGATTATGATAAAAGGGTTAATGAGGATTATACTAAAGAGATAATGGTTAAATTGACTAATTTTTAAATAAATCATATTTTATGATTTTATTTCAATAATATATTATCATTAAATTGATATTATGTAAATTTTGAGAAATTTTTATATAATATAAATAACAATAATATAATGGTTTACAAAAATACAAGTGTCCTCATTTGTACACTTATAAAAGGAAACCTCATGTCCTATCTTACTCACACATTTTGAGACCAATATATTGGAACATACATACCCAAACTCTATTCCTAACATCCCACCACATGTTCTAGATGTCATATTTTGGACAAAATAATATCCTTAGAGGTATTATGGTATATGTAAATGGATTTTCACTAAATAAAAGGTATTGATTCTAATAGAATTTTTTATCCTTATTTCTTCATAAACCACCTCAAAATCCAACTCTAACATGTGGATATGATAATAATGCTTCATTAAATATACCAATATATTTTAATTATTAATAAATAATTCATATCCATCTCCTTAATCAATCAAATTGGAAAGGAAACCATTATTCATGTGTACGACGAACTACTGCCTCACAAACAGATGTAATCTGGTTTCCATCAATACCATTAACGACTGGTTATAATGATGGATTTAATGTATATATATTACATTCATGATATATTTATCATTTTTTTAATATATGATATTATTTAATTTTTTAACTTTTCATCCATTGAATAATGATAATGTAATCTGTACATTCGTGTGGATTACTACCTCCACAAAGAGTTGTGGATTTTTTCATGTCAATGTCATATGAATATTATATATTTGTTTATTTAAATAAATAAGATAATATTTTTGGTTTAATAATAATTATATGAGGTTAAAGTAAAACATACTCTTTTTGTATCATCTTTAGGAAAGAATGGGAATGTAACTCAGGTGTATATAGCTTCTACCGTCTCCATGATTATCATATACTTATTTTTTATACCATGATTCATGGTCAGTTTTAACAAATGAATTTAGTTATATATATATATATATATGAATTATAATTAATATTAAGATAATGAAAAAAATTAATCTTTGATCATCGTCAACATATTGATGTAGTTTTGAAACTATGAATTGAATGTCCTCAAAAAAATGACACAAAATTACCAAATTAATTCATTCAATATATCATTATAATAAAATAAAAAATGGTTTAATGATAATTTAATTAACTTATAATGATTATTAAATATTTAAATCAATTATTTTTTTTATTATTGTATTGTTAAAGGATATACATGGAATGATTGGGATATAGGTAAAGGATTTTTTCTGAAATTCAGTTCATTGAGGTATATTTTAATGTTATAAAGATATTTAATTTTATTTTTTTTATAAACTGACCCCATTAAATTTTATATCATTAATACTTCATTATTAATTTTATTATAAGTAAAAAATAAAATAACATGAATGTAGGGAATTTGGATAGAATGTTACTATGTTTTAAGGGTTTCTTACCTCATTCACCTTTCATGAGGTTGTATAACTTTTTCATTGACTATATTAATCCCATATTATGTGTAAAATGTAATTTGGTTTATTTTTATTTTATTTACAATACATTTATGAGGATATATTATTTTTACTCATAATTAGTCCACCGATTAACTCTCAATTAAAAAATATATCCTTTGTAATGGTTAGTCATCTAATAATTTCCTTCTATGAAATTATTCTTCTATTTTGAAAGTTTATTTTGATATGAGGTTCATATACTTATGTATTCCATGATTTATTATTTAAATCCTCATAATCATTATATTTAAATATTCATTTGATGTCATTTATTTTATTGGAATAATATTCTAATGTTACCAAAACAATAATTCTGTTATGCAATCTAATATTATTTAATGAGTGACTTTGATAAAAGTTTGTTAATAGGGAATATTATTCTATTATTTCAATGAAGACCCTCTATTTAATCATCATTTGGTTATTTTATTATATATTTTGCTTTTTTCTTTTTCCCCTAATTTATTATGTAAAAATAATGAACGTTTGTTAAGCCATATTGATCTTTTATAATATTTAAAATTTGGGAATCATTATCTTCGGTATCCGAGTTTTCTAAAATTCATTCATGAATTTTGTTTTCATAGAAAATATTTTTTCATAAATATATTGTACATGACCTTTTATCATTTTGGATTCATATTAAAAAGGAATATATTACTATTATCCACATGGGAAAATTTTGACTCTCATTACAAAAGACTAAAATTTTGATTTTTTTGATATATATGTCAAGAAAGGATATTCCTACCATCCTGACAACTTATTTCATTGAATATTTCTTTATAGGTATCAGAGGATGTTTTCATAGAAATTAATTTTCACAATATTTTGTGAATTTTCAATTTCTTAAAAGGTATTGTAATAGTTTAATGGAATTTTTTAACAATATATATTGTTTATCCATTAATGGTATTTATGTTCTCTAAAGAAAAAACCCTTGATGTTTCTTATAGTCCACATGGGATATGTTGTGATGATTTAATCCTACTTTTTTCTAGATATGGATTTGAATTTCATAAATTCTATTTTCATGGAACCCCTTTCATTTTCATAAGTAAATCATGAAATAAAAGAATAATATTTTTTTATAATGTTGAAAAGTGAATTATTTCATGTGTTATGATTTTGTCATGGTTCATGGATATTTTTTATAAATATAGATGAGCTAGTTATAGAAATACATTTAATTGGGAATTTTGATTGAGTTAATTGTTTATTGGTTTATTTTAAGATATTTATATAATTTACTGGTTAGTTTATTCCATTTTTAGATTAATTTTTTAATTTATATGATAATGATGTTCCAAGAAACTAATATGATTCATTTTTTCATTCAATATATATTAAAATGTAACATTTATCAATTTTAACACACACGGATCCATATTATTGATTCTTATGAACATTTACATTTATAATTATTAATGACATGTAAATTTCTATTGATTTAGGTTTTTAAGGAAATGAATTATTTTTTTTATCATGCACTTGAAATTTTTCATAATTAACTTATGCTCATATTATGCCCAAAAATAAAATTTATTTTTTAATAATTTTGAAAACACTTACAAATTTTTTATTCTCAAATTTATAATTTTTTTCTTTTTACTAGGATGTGAATAATTATTTCAAATCAATTACATCTATATTTTACACTGATTGATTTGTGAATTTATTTTGAATTAATTTAATCATTTATTAATCTTGATTTCCATGAAACATATTACATGTCCTATATTTTTATAATGAACTGAGTCAAAAAAAAATTCACATGAAATTAATTTGTCTAGTGATACATGAAACACATATTTATCTCGTACTACGCACAAAAATAAATTGTCATGCATTAAACGCAACACTGAGTTTCAAGGAAACGCCATTTCTTTATTATAATTATTTCAAATAGTAAATTATAACCTAGCTATTAAAAAATTTCAATATTATTTTTAACTTATACTTTTCAAATACAATTATAATTTTTTTATATAAAAATATATTTGGACAGGGAAAAATTTTATATTTCAGTACAGTCTTTATATGATTAAAAATACTATTTTCCAAATCAAACTACTTTTAGTGTCCGTTTGTGAAATTAATAATAAAATAAATTTAAACTCATTTAAAAATTTTTGTTGATAAAATAATTTTCATTTTTAAATTAAGAACCTAAAAATTATCCTAGGGTGAATATTTGTATTTTTCCGAGAAACATAAATTGTTGATGAGTAGTGAAAACTATTGCATTTTTTAAAACTACATTTTTGAATAAATAATTACTAATGTTAACTTGTATTTTCAATTTTTTTTAAATTAAACTTATATCAATTATATAAATATTAACTCAATTTTCTTCATTATGAATTAATTTTTAATTTAAAATGAATATAAAATATTAGGAAAGATTTGAACAATTTTCTACGTTAAAAACACGTTATTTTGTCCCATCTGCAGAATTAACATTGATATTAATTCTTCATAATCAATGAACATAATTTTTTAAAACTATCATAAATTATTTTAATCAGTTTAAAATTTAGATTCTAATTATATCATGTTTATTTTAACCAGAATAATTTGTAAAAGTGATTAAAATTTATCGTAGTGATCAAGGATAAATGAAGCCTATTTAGAGACTAATCCTTAAAATTAAAGAACAAAATGACCATGAAACATTTCCAAAATCTATTTTATATCCATATTTAGAACACATTCATTCAATTATTTATATATTATGGTTTGGTATGATTTTTATTAGGTAGGAACATGTGTACACCTAACTGGTTGTCAAAAAATTCCATGTGAGTCCTTGTTCTTCCTTATCAAGGTTCCCCACCTCCCCATCATTATCACACCAATAAAACCTCTAATAATATAACAATAACTACCAAATACACTTCCAAAAAATCCTTCCTTCCTCCAATAAACCTTCCCATGCTTATATGGAAATCGAAGGATGCTTTTTGGAACAACCCAAAATGAGTTACCTAATTAAGAGGTAACACCTTCTCTCAAGTCCATTATTTTATTATCCTTATCTACCCACTAAATCTATCTTTATTAAATGTTTATATTAATACTCCATTATCTTTTATATGATATTATTTTTTATGTAAATGGTTCTACCTACACTTATACACACCTCCATCTAATTGGCAATAAACTAATTGTTTCTGTGTTTGGTGAACTACACCCTCATGAAATGATGATTGTTCATTATTCCATTACCACATATCATGGTGGCCATTGTGATGGAAAAACTATTTATATATTATATGTATTATATTTTTAATTTCATCAGTATTATTCACTTTTTATTTATAATAAAACATTATTCTTTCCATCTTAGGTTAATATTGTAATTTAATTTCAGGAAGTGTAAAGTATTGCCCCCTCAAAGTGATATGATTCATTCATATACTACATGAATTATATAAATGATGGTTTTAGTGAATATATTTGATATATATGATATATATGATATCAAAAATATGATTTAATAATGATATATATAAATTTATAGATGTGTGTTTGTGTGTGTTTGTTTTTAACTTTCATATTCTCTACCCAAAAATTAAACGGAAACAACATTCTTGTGTATATACGTACTACCATCTCCAAGTACGGTGTAATCATTTTAAAGAATAAATATTATATATATTATTATAATAAAAATATAAATTATATACATGATATTTATATGTTGTTTTAAATTCTGAAATCATGATATAAGAATAATTACAAACAACATTAAAAATTAAGACAGATATGAAAATCGAAGCGAATATTACCAGAAGTGAATACTTAACATAGGATATTTAAAAAAACATAATATAAGGTTGTAATGAAACCATAAATGAGATTAGATATAATAATATGGTTATTTATAATAGTTATAGTAAATTTATATTTATTATACATGTGGTTTGAATGATTACGATGAGATTCAAGATATAAAGTAAGGGAATTTCACCCCACATTCCATTTACGTGAGATACGTGCTTCATTCACCACCCCTTACTCTTGTTTGGTGTTTTTACATTACATGGATGTATTAAATCATTAATACACTTAAATTTATATTTATTTACATATGCATTATATTATATTTATTTAATGGGTTTTATGTTTCAAATTAATCCAAACCATTAAAATAGTTTTTTCCCAATTTACGACTCTTGTTATGTTATGCACCTAAATTAATTGTTGAGGTTTATATAGACTCATTTTACATGTAATATTATGAATCTAACACTTTTCATGATATTTTATAATTAATTTAATTTAATTTTATGACATAGTGATTATGGTCTCATGTTACCAAGTTATAAGAGTTTATAGAAGAAATCCTAATGCTTTTCAAGATTTTTTCTGCTTATGTCTTTCTTGAGGAAATAATATGATCTATATCTCCTAAAAATTCATTAATTTTACTATATTATTAATATTCATAATATATTCATGAATTTTTACAATTTCAATACTCTTTGTACATAATACTGTTATGAACATTTTTTTAAGACATCCAATCATTACCCTCTCCTCAATCAGAAATATGTGTTTATTAAAAACCATGTTTTTTGAAAAATAAATTCTGAGAATATTATACTACTATACTATGATCATTAAAAGGAAGATTTACCTTTTTTTTCTTTTAACTTATTTTTCAATGTAATCTTCGTATATCATTCTAAATGAGTCATTTTTTAATCATTTTTATCGCGAGAAAGGAATGTTCATTTTACATAATATGACATATATAGTTTACCCACCATTAATTCATTGAATATATCATTTATATTTTGACTAAAGGATATTTTTAATGAATTGTTTTTAAATTATTTTCAAAAAATGGTTATAAAATATTTTTTCAATATTCATTCATTTGTTTTAATGTTAAAAAGTTTTTTGAAACATTTTCTAGATTTCTATATATGTTCTTAATATATTTTAAACAAAAGAGTTCAAAAATACTTTTCATTAATTACATTAATGTTTTAAATTTGTTTTCAAAAAAAATGTTTTTAAAATGAATTGAATATTATTTTATTAATTTTCAAGAAAAAATGTTTTCTAAATGATTTCTATACTTAATTATATGTATTTAAATAATTATATATGAAAATAAATTTCAAATTGTTTTATGTATAAAGAATAATTTTTCAAATAATTAACGATAATTTCCCAAGTGAATTTTTTCATATGTTATTTCAAAATTATTTCCCATATAAAATGACATAAATTCTTGATACTCATGCCTCTATAAGAAGTGATCTAAATTTTATATTCATATTATTTATCTAATATCTTATGCTTTAATGTTTAAGAAACTGATTTCACATCCATGGGTTTTATGATTTGGAAACCCACTTTTTTCATAAGATTGATTTTAATGAAATGATTATGAAACATATAACATTTCTATAGGTTATGATGTTGAGAAATGTTAATAGTACCCATTTCATTTCATGGGTTATTATTTGATGTTGATAAAACATCTCCTTTTATAGGTGATGATAGGATTATGTTTTATTATCATATGGAACATGCATGAATAGATTTATTATGAGTTGGATGGGACCTATATCTCCATATAATGCATTGGGTAAAGATTTATATCTCATTTGATAAAATAATGTGGTCTTGGGAGTGAACCATTACTATTAATATGGACTTGAGAGTGAGCCATGTCTACCAAGACTGTATGAGGAGTGCTCTAAAGATACTAAGATGGAAATGGGAGTGAAGCATGAATACCAGGATGGTAAGATGAGTGAACACATACAACCAAGATGTCCTTAGAAGATATTACATGACAATTATGATTGAACCTGATTACTTGTTAACAATGTTATGCATGGACTTGGTTGCATGTTTATAAGTTTATAAAATGGAATTATTTCATTTAGTTAACTAAATTAGTGAATAAATTTATACTTATAAATTTTCATAATATTATATGTTTATGTGTCTAATATAATTACATGTTTTATTCATGTGATATGATTTCGTGGATTATGTAATATATTTACTTATGATCCATTCTTTATGAGCTACCATTATTTAGGACATGATTCATGTATATGATAGTTGATATACCATGTATGATATTCTATTTTCAGGACCATGTTATCATAACCTTATACTCATAATTATTCTTACATATCTCCCTTATTTACCGTTACTGGGAATTTGATATCACCAATTTCTATGTTTCATTCCCTAGGTTATGAAGAATGTTTTTAGGTAGGAGTAATAAATGTAGATATATTTATTAGAGATGTTTAAAGATCTTTCACTGGGATAGAAGATGTTTTTTTCATGTTTCCAATGAAAATAAACTATTACTGTCCTCATGAATGTATTTTCGAAATGTCTTCATTTTTATCTAAAATGATGTAATATCCATGTATGTCAAGCCTAGGTCAGTATAGTTATTATCAAAGGAGAGGTTTTTTTATCCTTTGTAAACTAGGTTGATAAAACTTTAGTGAGATTTCTAGAAATATTTTTAAGGATTTTTCTAGGGATGTATCTAAGGATATGTATAAGGATGAGTTAATGTACTGGAAAATGTCCTAGAAATTTAGTAAAGGATAGAGTGGGTGGATTCCTCGAAATAAATCATTGTAAAGATACTACATGTGGATGTGTCTCTGTATGAAATGTAACATGGCATAACAACTCTGATAAGATGCTATGGGCCTCACTCTAGGTAATCTGATACACAATAATTTCCCTTATTTCACAATTAGATTGACACTCCTTGAGGATATGATTTTGAAAATCACAAAATTATCACAAACCATAATTATTGAGTAATATAGATATTGAATATGAATAACCATGGGTAAAAATTAGGTTTCATTGATTGAGGATGTAACATCCATAATTTAGGCATCCTATAAGTAATTTATCATGATTATGTTTTTTCTATATTGATAAGCATTTCTCACACTATGATTTATATTTTAATAAATGACCTAAAACTGAAGGAACTGTGTTAAGAAGGAAGTAAAGGGACAATGAAATTGTTTTCCACCAAAGAATAATTTTTATGGGAGTTGAAATGAGAATCCTTATTACTATGTGTTATCATGCCATGAATCATGGTGAACAATACACTAAGAAAATGAGGGAACAATTCGATATTTAGTTTTTAATACGATAGTGCCCACCTCATATTAGTGGTTACACTGATCCATTAGTTTCTAAATAATGGATTTGAACCAATAAAAAGATAATTTCTTTTCTCTAGTGTTTTTATCATAGAAAATTCATGTTGGTTGTCTGTCATCTAAATTGTGAGGCCAATAAATGATATATTTTTATTAATAATGTGAGGTGAAAAGAAGAAATTAAATCTATGGTTTGGTATGTCATCATGAAAATATTTTTCCATAAGTACATTAATAATATTATTTATATGAAGATAGAGATGGAGTTACCTGCTCTTAAGGAAATGGATGATGAATATGTTTGTTCTTATGAGGCCAATTTTACAAGTCTTCAAAGGTACTAATCTATAATAATAATTCATCCTAAATGTCAGACTGACCAATTATTTAGTTGATTAAAACAAACTACCTGAATAAGGTTAGCCATATGGGACTTTTAAATCTATTAAGAAGTGAATCAATTTTCAATAAAAGTGGAAGAAAAAGTTGACGTTGCCTTGTTTATGATAATATGAAAAGGATTATGAGGTTCCATGGAAAATCCAATGATACATCACTTGGAGAGATGAAGAATTCCCATGATCCCACTTTCCAAACATTGGGAAAGTGAATTTCAGTGAATACATTAAAGGAAAAAATATGTATCATGTGTGGGATGCCCGGCCATCGAACAAAATTTTATAGAAATGATGGAAAGAGGAAATTTTATGAAATGAATTGAATGAAATCTCAATAGAATGAACCACTCACACTCTGTGTTTTATGTGCAGGAAGTTTAGTAATTATTAGGATCCATGTCCCAATCCAAGTGATAATATGGATGATACAACAAAATAATATATGAGAAAAAATGAAAAAGTTAAATATTATGCATTCATAATGGATGACATGAATAATTAAAATCACAAAAAATATATCATTTTCCCCCTTTGATTAGAATTCCATGTTTTATTTTTGTTTTTTGAATAAGAACTATTAAAATATTATTATTCATTATTTAGCGTGGATTTATGTGATTATATCCCTCTAGATATATTATGGAATGTGAAAATCACATCGAATGTTATATCATTGAAATGATGAACACATTTGTTTAATAAAAATGTTTTCGTATTAATATAAAATCATATTCAGGAAACTAATGGTGGTTTATATTTTGGAATGGTTATAAGGTTAACCATTTATTGAATGATTAAGTAACACTATGGGTAGTGTTTGTGAGATTAATGTATTATCTCACCTAATGAGTATTTATGCGTATTAGAGAACTTATTCTAACAAATTTTTAATGATGATTACTAATGATAGATGGGATATAATATCATGGATCTCAGGATCTATTAGTGTATTAGAAATGAAAATTTAAAATTACATTTTAGAGAAAGTGGTAAATTGGATAAAGAAACAATAAAGGTTTAGGTTTTCCAGAAACCATAAAAGTATATATTTTAATGAAAATTCATCAAACTTTTGGAAAAAGAGACTTGAAACAAACAATTGTTTCCTATAAATCTATTTATAATGATTCAAAAATACCCCATAGGTCATCAAAAATATATGAATTTATGATGGATAACATTTTTATGGCCTTTTTTTCAATCACCCTATATTAGATCATGATGTCAATATTTCTCTTTGATATACAAGTTATCACTTCCCACCTATGTTCTCCTATGTGGGAGTCTCATTATGAGATTATTTAGGTAGCTGTTATTCTTACAACTTTCCCTTATTAATGTAAGTTTTATTATTAATTTATATAATGTGGGATTCCATGAATGAAAAATAAAATTATTAAAACATTGATAGACCAAATGAATTTTTGTTGTGAAATTCTTTTTAAGGGTCGTAGAATGCAACATCCCAAGATTTGGTGAAATATTTTTCAAATTAATTTAATCATTTTGATATTATGAATTTTACGCAACCCAGGATATATATTATATTTTTTTAATTCACTAAGTATGGAATTAATGTAAAAAATCAACTTTGATTATGCTACATGTAACACCAATATGGATTTTACTTCACGCCAAACCAACTTGGCATGTGTTAAATAAACAACTGAGTTTCTAGTAAACATTTTTTATTGTTATAACTATATAAAAGAATTATTTATAACCTATATGTTAAAAGATATAAATATTAATAATAATGACAAAATTTTAAAATATTATTATAATGTTTTTATATAAATAAAATATATTGATAATGAAAATTCTAATTTTTGGTAAAGTCTGTATATGTTTACAAATATTATTTTCTTAAAAGAACTACTTTTCATTTCCTTTGGTGAAAAATAAAAACAGTTAATTTTAGACACATTTAGAAATTTATTTTTATAATTTAAACATCATTTTTTAATTTAGAATGTCGAAAATATCCTATGGTGAATTTTTTGGATTTTTTTGAGAAACATCATTTTTGATGAATAATGAAAACTATCGCATTTTAGTTAAAAAATGTATTATTTTTTAAATAATTATTCATGATAAATTATATTTAATTTGTTTATTATTAAAATTAGATCAATTATACATCTATTAACACAATTTACTTCATTATAATCAATTTAAAATTTATATTGAATATAAAATCATAACAAAAATTTCACCAATTCTCTACTTTAAAAACTCATAACTTTTCCCCATCTTCAGGATTAGAGTTAGTCATAATTTTTATGATTTTTGATATTGAATTTCCAAAAAAACGAATCAATCCATCTTAATCAGAATAATGTTTAGATTCTAATTACATAATGTTGACTTGTGACCCAAATGATTATTAATGGTTATTAAATTTAATCACATCAATTATGGTAAAATTAAGCTAAATTAGGGATGGAACATAAATTTAATGGCCCAAATGATCTATCCACTTTTCCAAAACCAATTTATATCCATTTTTAGACATAAAAAACTTAAATTATTGATTTAGGAAGGTTTTTTATGACATTTATTAGGTATGAAAATATATACACCTAACTTTTTTTCAAAAATTCCAAGGGATCCTTTTTCCATCCTTATAAAAGGACTCCACCTCTCCCTCTTAATCACACCTATAAACCCTCTTAAGTTCAGCCAATACCATTAAAATAAACGTCACTAAAATCCCCTTTTCCTTTTATAAGACATCCCTTTGGAATAAAGAAGCCCAATGATGCCTTTTGGCACAAACCCAAAGGAGTTATCCGATTAAGAGGAAACATCTCCTCTCAAGTCCTTTATTTTGTTAACCTTATCCACCCAGTAAATTAAATATTTTCTATAATTATAAAAAAATAGTATAATAAATATACTAGGATGTTTTATGTATTTATTTATACCAATTCTTAGACACACTTCCATTTAATGGTTAACAAATTTAATGTTTCTGTGTGTGGAGAACTACTGCCTCATGAAACGATGATTGTAAATTTTTCTATTACAACATATCATTATGTAAATTATTGCGAAAAATATTTTTATATATTATATATTTATATTTATAATTTAATTATGAATCATTTATATTTATATATAAAATTCTTTTATGGTTTCCATCTTATGTAAACATGATAATTTTGTTTTTTAAAAGTGGGGTCTAAAGCCCCTCAAAGCGATATGATTATTTCATACCCTACATGGATTGTATTAAGGATGGTTTTAGTGAATATATGTCATATATATGATATCATAAATATATTTTAATATTTTTTATATATATATACATGTATTTAATTTAATTTAATCTCTTAACATGGCAATTAAATAGAAATAGCATTCATGCGTACGTACGGCCTACCGTATCCATGAACGATGTATTCAGTATCATAATTATATATAATAAATATTATTAAAATAAAAATATACTATATAAATGATATTTATATCATGTTTTACATTCTATAATCATTATATAAGTATAAGGATGAACAATATAACAAATTAAGATACATATGAAAAACAATGTGAATATTACCTCAAGTGAAACCTCATCTTAGGATGGTAAACAAGAGAGTAATATAAGGTCATAATAATTCCATATATAGTGTTATATATTTGATCATGGATATAAAAAATATTTATAAAAAAATTAATATTTATTAGACAGGTGATTTGAATGAGTATGAAGAGATTCAAGACATAAGTTAAGGTAACTTCATCTCGCATTTTATTTATGTGAGATACATGGTTTAATTAATAACCATTCCTTTTTGTTTGGTGGTTCTATTCACATATATGTATTCAATTTTTATTATTGTTAAATTTATGGGTATTTAAATTACCATTATATTATCTTTATTTCATAGGATTTGTGTTTCTAATGTTCCCAAATCATTAAAATATTTTTGTCTCAATTTTTCCACTCATGTTTTGTTAGGAACCTAAATTATTTTTCGAGGTGTATAAACATCCATTTTTCGTGTTATATAATGAATAAAATAAATTTAAATATATTTTGAGATTAATTTAATTTCCTGATCTTATATGGAGAGTATAATCCCATGTTTCCATGTTAGAATATTTTATTTAAACAATCTCATCGCTTTTCAAGATTGATTATATTTATAGATTCCTTGATGAAATATTGTTATCCTTCTGTCAATTAAATTCATGAATATTCTTATAATATTTATAATAAAGATATAATCTTGTATTGGATCCATTTTTATACCCTTTTCTACATGATATTGTTAGGATTGTCTGTTTAGGATATCATGATTTTATCATATCCACATTTAGAAATTTGTGTTCTTTCACAACCATGTTTTTTAAAAAGGGAATACAATAATATTATAATAATATATTATGATCATTAAAATATACTTTTTAAATTTTCTTCTTTTAAAAAAAATCAATATAATATTTTGCATATTTTGGAACGAGGTATTTTTCTATCCTTTTTACCATGTCAAAAGAATATTTTTTCAAACTCATACAACATTAATGGACTCTCCCATCATCAATTCATTGAAGATTTATTTTTTATTTTTTTTAAAAGATGATATTTAATAATAAAATAAAAAAATTATTTTCAAGAAAATGGTTTTCAAAATGATTTCAATCTTGTTTCATAATTTTGAAGTAAAAATTGGTTTTAAAAACATTTTCATGATTTATTTATATTTTCTCAATTTTTTTCAATAAAATGGTTATAAACATTTTTTCAAACAATATTTTAATGTTTTCAGTGTGTTTTCAATGATAAATATTTTAAAAAAATAAATATTATTTTATATGTCTTAAAGGAAAGTGGATTTAAAAATAATTTCAAGTATTCTTTATATGTATTCAACATATTATCTATGAAAATGATTTTCAAATTGTTTTGTGTAATAAAAATACTTCTTCAAACAATAAAAGATACAATCCTAAAAATATATTTTGAAAAGATATTACAAAATTATTTTCTATCTAAGATGAAATTATTTCATGTTATTCAATCCTCTATAGAAAATTATCTAAAGGATCTATTCATATTATTTCTATGAATTGGTTTTGATTTTATGTTTCTAAAACCTATTTCAATTCTATGGGTTTTATGCTTATGTTACCCCTTTCTTTTCAAAGAATATTATTTGATGAAATGATTATAAAATATATATATTTTCAATAGGTTATAATGTAAGTAAAGGTTAATGATACCCATATCTTTTCATGGGTTATGATTTGAGGTTTATAAACCATATCTATCATTATGGTTCATGATATTATGAACTTTTACAATCATGTGGGATATGTATGAGTTATTTCATTATGATATGTGTGGGGCCTATATCTCCCTTCAATGAATTTAGCAATGATTTATATCCCATGAGATTTACTATGATGGTATTTGTAGTGAACCATCCCTACTAAGATGGCCATGAGAGAGAACCATGAATACCAAGATGATATGAGGA
Source organism: Viscum album (assembly GCA_963277665.1). Taxonomy (NCBI): domain Eukaryota; kingdom Viridiplantae; phylum Streptophyta; class Magnoliopsida; order Santalales; family Viscaceae; genus Viscum; species Viscum album. The sequence goes on from OY728136.1 coordinate 300,801,926, forward strand.
GTTTACTCATTCTGCTAATATGGAAATGGGAGTAAACCATGAACACTAATATGGTTTGGGGAGTGAACCCATACTACCAAGATTGCCTTGGAAGAAATTCATTGATTATTATGAGTGAACCTGATTACATGTTCACAATGTTTTTCTTTGGACCTTGTTGCTTGTCCATAGATTTATTTGACGGAATTATTTCTTATCCTTAACATATTTAGTGAACCTGTTTATACTAGTACATGTTCAAAAAAATTATACTTGCGTGACTACCATAATTCCATGTTTTATTCATGTTACAGGCATTCATGGACTATGTTATTTATTTCATTATGATCCATGTCTTATGAACTAATATTCTTTATTCAATGATTCATGTATATGATCATTGATATGGAGGGTATGATCTGTTATTTCCATGATCATGTTCTCATACCCATATACACATAATTATTCTTTCTTATCTCCTATATTTACCCTTACTAAGCATTTGATTTCACCCCTTTTTATGTTCTCTTCCTCATGTTATGATGAAATGTTTTAGGTATCAGTAATAAAGGTGGATATCATTATTGTATATATAAAATATCTTTCAGTAGGATATAAGATTTGGTTTTCATGTTTCCAAGGACACTAAACTATTACAGTCATCTAGAATGTATTTTTGAAATGTATTGAATATTCATGTAAAATGATGTAATTTCCATGTCTGTCAAGAATGGGACTCTATACTAGAACTGTTTCATGTGTGAATAATTTATTTATAGAGGTCTAAGAATTAATGTTCAATAGTGAAGGTGTGGTATAGTGGAATCAATACTCATTTGAAGACATGAGTATTATTATGTAGGCGTTGGGCCTAATTTCCCAAAACACTCTATCTAAAATGTCATTGTTTAGATAATTGATCATGTATTTTATTTTTTGTTGAATGTTTTGGATATTTGAAATTGTCTCATGTTTGTTAGTATGAACAATATAAATATATTGAATATGATTTCATCACTTGACCTGGATATGCAGATTTAGGGATATTAAAATCAGTATCAGATAGTGATTTAGGTAACAATGGATATTATGATATTTTAATATGAGGTTAACAAATGAATTCCATCATGGGATTATATGAAATTTTTTGAAAATATTGTTGAAATCATATACACCGCCATTTTAGGATTCATGTGATATAAATTTATTGTTACTATTGTTATTTTGGTTGATGTTTTGTTGGTTTGAGGTATATATAACCCTTTGTTATAACATGAAGTATTATTTTATAATAATTCTATTAAATTTTTAATTATATGTAAGATAAAGTTTTTTATATGACCTTTGAGGTGAAAACATTGTCAATTTTTTGATATAATCGATTTAATTTAATATGTAGGGTTACCTATTAATGGAATGATCTAAGTTGAACCTTTAGGATTATTTTTTTAATCTTAGTGTGAAATATATTATTTTTCATATGAAGGATTATAAATTTAGGATATTATCTTTTCATATGATAACTATTTCATTGATAATCAATATATAAAGACAAGTTGTAAAATCACATTACATTATTTGAAGCATATCTTGACTCCCATTTTTTCTTTTTTGTTTTGGTGCAATTTATCCCTTTTAGGAATGAAAAACAAATTATGGAAAATGACATAGCTATTGGTTATTTATGTTTTTTTAGAGTTAGTGTAGATTGGGTATAAATGTGTTTAATCCATTATGTGGTGATCTTTAGGGTTGAACTAGAGGTGGTGGCTTTTTTTCTGGAAGTTCTATATGGCTATTATCTTTGGGGAAGATTCAAGCAATGAAGGTATTTCATTATTTGAATCCATCAGTCGGTACAAACAATGAAATTGTTTCCCAATGGTAATTATATTTACATCATGAATGGAGTTCTTGTCTTGGATTGTTAGGAGACCAATTTTTCACTGTTTCAGCCATTCGGGGTACTCATATAATGAATTAGGGACTCACATAATCAATTCATCATGTGTAGTAGGGTTTTTTATGAAGAAAATTATGTTATTATTTAAATTTTTGTGCATACTCCTCCCTTAACCCCAATGTTATCTTCAATGTGAGTTTGGGTCTTTCTCCTTCTTTCTAATGAAACACCCTAAAACTACAATGTACAAAGAATTTATAAAAAATTGTGAATGAAATGAAACACTATGAGTAGAAGCGAATATAAAAACCAAATAAATTAAAGTATATTTATAAATTTAAATGAATTTAATATATTATATACCTTTAAATGCCTAAAATACTATTTTACCTTGTTTAAATTGAAACAACGTGTTTCGTCGATATCATATATTACACAAAAGATAGAGTTTTACTCAAAAATAATATATTATTAAAATATTATTATTAAATGTAATAACATAAAACCTAGAAATTAAATAATTATTTGTGAATAGGATTACCTAACATATGAATATATATGATTGAGTTCATTCGATAAAAATATGGTAGACATGAATATTAGAAATAATTGAATATAAAAGGGATGTTTTTTAAAAAATCAATTATTATGAAACAATAGTGATCTATCATTATAAATTAAATTAATTACAATTATTGATTTGTATTAATGATATATTTATATATATATATTATATAATAAAAATAATTTAATTTCTATATTCATCCAAAATATTTTATTTCCATAAGATATGAATAAATATAGTGTTATGCTAAAAAATTGTTTATTTCTAAAGAGGCCTTTTTCCCACCATTTAATGGATAACTTATTTTAAATAAACTATTGTGACAATTATATATATATATATATTGAAAAAATAAAATTCTTTTTTTACAGTTGAATATAGGAATTATCCTTGGGTGATATTTTTGGTATTTTTCTGAAAAGTTTCACTTTCTGATAAATAGTGAAAGAGAATGAATTCTAATTCAAAACATCTTGTTCCAAATTTTTATATATTGTAAAATTTAATTTTAATATCATTTCAAATTATATTTTTTTAATAAAATAAATTAATTCCATTTAGGTAATTAAAGTCAATTTTACATTGATATTTGATATAATAACATTTCAATATTCTTAACAATTTCACTTTAAAAACCCACTTTGTCATCCCATGATTGTGATTAATTTTTATCTTAATTTCTAAAACCAATGTAATAGGAAATTTGTAAAAATTGAATCCATATTTGGAATAATGAAATTATAATGTCAAATTAGGATAACATTTTTTTTACTATAAAGATTAGTGAATGGAATTAAAATTAATAACAGTGATTTAGAGAAAAAATACCATAATAAAAGACTAAAACGTAAACATAAGGGCCAATGTGACATAGAAACATATAAAACAACTATTTTATATAATTATTATAATCATATAGTCCCTTTTTTATTTGTTTTACTATTGTATTAACATGATGTAATGGATATCTCTTAACAATGTTGACGTTTTTGTATATACAAGAATTCCCCTCATCCACCACTATAAAAGGGAATTCAACCCCCTCACGTATCCACACCTATAAATCCCCATGGATCATATAATACCTTCAAAAATGAGATCCCAACATCCATATAATCATATTTTAAACATTTTATTGTTATTTAATAAAACAAAATAAGAATTACGGAATAATCAAACTGGAGTTACCTAAATACAATGTAATATTCTTCAAAGACCACATTAGTTTCATTTCCTTCTTCCATATTAATTATTTTTATATCATTCTAATATAAAAACATCAATATCATAAATATAATGTTATTTTATTAAGATTCCATTTTTACCTACACATTCACACACATCCATCAAATGTGATTCACAATCATCATTCGTGTGTACGGTGGACTTCTATTTCATGAACTAATGTCATTCTGTCATTCATTTCCACCATTAAAGGTGATATGTAATTAATGATTTATATTTAATATATTATATATATGACATATATTATTTCTTTAGGAATCTCTATTTCATATATAACTCATACCTTCATGCTTTATATTTTTTTGGTAATGTCATAACAGTGTTTGCATATGTGTGGACAACTGCCTTCCTAAAGCAATGTGAATCACTCACACATTATATGGAATGTATTAAGGATGTATTTTATAAATATTATATATATATATGAAATAAATATTACACTAGAATAATTTATATATATATATATTCTATTTTGGCTTCTTTGTCTAACATGACATAAAAATGCAAGCAGCATTCCGGCGTATATAAGACACATTATCCCCATAAATGGTGCATTCAATTTCCTATCAAAAAATGTTATGTAAAACTTTAAATATGTATATAATTACTATATATGATATTTAAATAAATTTTCAACTTTTGGTGATATTTAATTCATGATCTATGTAATAGGAAGGAAAATTTTGAAATCAGGACATACTCGAAGAAAAAATAATAACATTAGAAAAAATTAATATAATTAATTATTATTAAGATACTAGTAATAATATCTTATAATAGGATAATATATGATGTTATAAATATTAATATACTTATGGTATATGTTTATGACATGTTTCAAACCATTATACATTATTTTAAAATACATTCTTCTAATGTGAAGTGTAAGGTTAAATAGTTCATGTCAATTTCATATCATTGAGGAATTTTGTAATTTTATGTACTAATTTTCTTTTAAGTGGTGTATATAATAACCATTTTGAATTTAATAGAAATGAACGTAAATTATTTATTTTATTTTGAGGTTCAATTTTAATTATTTTATGTAAGGATATTTGAACATAATGTTATAATGTGGAAATGAAATTTCATAAATCAATTCTTCTTCATTGGGTGGTATTACTTCCTCATAGTCATCAATATTCTATGATTATGTGAATAATTATATTTTATAACTATTAATGTTACTTTATTTTTTATCTATTTATTTTCATTTGATAAACATATACAATTAATTAATTAATTATCACTTCTACTTCATGATAGATTTAAGGGTATATTTACATTTTCATTCTAATTCATAGTTATTATCATAAAAATTAAATTAAAGGAATTTATTTGATCATTTTTAAATAAACCCTTCAATTTTTCTCACATATAGAAATTGAAGACCTTTTCATATAGTCGTATTATTTTTTCAATCTAGGGAAAATTAAATGTTCGAGAAAATATTATTAAGATACCCAGACTTCATTTCACTCTCTAGTATGAATTATTTTTTCTCTCAAAACCATGTTTAGAAAAATCATTTTTTAAAACTTTTCATAATATTATGGGAATTAATCTTTTATATCTTTTTTTCCTTTAATAATTTTTAAAAGTAATCTTCATATCTCTTTCCAAACAAGTAACTTTTCTATTATTTTTATATTGAATAAGTTTTCTTCTTTTTACCTTGTACGACATGTACAAAATTACCAAAATTAATTTCTTTTATGATTCCTATGAAATTTCTAAAATATCTTTTTAATTAGAACATTTTTAAAATTCATTTTAAAGGTGAATATATTTTTAATTTTTTTTTTAAATGAAAAAAGCATAATTTTTTAAATAATGATTTAAAGATATTTTTAGACTATTTATAATCATCAATGATAACAACATTTTATCCTTACACAACATGAGATATTATGTATTGATAAAATACTTATTATTACTATTTTTTATTTATGATTTCATTGACCAATAATAGTATTGAAATTTGCTACCTTGATTATTATTTTCGTCCCCTTGAAATAGTCAATTCCATGTGATCATTAGAAATTAAATTTTTCCTAAATATGTATATTATTTATCATATATTTATTTATTTATTAAATAGGATCCCATTTTTACGTAAGGATATTACATTTAATGTTATTTGAATTACTAGGAGAATATTTATAAATACCTATATTTTTATAAATAAAATTATTCAATGATAAATCAAGTGTTTTATTATATCAATTTATTGATATATGAAATATGATTTAGATATAAACTACATGGGTTAGGGTCTGGTTAATAAAAGGCCCTCGATGAATAGATACTCTCACGTGGGGAAATCTGTTATATAGCCTAAGCTAATTTGTTTTACCTAAAATGTTTTAAACTATCATGAGGATATGTATTGATGTTAAAGGTTTAATGTGCCAAAGAAACATGAAACGTGATTATTAATATTTTCCTTCATTTTTATTTAGTGACTATTATCCATGAGTTTTTTTATTTAACATTATTTATGAATTTGTTTCATTCCCAGTTCATTGATTAAATGGAATATGTTTCAATTATTTATGTCTCCATATTTATTTTTCTTTATTTTCTTATTTTAGGGGAATATTTTTCTATTTATTACCATTTTATATATTTTATCAACATCCTTATTTGTTTATTTATTTTAAGGATTGTGTGTTCATTTATTACCTTTCCATATTGATTGTGATAATTGATTCATTATTTCATCAATTGTACTTACCCCTTATTAAGAAATTATTCTCAAACATATTTTTTTTCATTTCCACAAGAATCTATGATCTGTACTGAGAATGATATGTAACGATATGATTAGTGGGGATAAATTTTTCCTAAAAAATTATGTTGTAATTATTGTATTATTTTATAATATGAAACTCATGTATGAATCTGGTTTACTAAGACAACTAATTTAATCTTTCCATTGTGGTAAAATTCTTTATAATCATGAAAATTCAATTGTATTGGACATCAAAATTAGGATTACTAGGGTCGATTGACTATATTTGGTATCAAAGGATGTTTAGTAGAAACATTTGGATCATGATTTAGGAAATCCTAGTTTAGAAACATAATCCAAAGGTGTAATTTGAGGATATGTATATAAGAACACCATAATATATTGGTAAGATTTACCTTATGTGGTTATTTAATAAATACTACATTGTTAGGATAGTAAAAGTGCATGTGGTTATGGAAAAGTCGCATCTAGGGTAACAACTGTGAAAAGGTGCATCTGAATTAACACGAGTGTATCATAGTACATGAAAAAATGCCTTATAGAACACCTGGTTTCACACTCTAAGGGATATGAATAGTGAAATTAGCATTTTATTTATAAACCATTATTATGGATTTTAATATTTAATGATAATGAATAAACTAGGTTAAACTTGAGGTGACATAGAAACAAAATACAAACTTTTCAATATTTAGACACTGAAAAAAATATTATCTTGTTTTTTTTACTATGATAACTATTTCTCACAATATGATATTTGGTTTTAGTAAATGAATAGAACATGAAGGGATCCTGATAACAATAAAAATGTAGTTAAATTTCGAGAATATGAGTAAACAAATGCGATGTTGAATGTATTCAAAGATATTAAGTTTTTAACTAATCATGTTTCTTGAAATATGTTTAACAACATATGCCATAACTAACTCCTAGACTCACCCTTGAAGAGAATTATGGACGTTTCTAAGAGATTTTGTGGTGAAGACCATTTAAAATTGATGTATTGATTTCCATCATGCTAGAAATTTGGAACCATTTATAGTTTATTGAAATTAATGTGGGTAACGTTGGAATAACCTAAGTAAATTACATCATATATATTATAACTTTACACAATATAAGTAACTATGTGTAAATAAAAGGATGAAGTGTTTATGTATTGGGATTCTATTAAAAACCATAGTTAAAATGCTATTTAGTGATTAACCTAATTTCATGGATTTCAATCATATATATTTTAAAAATTAAATTAATATTGTTTTATAAATATGATAAACTATATTCCAGGTGGAAAACCATAAAATCCAGTAAGGTGGTGGGGCTTCAACCCATGACTAAAGAACGATAAGGGTTTCGTGCCTACCACTAGAATACATGATCTCATAGTTAATTTCTCATTTCATTTAGGAAAAAACATGACAATTAAATATTAATTATGAACCATAAGTATCACTATTGAGGTTTATATATGAATGTATTAAACATATTAGTTTTAGAAGCTATTTAGATATATACATAAATATTTGTCACTATTTCATGTATCATATGATCTATTAATATTGAATGTTAGTAATTTATGAATATAATAATTAATTCATGGGTATTAATTTCTGTGATTAAAGAGAAAAAATTGAAATTTATCAATTCACAAATAAGGATGATATTTTTATCATTAAATAAAAATATGACATGTATATATGATTCCATATCTTCTTAATAAGTAAAATAACCTATCATCATTTCGAAAACGATCTCAAAACCATTGTTTTTCCTAATACGGTCATTTTTTGTTGAACATGGTGTAGTTTAAATAATCATTGATTTTTTTGATTTGATTCCCTCAACATTCCACTGGACATTAACCTATTTGTGATCAATTACCTCAATCACCACTAAAAATATATACACTGTTACTCTATATACATATCTCCACATTCCACTAATGTTCTCATATGTAGAGGTGTAGTTATATGTTATTCCATGTAACCTTTTCAAAAAAACCCTCTATAATTAAGAGTATATTTTATTAACGCAACTCATGATGTGGTATATAAAAAATAAAATTTTAAATATCGAACCCTAGATTTATGAGATCAATTTTAAATTATTATGAATGAATTTAATTATGGATTTGATAATGTAAGACTTCATCCACAAAATTTTAAATCATGATGATATAGTAAACAAAGGGTAATAAATATAATGACATGTTTTATTTTATGGGAAGGAAATGTTACCATCTCCTCCTCCCTGTAATGGGAAATGAAACTATTGATCATGTTTGTGGCGGAATGCCACCATGCGAACCGATGTAAATCTTTTTCCATATCTAATTCTCAAGGATGGATATAATGATAGGTTAAAATTATTTATATAATATATTTTAAATTACTATAATTATTTAATTATCGCATCACATATTAATTAATACATTCCATTCTTTAGGGGGTACGATAATGTTGTCTGGGTATAAAATGGACTACCACCTCGTAAAGAGATGTGATTTGTTCTCACTATTAATATTCATGGACAGTAATAAAGGATAAATTTTTATAATAAAATTTATTTATATCATTTTATTTATTTAAAAAATTAAATATACTATCTACTTCATTACTCATTCTCCTGTTATGTAAATGATAATGTTTCTCATCTATACATTAGGCTTACCACCTCCACGATGATATGTGCTTCACTCTCGATGATCAAAATTAAATAATTTTTCTAATGAATAATATAATGAAAATTTTATATTTATAACATTAATATATTTCTAGATACGATAGAAAAATATTCTTTTTTCATGATCCAATCATTAATAGCGAAAAATAATTGATAAAAAATGCAATTAACACCCGAAACAATTGAAATAATGGAATATTTGTAAAGACATGAATATTTCAAGGAATTGGTTCCATAAATGCTTTAGAATTTTACGAGTATGCAGTTTTTAACGGCACCTGATTCTGATGCCCAGTGTGCCGGAAATATTTTTCGGAAGTTTAGCTCAGGTACGTTCAGTGAACGAAGGAGTGGTTTTTTCTATCTTTTGAAGCAGTTCTCTGAATTGAAATCTGAGGGCACCGTTGAATTCACAGTGCTGATATTTTCGTAAGGGGACATGTACCGCAGTTGCGTTTTATGTGGGTCGAAAGTTAATTTTTTAGGTTTAATATTAAACTAAATAAAATTGTGTGGTACACAATTATATTTTGTGAGTTGGTTATTCCCTCCCAAGTGTAGATATTTTTGAGGTGGGGCCCACTCAAGCCCCAACCTTCATCTCCCCATAACGCTCCTCAACTCCCCATTAATTCCATGCTATTTTCATTGAAAACCCCTCATTAATGGTGGAGTCTTCCCACCTCCCTATTCCAATTAAATGTGAAAATCATATAATTAATGTCAGCATTAATTAATTGAGGCCTCTTTTTAATTAATATATGAAATGAATAGAAAATATATTAATTTTAGAGCCTCTTTATTTATTTGCTTCGGCAAATCACTTTTTGGAAAAAGGGCTTTGGAGTATTATATAGAGGTGAACCTTCTATGATGAAGAACATTGTTCTTCAACGAAGAACATCCCCATCGAAGAATGCGAAGGACTTATTCCAATGACGCATCTTTATCGGACGCACATCGACATCAAGGAGCCTACATCGCCTACGAAAACTACTCATCCTCCATCGTTAAAGTGACGACACCGTTCTTCCGCGACGATCATCTACCGCGAAGCTCGTCTTCCACGGTACGATGACAAACGACATCAACACCGAGGTATGGGGATTTTTATATTCCATTGATGAGATTTATACCCCCGATCATGGCGTTTAATTGTCGGGTGATGATTTGAACCACTAACGTGGTGGGTACGGACTAACGAACAAGTCCGGACCCATCGCTGTATTGTTCTAATGCATGGTATGTTGGAGATGACAGAACGGGACCGCAACGACGATTTGAATCCTTCACAGTGGAGTTATAATCCCAATACGACCGCAGGCACAGACTTAAGTAAAAAAACATACCACCAGAATGACTCCAGTGGCCCGCTGAAGACTGCGGCGGCGCGGTGCCTCCCGCCCCCGGAGGCTGCGGCCGGCACCGGTCGGCCGCCTGGAGGTGGCAGCGCCCCTGTGCGCCGCCAGAATAAGCCCACCATGGAACATTCCTTGCCAGAATGGAAGGGATCTCGTGGCCGCATAGGATCCCAGAGACAAGCAGCGCCAGCCTGGCATAGTTTTCGTAGAACCGGGGGTCGCGCCCCCCACTCGGCCAGCTGGCTGAGCCAGCACACCCACCCTCCCCTGGTTATGCTAGGGTGGGTCACATGGACTGGGCTGCGCCGACCTAGCTTGGCTGCGCTCTTCCGAATCGGGCCGCGCCCTCCAGGCCAACCCAGGGTGGGTTGGGCTGGGTCGGACCGGGCCTAGACCCCCCACTTCAGACCATTTTTTGGTCTTTTTCCCATAACATGAGTTAAGAACCTCTGATCGATGCACCATAAATTGCATAGGAATCTTTGGATCGAGATGGTTGTTTCATTATATTACACTCGAGGTTTCATCGACGTTTGGGTACGGCCGGGATGGTTCGAATCCAAAACCTACTAGGCCCTTGGTGAGGAAACGCGTATAACTTAAAGATCGGACATGTGATTGACATTCCTTCAAGTATGATGAATTAATTTTGATGATATGGTTCTTTTGGCATACTCCACTTGAGGTTTGGACATAGATGGAGTACATTCAGGTTTGTTTTTTCTTAAAAACCAACCGGGCCCCTAGACCGAAAAAGCCAATAACTCTCAGACCGGGCGTCTGATTGACGCACCGACTACCGCGTTGGGTTTATTTTGACGAGATGGAACATTGGGATACATCAACTCTAGAATTCGTGATAGTTGATTTATTGACCCCCTTTCTCGGGGATTGGACCCTCCTAGAATCGAGCGTGTTGTCTGCGGGAACCCTAGAGCTGGCTGCGACTGCATCAACTACTATACTGGAATCCTTCGTGGGTTCGACAGTTACGAATACCGTACTAGAATCCTTTGTGGGTTCGACGATGATGACTACTCTTCTTGTGTCATGTGTGGGTCCGACAGTGTTGACCTCTGTACTTTTATCCAGTGTGGGTCCGGAAGAGTAGTTGGTCTTGTATCTTGTGTGGGTTCGACAGCTTAACTGGACTTGTATCTTGTGTGGGTCTGATTTCTTAGATGAATCAGTGGCTAAATATGATCATCTTTATTACTATATGAACAATGTATACATGTGTGAGCTGATTCTTGACTAGAAATCATTAAAAATGGTGTGATTGACTTCTTTCCAATGTGGACTGGGCTGTTCTTGGTCTTGGGAGTTAGAGCCAAACTGAGATTGATGACTTTGGTATATGTATGGGCATATACCTAAGTAGAGTTGGTTGATACTTCATGTTTTTATCTTTCCCTTGTGGTTTATCCTTCGGGGATTCTGGGAGACCTTCGGGGGTCTCAGGGTCCCAACTGAGTGTCGTTATACTCACCCATGCACGGGAAATGCCTACACTATGTTGTGTTTGTTGCAGATGACAGACATCACTAATTGAGGTGGAGGCTTGAGGAGCTGGACGGTACCTAGAGGTGGACCACTTGGCGGGGCATTCACAGAGCAGATGGCCGGACCCAAGAAGCTAAGGAGACCATATGTACCCACCCTTCATGTGGGATATCCGGAGGACGACTCAGTGGTTGCTTCTTACTTTACTGTTGTTTAACTTTCTTTTCAGTTTTACTTTATTTTCAGTTGTGTTTCTATACTGGCCCATTTACTTTCCAAAACTTACTTTTGTTCTATGTTTTACTTAGAGATTACTTCACTTGCATACTCTATTGTGTTTTTTACTATTATAAAGGAAATTCCTTCAATATTATCGGGATTTACGGATTTGGTGCTATTCGCCAACCCCAATCCTATGGAATGCGGGCTTCGGGTAGTCATGGCATGGGCCCCGAGGATGGGTCGTGACAAATTGGTATCAAAGGAGTTGGTTTTACACCAGAAAACAGGACTATGATCTTTCCTTTCTATTAATCTATAGTGTTGAGAGTATTTAGTGTGGTTTTTAGTACAGGGAGTCCAATGGTGGTGTGGCGGCCGACGTATCCATACTCTAGGACCCTGATCTCTGATTTCAGACTCAGTTCCCGAAAACACTAATTGTGTTTCTGTTTCCATTCAAAAGTTTTCATTGTGATTACTTTGTGTTATCTCACCAAGTATACTGTTTGACCGTAGAACACTTGTTTATTTTCAGGATGGCCACACGAAGGCAGCCATCTAGGGTTCCGAGTTACGTACGAGATGGCATCCCACCGAGCGACGGGGCCTCGGTGCAGGGCCCCATCACAGCGGACGCACTAGCGGTACCACTACCCACTGAGCCACCGATACTACCAGCCCCAGCAGTAGAGAGTACACACTGCCTGAGTGCATTTCACAAGTTTCAGTGAAAGAGTCCTCTCAGGTTCCATGGAGAGACGGACCCTCAGGCAGCCAAGGATTGGCTAGAGGCTATCGTCATAGTATTCAGATTGGTAGGGAAACCATCTGAGCTTATGGTGATCCTTGCCGCAAGTCACTGGCATGTAGTATCATGTAGATGGTGTATCTTTGTGCTCTAGGTGCACGATGAGTCATATCTACATTTGATAGACTTCCAAAGTATCTTCTGCTCAAAGTTTGTTCTAGAAACACTTCATGCGGTGCGGATTTTGGAGTTACTACATCTGCAGAAGGGCAGCATGACAGTAGCTCAGTACTCGAAGAGGTTTACTAAGCTCTCACCCTACTCCATAGGTATTGTATGGGACCCATTCCTCAGGGACCGAACCTTCATGAAGGGACTGAGGAAAAATATATGGGCTTCGATGATTCCCCTCATCATCCTGACACATGAAGGGGTGCTAGAGCGATCCCTTTTAGTGGAGAGATTTCTCGATAAGCAACCACCAGCATCGAGACCCACCGCAGGGCAAACATGTAGCGGAGTCTTCAGTAGCTGGTTGTAGACATAGGTCACATGGGTATAACTGGACCGGGCCATCAGGTGGGAGACCTCTGGATATGAGTTCTGTTGTGTGGTGAAAATGAAACAGAGCCAGCCTTACGAGGAGAAGACATATTTATGCATGCGGCGAATAGGGCCACATTTCTTGTGACTGCCCAAACCGCCATGAAAACGAGCAAGAAGACATTGGAGGGACCTTCCAGGTAGAGGTAGATGTTCAACCGTGGTGTTATTCAAGGAGAAGGTGGATGAGGCAGAGGATCTGGTCGGGCCGCGGGTGGTGGACGATGTTTCGAGGCTCTACCACCACCACCCCAAGGAGATCCACCCCGACCACAGGGAGCTGACGGAAAGAGGCATTCTCAGCTCTAGGTAGCGGACGCTTGTGACCACGAAAAACCTGATATGATTAGAGTTACTATCTATGTCTACTCCACCCTTACTGCAGTTCTTATAGACACAAGGTGCGAGTCATTCTTTTATTGCCGCTGCCATTGTTCAGAGCTCAGAGATTCCCACAGAGCCGTTGGCTCGACACTTATGGCTGGAGACTCCTAAGGGAGTAGACTCAATGATTAAGCACTGGTTCCACCATTTTGAGATTACTCTAGGAGGCGAGAGCTTCGGCTTGGATCTTCTTGTTGTGGCGTCGAGGCCTTACGACGTCATCTTGAGTATGGACTGGTTATCTACAGTCCAAGCTCAGATTGACTGTATTAGGTGAAAAGTGCGGTATGACGACACAGATGGGACCAGGTTCACCTTCACCAGTGATAAGGGAGCCTTTGTAGTATAGGATAAACTTACACAGAGGAGAGGTCAACCAATCACACATCAGTTGGCTAGTATCATCCTCAGAGCGGTTGATGTGCGGAGTCCAAGTTTTCCTGTTGTGGTGGATCAGTATGCGGACATTTTTACTGATGACATTCCAGGACTACCTCCTCGATGAGAGGTAGACTTCTACATAGACATGTACCCCGGGAAAATGCCGATATCTACTCCAGCATATCGGATGGCTCACGCGGAGCTTCGTGAGTTGCAGGTATAACTTGAGGACATGCAGGGAAAATGATTCATCTGACCCTGTGTTTCACCCAAGGATTCTCCGATTTTGTTCGCCTAGAAGGTGGATGGGAGCTTGAGACTATGTATCGACTACTGTCGCCTGAATCAGGTGACCATAAGGAACAATTAACCACTTCCAATGATTGAAAACCTCTATGATAAGATCAAGGGATCATAATGGTTATAAATGATATAACATGGGTCAGGCTATCACTAGCTCAGATTTCGAGACGAGGATGTGTAGAAGACGGCCTTCAGGTGTCGGTATGGCCACTACGAGTTCTTGGTTATGCCCTTTGGTGTGACCAATGCTCCCAAAGTGTTCATGAGTCTCATTAACAGGGTATTCAAGTCGTAACTTGATCAGTTTGACGTAGTCTTCATTTATGACATACTGATTTACTTGAACACTGAGGAGGAGCATGCCTACCACTTGCAGGTTGTACATGATACACTCTGAGAGCACCAACTTTATTGTAAGATCTCAAAGTTATAGTTCTTCTTTCGAGAGGTTCACTTCATGGGACATGTCATCTCGGAAGTGGGAGTTGCAGTGGATCCAAAAAATATCGCGGATGTGTTTTCTTGGGAGCTACCCGGTAGTGTGATAGATGTTCAGAGTTTCCTAGGTTTTCCTGGGTACTATTGGAGAGTTTTTCCAGACTTTTCCAGAGTTGTAGTACCACTTATAGCTTTGATGAAGAAGGGGAAACCCTTCATGTGGTTAGATAGATGTCATCAGAGCTTTTAGGAGCTGAGGCGGAGATTTAACAGTGCTCCCATTTTGAGGCTACTAGAGGAGGTCGTAGGGTACGTAGTTTACTACGATGCATAGGGGACCTGAATCGGGTGTGTCCTGATGCCGGAGTGAGCAGTGATTGGTTACGATTCACGGAAGTTGAGGCAGCATGAGCAGAACTACGCTACCCCTGACCTGGGGTTAGTAGTAGTGGTCTTCGCCTAGAAGATGTGGTGGCACTGTCTGATGGGTGAGCGCTTTACAGTATACTCTGACTACCAGAGTCTCAGGTACATCTTCTCGCCAGAAGATCCAAAACCTGAGCCAGCGGTGATGGCTCGAGTTCTTCCAGGACTATGACATTGAGATGGTCTATACACCTGGGAAGGGGAACGTTGTGGCTCATTCTCTCAATAAGAGATCGGGAATCCAGATACTAGGCGAGGGGATCGAGCAGCTATTCGCGTTTCAGATATAATTTGTGGATATATATGGAGTAGCCTTTCATCAGTCTCTCATGGTCGCAACTCCATTTTTTCAGTGAGTTAGAGTGGCGCAGCATGGGGACGCTGACTGTGGGACACGACGTGCTCAGATATCCTCAGGGTTGGCACCTGATAAATTTTTTGAAGGAGAGGAGCACATGATCCTTTTCAGGGGACGTCTGATGGTGCCTTATGCACTATAGGTGGATGTGCTAAGGGAGTTCCACACTTCCCCTCTAGCGGTACATCCTGTAGTAGAAAATATGTACTAGGACCTCAAACGACAGTAGTGGTGGCTGGGTATGAAGAAGGTTGTAGCAGAGTTCATTTCACGATGCCTCACTTTCCAGCAAGTGAAGGCGGAGCACCAGGTACCAGCTGGCATGGTACATCCCTTACAGGTTCCGGAGTGGAAGTGGGATGGGATATCCATGGATTTTGTGATAGGGATTCCACTTAATTCTAGAGGACACAACTCTATCTGGGTGATCATAGACCGACTCACCAAGTCGGCCCACTTCCTACAGATTAGAGAGCAGGGATCAGTAGAGAAAATGGGACGCCTCTACGTTGAGGAGATCATACGGTATCATGGAGTTCCATCTTCTATAGTGTCCAATAGAGAATGTCTCTTTAGTTTTCAACTTTGGAAGCAGTTACAAGAGGCAGTTGGGACGCAGCTACGCCTAAGAACTGCTTTTCATCCTTATACTGATGGAAAGACGGAGAGGACCATTCAGACTCTTGAAGATATGATCCGTGCATGTGTCCTCCACTTTGGTCGTAGCTGGGAGGATCATTTTCCATTGGTGGAGTTTTATTACAACATCATCTACGAATCCACCATCAGGATGGACCCATACAAGGCACTATACGACCGACCATGCAGATCACCTATGTACTGGACTGACCCTGGGGAGTCAGCACTTGTAGGACCAGAGATGGTTTAGGCTACGAAGAAGAATGTGTAGATCATCCCGGAGCAGATGAAGACTGTATAGAGCAGACATAAGTCCTATGCTGATAAGAGACGGAGACGAATGGAGTTTGTGGATGGAGAGCATGTTTTCTTACGGGTCTCACATCGATGAGGAATATAGATATTTTGCCAGGGCGGCAAGTTATCTCCACGATTCATCGGACCTTTCCATGTCCTCAGAAGATTAGGAAAGGTGGTTTACCGCATGGCCCTTCCACCTCAGTTGCACCCGGGTGAATGACGTCTTCCACGTATCTCCGCCGAGGAGATACGTGCACGACCTGAACCACATCATTGATCATGGGGAGTTAGACATCGACGGCGGGGCGACATTCTCATAGGTTCTAGTGGATATTAAGGATCGAAAGGAGCATGTCCTTTGTGGATGGTTGATTCCTCTGGTGTGTGTTCACTAGCAGCACATGAACCTTCAGGGGAGCACATTGGAGCGGGAGGATCAGATGCGTGCTCAGTACCCCTTTTTGTTTCCCTAGTGTATGTTGTAGCTTTACAGGTACATAATTCCCTGAGGTGGGATTAATGTAAAGACCTGTAAATTTCAAGGAAATTTTTTTCATAAATTCGTTGAAATTTTACTAGTACGCAGATTCTGACGGCACCTGATTCCAAGGCCATTTGTTCAGGGAAACATATTCTAAAGTTTAGCTCGGGTACATTCAATGAATGAATGAGCGGGTTTTACAATCTTTTGAAGTGGTTCTCGGAATGGAAATCGGAGGGAACTGATGAACTCATAGTGCTGGTATTTTCTTAAGGGGACCTTTACAGCAAATGTGTTTTATGCGGGTCAAAAGTTAATTTTTGGGGTTTAATCTTAATCTAAATAAAATAGTGTGGAACACAATTTTTTTAGATGGTTAATTCCTCCCATGTTTGGATATTTGTGAGGTGGGCCCATATGAACCCCAACCTTCATCTCCCCATAACTCTTCTTAACTCCCCATTAATTCCGTGTTGTTTTCTTTGACAACTCTTCATTAATGGTGGAGCCTTCCCACCCCGCTCTTCCCATTATATGTTCCAAATCATATAATTAATATCAGTATTAATTAATTGAGGCCTATTTTGAATTAATATATTAATTTCATAGAAAATCTATTAATTGGAGAGTCTCTTTATTTCTTTGCGTTGGAAAATCACTTATGGGAAAAATGGCTCTGGAGAATTATAGAGAGGTGATCCTTCTCTGAAAAAAAACACCGTTATCCAATGAAGAACATCCCCGGGGAAGAATGCGAAGGAAATCTTCCAACGACCCACCTTCCTCTGAAAAACCTCGACGTCAAGGATCCTTCTTCGCCTACGACAGTGACTCCACCTCCATCGTTGACTGGACGTCACAGTTCTTCCGCAACACCCTACTACTACAACGCTCGTCTTCCGCGGCATGACGACAAACGACATCAACTACAAGGTAGGGGGATTTTTATATATCATTTATGTGATTTATACCCTAGATCATGGTTTTTAATTATTGGGTGATGATTTGAACCACAAATGTGTTGGGTACGGACTAACGAACAAGTACGGAGCCATCGTCGTATTGTTCTAGTTGTGCGAGATGTTGGAGACGACAGAACGGGACCGCAAAGGCGATTTGGAGCATTCTCATAAGATTTTGGATCCTGAGACGACCGCAGGCGCAGACGGAAGAAAAAAATGGACAACTGGAATGACTCTGGTGGCCCGCAAAAAACTGCGGCAGTGTGGGTGGGTGGCGTGGCGCCGTCGGCCGGCACCGGTCGGCCGCCTGGAGGAAGTGGCGCCCCAGCGTGCTGCCAGAAGGAGCCCTCCGCAGCGCTGGACGTGGCGGCGAGGAAGGGATCCTGTGGCCGTGTTGGATCCGAGAGACAAGTGGCGCCTGCCTAGCGCTATGTTCACAGAACCGGGGGTCGCGCCCCCCGTTCAGCGAGCTGGCAGAGCCAGCACCCCCCCCCCCCCCCCCCCGCAGTTGGGCTGGGTTGGGTCACACAGACCGGGAGGCACTGGTCGGGCTGGGCTAGACCCAGACCTAGGTCAGGTTGACCCAGTTCGGGCCGACACAGGGTGGGATGGGTCGGGTCGGACTGGGCGCAGACCCCCCACTACGAACAGCGTTTCGGTCTTTTTCTCATAACATGAGTTACAGACCTCCGATTTGTGCACCGTTAGTTGCGTAGGAATCATTGGATCAAGAAGATCATTTGAGTATAATAAAATTTCGTTTTCGGCAAAGTTTAGATATGGCTTGGTTGGTTCGAGCCCGAAACCAACTGGGCCCTTGAAGCAAAAACGCTTATAACATAAGGACCAGACGTCCAATTGACGTGTCATCAACTATATGGAATTAATTTTCATGAGACAGTTCTTTTGGAATACTCCAATTGTGGTTTGTACGTAGCTGATGTATGGTCGTGTTGGTTTCAACTTAAAAACCAACCGAGCCCTTGGAACAGAAAAGCCAATAACTCTCAGACAG
Source organism: Viscum album (assembly GCA_963277665.1). Lineage (NCBI taxonomy): Eukaryota > Viridiplantae > Streptophyta > Magnoliopsida > Santalales > Viscaceae > Viscum > Viscum album. The sequence goes on from OY728136.1 coordinate 300,821,179, forward strand.
GGCGTCTGATTGACGCATCGTCTGTCGTGTTGGGTTTTTTTGACAAGACATATATTTGGGATACATAAACTCAAGACTTTATGACAATTGATGTATCAACCACCCTTCTTGGGGAGTGTACCCTCTCGGAATCGAGCGTGCTATGTGCGTGAACCCTTGAGATGGCCGCCACTGCATCGACTACTGTACATGAATCCTTAGTGGGTTTGACAGCGACGACTACTGTACTGGAATCCTTCGTGGGTTCAATGGAGATGACTACTGTTCTTGTATCTTATGTGGATTTAGCAGTATTTACCTCTATACTTGTATTTTATGTGGGTCCGGAAGAGTAGCTGGTCTTGTATCCTATGTGGGTCTGACAACTTAGTTGGACTTGTATCCTGTGTGGGTTAGATATCTTAGATGAATCAGTGACTACATCTGATCATCTTTATCACTATACGAAAGATGTATACCTGTGTGAGATGAGTCTTGACATTCAATCATTACCAATGGTGGGATTGACTTCATTCCTATGTGGACTGGGTTGTGCTTGGGCCCAAGAGTTGGAGCCGAACTGAGATTGATGACTTAGGTATATGTATGGGCATTTACCTAAGTATAGTTGGTTGATACTTCGTGTTTGTATCTTGCCCTTGTGGTTTATCCTTCTTGGATTTTGGGAGACCTTCGGGGGTCTCGGGGTCCCTATTGATTATTGTTATACTCACCCCTGCACAGGTAATGCCCGCACTACGTTGTGTTTGTTGCAGACGAGAGACATCACTACTGAGGTGGAGGCTTGTGGAGTAGGACGGTACCTGGAGGTGGACCACTTGGAGGGGCATTCCCGGAGCGGAAAGACGGACACGATAAGCTAAAGAGACCATATGTACCCACCCTTCAGGTGGGATATTTGGAGGACAACTCGGTGGTTGCTACTTACTTTAAGGCTGTTGTACTTTCTTTTTAGTTGTACTGTATTTTCAGTTGGGTTTCTATACTAGACCATTTACTTTCCAGCACTTACTTGTGTACTCAGTTTTACTTAGAGTTTACATCACATGCGTACTCTATTGTGTTTTTTACTTTTATAAAGGAAATGCCTTCCCTATTATTGGGATTTATGCTTTGGTGCTAGTTGCCAACCCCTGGTCTATGGAAGGCAGGCTTGGGGTAGTCACGGCACGGGCCCCGAGGACAGGTCGTGACTATATAATTAATGAACAAGTAATAAGATGATATAAAAGGATGTTATATGATATTATAAATAATAATATTATTGTTTAATATGTTAAAAACATGGATAAAGCCACAATACCCAATTTAATAAGTACTCATCTAAAGGGAAGCTTCGGGTAAGGTATTTCATAGGACAATTTACATTTTTTTATTGTTCTATTTCAAATAATATATTTTTTTTATTATGTGAAAAATTAATTTTTATTGTTTTTATGTATTATTTAGCCTTTTTGGATCTAAATTTATTACACATAATCACTCAATTAATTATATCTCACCTCATTGATACTGTCTTTTTATGGGTTTCATCTCAGACATCCTTAGTTGAGATGCCTGATCTTTTATGCACCATATTTAATATAAATGGTGTATATAATAACAATTAACATACTATGTCATGATATATATCTAATAAATGATATTTTATGTTTCATTTCATTGAATTTGTTCCATGGAAATTATTATTCAAAGTTACCAATGTGGTATGTGTTTATCTTTCAATTTCATATTAATTGGGATTTATTATGCTTCAATTTTCAATGAAGGAAATTACATTATCATTTCATAATAAAAAATTTTATATTCTTCAAAAAAATTTAATAAATATTTATCAATTAAAAAGTACCATTTTCAACTATTTGGTATATAAATTACTGTGAATTGTTTTTAATAAAAATTGTCTTTATTTTGATCTTCGGTCGAAAACCCTTTTTCATCAAAAATTTTGTTAGGTAAAATTGTTTTCAAAACATTTTTTTATTATTAAAAATATTTTTTAAATATTTATATATCCATGATTTCGTTTTAAAAACATTTTATTAATGTAATCTTCATGTATTTTTCTACATTTTTACTCTTTGATTTTACCAAAAATGTGAACAGATCAAGATGTCAAAGTATACGAAATTTCTTATTCTTTGGGCGATTCAATATTTATCAGTCTTCCTTTATAGGTTTATAAAATTAATTTCATACAAAAATATTTTGAAAACATTTTATATTTTAAACCTTTTAATGTGGATGTGATATTTTCCTTGAGATATGTTTTAAATGAATTTTAAATCTTCTTTTATAAATTATCTTGGTTATTTTCCATAATTTGGATTTAAAAAAAATTAATGAGACGTTATATTTAAAAGATTATTTTCAAGGAAAGGTTATTTTCAACAATAAATGTTCATGTAAATCAATCAAATTCATTTTTATCTAATATGTCATCCATAGATGTTTATAAAAGTTAAAATTTTATTTTTCAAAAGAATTTTTATAGTATTTTAATGAAATTTCATCATGGAAAATTACCATTGATGTTTATGATATCTTTTAAATCATTTCAATATTTCATTCACAGATAGACCTATGTTACCCTTATTCCAATTAAAAGGTAATACATGACTTATTATCATTTATAAAATATGTTCATTGTTATATTTCCTTGAAAATGATATGATGTATGATTACAAAAATAGTTTTATTTTCATGGGTATTTTTATTTAATGACTTTTTTTTATTACTTTTATGTGGAACACATAGATAATAAGTTTATATGATGTGTGCACCCATATATCACACAAATGAATTGGGATTTATTATAGTCTCCTAATACATCATGATAAGGATTATAGAGTAAACATAATCTGTTATGTGTAATTTTCCACCTCATTATATTTTCTAAGAAATGATCCTCGACTCATGTTCATATCTGGTTATTATGTTGATTCCACAATTAAAATTATCCCTTAATCTTATTGTACATTTTTCGTTATGATAATTGTCAAAAAAATATCATGATCCTTCTATTTTATGATAAACAAATTTTACCTTCAACTCAGATATTAAAATTCTTTACAATGTTTATTCCCTTACTATGATTTTTAACTCACCTCATTATTTTATGTATTTATTATGTTATCCTATATTGTTTTATGACCTTAAATTTATTGAGTATATCACTAAGGACAGATGGAATAAATAAAGATTCAATTTTTAGGGTAATTTCAAGTATTATGATCCATGTATTCAAAAGACAGTAGTTTTCCCGATAATTGGTTTCTAATTAAAATATTTTTAAGTTAATTATCATGTAATAATGTGTTTAGAAGTCTTGGTTCCTTATAGACAATATCATATAAAAGGTTTTAATAACCTTTTAAAGAAGGGTTGATAACACATTAGATATATCCACAGGGTTATATCTAGGGATATGATTGGGGATATTAATTAGGATACATCTAATTAGGTATAAAACTTTAGGAAAATGGAACATAATTTTGGTAAAGGATAGACTAGTTGGCTTCTAATAAATTACATCTCATCATAGATACTATATTTGGATGTGTCTCTACCATATAATTATATAGGGGTAATAACTCAGAAAAGGGCATATTGAGATGGATGTGGTCATCACCAAGTGTATGAAATTTCTCCTTGATGGAGACCTAGTTTCACACTCCAATGATATTGGCTTTGTAAATTCACAATATCATTATGAAAAACCAAGAAGGATTTAAATAATAATGATGAACGTCCATTGATAATCCTTAGGTATAATAGATCAAAATGAATGAGTCATGATTTAGAAATTTTATGAATTTATTTTCATGGTTATATTATTTCCTTCTATGATTAATATTTCTCGTACTATGATTTCTGGTATTAGTCAATGGGAGGAATTGGGTAGAATCATATAAAAACTCAACGTGATATACACATGACGTATTGCAAGAATAAAATTTAATTATTAGATGAAAGAAATATATTTTAATAATTCCTCACCATCAATCATGATATATGATTTAAAATTGGCACATTAACCAATACTCATACTCTCTAAAGAAGAGATGCATGTAGTTCACAAAGATTTTGGGGGATGTCTACCATAGTGAAATTAATTTATTTTTCCAGAATGTTAAGAATGTGGGAATAATCACTCAAGGGAATGTATCAAAGGAACTAGAAAGTGTTTTATGTGAAGTGATGTGTTCCAAAAAATAATCGATTTCAAAATAAAAATATGAAAACATAAGTTAATGAAATAGATTAGATTATTGTTTTCCTTAAATAATTTCTAACGGTTTATTGTTTAAAAAGTGGAAATATTGGTCATTATGTAAATCGATGTCATTAAGGGAAAGATAATGAAGATGATCAAGAAGCATGTTCAATTAGCTTCTTTGTTGGTGATGATAAATATAAAATAAATGAAATATGAATATAAATGGGTATTGAGAAATATAATGATGAATCCTATTTTCTTGTTTAATAATTAATTAGATTGAATGAAATTTTTATATACTAGAATGAAATAATCAATTGAATAAAGATATATATATATATACATATTTTTATTTCAATGTTTTAGTTATGGATTTTCTAAAATATCTTGAATTATAGTCATTTTCTAGAATGGTTATTTGAAGTTTATTTGATAATATATAGACGAACCCCATAATTAAAGAATTCTTAATCTTAGAGATATTTTTTTATTGTGTTAATTTAGGTTGTTTGGGAAATATGGCCATTTATTTTAATAATTCTCTATGATAAACATTCATTCTCAATCTATAATATTAGTGATTAAAATATTTTTTGTAAGTTTTGATTTTTGCTCACTTTTTTCAAACCATTTAGGTTTTTCTAATGACCGAATTTATAGATTGTTTCTATTTTAGGCATCAAATGATCCATTAAAATTTAATTTTAGTTATTAAATCATAAAAACTATTCTTCTCCCCCCAAATCATCTTTTTTGTTATTATAAAAAAACCTCTATATGTCTGAGCGGAATCCAAAACATCACACGTGGGATAAATAACATTCACGCCAGATTTGAAATTCAAAATTTAAAATACATCAGAAACACATAATACAATGAAGGCTTGATCTACAAGGAAGTGAATCACCCAGAGATATGACTTTTGCATCATGATTCACATCTATCATCCATGCCAACCCATCATCATTATCATTTTCACTGGGTCCTTCATCACACCCGTATGCCGGAGAACACATATCATCGAAGACGATCTGCGCCACTCCACATACACCACAGACATCATGTCACTATCAGATTCCATCATCACAGCCATAAGAAGAAAAAATGAAACATCACAGAAGAACATAACGCCGGAAAGGAACCTCTAGAAATCATCATCAACGTCGCTTCTCCAAACATCACCCCATCTGCCGAAGACCTGTCACTACTATCCGCCATCATCACCCACCATCGTCGTAGACATCAACACCACCCAAACCGCCAGCGTCGATGAACGGAGTAACAAAAACACACCATAAATTAAATTCACCGCAATCAGAACAAATACATTCGCAGAAAAATGTAACAAACATTCATCGTCGAATATATCACCATGACAACAGAATGAACACCCGTCTAAATAAAAAACTTTCACCGCTGATAAAACCCAAAAAACCAAAACATCTTGAATTCCGAAAATGATACCAAAATCACCAACTTCATAGAGGAATAGAACTAGAAAATCAAAGGGAAACTGACACCAGACTTGCCAAGAACACCACCGACCTCCAACTTCCACGTCCCAATGTTTCTTATATTACCACCACTCGAGTTCCTACTTGGAAAAGAGCATAGGAACATGAAACCAGAGTAGGAAGTTGAGAAGTCGAGGGTTTCGGGCGATGATGAAACTGAAACCAGAAGCCAAACAAGAACAAACTGTCGCGATGACTCCATGAGAACCCATCGACTAACGCACCAAAAATCCCAAAACAACCTTTGAAACCCCACTCGATATCTGACCTGGAGAGGAGGAATGGAACTCGAAGCCAGAGTAGGTTAGAATGGATTGGGGATCTCATAGCAAACAAATGTCTCGGTTTTATTGAAGCATCCCTGAAAAAAAAATCCCCCCAAGAAGAGTGGCGCCAAAAACCTGGGAGCAAGATCCCACCTCAAATGAAAACAGAGACAGAGGAGAGGGTGAGGGAGGGAAGAGGAACGATGAAGTGAGGGAGAGGAGGGGGAAGGCACCGGCCCATCCTCCCCTCCATAGAGATGAATTGTAAAATGCTCAATGAAAAAATTAAAGATGAAATTCGTATTATAAAACAAAAATATATCAATTATGTTTATTTATTTATATTATTAGATTTAAAATAACCCATACACTATCAAAACAAGGTTATTATAATAAAAAGTTTCTCTATTACCATCATTTTTAATTCAATGAATGATGTTTTAACAAATAATTGTTCATGTGGGGTTTTGGTTGTATATTTATTCATGATAATTCCATTTCTTGTGACAGATGATCTTTTCACTCTCTATCTTTATTTAGATATTATTCTTTTCATCCATGTAAAAATATTCACTTTCCACCTTTTTTCTACTATTTGGAAACCTAGTACATTTCATTCCAAATGATTATCCCACATCCCTTTCTATCTTTTAAATAAGTGGTTTTATTAACACTTTTGGTGTTGTAGGTATCCAGAAAAGGTATTTTCAAATTTGAAACCAATGATTACTGAGATCAAACATTAAATTAAGAGGACACAATTTATTTATGGTTGTATATTGATAACCCCTAGAATGTAAAAGTGGAAAATAATGGTCAACGGCATATATGAAATGAAACAACAAGATTATATGATAAGTTTAGACAAATGAAATTAATATAATTTTATTTGGAAATAAATTCAATCCCATTGACATCATGTGTTGCACTCAACACTAGGTTTAGATGAACTGTGATACTCTATTAATATATTAGTATTTAAACATGGATAATATAACCTAGCCGTTAAATTGGAGGGTATGATTGTGAATAAATATATAATCACACATATTTTCTACACAAGTATAAATTAAATTCATTGGCTATATATTGATATTATATAAAATGTAAACCACTTGAATGAGAAGGTAATATTTTATGAAAAACAGTATTTTTTCTGAAAGGATTTTTAGTCATCGTTTGGAAACATAACATTAAATTTATTTTTTCCAGATTCAGAAAAATTACCCTTAAAATGAACATATATTTTTCCAAATAAAAATATAAAAATTGACATAGGGTAAATTTATTTTTGTTTTTTGGAAATATTTATATTTAAGTAAATAATTAAAAATACATATTTCTTTTAAAATTATAATTTATTTTTATTAAAAATTTTATTTTAATATCAATATTATTTTTTGAATATGATTTTAATTAAAATAATTATTATTTGGTTATAAATAATCCAATTAAATGATTTTAATTCCAAATTTTATTTTATTTTAGTATATGTTTATTTTTTGGTTTTAAAATTGTTTTTTCTGAAATCTTTTATAATGTAAATAATAATTTTCATTTTTAATTAATTAAATCCACCTAGATCTTGGATTTATTTAAATTAAATTTATATATAATAGAATGATAAATATTAATTGAGATTCATTAAAGGAATATTTTTAGTTATTGAGTCAATATGAAATCATCATTCTCTTGAAAATACACTTCTTGAAAACACTCTTTTCATCACATTTACAGGTTTAATTTTTAAATAATGATTTGAAAATTCTATGAACTTAATTCGGTGAAATTTAATACATAAGTGGAATGGTAATAGTTTATCTTATATAATAATTGAAACATAATTTCTGTCCATAATGAATATTGGGAACAAAAAATATTATTTAATGTGATTAATGTTAAAACAGAATTAGGAGGGGGTTAAACAAAAAAATATTAGGCATTACAATTAACTGAACCTATCATAATTCCTATTTTATGGAAATATTTAAATATTATACATCCCAATATCCATTATATGGTTATACAAATTATTTTTTCATTGACAATAATTTATCATTTTATATAGTTTATAAAAATTTCTATGTAGTTTCTATGTGGGTTGTTTTCATTTTATTTCGTTCTTCACCTCATCAAATCCTTATTAAACCATTATTATATAATAAAATAAATTTATTATATATACTGTTATATATTTTTGTATTTTATGGAAGTTACCTATGATAATATCCTCCTCCCTCAAATAAGATGTTATATTATTGATCATTAGTATGGCTGATTACCCCCAAAAAAATAAATGCAATTAACTTTCGATCAACACTCCAAAATGATTAGATATAAATATTGCTTTAAATTATTTATATTATATTTATGATAATGTTATACTTCTTGAATTATCATATCACATATATTTTCTTACTTTCTACTTAATGGGGGATATGATATCGTCGTTTGTTTGTACCGAAGATTACTACCTTTCTAAGAGATTTGAATTGTTTTTCACTAATAATGTTCATAGAATGTTACAAAGGATAAATTAGATGAATATATGTGATATATATGAACAAATATTGATTCTAGAAAATTAATATACCATCCACTTACTTAATAATTCATCCATTAAGGAAATAACAATGTCAATCATGCGTATGTAAATCCTAACGTGTATACAAAGCTAAGTGATTCATTCTCCATGTTCAAAATAAATAATAATTATAAATAAGAATATAATGGTAAAAATATATTTATTATAACTATTTAATATTTTATTTGATGGTAATATTGTCTATGTTCATGATCCCGAAATTTCAAGATGAAATGAGAATGAGAAAACACAACAATTAACTCCTAAACAATATTGAAAATTAATCATTACTAATGAATAAATAATAATATGTTATAAAAGAAACAAATATTATATAATACTAATAATATGATAAAGGTATAAGTAAAAAACATTTTTAAAACCACTATAACATATGATAAATTGGTTTCAACTAAAGGGATGTTTTATGTAAGGGGTTTATTACTGATTTTTCATTAATGGAGTAATATGTGTACATGGTTGATTATATTGTTCCATGATTTTGTGTGAAGTGAATTCTAATTTCATTAAATTTTATTTCCATTGATTTTATTTTATATCAATATATTTTACTTATAATCACCCCATTGATTAACTCACTACTCAATGACACAAACATTTTAAGGGTTTTGACTAAAAAAAATATTTTTTAGACACAAGTTCTTATATGAACCTATTTCTTTTAAATGGATTATATACAACACCATTAGCTAATATATTATGAAATTTTCACATATAATAATATTAATTTACAATTCGTATAATTAATTCATGATATGTTATTATTTAATGGTAAATAAAATTCTAAGTGTCTATGTTTCCATATTATTTTAATTATGATTGTTTATGCATAAATTTATAAAGAAAGATATTGTTTTATCATTGTCTAATAAACCCTTCATTTTTTTCATCCTCTATTTATCCAAGATTATTTCAAGTAATACTTAAATTTCACACTCCTTGGTATTAAAAATTGTTAACATATTATTTTGATGAAAAACTATGTTTATTTCTTTATTCATTCGAAAACCATTTTACTCCAAAAACCGGGTTATTTGATAATTATTTCAATTTATTTTTTCAAATTATGAAAATGAGTTATTAATGGGATTTTGTTGAATATTTTAATTTTTAAAAAATATTTTGAAATGATGTTTTTGGTTTTATCCAAAATAGGCATGTTTGTCTTCTACCAAAAATTTGAAAGGAATATTTGTTTTAATGTGAACAAGATTTTTTAGATATCAATACCATTCAATATTTATAATTAATACTTTATAAGATCCCAAATTATTATTACATTAAAAGTATTTTAAAAAATATTTCTTTTTTATAAAGTTTTTTTATAGTGGAATTGATATTTTCTTCCATAAAAGTGTTTAATTATTGAAGAATAATTCTTTAAGGTTTCCAAAGTTATTTTCTAGAAAAAGGATTTCTAAAATGCATTATTAGTTCGTGTTTTTAAAAATTGATATTCAATGAAATGTTATGTTCATAAATAATTGTTCAAACTGATATTTCATAATCATTTTCCATATAATATGACATCCTTTTTTTAAATTAAAGTAAAAAGGTTATTTTAATCAATAATTTATATAATATATTTAAACCTATTTTGATTAATGAATGTTACATTTAATGTTATGGATTATATATAAATTATGTCTATATGTCTATCACATATAAACTCTATTTATTCCTCCTTAATTTGATACCGTAATGCATTCATTATGATCAATTAAAAAATTCCTTCATTATGTAATTTCCTTTGAATATGATATTAAGAAATATTAAATATCCCAATTTACTTCAATCGATAATTTTTATGTTATTCATTATGATTAATTTATTTTATGTGTAACACATAGATCATGGATATTTTATAATTATTATTCCCATTTAGCACTCAAATTCAATAGGTCATGTTATAGTCTCAGGATACATCAAGTATTGGAATGTAGGTTAAACCTAATACATTTTAGGAAACTATCCACCATGTCATATTATCATTATTGATAACCTTAAATCATGTTTGTGTACTATTTTTGTGTTTATATCAGATATCCTATGATTCTATGATCATACAGTTCATTGTTTTTATGATATAGTTCAATGAAATCAATCAAGATCATTCACTTTTATGATATCATGATTTACTTTTGACCCTCATGTTATGTTTCATTATTATATTTATTTCTATACTAGGATTTCTTGATTACCAAATTCTTTTTTGTATTTTATAGGCAATCCAATGTTGTTTTAAGAGTTTAAGAAAAATTACAATCCGACAAATGAAAAATGAGAAATAAAATAAACATTTCATGTTCATGTTTCCATTCTTATATTATGACCCTAGTGTTCTAACAAAATTAACTATCATAATACTTATGTTGTAATTAATGTAGACTTAATTAAAATATAATCTAGTAAAATGTGTAAAATTATTGTGTCTATATATGCTTGGTGTGGGATGTTGGTAGACCTGTGACCAGATTTCTGGGACATGAGTGGTAGGTTGTGGTGACTACCTATCGATTTTTCATTATTAGGACACTAAATTTACCAGGGGATATTGGGATATGTGTCTATAATGTTCAATAAATTATCTTAATATTAGATTTTTCTTATGATATTCTAGTCTAAAATATGATTTTTTTCATCAATGAATCATTTCTTATGATTTATATTTGTAGTTGTATGCCTTTGTGATCTCTTCCTTGAGTAACATATGATGTAAGACTGAAAAATACACAGTGAAATCATCTCTTGGATTAGAATATTATATAGACAATCATTTGAGTAGTTCAATATAAGGACCAAAATATACCACATTTCCATAATGACGTTCATGATGTATGACTATGAGGTGGGTTCAGTTTATCCTAAATCCCAAGAGTTTGTTTTCTATTATTTTTGTTAAGCCTATGGTTTTGTTCCCTATTGATGATATTTGTTTAGTTTTCTGAAATTTTCTTAGTTTTTTCCTGGATGACATATTTTCTATTCCAATTGAGATTGTGGAGCAGTTCACAATGTATCTTTGTCCATGTAGACAATTGATGCCAATGCCCACTTATCTAATTCCTCAAATAGATTTGACTGTTATGTAGATTCTCATAGATAATTCAATCGTGAAAGGATTCACTCACCAATGATTTTCACTATGGGTATCCCAATTCCATTTTCCTAGAAGGAAGATGTGTCACTTCAATTGTGCATGGATTATCATAAGATTAATTACTATGTAGTTGAGAATATGTATCATATTCCATATGTGGATAATTTTTTTGTTCTTTTAAAGGGTAAAAAGTGTTTTTTAAGATATGTGTTTTTTCAGGTTATCCTTAGTTCATAGTTTGAGAGTCTAATATTTACATTCAGGGGTACTTATAGCCATTATGAATATATTGAGATACAATTTTGTATATCTAAGAGAATTCTTTATGCCTCTGATAAAAAAGATATTCTATTCGAATCCTAATAATTTTTTGGTTGTGTTAAAGAATGATATTTTGGTTTATTCTAGATTATAGCATTATTAGGAACACTATTTGAGTTTTTTTAGAAATCATAAGGAGTCACACTTTTTATGTAATGATTTTATTAAAATATTTTTCTGGATCAATGATGTGAAACTCATAGGGCACATGATTTATGAATGTAGAATATTGTCATGACCCACCTTCTCCAAGATAAGGGATGGTATGACAATGCTCCATACCCTTCCTTCTTCGAGGTGAATGAGAGATAATGACCCTCGAGTCTTGCATTTAGTAGGCCCTGGAGTGGAGACTAGCACCATGGGTCTACAATCTGACATAATATAATGCATTACTCTTTTTGATGAAAAATATCATAAGATAAGATGGTAAACCCTAGAAACACCAAGGACTAAATATTAAACTAAATCCAATAATCCATTCCCACATGCATGTTAAAAATTAAAACCAATACAAGGAAGGAAAATATTCCTACATAATGTTCTAAAAAAGAAACTAAGTAGCAATAACAACTATCCAAACAATAGATCTAGTAAGGTCCATCACTATCCTTAAATTCCTCCTGGAAACCTGAAAATTGTTTTATATACATAAGGTAAGAATAGTAGTATACATAGTAGTTAAAACTATATCTACACATGCCCAAGGATGGGAAGATACTAATTCCCATGATTGATAATTATAGAACCTCAACCACCTACCAGGGAGTACTAACCATCCCATCCACACTAAGTCACACTCACCAATGTAACACGGGTCAGGTAAATTAATAATATAAGAACAATAACATTTAGGTACCCATCACACCACTTTTCCAATAGTAAAATGCTCATTCCTAAAGATCTAATGACTTAACTCTGCCATTTGTCCCACACGTAGCCCCAGTACGACAACCTGCCCGAACACACCTGGTCCTCAAACAACACACAACCAACCCCATAAAAACATACGCCACAACAACCACCTCCATGCCTGAAGTCACCTAGTATTGATAAAAAACAATGTCTGAAGACTCCTGGGTTACAACAACCACCGCCACACATGAAGACACCTATGGAAAAACAACCACACACCATACCCGAAGACACCTAGGCATCATCACGAAGATACATGGGGAAAACATAGAAATCTTCTAAAAACCTAAGCCCCTCGTCCAAAAAAACAAACCCCTCCATGAAGAATAATTGACTATGCTAAACCTCAATCCATTATATCATGCACAGATATGCCCAAGTGGCACGATCAGAAAGATGGTGCATAGAATAAAATTAGTAACCAGCCATCCATCCTCCCATAGGGATGTTGGGAAAGAAACCCTCCCCCATGAAATGGGGGTGTTCAACGCATAGTTCTCAACATGGGTCGGGTGCGTATAGAAAAGGAATATAAATACAATATATATAAATAAGTAATCAAACACTAAACCCTAATCTATAGGTTTCATATAGAAAAATGAAAATCCCACACCATCACTACTTTTACTACTACCCCTACATGACCAACAACACAACAAACACTTAAAAAGAATAACTCATCTCCCTTCTAATTCATATTCTATTCATTTATTTATTTACGGACATTCACTCAAATTATTCCAACACTACTACAAAACAAAAAACTATAACCACAACAAGAAACCACAAAATCCAAATAAAGTGTCACTATAAGACAACACAAAACAATATCACCAAAATAGACATGCAGCCGCATTACACATAACTATTCAACAACTATTAACTATCATTATTTAAAGTAATATTTCCCCTTCATTCTCTCAATACCCATCCCTGCCGCCCCACTACCCAATCAAATGAAATACCCAATGCAGTCCTACTACATATCATGTTCACAAAAACTCTAGTGTCCCACTACTTGAAATTGGTTCTCGACCACAACTATACATAAACAGAGTTCAGCTTCATATTAGCTACTCTATTCCATAATCAATCATCCTCCTATGTTGAGACACCGACACACAATGCACAGTAACACTTCTTACAAGTATACCAATTCCTTAATCAATCAGTCTCAAAGTCACCAACACACCTCCTTATACCACCCCACATACCAAGACTGCAGAACCCAGACCAGAACACATAGAATATAGAGGGAACCATAAATCCATGTGTAATTATATTCAACAAACAAGGGATCATTAATTTCCAATTGAATATTACCAGGGTGATCACAGAATAGTTTTGATCATTGGGTGTCCTTTTATTTAACTAGGTGTATGTGATTAATCAGATTTCATGTTACTGTCATTTTTCAGACCACCTCAAGTATGATTGAGTATCACCCGTGTGCAAGAAAATACTACCAATTTTTTTGATTTTCATAAGCCTCACATCCACAAAAATCCATAAAATAATCAAAGATAAAAAATAAATTAGGCGATCAAACATCATGCCACACCCTAACCATTATTTTATTTACAAAATTTATCTTTTGATCATTTTAAATTCTTGATTAATTATCATTTCATGAAGAGTATTAGGAGGTTCCTTAAAATAAATCATTAATGTACCCACCCAACATGATGATAAATTAACAAGAAGAAAATGAAAATCCCTACTTGAATTATCAAGGATCGAAGTTCATTTTTACGATAAGAACTGGGGATGGCACAAATTATAGGAAAAACTCCAAGCATGAGTGAAAAGGGCTATAGTACTGGCACACGACACATCTTGGGAAGAAGTATCTAGGAGAGATAAGAAAAAATTAAAGGAAAAAAGAATATATGATATTTGTTTAATAAGTGACCATATCCAAAAATTAGGGAGACTATTTTGAAGTACATAAAAGTCGGATCATGGATTGACCATGTTGCTTGGTCATTTCACATGTTAGAATTAATTGAGATTTAATAATTTCCCCTGAAAATATTGGAGATAGAACAGCGGATGACTGAGAGTTGATAAATTAACACTAAATACAGAAAACAGAAAATAGGGGTGAAACTATAAAAATTGGGAAAAACTAGAAATGCGTCACTGATTGGTGGGTGACCAACAATGAGTCAACGATGCTTAGCCACCAACGGGTTACCTACTAATGCGACCAATAGACGCCTCAATCTAATGATGCCATGACCTAACAACACTATGACCTATCGACGCCTGGAACTACAGACGCCCTGACCTAGGATGCCTCAACCTATTGATTCCCATACCTACTGACACCTCGACCTATCGATTCCTTGACCTAATGACACCTCGACCTATCATTGCTGATGCCCCTTGAGACACCAATGTCAATAAACCTTGACTCACAGATGCTAAATCCCCTTTACTCACCGATTTTGACACTCCTTGACTCACTGATTCACTATCATGCCAACACACTGCCATGCTGACACATTGACATGATGATGCACTGACATACCGACACACTGACATTCAGATCGAAAAAATAGATATTTAGGAAAACTCATTGAAATGAGCCTCTGATGGTCCCAAAACATCTTAACACTGGATTTTCAAAAATGAAGGCCCAGAGATAAAATCTAGGTTATTACAGTAGATACATCTCAAACAATTCTTGTTCCTGAGAATGCCAAAGTCAACCCTGAAAAGAGATAATACAAACAACTACCTTGGAAGATACATTGTAGTGATAAACCACACTATGATGAAAAATTGAGTGGAAAATCAACACCCAGGAACACCTCTCTCGAATATCTGCTAAAAAACTATAGAGACATTACCGCCCCACTCCCTCAAGTAACCATATAAACACCAAGGGTCACACTATCTAGCCACATGGATCAGGGAGCTCCTTCTTCCATGTCAAGATACTATCTATTTTAGGATTAACTAACTTGCCATCATGGGTTTAGTCACATCCAAAAATTGCATCTTGATTAAGTATTAGGTACTACCCTCCCCAAAGTTTGGAATTTTTACACAAAATCATAGAACATGAAAAAAAACATATCATACAATAAGAATGGTCAAACATTTCTTTATAATAAGGGAACAAAGAAATCACAAGATCAAAAGTCAAAAATAATCTAGTAACTAGATACACATATGTGCCTTCCATTCCCATGTACTCACCTCAAGGCCACCATGCCTCTATAGGACACAAAACCAAGGAATGGTCCATCCATGAAACACCATCTCCTTGGGATCCTATATTCTTATCGGCTACTCCATGAATGTCACTTAGTCCTCGATATCCAAATCTCCCTAGTCAAGGATGTGGTAGTCATCATGTAGATACCGATCGAGCATGGAGACATGAATGATGCTATGGATCCTATCCAACCATGGTGGTAATGCCAGCTGATATTCCACCTCACTGACTCATCCAAATACCTCAAAAGGTCTGATGAACCTGGGAAAATTTGTACTTCCAATGACAACCCTCGGCTATCCACGTCGATGAGAGACATTTCTGAAAAAATGGTACAAAACCTCAAACTCTAAGGGTCTCCTACTATGATCAGAATATGACTTTTTCTGGTCCTAGGCTGACTTCATCATTTTGCGCACAAGATGATCCTTCTTCGTCGTGCTCTGCACCACCTGTAGGTCCAGAACACCTACATCCCCAACCTCTGTCCAACACATGGGTGAACAACACATTTTTTCATACAAGGCTTCGACCTGTGTCATTCAAATGGTAGATTAGTATATATTATTTTATAAAAACATCACTAGTGGAAAGTGTCACAACCACTATCCTCAGAAGTCCAAAACACATGCTTTCATTATATCCTATAACAGTTGTTTGGTCCTCTCTATCTGCCCATCTGTCTGTGAGTGGAAGGCGGTGCAAAAGAATAGATGGGTTCCAAAAGAACGATATAATCCCATCCAGGATCATGAAGTAAAGAATGTATATTGATTTGAAATGATGGATCTTGGATCTCCAGGAAACCGTACCACTTCACCCACGTACCTCTATGATACAACATCCACTACTATCATCTCATTAACCACTATGAAGATAGTTGATTTCATCAATTGTTCCTCCCAACCTATATGGAATCACAGCCTTCGTCAGCTATATGTATTACAATGAATAAATCCATTAATATATCATCCCAATTCCACTCACGAACGTCTATGGGCTGTAATATACCATCAGGAACACAATGTTTAGCCTTCATGTGCTGACACATGAGTTACCTTGAAACAAACTCTTCCACTGACCACTTCACATCGAGCCCCCAAAACAATCCTCTCATGCCCCAGTACATCTTGGAGACTCTTGCATGTACAACCATGGGTATGTTATAGAACTCATCGATAACTCCTTCATGCTTCGCTGCTGGGAAAAACAGCTTCCACAGAACAGAATCTGATTCTCACTAACCTCCGACCATACCCCCGAATAATCACATTGTCTAATGTGATCATGTATAATTTTAACCTATGAGTCTCCCCACTAAGACGCCTACACCTTTCATACCATGGCTGACTTCACTTTCATCCCAAATAGATAGCCTCTACCGTCCACCACTCTCAATCCCTAATGCAAAACTTCCAACTCCACCATCATCTTCCAAAGATATACGGACTCCCAAAATAAACCCTTTTTTGACTTCATACTCAAGGAATAAGCCACCATGTCCCCCTTTATTGAGTTGTATGATCTTTTTATGTTGTAGTACGGAAGAAACTAAATCCACCTTCGCTGCCATAGGTTCAGGTCTCACTGGGAAAAGATATACCTCATGCTATTTTGATCTGTGAAGACCATGAAGTGTTCACCGATGAGGTAATTCCTCCACAACATCAGTGCAAAAAAAAGCATTCAAATGATCTAGGATGTGGGTAGAAGAGTTATGTTCATGAGGATGTAACTATCTAGACCAATAAGATATTACTCCATGTTGTTTCATCAATACACATCTCAAGCCTAGCACGAAAACATCATAGAACACCTTCGACAATACCACTTCCTCAGGAAACCTTAGCACTAGGGCATTGAACAAATTCAATTTTAGAGAATTGAACTCTGCTTGTGAATGCACACTTTATATTAAAGTATGGTCACTTCTGGATAATGATTTCAATGGAACTAAAACTCAATAGAAATCATGTGAGAACCTCCAATAGTAACCTGCCAGACCTAGGAAACTATGAATCTATGCAACATTCTTGGGTGTTACACAAGATACAACTTCTTTCAGTTTCGACGGGACCACTAATCTTCCCTGTAGGGACAACATGTGTCCTAGGATGTGCACCTCTCATGTCCAGAATATGCACATGGAGAATCTTTCGTAGAGATGGTGGTGTCAAAGGACCTCCAAAACTATCCTTAGAAGATTAGTGTGATCATACTCTAATCATGAGTTTATTAAGATGTTGTCGATGAACACAACCATGAACTGATCCATATATCCAATGAAAAGAGAGTTTTTGAATCCCATGAACATATATAGAGCATTCGTAACACAAAATGACATGACCAAGAACTCATAGTTCCCATACCTTCACCAGAAAGTAGTCCTTAGGATGTCACCCTCCTTTACCATCAACTATTGATATCCAAACCACATGTTTATCGTAGATAACAGACCTTCTCCCTTCAACTGGTCAAAAAGGTCATCGATCCTTAGGATGAGATTACATAATCTAATTGTCACATGATTTAGTCTCTGATATTCTATGCACAGTCTGTGACCTCTTACTGTAATCTTTTTGGAAAAGACATATGCCTCAAATGGAGACCCGCAAGGTCAAATAAAACCAAGGTTTATCAGGTCATCACCGTAAATCCGCAACTTAGAAGGCACCATCTAACATGGATACATCTAAATCAGACAGGCACTAGAATGTAATTCTATTCGGAACTACAAATCACATAGAGGTGGTGGATTCATATCCTCTATGGAGAAGCTGTTCAGGAAATCTCTAAAAATACATAGAACATTCACCATCTCTGAGTCTATTGATCCCACTGAAAGATTTACTCATAAGGAAAGATGGGGCTCGACATGCCGACTTCCCTCTTAGAAAATCCGCTCACCAACAAAAGCTAGACTCTAGCCACCCATATATATGAACATGACCATTCTCTAAAATCATTCAATAACAAAATTCATAGAAAACATCCAATCGTTTCCTTGGATGAAATCATATGGAAACATTTGTAGAATAATAAGATCCTCACATGACTGATGCAGCCCCAACATCAGTCAATATCCTCATCAAACATCAATCAAGATGGTATGGACTCCAACTAGAATACTTAACACTAGGGGTATGGATGGTCTCTCTATTTCTAAATGTAATGCTTGGTCTGGACTAAGTGACACAAAGGAGTGTGAAGATCTTGAATCAATAAAAGAATATTCAATAGTACTAAATGGACTGATCAAACATTAACCAACTTATGGCCCCAATGGAATTATTACCTCTGTGGAAAACAAATTCCCACACCCACCCCCTATGCCCCTCGGCTGTCGACCACCACTACGACCACGACCTGGTCGACGTCCATGAGGAAGCTCGTTGAGGCCGGCCTCCTCCAACACCATACAACCTCAGAAGAGAGGGTACTTGTTGCCCCTTCTAATGGACTGACTTTCCTACAAACTTCTAATGCTGATGTGGTAAATGAACATGCCCACCCCCAAAGCACTTCACATGGACAGGGCACATATTCCTAATATTCCCATGGATTTCATAGATAAATAACCTCAGTCCCAATCCCAAGGAGAAAGGGTGAGGACCACGAAATCAGAAGTGGAACTGTTGAGGGCTACTCCCCACTGACTGAAACATGGAAGGCCCAGTCGTTGGAGGCCTTCTAGTGACATCCATCCCCTTTGTCAAACCCGATTGGATCCCCTCTCCCGGCACAACTCACAATGTGTGCATCCTCTCTACTACTTAATCCTTTTTTAACCTCTATGTATATTGGAAGTGTGATGGGAGTAACATAATACTGAAGAGAAGGTCGGAGTAACTCCTCAAAGCTCCTTGCCTGCGACTCCACATCTGAAAAGAGGTCCGGGGAAAAATAAAGGAGATCCTTGAACTAGATCCCATGTTCCATCACCATTATACTCCCTTGCTGTAGGGAGAGTAACACATGCCTCTTCTCAGCCTTCATCATTGATGAAATGATTTCTTCCTAGAACTCCTTCTCAAAGTCAGGCCACGAGACCTCAATTTCCTTCTTCTACACAAGGTAAAAAATCCACCACATAAGTGTCGCTCCCTAAATTTTTCTCACTACCAGAGGAACCCAGTAATTTCGTAGAGCCCAAATCAAGATGAAAGTTCTCACTAGATCCTCGATCCAACCCTCCATCTCCATCTATGATACGCTTCCCTCTTATGTTCACAATGTTTTCCATTGGAAGGAAATAAGTGTCTTCTACCACTATTCATCCTCCTCCTCTCGATCGACCCTCTACTAATCAACCAGATCAAACTATTGGTCCTCAATTTCTCATACCACTCAAGGACGACTTCCGAGTTCCATATATGAAAACTAAAACAAGAAACTCTTAAGCCCAATTAGTGTGGAAAAATTTATTTTAAAAATTTCTTAAAATTCTATTTATTTTAAATTCCCAAAACACCCAAGAAACATAAGAAAAAATGTCATTATGATGCATGTACCTTTTTCTAGGGACTCTACCATGGAATTTTGGTAGCCTCACCTGGTCATTCAGTAGGTCTAGTGTCCTTGCATGAGATTATGGGGTGCCCAAAAATCAGGTGTCCTAGATGGTCTTCCCTGTCCTATTTTATGCACCAAGATTGACAAACACTGTTTCCCTACCATCCTAGGAAATCATCACGATTTATAACCCAAGATTCTATCATATATCTCAACCATCACCTTTGATACCATTATTTCACAACCATCCTTCTCCAAGATGGTGGATGATGCGACAAAGTTCCCTACCCTTCCTTCATCAAGGTGAAGGAGAGATAATGACTCCTCGAGTCCCTCCTTAAGTAAGCCTCATAGTGGAAACTAGAACCAAGGGTATAAAATATCACATAATGAAAGGAATTACAATTTTTGTTAAATAATATTGGTATATAAAATGGTAAATATCAGCAACACCAAAGACTAACATTAAAATTAATGCTAAGAATCTATTCCCACATGCATGTTAAAAAGGAAAACTGATACAATTCAAGATGAAACTACCAAATAATGTACCAAAAAGAAATCTAATATGAAATAACAAATATCCTGAGGCTTGAGCGAGTAAGGTCTAGTATGGTCCTCAAAGTCCTCCTACAAACCTGAAAACAGTTTCATAGATGTAGGGTGAGTATACAAGTATAATCAGTAGGGAAAAGTATATCAAATCATCCACAAGTGAGGTAACAAATTAATGCCCTGGTGAGAACAACATAAAACCTCAAGCTCCTTACATGGAATACTAACTATCCCATCCTCCCCAAAGAACAATAACCAATTTAATGAAATTCATGTAATGTAATGATATAAGAAGAAAAACACTTGGGTTCCCCGCACAAACAATTTTCCCACATGTAAACTACTTATTCATAAAGATCTGATTTCTTGATGTTTACACTCTTCCCATACACAGTCCCACTACTGAAAACTACCTCCACACACCTTCACCTCAAACCACACACAACCACACCCGAAAACACATGGTCCACAACAACCACTACCATACCTAAAGAATCTTTAGCCAAAACAACTAGACGCCTAACCTGATGTCACCTGGGCCACAATAACCACCACCAAGCCTGGTGAACCGTGGGCCCAAAAAACCACACACCATTATCGAAGACAACTGAGCCTCGTCTAGATGATACTTTGATACAACATACCCATCCCGTAAGAACCTAAACCCCTCATCCAAAAAAATATTCCTAAAAAATCTTAGTCTATGTTAAGACTCAAGGAATTACAGCCTTCCTAGATAGTGCTGAGTGGCAAGATCCAAAAGAGGGTCTGATTAAGAAAATTTGTAACCAACCATCCTTCTTCCCACCGGATTGTTGGGAAAGATTCCCACCCCCATTAAATGGAGGTGTTCGGAACATAGTACTCCACAAGGGTAGTGTGTATATAGAAAACAGAAGGAAATACAATATATATATATAGGTAATCAAACCCTTATCCCAACATATGAGTTTCACAGAGATAAATGGAAATCCCACACTAGCATTGCTTATGTTGCTACCCATATATGAAAAACCACACAAAAACTACTGTAAAAGCATAACCCATCCACATTTTGTTCAACTTCCATTTATTTATTTATTTAAGGGGATTCACTTAAATTATTCCAACACTATTAGGAAATTAACAACCATAACCACAAGAAGAAACTAAAAAAACCAAACCAAGTTCCAATGTTCAACAAAACAAAACAAAAACATGAAATTAGACTTTTAGTACCATTTATCTTCCTCGTTCAAATACATTCAACTATCAATCTTTAATGTAATACCACCATTTCTTTCTCCTATAACATAGACTTGAAGCCCCACTATCCAAAAAAACGAAATCACCAATGTAGTCCTAATGAATATCGATTCCACAACCACACGAAATTCCCACTGCTCATCATTTCTTTATGAAAACAATACCACATAAAAGAAATTCAACAGCCTAAAAGTTCATATATTACATAATCAATCGTTCTTTCGGGCTGTGTCCCCAACACAAAATGGATAGTCCCACTTCCTACAATTTATTCTATTCCACAATCAATCAATCTCAAAGACACCAACTCACCGCACTATACCACCCCACATACCAACCATGCTGAACCTAGACCAGAACACATATCACATTGCTACAACCATCAAACAAAAAGTTACCAGATTCAACTGAAATGGGATCATTAATTTCTACTTGAATATAACTCGGGTAATCAGAAAATAGGTTTTCTCTTAGGGCTTCCTTTAATTTTACCGAGTGTACATGATTTATTAGATTCCATGTAACTATTGTTTTTCAAAACTCCAAAAGAATGATCGATTATCACCGGTGTGAAAGAAAATACCACCAACAGTCATGATTTTCAGAACGCACATATCTAAAAAATCCATAAAATAATCATATATTAAAAATTAAATAGGCAATTAAACACAAAGACACACACTTCCAATTATTTTAATTACACAAGTTATATTTTGACCATACTAAAATATTGTTAAATTTTATTTTCTAGAAGAGTTTCGGAATGTTATTTATATGAAAACATAAATATACCCCGCCCATATGATGAAAAATTATAGATAATAAAAATAAAATCCCTACTTGGATGATCAAGGATCAAAGTACCTTATTTCACCAAGAACAAGGGATGGCACGACATTCAAGAAGAACTCCTCGAATGAAAGGGAAGGGATCACATACAAACGCATGACTCGTCTCAGTAGGAAGTATCTAGGTGCACCAATAGAAAATGAAAGGATTAAGTAAGATAAGATCTCATATTAAGAAGATTCTATATCCTAAAATCAGGGAGACTATTTATAAGTACATAAAGGTCAGATCGTGGATTGACCTCATTGTTGGGTGGTTTTAAACGTTGTAATTAATTAATATTTAATAATTACACTTAGTAACAGTGGAGATAGAACAATGGATGGTTGTGAGATGATAAATTAACATTAAGCGAAGAAAACACGTAATAGGGGAAAAATTGAAAAAAAGGAAAAACTAGAAATGAGTCACCGATGGTTGAGTCACAGACGATGAGCCACTGACGCTGATCCATTGACATTGAGCCACCAACTAGTGAGCTACCAACGTGACCTTCCGAGGCTTCGACCTACAGACGACCTAACCTTCCAACACCTCAACCTACCGACACCCTGACCAACTAATGCCTTAACCAACCGAAAACATGATCTACTGCCACCTCAAACTACCGATGCAGACGCCCCTTGACCCATTGATGTTGACGCCCCCTATCTCACTGGTGTTGATTCCCATAGACTCACCTATGATGATTCCCCTTTAATCATTGATGAAATTTCGTGACAACACAATGACATGTTGACAAACTTCCATGCCGACGCACTGACATGTCGATGGAAAATTTGGAACTTCTGGAAAACACTTTGAAATGAGACACTAATAGTCCATGAAAATATCAACACTGGATTTTGAAAAACAAAGGTGCTGGTGAAAAAAATATGTTTTGTTACACATATTAGATTATCCGGAGATGGTGAAGAAATTCTTTATTGTTGGATCTACCCTATAATATCATAAAGATTTTATATATTCCTTGTCCTTTATGGATATTTTCATTGGTTCATCATATATTTATTGATGTATGGACAACCATTTGATTTTCCTACTAAAAAAGTAGTGAATTTCACTTAGGTTGTGAAATGGAAGTCATTCATTGATGAATAAAAAGGTCTTTTAACATTATCTCTTATTGTGAACTTACCTAAGCCTAGTAAGGGGTGTATGATATACTGTTATTCTGTTAGTACTATTATGGGTTTCATGATTATATTGGGAGATATTGTTTTAGCCTACTAATCTCGATAGCATTGTTCATATTAAAATAATTTCCCCACTCATGATTTAGATCCTTTCATAGTTATGCATGAACATAAATGTTTCTAACACTATATTTTTGGTTAAATTCTTACTATATTTTGTTACCTTATGTGCGGAACGGTATAAGATTACTGATACCATTTAATCTGGGAATTCATAATGATTTTATAGGTAATGGTCTGAATAGTGTTCTATTTTAATCATCTCTCTTTGACTCTCTTCTGCATTGTCAGTAGCTGGATGATGAGTTCGGAGGAATTTGAGAAAACCTCTATAGTGGGGAGGCCATTTATGGTCACCCTATACCATTATATTGTATTCTACAAAATGAGGTATGGTTTATTATTCCAGTATATATAAGGAGATAAGTTTTATTTAACTATCATACTTATTATTGGTTCATTCATTTGTGAACTATATAGATATATTATGATTCGAGATAGTGATTCTGGTGGTCGGGTAGGAAGAACGACATAGCATATTATATATCTTGTTGTCACACCTACCAATAGTTAAAGGAAGATCATATTCGTCCTTATGGTTTTCTCAATGCTCTTCTACTGCCGTCTTGTAAATGGGACGAACTGACTGTATATTTTTTTGTATTACAATAGAATCCATGAAAGAATAATTATATCTAGTTAGTGAAAAATGAGTTAAAAATTACTCTCATTTTATTCTGATCAGGGTCACCTCTAATGTATATTATATGGGTATGATGTATGTGTGAGAGGATATTAGGTAACCTTGTGTTCATTATAACATTGTTTCAAACAATAATCTATGGTTTTCATAATGGTTCTGGAATAGTCTCTATGAGGGTATGGTAATTCAAGTTAGGGTGAGTACAACATACCATTCCTAGATAAACTTTCAGATTCCACACACTATATAGATCCTAGATGAAATGTTTTAGGCCTACATCTTTTATTTTTTTGTATCATGGGATAAATATATAAGACTAGCTTAAATTGATTATAAGAAAAGTTATCAAACATAGATAAGAATAGATCCCTTTCTGGCAGTTTATGGTCACATTTTCATGTCACCACATTACTAGGAAGAGTTAGGAGATACATCTATTTTAGGACTGAGTCTCATTTAGGAGAACTTTGTGACAATTTAGAATATACTATTTTCTCTGGTTATAGCTCATAATTACTATAGATCATATATGGATTTTCGACATCATTCTTGGTAGATTTTTATTTTTAAATTGGTTTTCTTGGATGTTTCAATACAGTTGGGTAAACATCATTTGTAATATTAGGAATGGTGGATATGAGATCTATTGGCACATTTAAGGTAACAATGTAGCATGGGAGGTTTCATATTGGTTTTCATTACATTATCATTTTACAAAAATATTTTGATGTTTTTCATATATCATAATACATGAAGTACAATCCTATTCATTCTCATGTTTTGAGTTGGGAAGAGATTGATTTAGAGATACATTTTTCTATTACATAGAATATAGTGAATATAGTATATTCTCAAGTAAAATTATTCCATTGAATGACTATTCCATTGGAAATAGTTTTATAGTGACATAGATTAGATCCAAACATGAGATGGGAGTGTGAGACTAATGTAAAAGAGGAGTGGCCTCACCTATTTCTGAAGAACACTTCATCATCAAGACTTCCAAAAGATTGAAACCCATATGGTTGGGAGATATTAAAAGGATGTTACATTATTTATAGTAATTATTATCATTATTTTTTTCTACTTATAAGTTTGGTTGTTTCATGACATTTATGAATTGATATAATTTTTTGGTTTTAATAACCTAATGTTTAGAGATGTATGTTTATTTGAATTTGAGAATTCTAGGTACCAAATTTTCCAATGTATCAGAGTTTCTAATTCTGTTCCTAGGTTGAGATTGAAAATTTTCTATATTTTTTCAAAATATTCTATTTGATTACTTTCTCTATGACCGATTCACATCATTAAGGCTTTTTTAATTTGAATGAAACACTTGGCAGAATCCATGAAAGATTTTCATCTTTTGAATAATGTTTACATTATGACTCGATTTTATGACATGAAGTGGCTTGGATTAAGGTTTTTTACTGGAAGTGGTGTATTATTTGTGGTATCCACAACTCGATATATTCATTTCATGAATATAGGATTCAGATCAGGAATTCCTCATTTGTGGTAGTTTTTATGGTGAACCCTTAAAATCATTTCAATTTCCATTCATCCTCCTCCTTGGAACTCTAGGTTCTCTACTAGTTTATTTTTGGTATATCTTCTCCTTCTATATTATATTTTTTATAACCTGAACTTCCTGGTGGTTGTGTTTCAAATCTCATAGTAAGATACATTTTTGATTCTTCATTACCCCTGGTGGAGACTGTAGTGTCATACTACATGTTAGGACCTGTAGCACTTCAATTAATGTTCTAATTGATCCTTAATGATTCTATGTGTGATCATTTTCTACAATATAGTATTTTATTGGTTGTGGTGAAAAATTAATATTAATTATGGTCCACTATTTTTTTATCTTCATTCATTATAGTGTTGGGGGATCCCATCATTCACACCTATATCCCATGATTAAGGTATGTGGTTTTATCTGTAACCTATTTTATATAAAACTTTAATTCTATATTCTTATAAAATTTAATTAAAAATGAATCGGTATGATTTATTGATTTTGGTTTGTGGAAAAAAGTATTTGAGAATAGAAGAAGTTCCCTTTTTGTTAATTTTTTTTTATTTTGAATGGATTTTGAAATAGACTTATGTACAAAGATGTTTTGAGGAAAATTTAAGGAAAATTTATCTCATGGCATTCCTTGGGTTCATATTGGGATATTTTACTAATATCAATCATTGTTTCACACCGTTAGAGGGTTCACTCATGGGGTGTTCCTATACTATCTAGGTGAAGTGTCCTGGGGACATTTTTTACAGTATTTGGAGGTTTAATTCCTATGGAATTACTATAATATCTTTATTAAATGAATAAGTATTGGTACATGATGCACAAAATTTTTAAGAATTTGTTTTAGTGTTCTAGCTATCCGGATATCCAGTGATCCTTGATATGATTTTACATGTACTTATTTGTACTATTTGGATTTTATTACATTATTTGATTGATGTGATCGATATGCATTGGAACATTTTTACATAGATAATTTATAATTGTAAAAAATAGGGAAATATTTTCCATGGTTTTGATATAAATTTTTTAATAATTATCAATCATTGTTTTCATAAAATTTTAGAATGTACAATTATTTTGACAAAAAATACTAGTTATTTACGAACTAGGTGGGATCCTAAAGAGAATGTTTATCTCAAGCCTATGAAACCATCTCCTTGGTCTATATACCTCATTATATATTTTGATATTGGGGAAGTCATGGTTCCATAATGAGGTAGTAAGGTTTATATCAGTTCAATCTAGGTAACTAATTGTGTTATTTTGGTAGTTTTCCCAAGCTATCATAGGGAGTATTCATTTTATATTTTAGTTGTATTTTTTTGGTACTTGTACCATTGGTTTTTCTAACCTCTTGAGTTGTATCGTTTCTTCTTATATTATTTCAATTCTATCATATATTTGATTATTTTATCTTATATTATTTTAATATAATATGTATATATATTACTAGTGTTATGCATCAGGTTGATAAAATTCATTCCCTATGGGTTTTGTTGATGCATAGGTGCTAGTCACTGATATGTGGGGATTAGGAACACTATTTTGGGTAATTGGAGGAACGTGAAGGGTACAAGATGGTGATGTTATATTGGGTCGATGAAGTACCTTTGTGGAATATCTTTTCATTATTTTGGATTTTTTTAACTATTATAGGTTCATTCTAGTGCTTCAAGAATTTGATATTCATCTTGAATACTAAGTTTTCTGGAGAACAATGGTGATGTTTTCGTGTAAATTGATTAAATTATAAAATTATACTTATCAAGCCTATATATTTATTTATGTTTATAGGTTATATGATAAAATTCATCTTCAACTCTAGGAAAAGGATCTTGAATAAAAAATCAAATTAATAACTTGATTTCTCATTATTATAAGGAATTTATCACACCACAATGATTTATGATTTTGTATCCATTAACATTATCTAGATCATTAGATTTCCTGTGATCAATGAATTTTTTCACTCTGTGTCATTATTTAGACATTATATTTTCTCCCATTTCTATATTTTCACTACCCACTAATTTTAGGTTTTTTGAAATCATGTTCTTGGATACTCCGAAAATCCATCATATTTCCATTTCCCTCTTTCTAAGAGGATAATTGTCAATCCTTTTACAGTATGTGTTAAAAAAGCTAATTTCAATTTCCAAACACTTTGTTAGCAAGAATATGTTCGAATTTCATGTATTTCAACTATTAAATTTTTTATAATGAAACACTATGATATTTTAATTGAATTCCATTCTCGAAATTTTTCTTAACACGTAACACCGATCATTAAGTGAATTATTATATAATATAAATAATAATAATTTTTATTTGACTATTATGAAAAATAGATTACAATTTTATATATTAATAGTGATAAACACAATGTAAAATATATTTATAAATGTTTTAAATAATGAAATGTTATTAATTAATTAATCATAGATATGTATTCAATTTTATTAAATTCAGTTTATGCTTCAAAAATAATTTTTCTACAAACGGTTTTTTCATTACAAATACATTTTGAGGATTTTTTTGAGGAAAAATAATGATTAATTTTTTTAAAATTTTGTAATTTTATTATAAAAAATCTATTATTTTTGAAATAATCACATCATATTTGTCATAGTGATAAATTATGGGATTTTTTGAAGTGATATATTTTTGAAGGAACTGTGAAAAATACACTTCTTTGAAATCCAATTTAATTTTATCAAAGAACTTCATTATGATTTGAATTTAATATGTAATTAAAATATGTATTATTTAATTTCATATAATCTAAATTTTTACATTGTAAGAATCATTATACACTATTTTTCTAAAAATTCTTTTTTGGTCTCAACCTTGTTTCCATAAAAACATTTTTTCAACCTGTATTATGAATTTATATTAAATTTTTTTGAATCTTATATATATTTATTATTGAAAATTGGACCCCATTTTTTGAATCCTAAGGTTCAAATATTGTATAAAATTTTGATTTAATTAGGATCAATACGAATAGTAGGAATAATTAATATTTTTCGACCATGTTATATTAAATCCATTAATTAAGGTTAAAATAATTTGATAAGGATTGGAAAGTACCCTAGCAGTTTTCTATAATCTATTTTATGATTGGTGTTTTACAATCCTCATACCTTATTCAATTTTATGGATCATTTTTGACCTTTTTCTTCGAAAATAACTCATATATTATTTTATGTAATGAATAATTTAAAATCTCACACAAATTATTTAAAATATCTCTTTTGAGTTCACAGAGGGGAAAATAGGATTGGAATGAATATTATTGTTTTCTTGATTATAATGAAAATATTTTTATCATAGGAATTTATTTCTAATTTAAAATTAAGATATAATTAATTTAAATTAGTACAAAACACAGAAAAATGGTTACCCATGCAGTAAAAAAAATCTAATTTTAATGAATTAAAAAACATAAAATGTAACATTTCATTGATTAATTATGGGTTATATTTTTTTTAATAATAATTTATACATGAGTTTTAATAAATTTATATTTGAATTCGACAGCTTTCATGGTGTCATCAAAGCCAAAATATGTGAATAGTTCTAAAAATGTCATTAATAATATCTTATGATTTATAATTTTTATTAAAAGGTATAAAATAATAAAAAACATTAAAAATTACATGAATAATTGGAAATGAGGAAATTTTTATCAATTGTCTATTTACAAATTTTTTTTACCTTATATGAAAATCTATATACTTTATTGATTGAAAATATTGTCACTTTTGTTATATATTAAAGGGTTTATTATGGGTAAACTGATGAGATATAGCATAATATAATCGATTTTTTTTAATATATATATATATATATATATGAGTTTATATCAATCATATATCCTAAATAATTATATATCAATACAATTTGGGACCACATTTCCTTGAATGTTACCGTATAATGATTTGTAAAATTTCAAGAGTTACCTACCCTCACATATAAAAGGGAACCACCTATATTATCTTTCTATAGAGATCCTCTATTTCGATACATTAAAATTTCATAACCATTGTGGAATAATAAAAACATTAAACAAACTAAATCCCAAAGACTATACTATTATAGTTCCTTTGAAAACATAAAATGTAGTACATATGTGTGATATATTATCTCCCACTTGGTTCATATTGACTAAAACCCTTCTTAGTCACATAAACCATAATATATATCTTCATAAAATGGTGATGGAAACAGAAAAAGGTGTGATCGTAGATTCATAGTAAGGCTAAAAAAGGGATATATGAGACCATAATAATGATCATAAAGGTATGAGAACATGACCATGAAAATTAATGATCTTACCCTGCATATCAAAGGACATATACATGAAATATGACATAAATCCTAACTGTTTATAGGGCATGATTCATATGTAAATAAACAAAATAATCCCTAATATAAAAAAATTGGAGGAAGACATGGAATGATTGTAGACACATAAGAATATAGTTTGATTTACATTGTAGTCAAGGCATCGTTGCTATGACCATATTTATAGTTGGAGTTCATTTCTTATACCATATTCATAGTCATGGTTCAATAACCTGGACATCATACTATCATGATATCACTCATCATATGATCATGTTAGTTAGGATTCAATCCCATAGCCATATTAGTTGTCATGTTTCATTCCCAGTACCATATTTTTCAATCTCATTATATATTAATATTTAACCAATGCTTTGGAGGTAGATTTAGATCCCAAAAATCTCATAATGAAATACATAAATGTTCTAAAAGATCAAATAAATCATATCATTAAGACATGAAATTAAATCGGTATCATATGATAAGATACAGAGAACAATATCGGTTTATTATTCACATCATCAAAATAATAGCCCATAAAAAGGAGTAGGCTTCAGAATCATAAAACTCGGTAAAGAGAAATGAGTTTCACAAACATCCTTCCACAAAAATATAAACTTTTAATTGAATGAATATTAACGGAAACTTTTAATCATTTAAATATAATGAAATTAGTTACAATAATGGATATCATCATATATATAAAATAAGTTTGATTGGTCTTTTAGAAAAAAATATTAAGGAAAACACAATTTATGTATTGGAAAATGATTTTCAAAACACAAAACCTTTTTGAAAACCCTTACCATTGAAAATAGATTTGAGAAAATATAATGTTTTCTTTTAAAACCATTATAATTATTTATAATCTGTTTTCCTTGAATTTAAAAATTTAGGATCATTTGAAGACATTTTATATTTTTTTTAAAACATGGTTTTTAATCAAAACAGAATATCCAATCATAGAAAGTGATATGGTCATATTTTTCATAAAAACATTTTCTTAATCACCTCTAGTACCTAAGAATGTAAAATTGTACAAATATATGGATATTTATTTAATAAATATTGGATAAGGAAAATTATGACCATTCTTGGGAGATAGATCATTATATTTCATTTAAGGATTCATAAACATAAACAATCTATAAATGTGATGATATTGTTTCAATAAAATCTAATAAGTTGGTAAAATTTTCTCGTAATATCAATATAAGTAGTGGAAATTAAATTATAAAAAACATATCATTATTATAATTATATTCATTACATAACAAGTAAAGTGGAAGTATATACACCTTAAAAATGAATTTTGGTTCATAAAAAAACATTACTCTCAAAGAAGGAAAATTGAGAGAAAAATATCTTAATAATTTGGTATCATTTGAAACATAAACCCCAATAATGAAAGATCATAATAAAGATATGTAAATAGAAATAATTTTAATTATAAGACACATATAATACTGTCATTTCCATTAAATACACAACACAAAATAAGTGACTAGTCAGTAAGGCATGTATGTCATGAAAATAAAAAATGTTATTTAATCCCTTAACCAATGTATTGACTCTCTTCATACTCTTTAACAATTATATGTAATAAATTTATGTTGATTTTTAAGATTTTAATGATATATATTTTTATATCCAATATAGTAAATGTTTTTATTAATATTTTATATTACCCTCATGTAAACAATTTCATGTTATGGTTATGCTTTGAGTAATATTTGTTTTGTCTTTCCATCATGTTTTAATTTGTTATATCATTGGTCCTTATAATTATATCATGACATACATAAATTAAAACATGATAAAAATAACATGTATACTAAATATATTTTTATTATAATAATAATAATTTATATTAGTTTGAAATGGAATAAAACATTCATACATTCCTTAAGTCATGCGTATTCTTGAATAGTGTCTCAATTTTTGGTGTTGTATGAATGAAAAAGACATATATGTATATATAAATATTATAATTAAATTAAAATTATTATTTCATATATATCTTATAATTTCTCTAATATCATGATTAATATATTCTATGTTGTGTATGAATTAATCCCATTTCTATGAGGGGGTGCATTTTTTCCCACATCCTCAAATGAATTTATCTTATTTAGAAAAGATGGAAAGCATAAAATAATGTTATAAATTAAAACCACATAAGCACAAAGACATTATAAAGATAATATATATCATATATTAATATGTTTTCTACTATAAGGTACACCAAGATTGGTGATAATGGAAAAATGAATAATTATTGTTTCGTGAGGCGGTAGTTCTACATACACATAAAAAATATGTTCCGTTCAAATTATATGGAAGTGTCTATCAAAGTAGGTTGATCAATTATCATAAAAAATTTTATATTTAGTATTTTTTTATAAAATCTTGAATAATATGTTTTTATGGATGGGTAATTAAAATTAAATAAAATACCTTGAGGAAGAATGTTACCTCTTATTCGGGTAACTCCCTATGGTGTGCACCAAATTGATTACATCGATTTATTTATACCCAATGGGTGTCTTCTAGGATTAATGATGGATGTTTCAGATATGTTTAGGTATATCTTGGCTTATCCAATGTTTCATTATTAGTGTTAGTATGTTGGGGTAGATAAATTCTTTTTATATTGATGGAGGAGTGGCGCTCTTGTAAATTTTGGGAAAAGGAATTCAATCCACGTTTTCCACATGACTAATGGATCCAATAATAGACAAAATTATTTTTATGGGATTATAGGGTCATAAGATAACCATTAAATGGATCTCAGATAGGTGTAATGGTCATTTGGGCTCATAAGATTAATTATTAGTCCCTTATTAATCTCAATGTTATATTAATTGTTGTAATTAAATTTATTTACATTAACTAATATTTTTTGTCAAAAACTAAGTTGAAAGTTTTATAAAATATAAATTAATATAATTCAACATATGGAATCCATTTTTACGAATTCAAATAATAGTATGTGCATAAATTAATTTAAATTTCATCCAGTAGTCGGGTCGACAATGGGGATTTACATAGTAAAAATGTTCCAATGATTTCTGTGTTTTTATATTCAATTTCATATTGAAATTGATTCCAACAATCCACACTGGGATTATTAATTAAAATATGATCTAATTAAACATAGAAAACAATTTATATTTTTATTCAATAATATAAATAAATTATGAAAAAAAACAGGGTTGAATTGATATCTAGTATTTTTTCACTATTCATCCAAAAATGAGGTTTCTCAAAAAATCCCAAAAATTAACCCTAAGATAAATTCAAAATTATAAATTAAAAAAAATGAAGATTATTTTATAAAATTAGATTTTTAAATTTGTCAATCCATGATTTTATTATTCTTCAGAGAATGACTTTAGAATCATTTGATTTGAAAAAACTGTATTTTTTATATTATAAGGACTCCAAAAAATATTAAATCATTTATTATCAATATATTTTATTAATATAAAAACATTATAAATAATATTTTAAATCTGGTCATTACTTTTCATATTACTATGATTAATATCTAGATTATAATTATGTCATTTAAATAATTATAAGAATAATAATATAATTCAAAGAAACTCATTATTACGTGAAACATACACAAGTGGTGTAGCATGTAACATGCACCCGATCATTATAGAATGTAATGTATGTAGATTCATTATTGTGATTAACATAAAAAGAGTCAATTTTTCATTTATTTTATGCTAATTTGGTTCCATGTGAAATTAATGTTTGTCTTAGTGAAATCCAAGATAGTAATAAAAAATAATTCATTCAAAAAAGGTCCAAAAAAACATGTGGTGTAACATTTTACGTCCCTTAAAATTAATTTTTCCCATGAAATTAATCCCATGATTTAGAAAAATGAGTATTATTTTTCTTAATCATATCCTCGTGTTCCCATGTACCTTCTTATAAATGGTGATTTTTGCGAGAGAAAAAAACAACCATTACTATGCGAGTGGTCTTTTTTCATAGAACATTATATAGTCAGTGTATAATTTCAACTGGTTGTTATTCTTAAAATGATATTTCTCAAGTTTTATAACCTCTGACATCAATACATGTGAAGGGTCAGGTATTTATATACTTTATAGAGATACATCAAACACATTATTAACATGATTGTGATTTGGAGGATGTTTCAAGTGATATAATATTATCTCGATATGATCAATAATATCAAAGGGACAAACATATTGAGCACTTAGTATCCCTATATTTCTAAATATAATATCCTTCTTCTAAGGTGATATTCATAAAAAAATATTTTCACCAAATTCAAATTCTAGATCATGCCTTTGGTAATCATTATAACATTTCTTCCAATTTTGAAGTTCCTTGATATGCTACAAAATAGTTCTGCCTTCTCAACCTTTTCCTCTACGATATTATGTCCTAACAACTTTCCAACTCTATTCTCAACCCAACACTTTGACGATCTAAATTTTTTCCCATATAGGGATTTTGAAGGTTTCATTTGAATTTATGAGTGAAATATATTGTTGTATACAGATTTATCTTGAGGAAGTTGTTGATCGTAACAAACTATGAAATCTGATGAACAAGATATGAACATATTCTATAGTGTTTGAATTTTTCTTTCAGAGTGACCATCTGTCTAAGGATAATATGTAATGATAAATATCAATTATTTATCATGTTTTTTCAATATAATTCACTATTAATATTTGTTATACCTTGGATCTAGAGAATATTTAATGGAATGTGGTACTACATTAAATGATTCACCTTCCATAATGTATATTTGGGAAAGCTAATTCAAATAGAATCCTTCTATGATAGCGATAATGTGGGTTGAAATTGATAGATAATTGTTTAATACCCATATGGAATTAGAGCCTTTACACGATTTTTGTTGTCCAATGAAAAAATCAATAGTGATTTTCTCCCAATTCATTTTTTGTATGGGCAATGGATGAAACATCTCCTATGAATTTTGTCTTTTTTACTCAACTTGATGGGATACCAAGAACTGAGATACAAACACTACAATATCTCTCTTCATTTCATCCCACCATGTGTATTCTTTCTTATCCCTATACATCTTTGTACATCCAAGATGAATCGATAAGGATTAATTATGAGATTACTCTAATTGATCCTTCTTCAAATCATGTATGGAAGGACCACATAGATAATTATGTAACCTTATCAAGTAATGCTGATGAAGGATAAACTCATGAACATTTATAAATTTATTTTGGATATCTAAATCATCCTTTTGAAACTCTTTAATCTTTTCTTGTATAGTAGTTTTTCATTTCATTAAGATAAAATTTTCTCCCTTAATTATTTAAATTTAGATCATCCCTTGAAAATACACAAATATTTGATTTTGGTGATCCTCATCATGGATAAGCTATCTTGATTCCTTCAACTCAAAGTATCATCCACCTTATTCTCCTTCCCAGTGTGGTAACGTTTTGAGATATCATAGTCATTTATCAACTATAACCTTATTCTATGTATCATGCTCAACTACTTTTTTTAATATAAATTTCAGACATTGATGATCGGTATATATATCAAACATTTTCCCCATAAAGATAATGCTTCCATATCATTAATTACAAAGTTATCAATACTAACTCAAAATCATGAGTTCAGTAATTTCTCTCATGAATTGTTAACTTACATGAGGAATAAGTGATAAAAAATAATAGTCAATATAATAAAACATACCTAATCCTTTATAGATGCATTGTAATATATTATTAACCCTTCTCTAAAATATGGTAATGTAGGAATAACTGCTGTGTTTAAAATTCTATTCCATTCAGTTAAATTATCCTAAAATTTATCTATGTATAAGAACATGACACCGTTCTGAGCTATCTTAGATAAAAGATTAGCTAATTCTGATAAATTCTTCATAAACCATCAATAATATCGAGCTAAACCACGAAAACTACGGATCGTTTTCACCATGGTTGTTCTAGGACATCATTAAATTGCCTCTATCATTGATAGATCTAATGATATACAATATATTGAGATTATGTGACCCACGAATGAAAAAATTGATATAGATAATTAAGAATTTGAAAAAAAAATCATATAATTTATCCTTCATTAGGGACTTCAGTACAATTATTTATTGATCTTTATGCATTTACATTCAATTATAATTGAGAATAATATCAACTATAAAGACTACCAAAAACTGGTCTAGGTAATCTCTAAAAACTATATTCATCAAATCCATAATGATATTAGGGGAATTAGTAAGGCTGAAAAGTGTCACTATATACT
The DNA here is from genome assembly GCA_963277665.1 of Viscum album. Lineage (NCBI taxonomy): Eukaryota > Viridiplantae > Streptophyta > Magnoliopsida > Santalales > Viscaceae > Viscum > Viscum album. The sequence continues at coordinate 300,858,601 of OY728136.1, forward strand.
CATAGTTTCCATACCTTGTACGGAATACTATATTTGGTATATCCTCCTTCTTATCCCTTAATGGAAGATATCTAGAATGAATTTCAGTTTTTGAAAAGTATTGAGCTCTATACTGTTGATCAATCAGGTCATCAGTAATGGAATGTTGATACTTGTTATATAATAGTGATTTTCTAATTCCCAATAGTCAATGTAGAGTCACATCGAACCATGATTATTTTTCACAAAGAGAATAAGTTCACCCCTTTGTGACACACGTGGATAAAGGAATCCCATATCCATGTTTTCATGGATTGAGTCCATTATATAATGAGTATTCAAAATTACTGTGCAAACAAGAACGAGTTCTGTTGAGAACTCAACTTCAAATTTTTGAGGAAGGATTTGAATCTCTTCCAAAAACACATCCAGATATTCTATAAAAATAGTCATATCATCGATGTTGTTTTTATCCCCATCATTTTTTAGTAAAAAAAATCCTTTTTAATGGTAATTAAGACACTCACATTGGATGTAATGTCAATAGGATGTTAATTCTTGTCATCACATTGATGGCTGTTCAAAGGAGGGTTTTAAATATCATCTGTAACTTTCCTTCCTTGATAATTGTTGTGTGATTTATGCTTGTAAATTCAATCCATTCCTAAGATGGCATCAAGATAAACCAAAGGATGAATGATAAGATTTATACGAATCAGATTCCCAAAAACATCCACTAGAGAGGAATCATAGACTTGGAATGAAATCGACATACCATTTGGGGTTCACAATGCCAATTTCACATCAAATTGTTTTGGTGGAGACTTAACACCATTATAAAATATTTTATGTGTGTGTATATCAAAAATAATATTTGAAAATATAATTTCTAGTAACAACCTAGGTATTTATAGAATAAATGTTTTCTTATTATCCTTACCTTAAATAGTAATTCATAAACAAATAATTTAGCATATAGTTATTTATGTTGAATAATTAATTTTACATTATAGAATTTTTTTCTAAATAAATTATTTTCATTTTTGAATTCCAAATCTTGAAATTACCTTGGTCTAAATTTTTGATATTTTTCTAAATATTTTAAATTTTTTTGTCAATAATAAAATATGTTGCTTTTATACGCATTTTTGTGACATCATGAAGACTTAATCGTTATATAAAATTTAAAAAATTTATTTAATAATTAAATAATGATATTATAATAGGAATATTGTATAGAAATAAATTCATTCATTTAAATTATATTCTATTCATGCTATGTATAAAAATTAATGTCAGTACCGATGAAGTTTCTATGAAACTTCGGAGATGTCAAATTTAGTTCTTTATAAATAATAATTGAGTGATAATAAATATCTTGAACGCTCATTTATTTATTATTAATTATTATTGATGTATTTTTATGTAAATTTCTCATTTTATAGTTTTATAAAATTAATATTATACAAACGCATGTGTAATGATTATTGATGGGAAGAAAATACATACTAAAAATTTAAGATGTTATCTTAATATGTATATGAGTGAAAATAGATAATTAATAAATATAGAATTATTTTTTTTAACTTAAATATATTTTTTATGATAGTTATTTATTATTAATGTTTATATATGATATGTTTAACATTAATGCATGTACAGTTATAATTTAATTCTTGTTCAAGAATAAGAAAACTAAATAAAATGTTTTCTTAAAAGTATATGAATTATCAAAAACCTAATTTTTGGTTAAATTATTTATATAAGAAATTTTATACCTATGTAAAATTAGATTCTAAATTGGGATATTTTGGAACCACATGGATCACATTATTTTCATTATATTGTTTTCATAAAAAGAAATACAACATGTTCATAATGTAAAATTCATTATGTATAATATTTTAATAAGAGGTTTACCGGAAGTTTATAAAAAACAAGAATAGACTTCAAACATATACAAAATAAGTATATTTTTATAGATTTTTATAATTAATTTTTAGGTAATAAATAATTACCTTAATGACATGATCAATTACAATGAAGTAAAAATTTAATTAATGAATATATAAAATTAATGAGTATAAATGATAGTAAAATAAACATATTTTTATATGTTTATGTCAATTAAAATAAATTATAGGAAATTATAATAATTATAAGATATAATAAAAAATTTAATTCTAAATGGAAACATTGGTTTTATGTGTTTAATTTCATGATTGTGAATAGTTTATAATTTGAAAAAAATTATATTTTCGTTAATAAAATATTTAATTAAATTATATAAAATAATGAAAAATAAAGAAAAAAGAAAATAATAATAATAATATTTCTAAAATGGGATATCATACGATTTTTATTCCATTTGAAATTCATTATCATAATTATATACTTTTTATTATTTTAATAATTTGAGTAATTCCAAATTTACCCCTCACCTCAATTATAAAATGGGGATCCTTCTTTGAAAAAGTTCATAACAATAAGCATTCATGTTCTACCACCCTCATCCAAATTCACACATAATCCTCCATTAACATATATTTGAGCTTATGGTCTCATAATAATAACACTTTCTAGGAAACTTAAAAAGGTTCTTGATGGATAATTTTTCAAGAGGTAAATTCCTTTTTTCAATTTTAAATTCATTCTCACTTATACGTTATCTCAACCACTTTTCCAATGTTTCATGAAATATATATCATAAATGTTTTAATGGACTCTAGTTTTTTATGGTAAATTCATCATAAAATCTCTAATATTCTCATTTTATTTATAAAATAAAGAAATCGTTATCTGGGATTCATTAATTCACTACAATCGTGGATGATGAATTTTCTTTTACCTTTTAACATAATCATGGAATGTTTAATTTCACATTATATTTTTTAAAATGGCATAAATATATATATTATCACATATGGATTAATATTTCTTTTTGATAGGGAAGACCATAAATAATCCGACCATGGAAAAAATAAAAAGAACGCAGCCATAACAATGAAAATAAAAAAATATTGTAAATAAATGGGTGGAAAATGTGATTATAAGATAAAATAAAGATTATAAACATTATTTTAGTTCTTTGATATATTAGAAACACTATTCAAACCATTATATATGAGTTTGGAACACAATTTAATGATTTCTAAAATGAGGTAAGGGACATTCCTTCTAAAATCAATTTAAATTTCTCTTTTACAAAATTCAATCAAATATTGTTTTCTATATGGTACAAGCGGTTTATCCCATTTTTATGATTATTTATTATTATAATGATTCCTTAATATGTTTTCATATTTATTGTCAAAGTATATGATTTTATTAGTATGTGAACTGTTTTGATATTATTTTAAAGGAAATTTTTATAAAAAAAGGTATTTTGATATGTGAATGTGTTTTCCTCATTTGTTGAAAAGAGTTATCAAGATTTTTATTCATTATTAGTTACTTATAAAATTTAAATGTTGGGTTTATACCATTATATATCAATATATAATTGGTTGATAAACATTATAGCTTCAGATATATTGGGATGATCCCATTATAGCTAAATATATGACGACTAAGCCCCATTATTTCCCTCCAACACATTGGGAACTCCAGAGATGGAAGATGACTGAATGGTCATTCCATGTGTAAGGGTGAATTTAATAGTGATATGGAAAATATTTCCTGAAAAACAGTATGATGTTTCTATTCATGTTAATGAGTTTTTATAAAGTGGGTTTTATTGGTTTTTCAATTTTCACAAAACTATCAATTTCCTTATTTACATCCATTAATGTTATTTTTGTGGTCATCCCATGATTTTATATTTTTTCACAAATTATAATGATATGTAATTGAAATAAGTAATTCATAATATAAATTATCCTAATTTTTCATAGATATCTTATTTTTCATTGATTTATAATTATTTTGGACGAAATTGATACTATTTAGTAGTATCTACAGTTTATGAATGTGGAATGTCATGTATGTATTAGGATATAATTATATAAAAGAATAATCCTGAAAATGCACTCAATTTTAAAAAAATTATTTTATTGAATAAAATTACATATTATCTAATGTTTTAAGGATGTTTCCTTATATGTGATTTCATAGGATTGTTTCGATAACCCTAGTGGTTATAAAGATGGTAATAGAATACAAAAAATGATTTTTAATTTATGATTAATTTAAAATGGCATAGAATTTAAATATTACCATGTTGACTTTCCAATAGTATGTCTTTATGGAATGGGTTTCTAGAGAGGAAATAGGTAAGCTAAAGTAGAAAGGCACCGAGATGGGGATATCTTTCTGAATTTTTATCATAGAATGGTTGGAATTGGAAATGAGATGTTTGTGATAGTGATGGATCAGTTAAATAAAGTGATAAACCATTGTGTAATACATTATAGAGATTAACATGATCTACCATGAAGAAACATGAATTTTTTGGATTATTTTATAATGAAACAAAACCTATAATTTAATGGGACTTCATATCTGGTTGTAGTTGAAGGATAGATCAATGCTCTAGAAAAGATATTTGATATCATGGGATGTTTACAATGCCAATTTTTAACAAACTCGATTTCATGTTTTTAAGGTGAAACCGATTAATGGTGACCACTTATTAATAATATAATATAAAAATATGATCTTGAATGTGTGGGATGTATGATTTTAAGAGAGTTTTTCTAGAAAAATATTTTCCAATTTTTTTTTAAATTGAATGGAAAGTCAACTCTTGGAATTGAGAAAATGTATGATGAATCAGTGGCTTTATATGAATCCAATTATATGATCTTGTCAAGGTAAATACCGTATTTTACTCAGGACATTGAGAGTAAAATTAATATATTTTAATCTATTTTGAATGAATTTTTAGGAAGATATTTGTATTCATGAGAGTTTAGAAGCTATGAGAAACATGTGTATTTTGTAGATATTGTTTAGATGGAGTTTACTAGGACGTATGTTTACCGTGATCGAATGAATGGGAAGCTATTAGGTTTTCCGGAATTTGCGATGAATTCATCAATGAAATAATGAGGTAAGAGAATCAATTGTCCTTTGGGTCAAATGTCTGGAAAAATGCATCTTATATGTTGTCTAGAATATTTTCAGAAGTGATACGAATGTGAGATGTTTTTACACAAGTATCATGACTAAATATAAAATGATATGAAAGTTAATGAGAATCCTATAGTGAGTTTCCATAACTATAAGGAATTGAGAAATTATTCTAATATGTGTTTATTGTTAGTCACTCATGGGGGATGTCAAAATAATTGGATGTACAGGGGTGAGTGAAAATCCTTTTCAATAACTTAAAAAGATTTTTACCCATAAAAACATCTTGTATCAAGTACATTTATTTTTTATACATATTCTTCCAATGTGTTTTTTGATTTGGGGTCAAAAAATTCCTTAATTTTTGAGTATCTGTCAACTAATTTGGAAATTCCATCTCATGAAATGAAGCCAAAACACATTGTAAAAACACATGGAGTAAATATTTAGGACAAAAGAAATTATAAGAATATAAATTTCTTTATTGGCGAAATAGTTTACCAAAAACCCGTGTCCTATTTCCTCAAGTAGAGTTTGATGTTTTTCTTGTAATGAAAAATATTGTTTTCATTGTTTTAAGACTGAATGTATAGCTAGAAAAGTTATTTTTTTGAAAGAGTTTCCGTTTCTATATAGGAATAAACCCAAACAATGGATAAGATATCATTAAGTAAAGAAGTATTAAAAGACAAAAATGAATGTTATCTTGAACCCATAGATGAAAATAAAAGGAAATTTCATATTAATGAAGTGATATTAGTAAATGAGTATCTTAATGTTTTTTCAAGTGATTTTCCTAGTGTTATTCCTATTTGATTGGTTGAGTTTAGTATTTAATTAGTTCATCATGACCAACTTATTTCTAAACTCCCTTATTGATTAGATCAAAATATAACTTCTAGAATTAAAAAAATAGTTGTGTGAATTATTAGATAAAGACTTCATCTGACCTATAACTTAACCATGGGGTGGTCATATATTTTCTACAAAAAAATTATGGATCAATGGGTTTATAGGTTGATTATAGATCCTTGAGTAACATCACTTTTAACTACAAGTATACATTTACTTATATTGTTTCTTTTATTACATCTGCTAGGAGAAAAGTATTTTTCAATAGTTGACATGTGGCCGAGGTACCATAAATTTAATGTAATGGAATCATAATCCACTAAGACTATGATAAATACTAGATATGAGCATTATGAACATGTTGTTTTGTTGATTGGATTAATTAATGCACCATCAGTACGCATGGATCATATGAATAGAACATTTCATGAGTAGATGGAAATGTAAGTGGTTTGGATTATTTATAACATTATAGAATATTATAAAAATAAATAGGAGCATGAAATACAAAAATTTGATGTCTTTTAAACCATAAAAGAAAATAACCTATATGGAAAATTTAGAAAATGTTCCTTTTGGATGAAATTTTTTTCCATTGTCACATTGATTCTAAATATGGAATTACTATTGATCATGCAAAAAATAGTTGTTGAATAATGGCCAAGACACATAAATATAATTGAGATTCGTAGTTTCCTAAGGTTCGTAGGATATTATCTAATGTTTTTTCAAAAAATGGATTATTATTGTAACATCCCGGATATATAAGAAATAATAAAATTTTCTTGTTTATTAATATTTGTGAATTAAATATTAATTTTACATTAAATGGGACTCTAGGTTTGATGCCATAACAAATATGCAACCACATGTTTCTTTGAAATCCTATGTTGCACACTAATAATATAATATTATTACTTTAAATGGTAGTTAATGCCTAGCCGGTGTATTGGATGGAATTAATAGAACTAACTAAAATATGATTATATATGTTTGTTAAATGTTTTTACAATTATCCAATAATAGTTAGGGGTTTAAAATATGAATGAATCTAATTTTAAGCATTAATACTCTAATATTCAGAAAAAAGACTATTTACCGCCTTTTGATGTCGAACACTCTTTAAATCTCCTTTTGTTCATTTTTATATGTTCTATTTGACAAAATAAAATTATTCTTTAGATTCAGGACATCAAAATTTACTTTGGGAAATTTTTTTCTATTTTTCTGATAATGTTCATTTTTTAATGAATAGTGAAAAATACTGTATTTTCATTAGAAAGTTCCTTCTAATCTAATTTATTTATATGGTTATATTTTCTTCTTAATTTGTTTTAAAGTTTAATTAGGACATATTTTTACAATTTAATCTAATGTTTTTCATTGGAAATAATTTCATTTTTAAATTGGACGTAAACAAGTGCCAATCTTTTGATAGTTATTTTTTCATTAAAATACGCTATTTTATTTGACAACGAGGATTAATTTTAAATTAATTAATGCAACTTATATGTTTTGAATTTGGTAAAATAGAAATTATTTTTGAATTCATAATATCAAATATAGATTAGGGTTAAATTTTGTTATTTTTCTGAAAACCTTCAATTTTTTATGAACAGTGAAACTACTTAATAGTAGTTAAAAAAGCTGACTTTTTAATTTAAATTAAATTTCACCACTTCTGTGAATTGAATTTTGAAAATCCGACACACATGGTTGTAATTATTAAGTAAACTTTGGTTCAATAAGATAGAAAAAGTATTTGGTGAATAGTAAATTTTGACTTTTATTTATCGCGGTTAAAGGTAAATAGAGTAATTAAAGGTAAAAAGAATATTATAATAATTCAAAACTACCTGAACACTTGTCCTAACTTTATTGGATGAGTAATGGAAAACCATGGGAATCCTTGAGTAAATTTTTTTACCCCATGGAGCCACTTATGAATGATAATGACACATTAGATTAATTAATTTAAAGTAAATGCAAAACAAAATAAACAATAATGTTATAGTAAATTAATATTTATATGGTGTTATATATGTATTATTTTTTACTATAAATATTCATTAGAAATATAAAAAGATTTCCTACATCATGGTATTTTTTTATTATCATTATACATCAAATAAATTAAATTAATTATGACACAATAATGATGCAGTATTTACGTCATTAAGAAATCATTGTAAAAAATTAGACTATAAATATTAAAATAACATCCAAAACATGTCCAATTATTATTGGATGATTTTATTTAGACCATTAGTCATCTTATATTCAACTATAATGATTTTTGGACCTTTCTAAACTGAATAAAGGTTTATAATAAAATAATGTTTTCACACTTTCTTAAAGAGCCCATCCTCTCCCTTATTAGAAGAGACAACTTCTATCCAATTCCTCACACCCCTCAAGCCATTAGGCTCTTCTAAAAACATCCCAATTAAGCTCCCTACATCCCTATCATCCACCTGGAAGCATTCCTATAGGTATTAGGAACTTCATAATGTCATTTCGGATCAAACAAATGGAAGTTACCCAAATTAAACAAAGAACAAGGAACAAACAAGTCCAGTTGGACATAAGGTAAGGGGTTTCTTATCTCACATTTAATTCTGTGAGATTTCAATTGTTCAATAATTATTTATTGCATGTGGTGTATTTTTTACATCTATTTAATATATATTATCATTATTATCTTCATATTCATTGTATTCTGTGATTTATTTTGTTCTTATTAACTTTTGGTCATATGACATGATTGATTACAAAGTTGTATGGGGTTTTCATCTCACTTTTTATTCCCATGAGATACATGCTAAATTTGACACTATTTACTTTTGTGTGGTGTATTTACTACCCAAAATTTTATTAATTGTGAAATATACTTAAATTTATGGGTATTTACATCTTAATTTTTTGATCCTTCTTTCATGGGTTGTACATTTCGTAAGTTACCAATTCGGTAAGGGAACATTTTAACCCAATTTTCATTCCTTGGGTTAATATTCTTATTCATGATTTCTTTCATGCTATGATTATGTGTGTATCACTATTTATTTATTTATGTTTTAATTTCGACTCACCTTTGTGTGGATATACATTTGATACACATAATCACTCCATTGATAAATTCTCAAGTCATCGATATGAACATGATAAGAGTAATTTTAACTCAATTTACCTTCACTGAGTTAAACATCCAAGTCATTTTTTTGTCTTAAAAATAACATGTGTGGATGTTATTTGACTGATTTACATGGAATATCCAATCATATTGAGTGTATTTATATTTTTCACACAATATTATGTAATTGATTTATCCGTAATCTAAGGATACAGTTTTTATAAGGGATTTCATCTCAATTTACATTCCATTGAGACTTTATTGTTTTTATGCACCAGTTCACTCTTATGTGGTGTATATACTATTCTTTGGAATATTATATCACGAATCCATTTATTCTCATTATATAATAATGTTCTAATTAAATTTTATTACTCAATTATTTGTATTCAAGTGTTTATCATTTTGTTAAATACTATATTACTAAAATATAATTTTAACTATTTTAAAGATTTATTCTTCTAAATATTTTTCATTAATGTCGACGTTTTCAAAATTACTTTTAGGATTTATTTATATGGACATTAATGGTTTCAAATGATAATTCATTTAAAATCTTCAAAGTGGTATGTGACACTTTGATTCAAGAATCTCTTTATTAAATGTTTTAAATGGTTTTGAAAATGATTTGATAAAGCATTGTTTATTTCAATATATAGAGTTGATATATAGTTATTAGAATGTGGAATTGTAATATTTCCTTTTTTTCCTGTGTTATGTGCTATGACCATGTTATGGTGCTTGGGTATTATTTACGAATATGGGCGGTTCCGTGATAAACCTACGGAGGGTGAGCCTGAGATAGCTCTCTAATGCATTGGGTAACGTGACGAAGGTAAACATGATGTTTCTCATAAGAGATTTAGGGAATATACTGTGATGGGTATTCCAAGTGTAACTCCCTATTTAGCTACGATAGCTACCATGCATGTTTGATACGGATTCCATAATTAAAATTTATAATTTATGATTGGTGTGTGTTATTCAAAAATCCTATTAATTAGTAAGGTATGTTAAGACTAAAAAATATGGATTCATTGATTTGTATTTATTGATTGTTTAATTTTTTCCTTCATTGTTTTTCAACCCTTACTGAGCTTTTTTATCATAATCCCATCTTTTTGAAATGTTTTCTATAGGACTTAAAGATGAATATGGTTAAGGATGCAGTCAAGAGAAAGTCATTCTGTCTAAAACATGGAACTAGACATGTTTATTTTAAACAGATTTTATTTTATTAATAAAATTGATACTGGGTAGTAGTGTCTACATGTAATATTCAAGTTGTAATGTAATTTTTATGCCTACTTCTCTAAAACTAAAATTTAAAAAAGATCTTCAATGTGAATTATTCATTTAATTCAAGATTAGGTAATGTTTAATGTCGGGTCCTTGTAGTTATCTTTTCCACTAACTATATTAACAATAAATGGTTTTATGTTTATATGGAAAAAATAATATAATGAATGTTATTATAATTAAAAATAATATCAGTGAACTCTCTAGTTCTAATCCAAGATTCTAGAAATAGTTAATTTTTCATTTATAGTGATGAATCATTGAAAGGAGTTTTTTTAATGAATAATGATCTGGTACATTCTTATGATTCACATCTATTGAAACCTGAAGAGTTAAATTACCCTACAAATCATTTGAAAAATGATGATGTTGTGTTTGAATGAAAAATTCAAGGGCATAATTTTTAAGGATTAATATGTGAAATATATACTCACCATAAAATTTTGAGGTAAATACTTACTCTTATTGAATTGAACATGAGATAGATAAGATGGATGGAACTAGTCAAGGATTATGATCTAATGACTCATTACCACCTTTGAAAATAAAATAGAGTGTATTAATTATTGATTTAAAAAATTAATCCAACGTTCACCATTATACATTTATAAGACAACCCTTTGGATAATGATTTGATTGATATTGGATTGTATATTTTTAGTGCAAGAAATTTATCCTTTCCGTTTTTGGTGTTAGTGTAGTTGTCTCTTTTAGATAGAATAAGGCATCCTTAGAAGGAAGGTCATGAGTTTTAGAAAAAGGTTGAATTAGTTCAAAAGGATATTTTCCTATTATTTAAATTATTAGAAGATTTTGTCTTGAGGTTTGGAATATATTATGTGTTCCATGCAATTCATAGAAGAAGAATGAATTGTTATTTAATGATCAAAGTTCCTTGTTTCCAGTTAGTCCTTACAAAATAAAGATGAACAGATACTTTTGAGAGTATTACAGTTGGGATGAAAAAAAAGATATATTTCTGATTTCACCATGAAATGATTAACATAATAATAGGTTAAAGAATAATGGTTGTTGATGAAGGTTAGGCTTCATCCTTTTCTAATTCTGGAGTGAATGTGGGAAAATATACCCATTCACTTCATAGTGGGACTACCAAACACATCTCGATGAAATAATGTAATATAAGTTATAGTTGATTGTTTGACTAAATATTCTCATTTACATCCTTTTCAAAACCATCTTTCTCTATATCATCATTCTCAGATATATGTCAACAAAATTTTAAGGTTTTGTGGATTTCCTTTCTCCACTGTATCAGATCATGATCCTAGGATCCCTTATATATTTTTGAAAGGCCTTTAAAATTCATTACGAACATGATTAAATTTCAATAAACTATTCATCCTCAATTAGATGGGCAGTCAGAACAAATAATTCAAACATTGGAGGACATGCTCTCAGATTGTAAAATATATTACTTGGGTATTTATGATGATCATCTATCTTTATTTCAATTTTCATATAATAATAGTTTTCATTCAATTATATAGATGAAATATTTTGAAGAATTATATAGAAATTTGGGTAAAAATTTAGAATTTTATGAAGAATTAAAGGAATGGATGTTTATGGGACCATAATTAGTAGAGAAAATGGCATAAAAGTTCAGTGGATTCAGTGAGACAAGAGGACATCATAGATCAGACAGAATCTTTATGAAGATAACAGGAGTAAATACCTTTCATTCATGGTATGTGATTATGTTTTCCATAAAATATATAGACTAAAAGGTGTTATTTTATTTGGAGAAAAATTAAGGTTACATCCATGGTTCATTGGACCTTTTAAAATCATGGAGAATGTTGGATCAGTTTCCTACCAAGGATCTTCACATCCGAGTTTGTCGCAAGTACACAATGTTTTTCATGATTTGATTTTAATAATTTATGTGACCCACCCATATCTTGTTTTAATACCATGAGTAGTACAACAGGAAGAGAACATTTTTTATGAAGATAACCCAATTCATATTATTGATCCCAGGCAGGATGTTTCGGGAAATAATGCAATTTTACTAGTTCCAGTTTTGTGACAAAACCACATGGTAGAAGAAGAAACATGGTAATATGAGAATACTATTATGGGAATATCTCCTCATTTGTTTATAGGTAAGGAAAATTATTATAAAGAGGTAATTTAAAAATGGTGTATGTAACAACCCATGTATTTATAGAATTAATTTCTAATCAGTTCTTAAAATAAATAATTTATTTTATGGTTATTTATTTTAATTAGTTATTTTATAAATTATATAATTATTATTTGACAAAAATAATTAAATTATAAATATTTAAATTATCCTGGATTGAATTTTTTAGAATTTTATGAAATAGGATAATTTTTTGTGAATAGTAAAAACACGGTGTTTTTAAAATATGGGTTTTTGTGATTTCACGAAGAAATAATTGGGATGTAAAATTAATTAAACTTAATAAAAAAATAAATAATGATATAATATATATATATATATATATATATATATTAGAGAAATAATTTTAACATGAACTTTATATTCTATTTATGATACGTATAAAATTTATTGTCAATGCCGACGCAGCTCCAACACAACATTGGCAGTGTCAAATTTGGTAATTTATAAATAATAATTGAGCACTAAAAATTATTTTTAAGAATAAATTAATAATTATTATGTTTTATTTATGTTTTAACTATAATTTTTTAATTTTCTATTTTTATAACATTAATCTAATCCATATTTTCATGTAATGCTTTCACAAGTCCCGAAAAGAAAATAATGAAAAAATTAATATGTAATTTTAGAAAGAATATGAGTGAATATAAATAATGAATGAATAAAGAAATTTATTTTTAACATAATTAAATTTTTTTAATGATATTGATTTATTTTAAATATTTGTGTATGATATTATTGTCATTTCTGCTTCAGTAATGTTAATGTAGTTCTTGTACAAGCATAAGAAAAAATAATAAAATGTTATTATTAAAATTTTAAGAATTATTAAATGATCATAACTATGTATTAAACAATTTATATAAGTAACTGTTGACCAATTTAATGTTTATATTCTAATTTGGAACATTTTAGACCCACATGGATCACATTAGTCACCTTATATTATTTAATTAAAAATATTGACAACTTGTTCACACTATAATGTCCAATAAATATAATATTTTAATATATGTTGTTCCAGATTTTTTTTGAATAAGAATATTCCTTATAAGGATAATAAAATTATCTTTTACATGTTATTTTTTTAAATTTTAGAGAATAAATAATTACATTAAAGGAATGAATAATTTTGATGGAGTTAATATTTAATTATAGGATAAATCATAATAATGATTTCAAAAAAGAAAAATAAATAATTTTTTGAGTATTTTAAGTTATTTCATCATTTCTATAGGTAGTTATAATTTCTATAATATATAATAAAAATTTTATTTTAATTGGAAACTTTTTTTGATGTGTTTAATATAATGATTATATATAGTATTATGTTTGAGAAAATAATTTTACCATTAATAAAAATATTTATTAAATAATTTAAAAATAAAAAAAATCATGAAAAGGGAAAAATGATAATATTCAGTCTAAAATGGGATATCATAATATTTTTAGTCATTTTAGAGTTTTAAACGCTATTATTGATTTATTATTATTTTAATAATTTGAGTAATTCTTATGTGTCACCTCACCTATATTATAAAAATGGGCCCATTCCTTTATAAATATCATTACAATAAACCTTATTATTCATAAAACCATTGAAAATTTCCCTCATAATCATCCATTAACACATTATTGAGTGTTTATTCTGACAAAAATACAACTTCCAAGAGCCTCAGAGCGATTCTTAAATAGAATTTTTCTAGTGGTAAATTCTTTTTTTCTATTTTAAACTCATTCTCACTTATAAATTATCCCCAACTTATCTTGAATGATTCATAATAACTCCAGAATAACATATATACTAGAGTTTTTTATATTATATTCATCATTAAATATCTTGTCTTCTACGTTTATTCTTAAATAATGAAATTTCCATATGGGGTACATTAATTTACCGCCTTCCTGGATATTGATTTTTTATTTCCCTTTTACCCAAATCTTGTATAGTTTAAATTCTCATGTAATTGTTTAAAATTAACTATATAAATATATTTTTCTAAATTATGGATTATTATTTCATTCTTACACAGATATCATAAATAAACTGACCATAGAACTCAACAAAAGAATGCACTGAAGCAATAAAAATAACAAAATATTGTTAATATATTGGTGGGAAATCTTATAAGAAGATTATGCAACGAATTATAGACATTAATTCAGTTATTTAATATATTAATAATACTATTAAAATCATAATACATGAGTTTTAATCATATTTGAACGAACTCGAACATGAGGTAAGGGACTTACATTCTAAAATCCTTTTAAATGTCTCTTTGAAAAAATCTAAAAAAGATTGTTTTTATTCGGTATGAGTGGTTTACAAAAATTCATGATTATTTATTACAATAATTACTTCTTTATAAGTTTTTATAGTTATTATTGATATAGATTGTTTCATTATTATGAGCATGGTTTTTATATTGTTTTTTAAAAATATTGATTTTCTGAAAAAATGGTATTTGAATATGTCAATACATTTTGCTCACGGTTTCAAATGAGTTATCAAGAGTATTTTTTATTATATGATCATTTTACATTGTTTATGTTGGAATAATATTATTATAGCTAGAAATATAATGGTTTTATCCCTATTTTATGTCATGATATGTTGTGTTGATCCCATTATAGCTCAATATATGATAGTTGATCCACATTATAACTTTCCAATGCATTGGGTAATCTAGAGATGGAAGTTGAATGAAGGGTTATTCCATGTGTAAGGGTGAATGTAATAGTGATATGGAAAATATTTCCAATGGAAGCTACATGATTTTTCTATGCATGATATTGTCATTTTATGTAATGTGTTTTATTAATTTTTATGTTATCACTTGACTAATGATTTAATTCTTCATATCCCTTTATGAGTTATTTATTATCATCCTAAAATTTTAATATTTTTTCATAGGTTATATGGATGGGTATGATATATAATGAATTTATTATGAATGTTATGAATATTTTTCAAAGAAATCGTGTATTATTTTTAATTATTTATATTTTGGTAGAAATGGAGACTATTTAATAGTATCAAAATTTTATAAATGTGGAATGTTATATATTTATTATGTCTCAATTATATTAATATATAAACCAAAAAATATCCACAATGTGAAATAAATTAATTTTTTGAAAAAAAAATAATGATTCGAAAATGTTTCTTGGATTAGGTCATATTGTTATAGAGTGTATGATATGGCATAACGTTGTTATCGCACCCCTTGTCATAAATAGAGATTTCATGATGTTTCCATATATCCATTGTCTTGGGATGTTTTTTAATTCATTCATCCTCACCAAAATATATGTTTGGGATGTTGTGAGTATAATTCTCATTTTCCTAAAACATTCATCACTGAATTTCTCAAGGTTCATTATGTGACGCTTTTTCTCAATTCTTACTATTTCTAAATTATTCTCATCACTTGGGAAAAAAATTCCCAATTGAATTTCCTTCCACACCTAAAACAATTGTTAGGCCCCTTAATAAAATTTACTTCATGCTTCTTCCAACACTTAGAACACAATATAATTCACATTTTATTCTCTATATCATTTTTAAATTACCATTTAAACTATATATTTTCATTTTAAAACAATGTTATTGATATGTGATTACAACCTCCATTTCAACCTTGATATTCCAATGGTCAATATATTCATAGCTAATAAAGTCTCTTATGGACAAAAACCTTATGTGAATTGGATTTACAGAACTGATGTACCTATCATCTTTAGTTTCATGGTGGGTGAAAATTTTGGAATTGTACCGCAAAAGTCTCATGAAATTATCCTTGAAGGTACCAATAGATTCACCATACCTTTGCATAATCTCAATTAACTATTTGGAATGAATAATACCAAGAATACAATTATTGGAAAATATTTTCTTGAATGCATCCCAATCCATGGATTAAATCTCATATTACTACATCGTATGCTTGATTAGAGTCTACTTCTAGCCTGTCTCACTTTCTAACTGATAAATATTCAGAATGACATTTCCATGCTATGAACACCAAATAAGGGATAATTTCCTTTTTGGAGTACTGATGAATTATTCAAAATCAACTGTATCATAAAAACCTCTAAAAGAAGGCTAACATTTCCTCCTAATGAACTCAATAGTATATTGTTCCCTCCTTCGTTCATTTGGATGTCCACCAGGATTTATAGCTTGAGAAATCTATGTGAGTATAGTGACAAGGTTTTTCTTTCTATCAATCATATAATTCAGTTTCTAAATAGTATGATAATTTCTTTGTTTGTCACAGTAAAAATTAAAATGATTTCTTCAGGTTCAAACCATTTCATAATCCAAAATCATAGAGTAATAAATTGTTATCATAATGAGGAAACAAAAAAAAATCAGGTGTAGGTTGTATATATTATGAAAACATTTTTAATCTAAGACATCTTAGGTTTATTCTAGTTTATTTATGGGAAAGTTATATTTAAATAATGCATGATGGTTCATCAAATTTTTCTAAATTCCCAAAGCATATTCCCCAGGAGTGTCACACCAGCTATGCAACAAGGCCCGTTGTCATGTACCTGATTTCTATGAGTTCGGATTGGAACATATTATCAGAGTTGTTACCCTTATGTACATCTATTCTAGATCCACATACACTTGTATTATCTAAACATGGATTAATTTCAATGAAACAACTCACTAAATACTCTACCAAATTTCCAGGACATTTTCCTATACATTTCCATATCCTTAGACTTATCCTTATACATGTACTTAGGGTTCTTCATATAATTTGATCATAATAGATTAGAAAGGATAACTGGAAATTTACTCTGATATTATTTATAGTGACCCTATTTTTTCATACATTAACATTACATAAATTTTATAGAAAACATAAAACATCATGCAAATCGATTCCCAATAGTCATACAAGTCTAGTTCCTTTGGAATCATAGAAAAATGAAGGATGGTACATAAGTGAGATAAATTATCTCCCACTATTTTGTTCTTGAGAAGCACCCATCATAGAAACTTCAAACATAAAACAAATCTTCATAATCTAGGGAAGGAAACATAAAAAAGGTGATCTCATATGCTCTGTAAGGGTAAACGTGGGAGATATTTATGAATAATCATGTCCATAAGGGTATGAGAACATTATCATGAAACTGAAATATCATTACTTTCTTATAAAAGATCATATACATTAACCACTTAACGAATCATGGATTTTTATTGGAAAAAAATCATAAGAAAATATAAAACATAAACCATGGATTCATAAAATAGGAATAAAACATGGAATTATGGTTGAATCAAAATCACATAATATGATTTCTATAAATGTCAAGGAATCAATTCCAAGACCATTTTGGTAGTGAGGATTCAATACCCATACCATTTTAGTATTCATATTTCACTCTCATTTACATCTTAGTAGCATTATTTCACTCATCATACCAACTTGGTTGTCGTGGTTCACTCAAATTTACATCTTAGTAGTCAAGTTCATTCCCAAGACCATCTACTCTATCCCATAATATATAAATATATACCCAATGAATTAGGGGAAGATATAGGTCCCATCCATATAATAATTTAATCATACATAAATATTCGACAAAATCATTAAAAATCATATCATAACCCATGAAATTAAATGTGTATCATATAATAATATGGTTAAAAGGATACAGGTTTCATATTAACATAATTAAAATAACAACCCATGAAATTAAGTGGGTAACATATCAGAACCAGGACAAAAAGATATAGGTTTCATATAAACTATATATATAAAAAGACCAATGAAAATGTGGGTGTTTCAATAAAATATAATTGTGAAAGAGGAATGGGTTTCATAAAAATAATGCCATCAAAAAAATAAACCATTAATTTAATGAATATGAGTTGAAAATTTGAATTATTTCTCTAAAAAGGAATGACTAACAATAATGGAGGTAATTTTGTATGGAAAATAATTCTTATTGATCATTTAAAAAATATTTATTGATGAAAATGTCATTTCTAAATTAAAGAATTTACATTAAAGTAAAAAATATTTTTGAAACCCTATTTCTTTGAAAATAGATCTAATAACATATAAAGGATGATTTGAAAAACAATAAAGAAATTGAAATACATTTTTCATGAAAATTATCATTAGGTATCATTTTAAAACTTTTTTGAAAACATTTTTTTATAAATAAAATAGATTTTTTACCAAAGAGATAAATACAGTGATATATTTCATAAAAATATTTTCTTATTTTTATTAAGTACCAAAGAGTGGGAAAATGGTAATAATGCATGGTTGTATAATTAATAAATATATTATAGGGAATATAAATAGCTTTATTGATAGTTGGATCAAAATATTTAATCATTGTAATAATAAAAATAAAAAACCATGAAAAGCGATGTGACTGTTTAAATAAACTCAAATCACTTTGTTACATGGGATTATACTCACAATATAAGAAAAAGAAATAAAATGAATCTTATAATATCATTAAAATAAGTTTATTTATAAAATATCACGTAAAATTTCTGTATATACCCCTCGAAAAAAAATTCGGTGCATAAAAAACATGATTTCCAAAGAAGGAAAATTGAGACAAAACTATCTTACCGATTTTTTAACTTTTGAAACATAAACCCCATGAATGAAAGACCATACAAAAGAAATTTTAATATGTATAAATATAATTATATGATATATATAATACCTTAATGGTAAGAACATACACCAATTAAATGAAGTTGGTGGTGAATAAGGATTGTACCTTAATAAAATAAAAAGTGAGATGAAATCCCCTTACCCTATGTGTGGACTCTCTTCATACTCATAAAAAATTCATGTATAATAAATGTAATTTTATAAAAAAAATTACAGAAACATATAATTATATATAATAACATATAATATTATATTACGGCTATATATTACCCTATTCATAAGAACTCCATGTTAAGGATAAACATCAGGTAATATTCGCTTTGTTTTTTAATTATGTCTCAATTGGTTATATCATTGGTCGTTATACATATATCATTGTTTCCAAAATATAAAACATGATAAAAACATTATTTCTAATTAGTATATTTTTATTATAATAATCTATAGAATATTGATGTATGAAATTGAATACCCATTTAAAGGAGATAGTATGATGTACATACACATGAACAATGAGTCCATTTTCATTATCGTATTGAAAGATTGAAAAAAATGACCTAAATATATAATTATATAATAAAAATATATTAGAATAATTGATTGAAATATTTAATATAATTTAACTAAACTAATCTTTAATTAATTCCATGTAGCTTGTGAGCAAATTACATTGTATTGAGTGGGAGATTGTCTACACTTCTTAAACGAAAGTATCATATTTACACAAGATGTAACGAGTTAAGGCATGTTATAAGTAAATATTATAGAATTATACTGATATTATAAATATTATAAATATCATTTATCTTTAGATTTCCATCAATATTTCCACCCTGAGAGGTGATAAAGTAAACAAGGACAATCATCATTTCCTGAGGGAGTAGTTCACTCTACACATAAAAAAATTTTGTGTTACCCATTATACTAATGTATGTATTTTTTTAGGTCCATAATGTAGAATAACAACATAATATATTATTTTTTTTACTAGTTTTTTTATAAAACCATTTAATATTATGTTTTTAGGGAGTGTCGAGCTGTAATTAAATAAAAGAACATGAGGAATAATGTTACCTCTTATTCGGGTAACACTTTTTGGTTTGATGCAATGGGATTATTTGGATTAATTTAGGACTAAGGGAATATTTTAGGATGAGTGGAGGTATGTAGATAAGTTATTTTGAGAGATATTTTTCTAGCCAATGTGGCTAGAGAGGTGTGAGTATGTGGTAGTATTGAAGGCCTTTTTATAGTGATGGAAGAGTAAAACTCTTGTAAATATTGGGAAATGTAATTACACCCATGTTGTCCAATGTTATATGGATCTAATAAAAGAAAAAAATATTTAGAAGTGATGAAATCATAGGAATATGGACATAAAAAGAATATTGGACATGTTTCTAGGTTGTTGGGATGATTAAGATTAATGTTCAGTTCCTTATTAAGCTTAATATTACCTTAGTCATTATCAATTAATTTAATTATATTCCATAATATTTTTGGTCAGAAACTAATTTCACAATATTAGAAACTAAAAATTATTTTGATTGAAAATATTTAATACATTTTTTCCAAATCCCAATCATATTAGTGTAAAAAGTTAATTTAAATTTAATCTCATAGTCGGGTCGATAATGAATTGTTTTATAGTAACAATGTCTACAATTTTTATATATTTTTATATTTAATTTCAATGTTAAATTAATTCCAATGACCAAAATTATGATTATAGATAACAATATGATGTAATTATACTTTTAATAAATTTGAAATATAATTTATCTTTATAAATAAATTATATGAAAAGGCAGGTTTGAATTACAATCTGGCATTTTTTTTATCAATAAAAGAATTTTCTTGGAAATTTCTACAAAAATCACGCCAAGAAAATTAATAATTAATAATTAATAAATAATTTTTATATTATCAAATTCAATTTATAAATGATTCAAAAAATTAATTTTATTGTTTTTCATAGAAGGACATTAAAAGAAGGTCATTTGAAAAATATTATTATTAAACATATTAGGACTTTACCAAAATTTATATATTTCATTATAAATTTTTATTATTTATATAATATAGTTATAATAAATATATTTTAAGTATTTATTATTTTTCATATTAAAAATTTTAATATATCGATTATAATTATCTCATTTAAATAATTATAATAATAAAAATATGTTTCTTAGAAAAACAAATTATTGTGTAACGTACACTAAGTCATTGTTGCGTGTAACATACACCGTGTTTTTGTTTCGCATAACATTTAAAAATTCAATTTTTTGTGTAAACTGTGATGAATTATTGGTGTTTTTAATGTACAACGATTCGGTTTTTCATTAATTGAATGTTTGAGTTAGTGCAATACAAGATAATAGTGAAAATTTATTCATTCAAAAAAGGTCCATAAAAACTAAGGATGTTACACTTCTTCAAACTTTTTTGGAACTATATATCATCCATTAAATACTAAAATCCAAAAAAATATCTCCACATGTTCAAGAGGTATTTATTAGTCATAATAAAATCAAAAGTGGGATTAAGGTGTAAAGAAAATGAGGTTCTCTAAAGAATAGGTAATGATTTTAACGTAAGTTTATAGTTTTATTTCTTATAATAACTTCTCCCAATGTTGTTTAAACAATATAAAATAATTAAAATATTATATTCCATATATTTATATGTTTTTATGTTAACTTCATGACATATATCTATCTCCTTATTCCATTAAATTGGAAATGAATCCATCATTCAGGTGTATGACGGACTACCACCTAACAAACTCTTATCATTCATTTTACCTCAATATCATTCCTAGATAGTTATAATGAGGTATTTAATTTATATTTACTTTATTAAATTAATAATTTTATTTCTTTAATTATAGGATATCATCAACATTCATTTATTACCATTATTTGAAAAATGATATCGTCATTTGTGCGTATGTGTGGAATATGTGTTCCATAGAGCGATGTGAATTTTTTATATGACCACATCACATGGATACTATATATAACTATATTTAATGAAATAATATGACATATATGATAAAATAATAGTTTTATACTGTTAAAGTAATTTAAACCATCATTGTATCCTGTTCGTGGGAAAATGGTAATGTTACTCATGCGTACGTAAATCCTATCATCAAACTGATTATAAAGAAGTTCATTTTCAAGATTTTATTTACTTGTTGGTTATAAATGATTAATTTATTTTTAAACTGGATAATAATTTCATTATTATTATTCGAGAGATGATGAGAAAATGGCATCTTTGACTACATTCAACATATAGATGTTATTTTTTAACCAGGAAACGAATTTCCTCAAAATATAAGAAGTAAACATAACCAATTTAGTAATTAAATATATATTTTTATAGATGAAAAAATGATTAATTTTAAATTAATAATCTATAAATCCTTTATTATGAATAAATAATTATATAATTTTATTATATAGGAATTAAAGGACACACATAGAATGTTTGGGATCGAGGAAGGCATTTCGTCTCAAATTCCTTTCATTGAGGAATATTTTAATATAATGAAAGTAATTTATTTCATATAATGTTTACAATTCTCCATTTACATTTTTATCATATATCCCCCAAAATTCATGGTATTTTATTTTTCAATTCAAATTATTTCATTCAAGGGGATTTGAAATGAATTTCACCATGTGGTTTTTATTTCATAACTCAGTCAGCATTTATATGGTTGTATCACTTCTTAATTGAATATGATTTGAATTTACTTTTTTTGAAATCACCTTCATTATTTATTTATTTACTTATAATTTTTTTTAAATTAAAATTTTTAACACATATTCACTTCTACCAATTAATTAAAAATTCAATTATATTTCCTTTATAGGGGTTATTCATCTAAAATTCTCTCTAAAAAATAATTATCTTTTTCCAACATGGGTATATCTATTGGTAAATGTTTCTTTAAAATTAGTAACAAATTTTACCATAAACAGTTATATTTTCCCTGGATTTTTTATTAAAACAATGTAACATGATTACATTGATAATGATAAAATAGTTTCTTATATTTATTTAATGGAAATAGATAATATATTTGATGGTTAAAATGATTATTAATAGATTCAAATGATAGATTAATCTATTCATAATATAAGAACATTTATCTATTCATTTTTTAATCAATACTACTAATTAATTAATAATTTGAAATTTAGTTAAATGAATTATTTTCCATGGGTATTCAACATTTTATTACTATAATATTATATTATATTCATTACTCTAAAAATATAAAATATTTTTATTTTATTAATTTTATATTAATTTTAATATTTGATAATATTAATCTCAATGAAATGGTGTTTTTATTGGAATAAATTTGTTCAAATTATAATAAAATACATAATGCTTGAAGAAAAATGTTAGAAACATGGAAAAAATTGAAAATAAACATTAAATAAAACTCAATCAAACATATTATCTAGTGTGTTTACCACACACATATTGTCATGACCTATCCCTTAGGGCCCGTTCAGTGACTAACCCAAACCTGTCTCTCAAAGGCCAGGGTCTGGCGACTACCACTGAAGGCATCAAACTGCAAGTGGGATGCATTTACCTGAGTACTTGTACCCACGGACACACCTAACCACATCCCACAAACAGAAAGAGGAAAACCAGTATACTAAAACAAGTGCTATGTTCAATTACAACTAAAAATAAGTGGCCAAGAATACAAACACAACCAAAGAATGAAAAACAAGATAGTACAACGGGAACTGGGTAGTCATCCACTGAAAACCCCACCTGATGGTAAGAGTGGTGTAGCTACTGGTAGCCGATGTAGTATGGCTTGTCCGCCTGATCCTACTGGTCCCTGCTTGGTCCCAAGCCACCAAGTCCCCGGTTTAAGAGACTATTCGATTATCTAGACACAACATGGGTGAGGGAAGCCTGTGTAGACATGAGTACCAAAATACTCATTAGGGGACCCTCAAACATAATGAAATTACGAAAAAGTAATCCTTAAATAAATGAAAGAATCATAAGCACGAAGAAGAAGACATCTAACAACAGTTATATTCTAGAGTTAGAAAGGTTCATCCGTTATTTTGTATTTTATTTCGTATTGTTGAAGGACCCATCCATGATGAGTCTCTGAAGTCTGATGTGCCACAGTGTTCAACACATGTGTTTCTCATCTACCGGGCCATTGAGGTCCACAAAGCTGCTGGTCTGCCGGGCCCCTAAGGTCCACAAAGCTACCCGTCGGCATGGCCACTAAAGTCCACATGACAACTTCTCATATGTATGCTTGATCCAAGGATAAACAATTTCCAAGCCATACATTGAAAATTAAACATCCATTTAATTCCACTTAGAGCATGCAAAAAGATATGCCACATCAATAAGGTCCCAATGCTGAAATAATCTTGTTAATCGGATGCCTGATTTTCATGTTTTTAGCATATTAGTAAACAGTGGCTGGTTGCGTTTAGGCATGGTCCATCCTGGTCAAACCGACCTGTCCGACCTGGCCTGGGGGTCCCAAGTACCAAGGATTAATTTTACTGACTCGAACTGGCCTGATTCGGGTCTAGGATGGTTCAGTCTGGCATAAACCATGGGCCTCACATGACATGGCCTGGTATGGATAAGGGTCTGGTATACCGGGTTGCCCAGTGACCTGGTCTTGTCCGGCCCGACCTGAAGGGCGCAGTTCAAGCCTTACAGCATATTTCGGGGCCATTGGGCACAAGACTTACTAGGCCCACTAGCTAGGGACGCATCCCACCAGCAGAACCCCGAACACACGTGTAGCTTGTGTTGTACGCCCAGGATGTGGCATGCTCCACGTCCACTCCTCTGTCCAAATGTGGCCTGCAAGGAGATGGCCACTCCTCCTATGGAGCGCCCACTTACTGTAGCATCCAACACCTATCGTGGCCAATGAGCCTTAGCCTCCCTTCCACCACGGTCAAGAGACCACGGATTAGTTGGTCGCCCAGGCAGCCCGAACGTGGGTAGCCGCCTCTAAACAACATTGGTTGGAACCGCTACTCCATGTCCCCTCGACGAACCCATGAGCGCACCACCTCTCTCCCCCCATGGCCGCCTCATGTGCCTTTAGGATCTATAGGGTGTCACCTTCACCCCAATGGTCTCGGATACGCCATTCAACTATCTTGGAAAATCCATTCAAAATGTGCGCAAATGCGAAATGGCTCTGTCCATGTTCGTGTAGTCTCATAACCTCTGCATTTGATGTTTTAAAAACGATGGGAGTTTCGATGAAGATGTTAAATCAATGATAATTCAGTACTAATGTTAAACCCCAAAAAATTACCCTCTCACAAGAAAAGGTGACATGTGGATCATGTTGTTCGTGCGTTGATCTGCATTAGTCATTTAGAAAAATAAAGGAAGGAGAATACTTCGAAATAAAACCCCTACCATGTTGACGTTCGTTTCTGTGGTGCTTTATCCTCGAGGGTCCAAGTGGTTTATGGCGTTCATCCTTCTTCGAGGTACATCGATGTCGATGATTTTTTGATGAAATTCATCATTCTTTATTGGGGAGGGAATCCATTGGAGATTCATCATAGAATCCTCACAGTTTAATCCCTATCCCCCAACCCGTCAAACTATTAAAAAGAAAACATGTCGTGTCATTTATTTTATGTTGTGATGTCAATTTTTTAAACTGTTTAATTTATGATACATCATCCCTTTTATGAACCATTAAAGAATCATTACGATTTTGGTTTTAGAGTGATTAATGAGTTCCATTAATGCACATATTCATCGCCTTGTCGCTGTATTGGAGCATTGTTGTGTCACTGCGTGTAGGTTGGGGAAAATAAATAAAAAAACATTTTAAATATTTTTTTTTCTAAAAGGTTTGAACATTAAATTTTCTGTTTAATCCTTATCGGCTGATGTTAAATCCATTATAGAAGAATCTCGTCATTCTGAGTTCAATGGTGCACTCATATTTTTGATTTTATCACCGGTTCAAAATTAAAAATATCCCCTTTCACATTTACTGAACATACCTTAAAACAAGGTTCAAAATTATGTTCTGGGCTCACCATGCCTCAGAATCACATGTCTTTAGAGTGTGCAGTCTTGAGATAATTATATATAAATAAAAAAAGTAAATAGAAATTATGAGATGTTACATTCTCTCCACCATAGGGAATTACGTCTCTGAAATCCAAAAAAAGAGCAAATCAAACAAATGTGGGTACTGGGCACAAATTTGAGCCTCTAAATCCCATGTTCACTATTGGGGATTTTCATGCTACCAGCAGAAGTTCACTAGAGGAATTGACCACCCATGAAGGACCTAATCTTATTAATCCTCTATCGCCACTGAGAAATCCACAAACACAGCCTCATATTTAATGTCCATCTCACCTCAGTCTGTGACACGCAATGGATCATGATGGTATCTCCTCACCCACGTTACATGGAATGAATTGTGTATTCAGTGCATCTGTGGGGGAAGAGATAGGTGGTATAACACCTCTCCAACACTGCTCAGGATCAAAAAATACCCATTGAACCTCATAGATAGTTTATCACCCCATCCAAATCTCTTAAATCCTCATTAGGGTGAGACTAGGAGGAACACATGGTCTCCCTCATCAAACTCCAAGGGTATTCATCTCCAATCATCCTAAGTCTTATTTTTTCTGTGTGCAGTCCTCATCCACTCCAAGATGAATTTCTCATTCTCGATGGTAGCCCATACCTGCTCTGGACCCTTGAGTTATGACTCCGCTGTGTCTTTCTAGTATATGGGTGATCTGAAAGGCCACCCGTACAAGCCATCAAAGGGTGACATGATAATGGTGGAGTGATAGCTGTTTTTGAATGAAAACTCAACCAGTGGTAGTTTTTTATCCCAACTATGACCAAAATCAATGTCACAATCACATATAATTTCATCTAAGGTTTGTATGGTCCACTCTGTCTAAAAATATGTCTGGGGATGAAAAGTTGTGCTCAAGGGAAACTGCGTCCCGAATGCCCCATGTAATCCCTTCCACCACTAGGATGTAAAGCATGCACCACACTCTAATACGACTATCTAAGGAACCCTGTGAAGCCTCACTATCTCATGGATGTAAATTCATCCAAATCCCTATTCAAATTCACCTAATCCCGGATGGGTAGGGAGTGAGATAACTTGGTAAATCAATTAACGATAACCCATATAAAATCATGGAATTTGTATGTATGTGATTATTCCATCATTAATTCCCTTGAAATGCCTCCCATTTTTATTATGGTACCTCAAGATGCTGAACCAAGCATGCTGGATCCTGATGAATTGCCTTCACTTTCTGACAAGTAAGGCATCGTGAGATGAGCATGGCCACTGCTTCGTTGATTCCAAGCCACCAGTACTAACATCAGATGTCCTGGTACATCTTCAAAAATCTAGGATATAAAACCAAAGGGGATGTATGGAACACTCTCAACCCATCATCCCACAACGCCACTAGTACTATGGTGCGCACTCTTTAAAAGATGATGTTCTCCCACACTATCAAAAATCAATGATGATAATTTCTTGAGGATAACTAAGCACATTATGCCTCATAGTCAATATCCACCTGTTGTGCCCCCCTGACTCACTGTAAGAAAACGGGAGTAACAGTAATCGACTGAAGCTAATCTACTCCATAATCGTCTATGAATGATATCTGCATCACATATAGATGTTATGTCTCCCCACTCAGTATACGCAAACTGATCCTCCTTCTAAATGCGTCTTCCACCACGTTATCCTTCCCAGGTGTATAAAAAATCTCATCTTCATGGTCCTGTAGAAACTCTAACCATTTCTGCTATCTCAGGTTCAAGTCCTTATTGAAGAAGATATAACAGAGACTCTTGGTGTCAAATTAAACTGTTAATTGTTCACCAATCATGTAGTGTCACAATATCATAAGGGCATAGCCCACTATTTATAACTCCAGGTCATGGGTCGTATAGTTAATCTCTTGCTGCCTCAACTTCTATGAGTCATAAGTGATCACCACTTGGTTCTACATTTTGACACAACCTATACCGTTCCCTAATCTGTCACAAAATATGCATACTCAACACCCTCCTTAGTATTCTCAATATGGAAAGAACAAGTCAGTATCATCCTCAGATCATGAAAGCTCTCATATAATTTCTCTATCCACATGAACTGTTTTCCATTTTGTTTCAAATACTATAAGGGTTCTACCACTCAATAAAAGTAAACGATGACACTCTGATTGTAACCAATGAACTAAAATAATATCCACACCTCGGTCACGCTCCTGGGTGGATCCCAATAGAGCACTGCCTCTATCTTCGCAGGTTCCACTACAACACCATCCTCTAAGATGACGTTTCCCAGAAATTGGACCTCTCGAATCCAGAACTGGAACATTGAGAGACTACCATAAATCTAGTTCTCTCGGAGTGTATCTAGGAAAATGTGTAACTTTGTAGCGTGCTCCTCCTCCGATGTCGAGTACACCAATATGTCCCCAATGAAGACCACAACAAATCGGTCAAGGTAAGCCTGGAAAATCCTATACACATGTCCCATGAACACTACTGGAGCATTTTTCACACCGAATGGAATCACTATGAACTCATAGTGGCTATTCCAGAACCTGAATGTTATCTTAGGTACATCCTCATACCATGCCTGAAGCTGCTGATATCTTGAACTGATGTCGATCTTCAAGAACCACCTCGCTCCCATTAACTAATCGAAGAGGTCATCAATCCACAGTATTAGATACTTGTTCTTCATGGTCCCATGGTTCAGGCTCTATAAGTCCACTCATAGCCTCAAGATCCTTTCTTCCTTCATCGAAAACAACATAGGGGCTACCCATTGGGAAACTATGGGCCTTACGAACCCTTTCTCCCGGAATTCCTCTAGGTGTACCTAGAGATCACCATGCTCCATGGGAGGTATACGTTATGTTGGAGAATATATCAGTCTCTTCCCAATGTACTGGTTGATGAAAAAGCCACCCTCCCCATGTTGTGGTAGTCTTGGAACATCCTCAGAAAAAAAATCCCAGTACACTTCCAACACTATAGAAAATATATAAATCTTCTCTTCCATCGAACCGAGCATGAGGCTAGCCAATTGATGAGTGGTCAGATTCACCCTCCATTGAGTAATTCCATCCTATGCTGCAATGGTTCCCTTCTCACAAGTGAAGGAAAACCTAGTCCAATAATTGTCGACACAATACACATTGAGCCTAAAAAATTCGATCTGTGAATGGACTGTAGATAACTAGTGTGTAACCAAGATGACATCATCTGGCCTTGACACTTATACTAAGAGATCTCAGCTGAAGCTCTCTCCTCATTGAGTATGCTCACACTACCATCGTTATTGTGTAACCATCGAATCCCCTCCTATGGGGGTCTCTTGCCATAAGGATAGATCCAATCGCTCTATTGGAATATCTGAGATCTGATTAAGAGCCACAACATGGAATGACTGACTAGAAACTATGTCTATAAGAACTTCAACTAGGGTGGAGATGACAAAGATCATACCTTGAATCAACTCTGGAGCACCGTGGTCATAATCCTCTGCATCCGGAAGCTGAGCTCACCGATGTCTACCGACTCCCTAAGGTCAGGGTGGACCACCTGGAGGTTGTGGGGGTAGTACATCAAATATTTTCACACTACCCACTGCTCGGTATGCTACCGTGACATATCTACCTCCCTTCATCACTCCTCTCTTGGACCTATGCATCTATCTTGGAGGTCCCGCGATCATCTTGTAATCGTTTGCATGGCAGGTCGGGCAGTCACAGGGCATGTCTCTGTACCCACCACACGAGTAGCACACCCTGCTCCTCTGATATCTCCCATTATCCTAGAGGCCTCTCACCACCGATCCTGAGTCTTGGGGTCATCCACTAGATTATTTCCCATGTTTGGACTATAGCTCCATCTTTCAGATGCCTACCACGGAGGGATCCAATACCTAACACCCGGTAGTGGCACCAATTGTCTATGCCTGCTCTAAGTGGAAGCTATCTACTAGTAGAGATCGGTCCCGCACTCCAGCATGTGTGGGGATGAAGACAGACACCATCGATTTCCTAATCTCTCGCATGAGCCCCATATCAAAGGCTCGATCCATGATGAAGGGTTCTCGAACCATGTCTATAGAGTAGTGGGAATGCTCGGTTAACCACTCAATGTACTCAACTACCATCATGCCACTATCATGAAGCTGAAGAAACTATTGAATGCACTCTGATTGCAAGAAATGGGTAAGAAATCCTCCTAAAAAGCAGCAAAATTCAATAAAAATTAGGGGAACTTCATCATTCATCTGGATCGTCGCATACCATCATCTCCCTACTAAGCCCTAAATAAGGATTGCAAGTATGATCACCATATGTTCAAGTGGTGTCTTCACTAATATGAAGACCCGTGTCATTGAATCCATCCAATCCTCAATGACATGAGGATGAATCTATACCAAGAACATAGTAGGAATTTGTCTCTGAAACTCATGCAAGGTTCTAATTCTGTGCAATTACATTTCTAGTACTACTGACAATAAATGTTGACCTGTGGGTGGTGGTAGCACTGGTGCACAGCCCTATGGGGTCATCTCGAGAATTGTTCCCAAAATGGAAACCTTGTCACTATGCAGGCAATCCTCCTGACCACATATTGGAATCCAGGCTAGTCATCCTCATGGAGGCTTCCTAAAATAGATCAATATGGGCCACAGTCAATAGATTATACCTGATGAGTTGACTCATATACAAAATAACATAAAGAGACACCGTTGAAACTAGTGGTTTTATTCCTTGAGTTGAAGAGCAGTATTCATGGTCCTGCTGTGTGGATACGTCACCCACTACATCATCACTTGACTCCCCGAATCTGAAAGTCAGACTTATAACATTTTACACTATTTCCCCAAAACAGAAACAATAGACTCTTAGACTCTAAGATATAACTAACCACCTCTGATACCAATTTTTCATAACACATCTCTTGGATCCCATGTCATGACTATCCAAGGCCACCTCCCAAAGGCCAGGGGCTAGTTATTAGAACCAAAGGCATCAACCAACATGTGTGACACATTTTCCTAAGTACCTTTACACATACACATGCACAACCACATCGAACAAACTAAAAAGGAATAAAATTATACTGAAACAAGTGATGAGTATAAGTAAAACTGAAAACAAGTGGGCTTGAATACAAAACCAACAAAAGAACAAAAAACAGTGATGTTCAAATGGGAACAGGTAGCCATTCGCAGAAAACCCAACCTGATGGAAATAATAGTACAGCTAATGGAAGCTGAAGTAGTACGTCATCTCTGTCTGATCCTACTAGGTAATACTTGGTCCAAGGCCACCATGTACTCTGTCGAAACATCGATCATCTCCACCAGACACTACACATTCGGGCGAATCTCGTATAGGGGTGAGTAACAAATTACGTAGTAAGGGGACCCGAAACAAAATGGAGAGACCATAACGAAATCCCCAATGAAAATCACGAATCATAAGTACAAATCACAAGATAGCTTGCCCCATGTATATTCTATAGTTGTATTAGATAATCGGTTATTGTGACTAATGTTTCTTATTATTGAGGGACTCATCCCTGAGGAGTCTCTAATGTCTGTCAGGCCATTGGGTTCCACATGGTTGATGTTTGTGTACCAGTCCAGTGAGGTCCACACATCTCTACGGGCCACTAAGGTCCACATGGTTGATGGTCTGCTAGTCCACTGAGGTCCACATGGCTGCTTGCTTGTCGGGCCAGTTTGGTCCACATGACTGCTTCTCATCTGTGTGCTGGATCCCGTGAGAACCTCTACACCTATAAATGCGTTGAAAAATCAATATACATGGAAATATCCTTATATCATTCTAAAGGATAATCCTCATAGAGGGATTTAAAACTCCGCAAATATCTCATCAATCAAATGTCTGGTTGGTAGGTTATTAGAATTTTAGTAAACAAGGGATAGTTGCGTAAGGGCCTGATCTGACCCAGTCAGACCAACCCAACCAACCCGAACCGGGGGTCCCAAATACCTTGATTTAATTTGAATGAATCGAACTGGTCCAGTTCTAGTCTAGGTCAGTCCATTCTGGCCTGGCCAGTGGGCCAGGCCTAATGGTCCTCTATGGACTCTGCCCGGTTTGGCCGAGGGTCCATCCTAACGGGTCACCCAACAAACGGGTCTTGTTCATCCAAGTTAAAAGGGTGTGGGTCTGGCAGGCTAGCACTGGCACAGCCTATCAGAAAGAGTCTTGCACTACCCGTTGGGTGGGTGTGCGGCCCGCCAACTGATGTTGGACCATATATGTAGCCAGTGGTGTGCGTATGGGACACGGCAGCCCCCACATTCCCTTATCTGTTCAAATGCAGACCACAAGGAGCTCTCTGCTCCTTCTATGCGGTGCACACCACACCCCGTATCTAGAACTTGTTGTGATGAACGAGCCGCGGCCACCCTTTCTCCACAGTCGAGCGACCGCAACTCGCAAGGTTTTCTAGGTGGGATGAAAATGGTTCACCGCCTCCAAACAGCGTCGGTCAGCACTGCTCCCCTATGTCGTTGTAGATATCCAGTCACGGCCTCCTGCCTCCTCCCTCTTCCCACGTCCACCGATGCAACCTCGGATCCTTCAGAAGGCCACTGGAGTTTCTCCAGTGGTCCTTATCTTGATCCTCTTGTGCCTATAGTCTCTATAGGTTATAATTTTCACAAAAATGGTATCATATGAATCTGGACTCCATCTTGGAAAATCTGTTCACAATGAGTGCACGTGTGGAGGGGCTCATTCCATGTTTGTGTCGGCCCGCACCCACTGCATTAGAGGTTTTGAAACCTTCAGGAGGTTCAGGTAATATGTTCAATCCATGATAATTAAATCCCGATGTTCAACACCAAATAGAGTACCCTCCCACATGAATGAGCGACCAGCAGGTCAACTTGTTCATTGGTTTATCCACATTCGTCATTTAGAAAAATAATGGATGGGTATGTCTTCAAAATAAAACCCCTACCTCATTGATGTTCATTTCAATATCGCTTAATTCTCGAGTGTCCAAGAGGTCGATGGCATTCATCATTCTTCAAGGTACTTCGAAGTTGATGACATCCTACTGGAATTCTTCATTCTTTATTAGGGGTGAAAATCCATCAAAGGTTCATCAGAGAATCTTTATACTTTAATCCACATTCCACCAACATGTCAAAATTCTTTAAAGAAAACACATCGCAGTGTTTTTATTACGATGCAACATCGTTCCGTTATGACATTTCATTCTTGAAACAATGTTTCTGTTGCAAGTCATTAAAGTGGAGATACACTGTGGGTTTTTGAGCCCATAACGAGTTCCATTAATACTCCATGTTGTCACCTTGTCGCTGCATTACAACATCAACATTTTCCCATATTTCGTTTGAGGAAAAGAAATAAAACATATTTTTATAGTTATTTTATTTTTTTCCGAATGGTGTAAAAATTATGTTTCTATTTAGCCCATATAGGAAGAAGATAAGTCATTTCGAGCTGAATCCTGGTTTTCTGAGTTCAATGGTGCATTGGATTTTCGATTATAGCACTGGTTCAAAAGATAGGAAAACCCGCTCACAGGTTTGCTAAACATAACTTGAAAACAATGTTCAGAATTCCGTTCTGAGATCACCGGGTCTCAGAATCACATTCCCTCAGAGAGTGTAGTTTCAAAATAATTCTATATATTTACAAAAATTAAATGGAAATTCTGACATGTTACACATAATGTGTCACTCTCATTGTTTACACTCCCAAAATATATCATGCATGTAGTTCAACCACTCGGTCATGATGTGTCCAAAATGGAAAATATCCTAATAGTGGTCCACATTGAAAGAATGATGGGGTTCATCTAAAATTTTATATGTAGATGAAAAAGTTGATAATCTCTATAAACATATTCTGATCCCCATTATTGTATGTATGGATGGAAGGGGTTCATACCAAATCTAAAACCTCTAAAAAAGATCCTGATGTTTAAATTTGTGTTGTAGTAAAATAAAAATATGAAATGTAAAAATTGAATAGTCATGACAAACATATTTTTGAATCTCGGTTATTTTCTAATTGTTATATAAAACATTTATAAATTTTTTTTCTATTTTATAATTTCAAAAGTATTTGTGTTGGTCCAAGTAAATACAATCTCATGAATGAATAATTTATAATCAGAATTATTATGTAGCTATTTTTTATAAAAGAAATTAGAAATGCTATGAAAGTTCTAATGATCCCAAATCAAATGATTTAGTGATATATTATAAAACAAATACTAGGATATTGTTAATAAAATATTCATTACATAAATATAATATATGAACTCATGAAATTCATGACATTTTTTATAATATTATGATAATGGAATATAATATATATCCTTATAAATTTCCTTCAACAGATATGATTAAAAATGTTTTCCGTCTACTTAATCCAAACAAAATCTCTAATAGATTTCTTCATTTTATATCTAAATAAGTAAATTAGTAATGGTTCTGGATATAAATATTGAACATCACTTTTTGAAATCATGTAAGTGAATAGAGATGAAGAAATGGATAACCTAATAGCTATATTACAATTAAGAATATCAATAAATCAGAATAACACCATCAATTTAAAATAAAAACACTCAATCAAATTGATAAATGATTAAAAGTAAAATATGTTTACTATTCATAGATATTTTAATTTCCTAATAAACTAGTTATTTATTTTTAAGTCAATGTGATCAATGAAGTGGATACACCAAAAAGTATGAAGCCAAGATATAAATCCACATTTATCAAAGAATTAAGGTCCTGAAAAAAATAAATGGGTTGAGTTAATACATAAAATGAATCAAAATGTATTGAGTTTTAATTAAATATTAAAATATATTTCTAACAATGGAAAAAATATATTTCAAGAAAAATGGATTCCTTTCAAATATCATTTTCACCAATCATTTATCAGTATTGAGATTCTTTTTTTCCTATAATGCTGATGTGTCTTCAGTAAAATCAATTTTGATATTGGCCTCTTTCAGTCAATGTTCATAGAGTAAAATAAGAGAAAAATGTAGCAATGTTTTTTAAATGTGAACTCTACGATGCACTTAAACTATTATAACTCTACAATACCATTACATAGTTATATACAATTAGTCAATTGTCATCCATATAATAAATGTGAAACATTATTGTTTATATCCATGAATTATGTATACTATTAGAGGGAAATTATTGAAACATTCTCTAATTCTTCTATATATTGTTTATATTTGATAATGAATTTTCATAAATAAGTTGGTATATTATTTTATATAATTATGTTTGAAAGAAAATTCATATCTCATAAGAATAAACTATATGCCTATATATGTAAATTTTATTCATATACATTTTAAGAACATTATGGAATGAAACTATATATAAATTATGTGGATACTCTATGGTAATTATATGGATATCATAACACTATATTCATAATGAAATATCATGATAATGTATTCATCATTTAATATTTATTAAAAGAAACTATATATACTAGTACATTCTAAAACAAATTTTTATTCACAATGAAATATCCATTATGGAATTCAAAAACAATATTCACAAAGAAATTTAATGAAACTATAATGGATGTATTTGGATCTCATTAAACTACACCTGATAAGCTCTTAATTAAATCACATGTATCATATAAAAAGTTTTACCCAATTCCATAAATTTAAGGAATTACATACAAAATTATGAAAATACACAGTATATATGACTAAACTACATATACATTATAGGAATGATATGGATCATTTCAAACTAAATACATATATGAGTTAACAATTTAAATCAGTAAACTATAGTCGTATATCATTTTAATGAATAAATATAAATGTTTTCATTAATTAATTTTTTATATTTATGACTGATTATGTTAAATAATTTGTTATAAAACTACATTCTTCTAACATTTAGATACAGTATTGTACGAATTAATAAATTCTACGGAATATAGTTTCATATTTAAAAATTTTCATTTTTATACTTCATCTATGTATGATTTTAATTATTGAATAAAATTTATGTATAAATTAAATCTAGATTTATGTTATTCAAAAGATTCCGTGTATAAAAATAATCTAAATATAGTTTAAATGAATAATAATTTGTGATGGAAATAAAAGATAGTTTTGAAATCCAATAAAAATACAAATAGTATACTTTTCATTTGACTTTTGGTTAATGTAATGTGATAGTATTGAAAAGTTCATACTTATATTATATTATGAATAACATGAATATAATGATATTTAACCTTGTGAAATTTATAAATACATTTAATGAAACTAGTATATGGTATTTTTCTATATATTAAAATAATTGAATGAAGTTATAAATACCCAAATAAAGATTGTAATGAAACTTTTTAAATGAGTTTTTAATATAACTATAATGGATATAATAAATAAATTTTAACATAAAATTGGTTAAAAAGATTAAATTGATGTAGTCCATGTGTCATTTGTCCAAGATCATGCATATATAGAAACAAACTATAATAAAATAAATAATAACAGAGTCATAACGCTGATGTCATAGAAAATTTTTATATAACATTCATTCATAAAATTAATTTTCTTTGGTATTATAAATAGATAGAATGTTTATACCCAATGATAATTATTATGATTGTGGAATATTTTTCTGAGATTTGTATTTTCTGTAATGATTTCATCATTGAATGTATTATGTTCCAATGGTTGATTCCTATTTCATATACTTCTACAATTTTAATTTTGTGTAAATGTTATAGTTCAATACATTCGAGTTAGTAGTTAATGCAAAAAAATCATTTCCCTATAATTTATAAATGTTTTATTAAAAATTGTACACCATGAATAAAAAATAAATTTTTTTAGTCATTTATCTGAATGAGTACATCTCTTATCTGTGAAACTATATTTGATATAAATTACATAACCTAATTTTCATAAAGAATAATTTTGATAGATCCATCATTATCATTGAATAACTTCTGGACATGGTATTGTGGAAACTAAATATTAATGTTATATCAAGATAATAAATCTATAAAACATTCATAAATTATAGAATTTACAAAATAATGAATTCCATTTGAAAGCATTTATTATATGAAAAACAGTTGTTAGTAGTGAATATAGTATAATCTTTTTATTATTTTTATATATAATACCGAACATGTATATGAGAAATTGATAAGAATATGTTAATGTGAAGGTATTCTAAACCATACATATATCAATATAATTGAATATAAGTTCTTTAATGTTTAAATTTTACATTCAAATTGTTGTTATTGTAAATATTTATGGTAATGGTGATAATTGTTATTAATTAAAAAATCTAGATTTTTTATATATGAAAGGTATTTTTCAAAAAAGCATATTTATTTGCGTTTAATTTTTTTTCTCTACGAACATGTGATGAATTTTTTAATATATAATAAATAAATTAAAAAATAGTTATTTCAGAAACCAAAACTGAATGTATTATGAGATAAGGGTAATTCTTTTATTTGAAATAAATAAATTATTTATTGACCATTAAGCATCATATAATTTATATTATTGTTTTTATTTATACAATATATGGAATAAATATCTAGGTAAAATATTAGCTACACAGGATATTGTGTTCATGTTGTCACATGATTTTCTAATGTTTCCAACGTACTGGTATGTCTTGGATATTAATTAGTAGTTTTTAAGTAATAATAATCTTATTATCTAATTTTTTATGAACAAATAGTTAATGAAACATATATAAGGTAATTATTTAATAGTCACCATTGTACAGTCATTTAATTCAAGATAAACAACACTATGTGATTTACTAGAAGACTCTTAAAAATTAAAAATATTATAAAAGATCTATGGCGTTGAAAAAAAATTAATCTTTTAAATAGTCTTTATGTTCCATGTCTGTTTTAGATCAAAATATACAATCATTTAGTTACTTTTAAAAAAAGAAGATAGTTATAGATGAAATAATTTAATGTATAATGGTTAGAAATAATAAATTTTAATTTGAACATGAAACATAGGGATTAACTAATTTAGGGGATCACATTTGGATTTTAAAGATAAAATTTCAATAATATTTTCGAGATATGATTAGAAGTAGTAATAAATTAAAATATATTAAAAATAGAAAAACCATGAAAATATAACCAAAAGGATTTATGTACAATGAGTGTTTCATGTTTATTTGTTCTGTATTATACAAAAACATAAACTGTATCACTTGTAGTAAAAAATATAAATTTGTAAACATAATGAAACAAACTCAAATTAGATAATTTATATGATACAAGTCATTAAATTTTTGGATACATTTAATTAATGTAAATATAAATGTAAAAAATATATGGACCCATACTGTGCACCCATCAACTACTTTCAATGTTGATCCAAAATTGAACCAAACCGTTCATTAAGAAGTTTTCAAATTATTATTAGGACACTATACTACAATTTTATGAAATAGTATATTTTATATGTTTCCTAAGAGTTCATATCATCAACAAGTCAGAGATAAAAATTATGACATAAGAAGAAAACCAGAAATTATGTAAAAAATTATTTGAATAAATCATTTGAAATTTTGATAATATATGAAAGAAATTATAACGATTCCTTTCATGAGGAATATAATCTTCCATTATCCTAAATTGATGCTATAGAATGTATATTATAACCTAAGGTTGGTAGGGGAACCAAAATATGGGTGTGCATTTTCTTCAACTTAGATGAAAAATATAGTTAAGAATGTATGTGTTGTAGAAAATTAACAACATCATAAAAATGAATTACTAAACCAAGATCATGATAAAATTTAAACATTATTATAATATATTTAAATTTATGTGAAAAAATAATTCAACAATTTTATTTCTCCTGCCTATTTTTTTGATAATTGTATAAAAAATGTTAAATTTTAACATAGGTTCACAATATGGGGATATAGTAAATAGTATTAGATAGCATCATGTCCTAGTAGAATGTCATGTTCAATATGGATTTTGGAAGACTATTATTCATATATTCAGTATCATAACACAATTTTATTTTCAAAAATATTATATTCTCGATAGTGTACAAGACATGAAACAGTGAGCTTAAAGAAAACATGATATAATATTATTTAAAATATGAATATTTTCACTTGGATTTTAAATTGGGAGGTTTCAGTAGTATTAACTAATTTATGAAATATATATTAAAATTTCCAACTCAATATATATATTTATAATTTATTTGTAAATAGTGAATTAGTTTTTTGAAAAGTTTTATTTTATTCAAAATGATTTTTTTCATAAAAAATGAATTTAATTTATTTTTGTGAGAATAATTATAATTTGATTGTTGATGATTGATAAAATTTATTTTATTCTATGAAATTAATTTTCCAAATCATCATAAAATAATTTATTTTTATTTTGTATTTTTGTTTTAAAAAAAATATTTTTTTCCTTATGAATAATGAAAAATACCATTTTTTTGTAAAATAGGTATGTATTTTCAATAAATAATTTAGTTAAAAATTTACATTTTTCATTGAATCATATTTAATTTAATATAAGTGTTATTTAGTTTTATTTAATCAATGTTATTACATTTTATTCCACTTTATACAATATTCTTTTTATAATTTTGATTTTTGGTTGAAAATTACTTTTTTTTTCTGAAAAGGGTTTTAAATTTAATAATGATTCTACATTTTATTTAATTATAATAACCCATAATGAGGAATTAATATGGAATAATTTATATTTTTTGAATTAATAAATTAAAATATAATTGCATACAATTGATATTTTCTTCTCTTATAGTAAATATAATATAATATATTTCTTAAAAAACAGATTTATTAAAAAAACAATTTATTCATCAAACCCATGGGTTATATATTAAAGTAAGTTATATGAATCACATGAAGAGAATTTGATAATATGTGTTATATATTTCATATAACAATAATATATATTATCAAATTAGGTAGTCTTAATTTTTTATCATAAGGAATAGTGATAAAATTAAAAATATCTTTCTACAGTTATGGTAAAAAGTAGTTTAATCGGGGGTTAATGTAAAAATATAACGGTTAAAATGTTCTTAAAACTTGTGAAAATTATATTATATGGTAATATTTCAAATTTATATTTTCTAATTCTCATTATGGACTTCTTTGGATCATTTTCTAAAGTTTAAAACATCTCTATCTCTTTTTATTTTCAAAAAATACAAGTGTTCCAATCACCTCACTTATAAAACGTCACCCACTCATATATCCTCTCCACATATTCAAAACATTTTTTGGTTCAAACAATACCCACCCAAATACATTACTTACTTCAATACCCACAAACATTATCAATTGTTTTTATCATAAATTCAACCTAAAATTTCTTATGTCGCAAACCTAATGATGTTGTCCGAAGATGACGTATCATGCTCAATAGAGTGTTTTTATTTAAATATTCATTAAATTAGGATGATATTCAGTATATATCTCATATACTGATATTTTATCAGGTAAATTTAATTATCTAAATCAACCTCCTCTTCCATCATATAGGAAATTAAATAATCATTGTTGTGTATGGCAGACTACATCCTCCTGAACAGATATAATTAAATTTTCATCATCAGCTCTAATGGATAGTTGTAAATATCGATTTAATATATATATATATATAATTTTAGAAAATATAGGCTTATTTTTTTATGACATCACATATACCTCTTTTATTTTCAGTCTTTAGGGGATATGATAGTGTCACTCGTGTTTACCATGTACTACCTCCTCACAAAACAAAGATATACCTTTTTTTGACACCACTTTACCTAGAAGGTAATAGGGATATATATATAATGATTATATATGATATATATGATATAAATAGGATATTTATGTAATTTTTATCTTTATTAATTGATAATAGATCATTATCATCTTGACTATTCTTTGTACTTTTAAAAGATAATGTTGTTCATGCATACATGTGTACTACCACCCCTACAAAGCAACACGATTAAATTGTCAAAAAAATATCTAATGCATTTTATATATAAGTTTTTTATTTTAATAATATATATATATTATTATTATTTTAATTCTAAACACATAATATATTACACACCTTCATTCTATATTTATCATTGAAAAATGGGAATATTACTCATGCGTAGGAACGATATGTTATATCCATGATTGTAACATAGTTCTATTTTTATACACATAATTCATGATTGGATATGAATTTTTTTTAAATATGATAATTATATCATGTTAAATTTTCCTTATATTATAGAATAATGAACCCTTTGACATTATTCAACAGACCGAATCTATTTCAAAATAATGAATTTAATGGTTTCAAAACACACGACATAGAATTTATCGTATAAAAATTTAAATATTCAATTTCTATAAATAAAATAAATGATATTAATATTAGTTATTAAACCTTTGAACTATTCTAATGAAGTCATATAATTGATATACACTTATTATACATGAGTTAATGAATGTCCATGGAAATTATGGGCATTATGTATGGTTTTCTCGTCTCACATTTACTTAAGTGAGACATATGCCATGTTTTCCATTTATTTTTTTTATGAATTTTATAATATGAACATGAATTTAATTTATGATTATTTTCATGAAAATTATTTGTAATTACGAATAAATTTGTGGTTATCGTTTTCATGGGGTTTTGGTATTGAAAATATCAATGTCGTAAGGGAATTTGTCTCAATGTTCCTTTAATGAGGGATATTTTAATGTTAGGAAACTTATTTATTTTATATGGTTTATATATAAACCCCTTTACATATAATTTCCTAAAAAAATAATAATTAATGTTATTTTATATTCCAATTCAAATTTTTTAATCCATGAAGATTTGAATTGTAAAATACCATGCACTGAAAATTTTCATAACAAAATTAATTTTTATTAAGTTATACTAACTCTTCAATGTGGTTGATATTTTATCATTATATATCTAATGAATTTAGATTATATTATATTTTACTTCCAATAGTGTTGTTTTTTACATTATATATAAATATTATCAATTCATTGATTAATTCTCACTTTAATGTAAGGATTATTTTCAGGTTTTCCCATCTAAAATATTTTTATTTGGCACATATGTAATATTATACACCTACATCACTTTTTGAGGTCTATCTATATCCCCTCTGATATTTTATATCTTTAATATATTAATATTCCTGGTTTGTAATGTTTCACTTGAATTTATTTCATTAGTGGGGGTTATATTCTAAATCCAACAAATAGTAATAGATTTATATTACAATCTCATTTTAAT
Organism: Viscum album; assembly: GCA_963277665.1. Taxonomy (NCBI): domain Eukaryota; kingdom Viridiplantae; phylum Streptophyta; class Magnoliopsida; order Santalales; family Viscaceae; genus Viscum; species Viscum album. Next base: position 300,901,237 of record OY728136.1, read on the forward strand.
GAAGATAGTTTGTTCTTACATATCCGTAGAAGGAAATTCTTAGATCACTACCTAGTATACCCATTAAATTTTATTCTATTATGGTTACTCTTTATTTATTTTTTAATATTTCCATTTTCATATATTATTTACTTAAAATGAATGATATTTTTCATAATTTAAAATCATAATTTATTCCTCTCTTCTATAGAAAATCATTTTTCTTCCAAATCAATATTTTCTACAACTTTTTGGAAAAACTATTTACTATTAATTATTAATGTTATTTTTTCAAATAATTATATTTTATAGAAAAATATAAATTGAATCTTCCTTAAGAATTATTAATGAGACACTTTTTTACTTAAATTAAAAATTTCAATGGAAACTTGTTTAGACATACTCGACATGAATAAATTTTACATAACCAAGACTACTAATTTTTGTAATGATTTCATTTTTTGTATCACAAGTTATCTTTACGGAAATTTTTATCTTAAATTTTTTAGACTTTTTATTCTTTTAAATATGTGTTTTAAAACTAGAAAGGGTACATTCCTTGAGAAATCAACCAAGTGATCTTTCAAAATAATTTTCAATATGAGATGAAATTTTATTATGTTGCTCAATGTGATAATTTTAGATTCCTAAAAAATGTTTTCAATGATCTTTTCATTGTATTGACATTCATCAAATTCCAAAAAACTTGAATTTTCATTCAATCCACAAGGAATATTTTTTATTGATGTCAAATTTCTTATTTATTTATAAGGATTGTGAGATTTTCATGGATTCCATTTCCTTTCCACAGGTTAATCACACAATGAATGATCATTGAATATTGTTTTTATTGAAAGGATAATAAATCAAAATGTTTTATTCATTATTATATATTGATGTTATTGTTATCTGATGGGTTATCCTGGTACAAATTATATAAAGGGTTGATATTAATAGGTGTTTATTTATAGCTCCAACTGTTCCCAATAAATCATATATGATTTGTTCACCAATATAACACACTAATAAAATGGTAAATGCTACTTGTATTTAGAGTTAAGAAGGTTGAGTCAACCTATATTATCTCTTATGTTCATAACATTCCACTAAATACTTCAAAAATGATTGTAAAAACATTGTATGATGTTGAAATTTTGGTATTACAAGGAATATTATTTATTCATTTTATTGGTTATGAAGATTCCATTTTTCATGTTTGAAATTAAATGGATCATTTTTATTTAATGTTATAACCCATTAATTTCATAAATCAATATTCTGTGTTTTATTATTGATAAAACATGTAATTAAGGCTATGTGTATTCATAATTTATGATCATGAACATTAATTATGTCATCCTTATATTATTCTCTTCTTGTGATAACTGATGATAATCAATTTTTAAAGATTATCTTTAACATTTGTAAGAATTTTAGATCACCCTTATCGGGTTTCATCTTTCCCATGTAATAAAAATGATGTTAATTGAATTATTTATGGTTTTTTTTTTATATATATGGTAATAATGACTAATTTTTTTATGAACAGATATTTATTTTGAGAAATAATCTCTTTTAAAGTGATGGGTATTTTTTATATAAGAGGTATTCATAATTCACAAAAACTCTAAACCAATCAATCGCATAGTTATGTAAGTAATCCAGTATTTCTTATTGATGTTTTTTGTTTTTTATGGTGAAAATTAGGTCACCTTTTTCTGTATCAAAAACATTAATATAAATTTCAAGGTTATAGGACCAAATTGAGGAGTTTGGTATCCAGATTATTATAGTTGGTATAAAATAAGGGTTTTGAAAATATTTTTCTTTATGGTGTTTTTATGTGAGGTTATCTTAAGAGATTTTGATACCTTAATTGGTTTATAATTTTATTGTTTATCTTAATTTCAAAGTAAAATACACCCCTTTTAAGGTTTTTAGTGATGAGATCATAATGTGAATAATGGAATCATATGAGGTGTTCTATTCAGTTAAATTATATGATAAGATTTAGATTAACATAATTTATGCATCTAATTTTTTTGGACAAATGTTTTATGTTATTTATAACTTGTATGGTTTTTAGTATCTTGGATGTTGAGTTAATTATGGGAAAATAATTTGATCATATAGATAATCATGGGATTTAAATGTAATTTAGTGTTAATGTATTTAATGTTACTTAAAAAAATCACCATAATTTTGGGGATTTAATAATGATATTTATGAGATAAAAATATAGGTAAAAACACAATTTATGTTTTCTATCACATCTACATTTTAGAAAATGAAACAATGTTTTGTAGTGTATTTATGTTGCAACATAATGATTAAACAACCTGCGAGATATATTACAGTTATAAAATAGACATTAATTTGGCGGGTATGCATATTATTAACTTTTTATATATGTATATATATATATATATATATGAAACTAGATATAAATAGTTTTTTAATATTTAGCAAATAATCAACCACTTTTAATAATGAGATTCTATTCATAAAAACTATGTTTTCCTTAAAAAAACTTTTTTATGAAACAATTATATAAATTATTTTCTTATATTTTAAAAGATTAAATTTATAATATTAAATTTATATTTTATATTTTAATATTAAAATTTTACATTTTGGAAAATTTTTGTAATTTTTATAAAATATTGAATTTTTAGTGAATACTAAAAAATACCGATTTTATAAAAAATGTTAGTATTTTTTAATAGATTAATATACATTAATATCCCATTATGTATACAATAATATTATAATTATCAAAGTATTATTTATATATATTTAATTTAGATATTTTCATATGAATCAACTTCAAATGCAGTTTTCGTATAAGGTTATCTTTTGATTTTAAAATGTTTTATTTTTCTTAAATTTATTTTAATGATAATAAATCATTATTTTAATTAATTAAACTAACCAAATGTAAAAATGATTTAATTTAAATATATAAAATATATATAAATAAATATTAATATATATTTACAAAATAATTATTACTAGATATAGAGATAATATAAAATTATCTATTTTTTTACAAATATAAATATTGTAAACATATCTTTTCATCGTGTGTGAGAGTTAAATTTTTTTGCAGATGTGAATTTAATTTTTATAAAAATTATTATGTATTTGGAAGAAAATTTATTTATATTATTTAATAATTACAACATAATTACATAATATAATTAATAGTTAAATAGTAAAATTAAATTACTATTGTTAAGATTAAAATGTCTTTACAAAGGGTGGTTAAAATAAACATATGTAACAACAAAAAAGGCTAATAATTTACCTAAAAACTATTTTATGGCCTTATATAGTTATTATAGATTTTAGTTCTCAAGAATTTATCACTTTGGACCCTTTCTTCATGTAAAAAACTTGTTCACGCGTTTTTTTATCGAAAATTTCATGTGTGAAGCTTACCTCAATTATAAAAGGTCAGCTACTCTCCACTCTTTTTTACACATTCAAAAAAATTAAGATCTTCTAATACCTTACCTAAAAACATACTAAATCATATAACCTAATATTAGAGAAAATATTTTGGTTATAAATCTATTATTGGAATACTTTAGGTATAATACTAAATTGGAGTCTGAGAACAGGTAAAATTCATAACTATTCATTTTTTACTTTTTTCATTCTATTCATTCAAATATTCATCATTTATTATTATATAATAATAAAATTATCTATAATATTCTGATATGTTCTTATTTCTTGTTAATTAATTATACACACCTCGTCTTCCATCAAAATGGAAACAATAATGTTGCTCCTGTGTACTGCGAACTACAACCACACGAACCGATATGGTATGTATTCCGTTAACACCTCCCACAATTGGGTATGATGATGCATATAATATATATATATATGTGTGTGTGTGAGAGAGAGAGAGAGATATTGGTAACATAATTATACCTGTGGGTTCCCTAAACCATATATACATTTTTCTAATTTCTAATCGGAATGTTATACGATAACATCGTTTGTGTGTTGTGGAATACCATATCGCAAAGAAATGTGATTCATTTTTTTCTATTTCTTTACATAGAAGATAATAAGGATATATTTAGTGAATATATGTCATATAAATGATAATATTATAATATTAATGAAATATTTATCATTATAAAATGAAAAAATATGATTTTATTTCTTACCTTTTCACTAATAAAAAATGATAACATCGTTCTATTATGTGTGGACTACCACCTTCGTGAAAAGATGTGACACATATTTCATCACTAAACCCCATGGAATATATATAAATGGATATTTAAGGTATTAATATGTTATATATGACATTATAATCATTATTTAATGTCAAGATATTACTTACCTGATTTCTATTATTATGATTAAAAAATTATAATGTTACTCATGTGTACGTACGACTTACTATCTCCATAATCGCAACATACTTCACTTTTCAAAAACATATTTCATGATTGGTGTTAAAAGTAAAAATTATTGATAAATAATATAATTATTTAATTATTTTTACTCGATATATTTATAAATAATGAAATATTTGACCATATTTAACCTACCCAATTCATTTGGACTCATAATCAAAATATCATGAAAGAATATGTTATAAAATTAATTGATTATGTAATAATATATTATATTGTAATAAGTGAATTAAATTTAATAATAAAATAGAAATATTTTATTCATAAATTTATTAATTATAGTTATTTTATTATTCATTATTATAGGTAACAAACATGATGAGTGAGAATCAAGGAAATAGGTTCTCCCATCCCGCATTTACTGCTATGAGAAATATGATAGTTTCACCACTTAATTATATTTTTTGGTTAACATAGTTCAAATTTTAAAAATAATATCATGAATCCATTCTAAATCACATTATTTTTATTTTCAATTTAAAATATTTTATCTTAATTTATTTGACATGAATATTACCATTTGGTAAAAAAATTCATAACACAATTTCCTTTAATTGGTTTATATAACCATTTCATTTTATTTGATATTATATGATTATGTTTTTAATTAATTTTGATTATAGTATTTTTTATTTCCACTTGTTCTATGCGTATTTACATTTTATACAAAATATTTTTTAAATGATTAATCCTCAAATTCAATTGTATGATTTTTCTAAGGGTTATTGTTCTCAAATTAACATTTTTTGAGACATATGGTTATGAAAAAAATGATATTCATTTGTGAGGTGTATATAATACCATTTAATATGTTATATCATGAAATTACTTATTTTAATTATATATAATGGTCTATTTGGTGTTATTATTTCATGGGGCTTACAATTAAATAGCTACCAATGTGGTGATGGTTTTATTTTATAATCTTCTTTATCTTGGGATTATTTATTTTCAAGTTTCTATAAGATGAAATAATATGATATTATTTTGATTAAAATATATTTATTCTCCTATTGTTATGAATTTGTTTCACATTTTTAATTTATATATCCTCCCGTATTAATTTATGAAACATCAGGAATGTTGTTTGTAAGTGATACCAATCTTCTATTTCATTTTATTTTATGTATCATTTTTTCTAATCCAAGTTTTGTGAAATTATTTCAAAACGGGTTTTCATAAAAATAAATGATTTCCTAAAGGAATATTATAGTGTCTTTAAAATTATATTAAATGTTTTTGCAAATAAATTCATATCATTTAAAAAATGAGTTGCTTTTGACTCTATATCTTAATATATTTTTAAAAGAATTTTTTTTATAAAATTTATTGATTTTGGCATAATCGTTACATTTATTTTATTTGAACCATTATTTATATATATCTATGGGTTTTTAAAACAAATCCCAATATTATTTGATTTTTTTTGTTATTAAATGTTATTTTCATAATGATACGGTTATTTTCCTCATTTTTTTTAATGATATTGTAATAGAATTTACATTTATCAATATCTAAACAAATTATTGTCACTTATCCCCCATTTGGGATTTTTTAAGATAACATACACATTTATTCTCATGATATATTATGAGGGTTTGAAATGGATTCTTGTTGAACATGTTTCTTCACCAGAGGATAATAATGATTGATAGATATTGTAATAGAACTCGTCTCATTCCAATGTGATAATAGAATTTCCAAGATATAGTTTTTTACCCCATTTATTCCACAAATATTAGTCATACATAATATAGATTCATATGGACCCTGGTTCATTAAAATGGGTTAATCATGATTCAAATATATTTCAGGTAATAATTTTCATTTCCATATTCTAATAATATTTAAAAGTTATTTTCATGAAAGTTATTTTGATCTCATGTGTTAATCATCTTTTAATGAGATTGTTATGGAAGTCATTTCCCATCCATGGGTTAACCATGTTCTTAAAAGAACAAAAGATGTTTCAATGAATTCATTATTCAGTGAATGTTCCACACAATTATTCATTATATGGTTCTTGGATAATGTTTAAAATGGGGGGTATTCCATTATAAACAAAGGACATTTGGTTTGATTATTATCCAAGTATGGTTCGTTATGTTATCAATTATGGTTGGTGGTTTCATTATAAACCTAGGATATGTGTGTCCATTATATCCCTCCAATACATTTGGTGTTTTGGACATCTATATAGACCATAATGTAGAATCCATTTGTATGAAGGGATGTTAAGATACTGTTATAAAATTCCAATATTTTTCATATATAATTTATATGCATTTATCATTATTCTTATAATCCTTATTGATATCGCATGGCCCAAGATTACTAATTCTGATAACGTTTAGTTCTTTTAAGGTATTTTTTCAAGTTCTCGTGTTGAATGATGAATTTAATGATGGGTATGAATATTCTTTTGTTATAATCATGAAATATTATTTTATAACCATCCCATTACTGTATTCATATTCCCTAAATGAAATTTATTTATTCATGCCATCATTTACCCTTATAGAGCATTTTTGACCGCACTTATTATGACTTATTATAGAAATTTATAAAAAATTATGTTAAAAGAATTAAATTTTAAATGGTTTCATATAGATGATGATGATGATGATAACATGTTTAATATTAAAAATATGGGTATAGTTGGAGGTGATTTTCATATTTATAAAGTAGTTGTTTATGAATCTATGGTCATAAGAGTTTTTCATAATTCTATAAATCTATTAACTTATAAAGTCATTGAGAATATAAGTGATACAATATTTCTATTTTTTAGTTCATAGTTTTGGATAGTGAAAATTGTATCACCTTCAACTGTATCCAAGATGAAAATTTAATGTTTATGTTTTTTTCACCAGATTATGGAGTTGGGGTTGAGGGATTTTAAATGTGGTATTAGAGGAATGGGTTAGATAGCTTTGGATTTAATAATTTATGCACGATAGGTTTCCTTAAGAGTTTTGGATTCCATATTCGGTCTATATTATTAATTATGATAATATTTTTAATGTCTTTGATACCCATTTTATGTTTTAAGTAATAGATATTTAAGTGATTAATTAAATTATAGATTAAAATTTATTATGATGAAGTATATTTAATGATTTTTTTAACATGATATATGATTTTTCATTTTTTAAACAATCATTATACTGTATTGAGATACTTCTGAGTTTATATGATCTTGGATAATGAGGTAATTATACGATCACATGTTGTATCTTATAGACAATCTTAGGTTAGAAATGTGATTTGGTGACTATGAGATTCATTTAATTTCAAAAGGACGTCACCAGATTATTATGCTTGAAAGAAGAAAGGTATGGGATATACATTAAGTTTAAAACACTATTTATTGTTGATATTATTGATTTTTTATTATATATAGGGTTATTTATTTATGGAATGATTTATTACTAACATTGAGTATTACTATTTAATTTACGAGATTAATGTATTATTTAATCATATGGAGGTTAATTATTTGAAGGAATTATTTACAAACTGCTAATAATTTTGGTTTTGGATAATGAAAAATGACAGGCAGAATAGCTTGATTATTACTTTTATGGTTGTGTTGCCTTCAAAAATATATTCTTCGATATCTGGCCTGAAAAACACATCTGGAATACTCATGATTTTGTGAAAAAGATGAAATTGGTGTGTAAATTTTCTAAATGATGAAATTATTCTTGTCTTGTAAGTGTATATTAATTCTTCTGTATATATTATGATGCAATTCACCAACTATAGGAAAATTATATTGAAACAAAAAAATATACCAGTACATTTATTTTTGGTGAACCTATTGTATTTTCACTCATTAAAGTTTTGTGGTTTTGTAGTCCTTAACATTCTATTAGTCATTCACATTAATATGTTCAATGATCTCTATCACTATTCAAATTTATTTAGTTTTTTCATCCATGTTCAAATTCTCAATTCCAACATATGTTCTCATATTTGGAAACATAATATTTGATATTCAATATTACCTTCATATTCCATTTTCTATCTTATAAATAAGATGTTCTATTAACCCACCATATGATACAGGTTTCAAAAATGTATTTTCAAATGTCTTACCATTGACTTACAAGAATATTTTATAATATTGGGAATGAAATATATTAATGGGGGATGGTGTAACACCATCATATTTCATTAAAAAAACTATGTTTGATAGTATATTTGAAGCACAATACTAAGATTAAATGACTAGTGATATATATCACTATTATAACCCATCTCTTAAATTAGTTTTTGTTCAAAGTATTAAATTTATTATGAAATATATTTATACATATATCCCATTGAAAATAAATTATTAGTAATTTTTTTGAAAATAATCAATGGATTTTTAATAATGTTATGACATTATTCAAAAATATGTTTTCTAAAAAATGATTTTTATTCCAATTCATTATAAAATACTGTAATTAATTTTTTGTAATTATAGAATTTTTTTTTAAAATAAATTTGAGAGATAGTGATTTTTTAGTGAATAGTGATAAATACTGATTTTTTTGTAAAAATGTAATTTCTTTTCAATAAAATAATAGTATTAAAAGTCCAATTAAGTTTTAAAAACTAGTTAAATTAACAAAATTATAATTAATTTATATTTAATAAAATTAATTCGTTTTGAATTAATTTCATATTATATTTTAGTATAACTCTTTTTATTTAAAGATATTTATTTTTCAGAAAACTGTTTTGAAGTGAAAAATGTTTATTCTTTTATATTAATTAAGATAGACACTAATTATAATTTATATAAAAGAATTTAAATATTTTAAATCAATTAATATTAATTTATATTCATAAATAATTATCATTTGGCATATATTTAACATAATATCATATTTTCATTCTTAAATACAATTATTGAAAATCCTATTTCTCATCGGTTTTGGGGGATTAATTTTAAATTATATTTTTTCACTTATATGAATTGAATTTTGTAAAATGGATTAAATATTTTTAATAATTATAGTTCATATTATCTAACAATTTGATGTTATTTATTCATCAAAATGAACAGTTAAATAGTAAAAAAATCAATGATGTTATGGTAAAAATGGGATTACCAGTGCATTAAACTAAAAAAGAGGGGTTAAATTTTCCTAAAGTGACTAAAAACTAATGGATAACTATTTTCATCTGTATAATGTCTATGAATTGATAATAATCCATTTATTAAACTTTTTATAAGTGAATAATGTCGGTACACCTTTTTCATTTAAAAAATTACAAGAGTGACACTCACCACACTTATTAAAGCCCACCAAATCTTCTCTCTTTCTTACACCTTCAGACCATATTGGATAATAAAATATCTACCAATATCACTTCCCATATTGCATCTCATAATTATATGATCCTTTTTTCTTATTATAAATATATTATATGGATATAATTTCTATAATCGTAAAAATATGGTCCAAGAAGAGGTCAAATTCATAACTATGTGTTTTTTTCATTCACATACTTGATATATTGTTTATTTAATATTATATACTTACACCATTATCTTCAATATACTTCTAGGTTTTTATTTTAATGTAATGATATATATCTTTATCCACTTCCTACAAATGAGAAATGATAACCGCACTCATTTGTCTAGTGGACTATAGACTTATAAGCTAAGGTGACACATTTTGAATCAACACCCATGATAGTTGGTTATGATGTTAAATGTAATTTATATATATATATATATCATAAAATAATTACATATATAATGTAATTTTTTCAAATAAATAATTTTTAGATTCCATTTTTAGGGGATTTTATAACATCACATGTTTGTATGGTGGACTACAGCCTCACAAAGCGATTTGATTTGATTTTCACTAATTCTTTAAATGGAATGGAATAAAAATTAAATTAATGGATGTATGTGATATTATTCTAATAATTAATAAATTAGTTATATATTTATCATTTGGAGTGGATAATATATCATGTTACTTATTAACTTTTCACTGACAAATAAATGATAACATCATTTGTGTATATGTGATTTTCTTCCTTGACTAATGGATATTACTCTATATTCATTAACATAGGACATGGAAGATAAATATAAGTATATTTAAATAAATAATTTGTTATAAATTATATTATTATTATTATTGGTAGATAAAATATGACATAACTCTTTTCCATAATGATCATTTTAAAAAATAAATGTTATTCATGTGTACATACGACCTACCATCTCCATGATCATAACATAATTAATATTTCAAAATCATCATTCATGATTGCTGTTTAAATTAGAAAATTTATGTATAAAATGTGTAATTATGTCATGTCTCTTAATCCGTATATGTTTAAATAATTACCTCATTGAAAATATTCAATCAACCAGATTCATTTTTGACAGAGAAGCCAAATTTATCAAAACACTTGACGTAAACATTATTGATTAATTAATCATATATAACATGATAATAAGTAAATTTAAGGTAACAATAAACAAGAAAATTGTTCATAAATAAGTAAATAATTAACATATTATTATTATTCACGTTGATAAATAACATACATGATGAGTCGATCTCAGTGTAATAGTTTTTATCATTCCACATTTACTTATGTGAGATGTGTGCTATATTCAACAGTTATTTATATTTTATTGTGTGTATACTATACCTTTTTCATATAATATAATGAATAAATCATATGTATGGGAATTTTAAGATTAAATTTTAATTATTTCACCCAAGGGGATTAAAATTCTATGTTACCCAATAGTAAAGAATTTCATAAATCATTTTATTTTCATTAGGTTATCTTAATTATTAATTGTATTTTAGATTATATTATTATATGTGTAATTAATTTTTATTATTTTATGTTTTATTTTCACCTGTTTTTTCTGGATTTAAATATGATAGACATGATCAATTTGTTGATTAATCCCCAAATTCAAAGGCATGATTTTTGTAAAGGTTATTAATATAAAATATTATTTATTTGAGATATATGTTTATATTATGTACATTTATGAAATTTTTTTCTTATATGCTATCTTATTAAAAAATTTATCATGGAACTCATATTATAATATTATTTTATATTTCATGTGAATTTATTCTTTCTTAAGGATTATAATTAAAGAGTTACCAAATTAGAAGAGACATTATGTTACAATATCATATATTTTTGGATTTTTTATGTTCAAGTTTTTATATAAAAAAATATTATTTTACTTTCATGAACCTAATATCTTTTATTATCCTCTGGTAATCAATTTGGTTCACATGATTAACTCAAATTTAACATTTAATAACACCGACCCCAAAATCTCAGATCCATTTTCTACATTATTACATTGGCATATATGTAATGGTTCAATGACTCAAGGGATGATTAGTTTAGTAGTTTTGGATAAAAAAATCTATACATGATAACAGTTTTAAACAAGGATATAAAGAAAATTTAAAGGTATAACATTTGGCATCCTTGAGCACATTCTAAAAAATATTATTCAATTCATAAGGAAATTAAAACAAAATAATGGTGTTCTCCAATTATTAGTACGAGTTACATTTAAAAGAATATATATTTAATCAATAATATTTATAAAAAATAAAATATATATAAATTTACAGAATATCCATTTAAATAATCAAACTACCTTGATAAGATAATTATCAATCATTATAGCAAGGAAAATAATCGATGATGCATACAATTTAATAAAGTGCTAAGAATGAAATTCGTATAGAGAAAATATAATCGAGAAAATATCATTGATAATAGCAATAACTATATTATCAGTGAATTAAATTAATTATTATTGTATACAATTATCTCATAAATCATGATAACTCTAGTGTCAATATCATTACTCATGATAATTTGAAATTACAAGGTAGAAATCCATTTGGATTAGAACACTACATTGTCTCATGTGACATGTCGATAGATCATGAGACTATATATAATTGATCTCCAAATCAATCATAATGTAAAACAATTTCTTATATATCAAATAATAAATGTAATTTATTAATCAAGATTCCTAATTATCAAATATATTTATTGAGTAAAGTATCAATATTTATAAATATTTCCAATGTTAATAAAATAAAATTAAAAGTAAAAACCATATATAAAAATTTTATACGGTATAGAAAATAATCATAGCCAAAAATCAATAATGTTTATATGTAATATAAATTCAATTAAAAATAAAAAATTATGATAGAAAATTCATTATTTTACGTGAATGTTTACAATCAGAGATGAAATTGTGATTGTATACAAAATTTTACCATGTTTTAATTTACAATTCAATTTCAAATGCATTAAGTATTTAAAACTGAAACTTAAATAAAATTAGATATGAATTAATAATATTATTATCTATAAAAGGTTCATTATAAAAAATATATAGAAAAAATTGGGCGCATTACATTACAATGTCCTTTAATGAATATGAATTCAGACGAAGTCTCTAACCTCACTCATTGTTTTGGTTGAACATAGATTAACCTTATATATACTGGTTTTAATCATGTCATTAACATATAAAATAACCATATTAACATTTATAATAACATATATTATCCTTTTATATCTTTTAATCACCCATTCATGAATAATCATTCATTATTTTAAATATTTTAAGACTTAACTGTCTTGTTATCTCATGCATATTTTTTCTTAAAAGATCTGGTTCTTGTGTGTATTAAATACATCTATAATCTATAAAATAATAATAATGACATAATATTAAAATTTAATATCAATTATAATTTTAAATATATTTACTAACAGCATCTTTTATAAATGAAGTGTCTTACGATCATAGTGACAGTTAGTCATACATATCAATGATTAACATTTCTATTTTTAACGGTCATTATGGAAAAGTGTTAAGTAATATTTTATCTTTCCAATATATATCAATATCATAAATAAAATATTAATTATATAAATATACTTATATAAATCATCCACATATTTTGTAATGAAAAGGTAGTCACAACGCTTCGTAATGGCAGTAGTCCACACTTACACAAACAATGTTTTCATATTTAATTGAGTGTAAAGGAAAAATAAAAGAATTTATTATTAATCCACAACTAAAAAATTCATTCATATTATAACTATTTCTTTTATATAACAAATATCATTTAAATTTATCCTTATCACCTTCAATCTAAATCATTTTTGAAAGACACATCACATTTCATTGTGAGGCGATAGTCCACAGTACACAAAAAACTGTAATTATATCGTATAAGAAATGAAAATTAAAAAATTATATGTTAAATAAATACTAAATACGTATTATAATATTATAGACATAATTTATATAATTTATATCCATCATTACACCCAACCATGAGATGTGGAAATTGAAAATTAAAAGAAATTGTTTTATGTGGTGGTATTTCTCTGTGAACACAAATGATTATTTCATAACCCCTTTGATGAATGTGGGTATGGTTTTAGGAAATTATCATAACTTAAAGACATATGATTATATGTACAACAATGATTTTATTATAATATCATCATATTATAATACTTTTTGGAATTAGAGGATGAAGGAAAATAAATATGTTCATTAAAGAACATTAACTATTTTTTAGGTAACCTCATTAGGATTAAAAAATTCATTTCAAGGTATGATTTATTCAGAAATAAGTCTTCTATGAAGACAATATGGGTGTTTTGATGTTATTTTGGATGTAACTTCCTAATAAAAAAGGATGTGAATGTGTGAAAAATAGAAGAGTGGGGTGCCCTTTTATAAGTGAAGTGAGTGGAATACATGTGCCTTTTGAAAATAAAAAACGTGTGTGTAGTGACCGAACCCCAGTAAACCTAGATCTGATATCTACTACCATGACCATAGGATTATTAAAATTAAATTCCGCCTTAAGGACTTATTAGTTTAGTATTATCTATAAACTAAATACATACATGAGTATTGAATTACAAAAGAACACAATATTTATATCATAATTTATGTTTGAGGACAACTTAATTACCAATTAGAATTTAATTGCATAACATTTTTATTAAACATCTTGGATTTCTTGTGAAATAAAAAATAAGGGTGAGCTGAAATTCCCAGTAATGGTTAGGTAAAGTGTCATAAATAATCAATTAATGTGCATAATTAATATGGTAAGGTATTATCCAATCACACATACCATATAATCAAAAAACTGATATGGATGTGTATAAATTTTTTTGAAAGGTTATAATAGGAAACACATGTCATTAAAATAACTAGATAAGGCATAATAAATATGAAATTAAAAATAAATAAAACACATGCCATTTTTTTAATGGACTGATAATGAAATGAATCCATAGATATTAGCAAAGGGAAATTTCATATATAATAAAAGTTGAAATAAAATTAATGAAATAATTAATTATCATATTTCTTCTTCCTTAATAACATGTTACCTTCACCATCAATACCTATACTCAATACATTTTAAAATATAGTGGGTAAAACCCATTAGCTTAGGCTAGTCAACAGATTTCTTCTCATGAGACTATTGATGCATCAAGGGGATTGCATTAACCCGTACACTATACATGTAGTTTATGTCCGTTGCATTACTCATTATATAATAAAATATTTCATAAACAACATTCCTTATCATTAAATATCATTATTGAGTCAACGATACAAATTTATCAACATTTCCCCAATAATTCAAATAACATTCAATATAAAATTTGTATATAAAAATGGTATATGGTTTTTGTAATAAATATATCCATGATAAATAAAATGGATAATTTGGGGAATGTTATTTTTTTTTTGATTATAATGAATTAAACATTTAATGGGGACTAAAAAAAGAAGCATATTATAGATTTTTAATACTATCATAGGTCAATGAAATCATAAACCATCCTGGTGTTGAATAAGTATGGTATCATTAAAATACAACCCATGTGGTTTAAGGATGATGGATTGTTTTCATTGAATAATATAAATACCATAAATGATGATTTACAAATTCTTGATGAAATATCATTTTCATTTTAAAAAACATTATAAATATTCATTTTATTTTAAAATAAATTTAAAAAAACATTAAAAATATCTGTTATAAATTTTTAAGGATGCTTTAGTGAAATGATGGACGATATTTCTATACATTCCATACAAGGTAAAAAAATTCATTTTACATAATAAAGATGTCATAAATGTTTATTTTTGTTAAATATATACGAATATTCCTTTGAAAAAACATTCATAGAATTAAATATGAGTAAATTTTCTTTTATAAAATTATTTTAAAAATGATAAATAACATATTTTTTCAAAAAACATTATTTTTGTATGAAAACAAATTTTCGACCAATGCGAGAAATGAAGTTCAATATTCTTAAAGACATTTTCGTAAATAAAATTACACACCAATGTAGGGAAAAACTATAATATTACTAAAAAATTCATGAATGAATATATGCTAATAACATAATTGTTTTTATTTAAAAATGATAATATAAATTTATTTAATCAAGTCTTGAGAATAAGAAATATAAATTAGAATGATATTGGAAAATAAACAGTAATATTTGATCATGACAATGAAGTGAGAATTAATTGATTGAATAATTATGTGTATCAACTGTAAATAAAAATATAAAAATTTTAAATACATAAATATGTAGTCAAATTCATTATACACATCATTATAGAATATTAATGACAATGATCATGTAATATAACCAAATGAAAAGGAAATGTGTTAGAAAATATCATCACCACATGATACCTTTATATTAAAATCCCCTTAGTTGAAATAATTAAAATTGAAACTCAAAATTCCATGAATAGTTATTTTTTCAGTAAATTAAATTTCTCTGGGGGAGTATGTGCACTATATAAATGAAACATGGTGGATAATATTACATTCTAACTCAATGAAATTAAAATGAGATGAAATCCTTTAACTTATGCTTCTTTTAGGATGACTGAAAATTATCCTTATTTAAAATGGTTCTAATAATGTAATTTACAAATCAAATAACCATATTATTATTCATGATATAATATATGATTCTCTTTTAACATATTATTACCTTTTTGTGGATAATATTTCATTAATTTCAAAATTTTGGGTGTCTATTTCCTTATTTTTTAAGTATTTCACAACTTGTTATTTTAATTTCTTTTTCATAGATTAGTATTTAACTATCCACATAAGGTAAAAAATAATTGAAATATAATTTATATTAATTATATATTAAATTATAGTAATCCATAAAATTTGGTGATAGTAAATGGAATGCGTCGTGCATGGAGATGGTTGGTCGTACGTACAAAAGGACTTTGCTTCCATTTTCATGTAGTATTAACAAAATAAAAGAAAATGATATTTATTTTTATTTTTATTCTACTGTCATGTGGATTTCGAATATATAAATTTTTTTTATTACACACATCGTTAATAAATTCCATGTTATATATAAATGAATCACAACGCTTTAAGGATATGGGAGTTCACATGTCCACAACAGTTTTTATCATAATCCCAGAAAATGGAATGCAAAAATGTATGAGTTATAAAAGATATAAAATAGAATAAAGAAATTATAAATATAATATATATATATATAATATCAATAAATAAATAATTATTTTCAACCTTTAATGGTGGTAATTGAAGAACAAACGACATCAATTCACGAGGTGGTATTCTGTCATAAAAATAAAAAATGATTATGTTTCCAATTAGATAGATTTGTATGAAATTATCAGTACAACTCATATAATAACAAAATATCATCATATTTAGTATAATTATTTTTTATATAATCATTATATTACAATAATTTTAGGGGTGTATAATGAAATGAAACAAAAGTGATTGTTGAAGAATACTGCATCATATTTGTGTAACTTTTTTTGGTTTACACCAAAAGACATATTTGGTTTTATTTCATCCAAAAGTGAGGCTACTATGATTAGGGATTGGAATTTAGGAGATTATTTTTATAGGTTCAGGATGAATCAAATAGATTTAGAGTTTTCAATAAGTGGGAGGGGTGAGTGAATATTTATAGTACATGAGTGGTATACTTGTAAATCTAAAATAGTAAAAAATATTGAGAGGTCTCCCTTAAATCATGTGCCTAAAATAGTGAATAAAATTAGATAAGAGGTAGAATGTGGTCTAAATATAGATATATAATTTTTTTTATTTTTTCTATGTCATCTATCCCTTTTGTTTAATGTTTAATATCTAGTTATGTTTAATTTTTCCTTTATCGTTGTAATTAGTTTTAACTAAATTCAGTAATATTTCAATTAATGATACTATATTCACCATAATATAACTAAAAAACTATGATTAGTCCAGATATGGATGATGTTTTTTCAACTTAAAATTAAATTAATAGCTGAAATTAATTTAAATATAATCCTGCAAACATGAGGATAAAGAAGGACTTTAAAGTAAAAATATTCAAAGGATTGAAATGTATTTATATAAAATTAAAATTTGAAATAGGTTTAAATGACCCGAATTATATTAATTGAATTATAATTTACATAAATATATTTTTTAACAAATTTAAAATATAATTTTAATATAAAAATAAATTAGATAAAAATGCTATTTACAATTATATATTTTTCAATATTTATAAAAAAATGAAACTTCATAGAAAAATACTATAATATCCACATATGATTGTTTTAATGTTCCACTTTATAAAAAGAAATTTTTTATATACAATTTATAAAATATTCAAAATTTATATTTTGAATATGAGCCCCATTAAAAGGCTGAAAACTTTCTATTTAGAATAATTCAATTTTTTAGAGTAAAATATGATTTAATATTACCTTTTTCCTATAGAATCTATTATATGAATGTAAAAAATATTTTATTGAATATATAATATATATAAATTTCATTAATATAATTCAATAATTATAATTAACTAAAATATTATAATAAAACACCTTTCGCACATAATAATAGTTTTTCTAAAAACATCACCTTTATATTCATTTGGTTCATATATTCATTTATAATTAACTAGTAACCAATGAATTAAATCATATATATCCATATTCTCGTTAAATTTATTCATATATTCTTGTTTAATGTCTAGTTAATATATTATTATATTAAATTATAATATTTTTATAATATATTATTTTTTGACAAAACATAACCATTCGTCTAAATAAAACTATCGAAGAAACTCATTCTTACATGTGATGAAAGCTAACACAAAATTTTGTGCATTAAAATCTATAAAATATATTAATTTTTTTAAAAATAGTAATTATATTTTATTTTGTAATGTTGCTATATTCCATTCTACGCATGGTGTTGAGTTTCAACACACTATCCCATATAGAGTTTTTACTTTAGAATATTGTGGTGTTATATTCTCCCCACCTTAATTAAATTACATAATCTATATTTAAATATTATCATAGAAATATATGGTAGGATATTTGAAAATTAATTTTTTAAACATCTCATCCTAAAAATGTTAAATAATGTATCCTCTTTATAAACAAGAATGAGAAGTAAAAATTTCAGATGTAGTAAGATATAACTATGTCTATTTGTAGGATAACATTTATAGGAAATGGGGATAATTACATTGGCGAAAAGTGTAAATATTTATAGGTTTTATTGGGTTCAATGATCAAAAATAAATCAATGACCAGTTAAAAGGTGGGGTCCCAAATTCCTTAAATATATGATGATTTATAGACCATTGGTTCAACAGAAATGGAATTATTATGATAGAATTAATATTTCATGATATCATTACTAATTTTTTGTATTTAATTTACTAATTATGAATATAGGGAAAATCTCATACTTGATATATTTATATTTCATAAGAACAATTTTTCCATTTGGTTGAGCTTTGACTGTCTCAAATTTTATCCCATTACACCATGAAATTAGTAAATAATAATAATTTTGTGTATGATTGAAGCACAAAAATTCTATTTTAATATATCTTGGGTTAAATTAATTGGTGAAAATTATTTCTTTCATTATCTAAATAGTTTCCAAAAACAATATGTTTAATACAAATAAACTCCAATCCTCAAAAGTGATACTACTTATTCATTAATAAAATTTATTTTTTAAGTTTTTCAGCTAAAAGAAACGAGACATTAACAATGAAAACATATAGGCTATTGATACACGTGAAGCCTTTATCGTCCTCCAGTAATGGGTTCAATCCGCAACACATTTCAAGATATTATGGGTTTTCACTCGGAACACAGGTTTTCTTTTTTCTAAAACCATATTAATAGGATTTTCAAAATAAATATGATTGGACTAGTTGAAATAATGTTAATAAATAAATATACTTTCATCTATGGTTTTCAATAAAACCCCAATAAAAAAATAAATCTTCCATTTATTTCTACATAAGTTCTTTCTTGGTCTGGAGTTTATATTATATAAGAGGAAATTGACTCAGGTAATGTCTAGGTTCCCCACATTTAAGGAAATGAACAATAAATGTAATCTTAGGATGATTATTATTTCCTTATTTTGTATTATTCATTTTCATTTGGTAATTATTAGATATATTTCCTTCTTTCCCACACATAATGAATTTCCACATTCTATTAAGACACTTTCTTGTCTGTCTCTTGAACAGTCCTGGAACACCCTCATGGGGGAGGGGTGAAACATGGTGTTAAATTTTTCTCTAAAAGTGATGGATATTTTTCCCAAATTAGTAGGAACCTATTATTCTTGTCTATTGAGAATGATTAGTATCAAACAATAAAATTCAATGACTAAACACAACAATTTTGCATGGTTCACCAGTAAGGGAAATTCCATGGAGCATACATTGATAGTGTTTCTATCATTACTAAATAAAATAATAATCTCTCGCTATAGAGAAT
This sequence comes from Viscum album, assembly GCA_963277665.1. Classification (NCBI taxonomy): domain Eukaryota; kingdom Viridiplantae; phylum Streptophyta; class Magnoliopsida; order Santalales; family Viscaceae; genus Viscum; species Viscum album. Next base: position 300,921,577 of record OY728136.1, read on the forward strand.
ATGTTTTTAGACACAATCACACCATTCCAAGGACATTTCATTTATAAAATTTTATGGATAGATTACTACATCCCTTAGAACACATCCAACAACTCTCCCTAGCTCACTACATTGGGATAAATTCCCACATAGTTTATATACTTGTAGGTCCAATTTTTTTCATTAAATATCACTTCATTAAATGTAGATAGATGGTCCCTTGATGTATATATTTTACCCAGAGATGAAATTCCCCTTTTTTTGCACTATTAGTTTGTGAAATATTCATTTAAAAATTTTCTTACTAATTTAACAGACTATGGTACACTATATATTGTGTTTACTTCTCAGACCACCTCTTCTCCAGAAACTCCCTCTGCTTCAACATATCATATCACATTTTGGACCACTTCATCCACCACATACCAACCCTTATTCTTTGAACCTTCCATGCTTCCGTAACTGTCATCTCTTTCACAAATCTTCTTCATTTTGTGAGCTATAGTTCCCTACAATACCCCTTCTACTGACAGTCTCCATGGATCACTTCTCTTATCACAGAATCATCCTCACTAACCACGTCTACTTCACTGGATTGTATTCCCTAGAACCGCTTTATAAAACACTCAATTAATCAATGATTTCTTAACAAAATCACTATAATTAATGAGGGGATTAGTGCATCTTATATTGTAAAATAAATCCAAAAATCTCACTTATTGATTTTACATATAAATTTTATAAGGTATAACCTTCACCATATACTACACATTCCCAGAACTATTTTTCCTTCCAATGTCCACATACTATCTCTCTAACTTTGCGGTTCTTCAAATCACTACCTTGTTTCCACAAATGAAATGTGATTCTATGTACCACAAGCATTGCACAAACCATTGGATTTCGGAGGACCATAAGCCTCTATGACAATAATTTTTCCTATATGGATTGGATATCATGCTTCGCAACCCATATAGTTCCATTATTCTTAAGTTATATGATTTTTGTTCTACCTTACTATTCATCCCCTGATCTTCCAAGTGAGGATTGAAAAAAAAAACATACACAATTTATAGCAATGAATAGACTTGGTTCCAATAATTTATCCATTTGTGTTTACTGGAAATATATTGATAAATTCAATGAATCCCCTGCCACAATAAAATCATGATAAATGAGAAACAATTCATCAAATAATCTAAGTCTACATGAGAAAATCATCATGTAAAAATCGTGTGGATTATCAAGAATTAGCATCTCGGGTCTTGGACATAATAAATATTTCCAATCTATTTTTTCAAAAAAATGTAACCAACAAACTATACTTTTAAATCTTCACCATTTTTTCTCAACTATCCAGCAGCTTAGCAAGTCTCCAACAACCACATTGTATGGAATTTATCAATTCTTCCCAATTAAAACTAAACCCGAAATACCAATATTTTTTCAGTTTGGAGCTTAAGACAAACTCCCGCTAGATCGTATATCCCCAATAAACATGAATTAATTCAAAAAAGATTATAATAGTTATCATAGAAGGTAAGAGGGGAACATATATAGCCTCCTCATGTACTAAAACATGGTTAAACACTGAGGTTCCATTGATTCTTCTGGAACACATGTTCTGATAGTGGCTTGGTCAGCATGTCTTCCACTTGATCATTATTTTCGACATGATCCATTTTTTCTTGGTGATGTGATATCCTATTTCAATGTGTTTCGTATGAGAATAATTAATAAGAGTTTTTGTAAGATCATTGGCACTCTTGTTAGCATCGTGAATAACCATTTGATATTTGAACTCATCTCTAATATTAGTCTGTTGTTGCTTCATCCATACAAACTGCATGCAAGCTGTTGTATCAAAGATACCCTTAGCTTCTGTAGTACTAAGATATGTACCTCCATGTTTCTAACTCAACCATCCCACAGATGTTTTGTAAATAAAAAACTCTTCACTACTTTCAGAAATTTGATCAACAATATCTCCATCACATTCAAAATTAGAAAATTATGATAGTTCACTACCTCTTCCTATAGCAATGCATAACCCATAATTTTGTATACCTTGAATATACCTCATGATTCCTTTCACATTCACCAATTTTTTCCTTTTGATTACATTGAAATCATGCTGCTAAGCATGTTTCAAAGACAATATTTGGTTGTGTTCCTATTAGGTACAAAATTATTCTAGTGATTTACATGTACATTGTGGGATCTATACAAGTCTCATACTCATCCTTTGCAAGTTTAGTTACAACCAAAATCAGTTTCCACATTTTTTGGAGTCATTCATATTTAATTTATTCTATAACTCTCTAGAAACATTTTGTTGGGAAATAATAGTGTATTAATTTCTCACAATCACTTGCAGCCCCAAGAAGTACACGAGTTCACCAATCATAGAAATTTCAAATTTTTATTTCTAGTAGTCGAAAATTTCCTGAACATATTTCTTCATGCTTCCACCAAATTTAATATCATCAATGTACACCAGTAACATGAACTGATATTTCTTAGAATTATTCACATATAGATTTTTATCCACTCCTCCACTTTTAAATACAAGCATCATTAGATAATAATCCATCACAGAGTACCATGATCGTGTTCACTACCTCATACTATATAGTGCCTTCAATAATATATTAACCATCATTTTATCATTACTAATAAGAAAACTACTAGTTGATCAATATAGACTTCTTCTATAAGAACACCATTTACGAAATATATTTTAACATCCATTTGAACCAATTTGAATGCACTTTGAATTCCCATTGCCTAAATAGTTAGATTGACTCCAATCTAGTGACCAGATACAATTTTTCTTCAATATAAACCCCTTAAATATTTGAGTAGACTTTACACCCCAATAATACCATATTTATGATCACATTTCCATAATCATCAAATTTATTTTTAAAAATAAACATTGTACCTATCACAATGTGAATTGAAAGTCTCCAAAAAACATACCATGTCTGGTTCTTTTCACTCTGATCGAACTCTTCATTCATAGTGTTTACCCATGATTCATCCATTGAATATTCTTAAAATAAGGCTAGTTCTATAAATAATAGTAAATAAGATTGGGAATTATTCCCCATTATCTTCATCTTTTTGGGTGGTGTCTAATCTATAACAAAGAAGGATTGATCAATTTCTACCCTTTGATTTCTCCTATGTAGATATAAAGAGTTTTATTCATCCATGGATTCTTTTTTTATTCCTTTTCTGAATTATCATTGTCATTTGTCCATTAAATAATTTTCAATCCATCCTTTACTTATGAATTTGAATCTGTTTCATGTCCACAATATTCTAAATCATCAATCACATTATCATTAGAATACCTCAATATGTGTGTGGTCTTATATGAAATGATATTTACATAATTTTATTCCATAATTATTGTAAGATTATTATCGAAATAGTTTTAGGATTTTCTATTTATTGAAAATCCATCGAATATTCCTTCATCTGCATCATCACCATACTTCATGTGATTTTCTTATTTGATTCAAAAGAAACATTTACTTCCGAAAACACAAAATTACTTCAAAGTGGGCATCCTTCCATTACACAACTCATATGGTGCCTTTTCGTCTCCCATATAATTTCTTATTTGATATTGAGTATACACTCTATTTGAACATCTTATTTCCAATAATGGTGAGGGATACAATTCTCAATTGGTATAGTTTTGGCCATATTTTTCCCATGGTGATTCTTACGCTCAACAACTCGTTTTTTGGGGTTCTAATAGCATCCACCTCATGTTTTATTCCATGTTTCTCTAGATATTTATAAAACTCAATGGATGTGTATTCTCATCCATTTTCAAACTGCAAAACATTGAGTGTTTGTATAAAATCATTCTAAGCTATTTGGTGACATGTTTTCATGTAATCATGCACTTTTCATTTTATAGGTATAACCATTAGAAAAGAAGTTATACAAAAATAATTGATGGATAGAATAAATTACCTTTCTACACATGTTATAGCAACATTTATTGGAGCAGATAAATATTTACAGATAAGGTTAAAAAGATTTTATGCACTTTTCATCATTGGATGATAATAACTGCAGACCCACTTCTGTAAAATGCATGCATAACGTGTCTTTTCTCATTCAAACTTATGTTTGGGGATATCCATGACTGTATTTACCTAAGATATCGTTTCCATGTATATTTTATTAATATGGCTCAATATACTATGCCACATGATGGTTCATTCTTAAACTATGACGTATAAAATGTTATCTTGACTATCAACATGATAAAAGATTCCATATATTTTCAATCATTTTATAAGAGAAATCAATGTCATTCCTAGGGTAGTGAACCCATCTTGATTAATCATCACCATCAGTCCTCAGTCATATAGTTTACACACACTCAATATATTATGTCTCATACCATCTAAATAATGAATCTTTGTTGTCATTAGCACACAATTTTCTAGTTCAGTACATACACAACCTTTGTTATTCAATGCACTGTCATTATAGAACCATACTATTTTTTGAACCCTTTTCATTAAATTTTTTAATAGGTATCAATTCCCCTTAATAGGGTATGATCACCCGCTATCATGAATCTAGGTGCTACATCTCTTTTTAGATTCCGGGGATAATTCTACAAGTTTGTATCTTTCAACATTGTTATTTTCCATTAATGAAATATTAGCCTGAGTAAAGGATAAATATAGAATTTAGAATCTATTTTCTATGTCAATAGGTTCATCATACTCATACTCTTATTCAAAATTTGAAAACATATTTATAATAACAACACCATCTGGTTAAAATGTATTGGCATGTCTCTATGTTCTTGATGTATTGTTCATTACTTTCATTTCCCTTCAATAAATAGCTTAATGGAAAAAGTTAGAAAAATGAAAATAATATCCATGGAAATTATTTCATTTATAAGAAGTAAAATATGAATTTTTTCTCCTTTTTTGGTTTACTAGCTCTTAAAAATTCAAGTAGCTCCTTCATTATTCACAGTATGACATGGTATGTTACAAATAACCACAGAATTAACATTTCATAAGAGGAAATAACTACTCACTTTAGTTCATCCACACGTCTCCTTCAATAAAAATAAAGTGTGACTTCCAATGATTTCATGAAACATGAGGATAAGTTTTAGTTCTACTTTTAGTTTGATTCGAATGTTTCTTTGTTATGGATTTAAGAGAATTTAGGATATTTCCATCATTTAGCTTCCCATTATTTTGGTCCATCTTATTTACCAAATAAGTTCTCTTATTATCCCATCAAATACAATTTTTTCCCATGCATGTTGATCATTTATCATCTAGGTCATTTTCTACTCTTTCAGAACCCCACATATATCTCTCTATCAGCTCAAAATCTAAGAATCTTCGAAACTGAATTATCGTCTTTTCATCTTTTAATTTTGATTCACCTTTATGATTAAATTATATAGTAACAACTTCTCTTTGATAGACATCAATAGTCTTGGACTTCTCCTCTAGTCTGGATGTATGTTCTTTGATGAACTTTTCTTACTTTTCAATTTTGATCATCAGTTTCATTAAATTATTAATGTTTCTGAGGATGTTTTACTACTCTTTCAGTATTTATTCTAATTTTTCAATTTATTCTTCATGATGATCAACATATTCTTATTATTCCTCTTTAACTTCTCTCTATTTCATTCGTTTGTGGTTTTGATTCTCATGTTTACCAAGAGAATACTTATGTTGAAACTCTAGATCAAAATCATAATTAAATTGATCATCATTAGCCATCTCTTTTCATTATTTTAAATATTAACCTATAACCATAATATATTCTTGAGTTTTATATTACGTCGGAGGATCTTATTCCAAAAATAAATCAGTATCATTTTCTTCATCTTCTTTTAAAAACCTCATTATTTGTAGTTTCTTTCTAGATTTGAATTCTCCCCCATGGGAAAACCAATTATGATTCTTCAATGAGTTTCTAGAATCACTTTCATCGTCATTAAACTTAATTGAGCATGGAGAGGTAATGTTCCCAACTCTACACAATAAAATCATTCTAAGGGTATCTTTCCATAAAATCTCCCTTTTCTTCTATTGAATTATTTATAAAAGATAGAAAGAATGTTGTATTCATCATTAAATTTATTAAAACATCCTCTGTAAATCTAAATTTTTTCATGGATTTTAATTCCATCCTTTATATAAAAAGACATGTTGCATTCTCTGGTTTAACGCGCATTTCATATTCTAAAAATCTGCCCAGTTGGTCACCTACTGAATGTTTTAGAATATATCATTCCTAAAGGGATGACAGTTTTGGATTTTAAATAGGTGGATGTATTCTTACGATTTTATTTACAATATCATTGTTTTTTACCCCATTCCCTCATATTTATCATATAACACTAGTAAATCCATTTAAAAACATACCTTCATTTGCATCAGGATGCATCATTTTATCGTTAAACATATTGTAAAAAAATTAGAGTTTCATCTCTTTGAATTTGTTATTTCCATAGTATATATTTTCTAGTTTGTCACACATAGTCTGGGATGAAGTGGTTCTCCAAAATTTCAGATATATTTGTTCAAACTGAGCTGCAGTGAAGGAATTTTTTTCTTTAGTATTTGCATTAAGAATTTTCTTATCTATATCTTTCATAGACCTTCCTGTTGAATTAGTGGAATGTATTCCTCATGAAGTGGAAAAGGGGATTAAATTTAAAGATATCTTAGATGAGATGACATCCTATTCATCCATATCTAAAAGTAACATCCATAAAAATGGGAAAATTTTATAACATCCATTGTGTTCTCTATGAGAAAAAATAAAAGAAAATTTAACACCAATAACCTTCCTCTAACACAACTTGAAGGGCCCCCAAACACCTTGAGTGGGGAGGGGAGAATAAGGGTGTCAAGTTTTTAAAAAATTTGGGGGATCATGTTCCCATATTGATAGGATCTTATTAAAACTATTTGATGAGATAATTCATTAAACAAACAATCACATGTAAAGATTCAACACAACACTTTTACTTGGTTCAACACTAAGGACTAGTTTAATGACAATTCACCGATAGTGTTTCTGTCATACCTAATTCCTATAATTGTCACTATTTGTGAATTACAAGAGTTTTGACACAGTAAATGTATTATAGGAACACTGTATATAAAATGATTTAGGGATAGCTCACTGCGTCCCTTGGAACAATTCGGGTGACTAACCTACCTCACTGCATTGGAAGATATCCTCAGATAGATTATAGACATGTAAGTCCCTTTATTTTCATTAAATAACAAATCATTAATTGTAGATATATGCTCTATTGAATTCCTTCTTTTACACATTGATTAAATTCAACTATCCATACACTATCGTTTGTGAATTTTTCTTCTGGGAACTGGTCTACAACTATGTGAACTATGCATCACCTAGTAGAATGTGTGCTTCTCGGACAACCTCTACTCCTCAAACTACCTATACTTCCACTTACTACATCTCTTTTGGAGAACACTTATACAACTGATGACCAACCCTTCTTCCATGAACCATCACTGCTTCACGAACTGTTACCTCTTTCACTGACCATCTTCCTTTGGTGAGAAACAAGTCCCTATAATACACCATTCATACAGTGTCTCTGCCGATCACTTATCATATCATGAAATCCTACCCATCAACCAATTCTACTTCATGAGATTTTATTCCCATGAATAACTTTGGACTTCACAAGATTCCTCTCGGATTTCAAATCAAAATATCTCTAAGTAATCAATGGATTAGTGATCCTTATCAAGGAAAACATATATGAAAATATCTTACTTAAACATTTTATGTGGAACAACCTTCATCACAAAATTAACCATTCAGAAACCATTTTCTCCATATGGTCCATGTACTACCTCTCTTCCATCACAGCTCCTCAAATCATCACCTCATTTTTGGAAAAGAAAATCCATCCCAAGTACAACAAGCCTTCCACAAAATATTTTCATCATGCGAACCTCATGCCTACCCACATACCATTTTCCCAATGTGGTATGCATAATGGGATTCAAAATATACAAAATTCAACTAAGCGTAAGTCTGTTCTTAAGTTTTTTTTACTCATCACTATTCCCATGAAATTATATGTGATGATTGATAAAAAACAAACCATACTCAATTTACAACAAAGAACAGCCTTGGTTCCAACATATCCTTCTATATTAATTACATGATAGAAATATACCCTTCTTTTCTCCATGGTATCCACTACTTGAGCTCTCAAAAGCCTACAACCATCTCTTATTTTGTGAGTTTATATGTTGGTTATGATGTATGTTTTAATCGTATTTTAGGAAAACTAATTAGGAATTAACATGATATCTTTCACTCCTATAAAAATGAAAATTGGTTGATTCATTCTACTAAATATTCCTTCATCTTCAATTTTAACATGATTTTTTTGGCATAGAACCATTAAATAAAATCAAAAAACATATTGCGTGAAAAAATTATCATAGTGGAATACCCAAATAATCAATTTTAGGTTGTTTAAATATTAAGATATTATTTTTTATCTAAGACACCTTAATTTTATCCTAGGTTATTAATTATAATTATCTATTGAAATACTTCATAATGATTTTTAAACAAAATGTGAATTATTCTAAGAATAACCCATTGGAGTGTTAAACCAGGTACACAGTGAGGCCCTTTTTCATGTACTAGGTTACTAATGGGTTAGGATCGATGAACATTTTCAAAGATGTTACCCCAAGGTACATCTATTCCAGAACCATATCCACCTATTGTATACAAACATCAATGCACATGGAGGAAAACCACAGAATCTACATCTAACCAAAAATTTCTGATGTTATTATATACATATCCTCAAATTCATCCATAGAGTAATGTAATCTAATATACAATTTCCTATATCTTGTTCCCAAGGTTTCTACTAAACAACATATGATTAGAACTGTAGCAACATAAAATTTTTTAATCTAAGAGATAGTATTTACAACCATTATGTTGGGATGATTATAAGAAAATTTAGTATGAAGGATTGACCAGTTTAGTAGTCTTGGTAGACAAGACACATACATGGGTCTTGTATTAAAAATGAATACACTAATTACAACATAATTTTTTTAGGATAAATTTATGCCCACTTATAATATCCTTATATATCATTACTAGTATAATTCATGGATTCATGGTGAACGGAAACAAAATTACGCTGAACTCTAATGATCAGTAGGTTTTCAATAAAATGGAATCAATAATGAATCATTTAGCTTAATCACTTTGTAAAGGTAAAAATTGAACACCCATACCATATACTAAATAAAATGATAAGGAAGTTGATAAAAAAATTGGGAGTTAATAATAGAAAAATATTCAATTCAAATAAAATAATAAGGATTAATCAATATGGAAAGGTATATAACTGAAACATATGTTATTAAGTCAATGGACTAAGAATGAAATGAAACTACATATAATAGTAAAGAAAATTTCTCATGGATAATAATAACTAAACCAAAAGGAAATAAAATTTTAATTATCATACGTTATATTTCCAAGGCACATGATACATTTACTATAATGATATATCCTTAAGGATTTATAGAATATTCTGGGTAAACAATCGCTAGTGTAGGCTATAAAATATTTTCATATCAACAGTCTATTGATGCATCAAGGGGGGTTCATTAATAATTACCCAACCTGTGTAGTTAATTCCCTATACATTAATCATATACTAAATAATAGAATTAATAAACAACATTCCTTATCATAAAATTTTCATATTGACTAGAAGATATGGATTTATCAATATATCCCATCTAATTTGTATAACACTCAAATTAATTGAAAATTATTTCATGTAAATAAGGATAAATAGAAAATATAAAGCTCCCATTATTGATATACCTTAACCCCCAAAATAGAAATAACAAATTTTGGTGAAACAAATCACACGATTTTGCAAACATTTGGGATAACTCGGTGTATAAACTGGGCAGATGTTGCTGAAGAAGAAGATAACTCTATTAAAGATCAAGACCTATTATAAGAAATAGAAAATATATTTGTAGACACTATAATAATATCCACTCAGAATGAAGAACCTAAAACTTTTCAATCTGATCTGATTTCAAGTTTGATTCTCATACAAAATGTTGAACATACCATGGGTAGGATGGATAACCTACCCGAAAAATCGATGTGTAATGCATGAAAATCATTAATTGCAACCCTTCATAATAGTGATTTCCCTTGGAACATTTATATACAAACTATGGATGAAAACACCCCATATTTGGGTTCTGGATAGATCCAGGACCCCTCCCTATTAAATTCATGTCACGACCCGTCCTCGGGGCCCATGCCGTGACTACCCCAAGCCCGCCTTCCATAGGCCAGGGGCTGGCGACTAGCACCAAGGCGTAAATCCCAACAAAAAGGGAAGGCATTGCCTTTTAAAAGTAAACAAGCACCACAGAGTATGCAAGCGGAAAAGTAAACACTAAGTAAAAACTGTACAAGCTGTGCTGAAAGTAAAAGGGGCCGGAAATACAAGCCCAAATGTAAAGTACAACTGAAAGGAAAAACAGCAACTAAAAGGAAAAAACTGCAGCGTCGAGCCGTCCTCTGGAAGTCCCACCTGAAGGGTGGGTACAGATAGCCTCCACTGCTCCTCGGGTCCACCTAACTGCTCCGAGTACATCCCGCCCAGTGGTCCACCTCCAGGTACTGTCCTGCTCCGCACGCCTCCTCCACGATCAGCGATGTCCGTCGTCTGCAACCAACACCACGAAGTGTGGACATAGCCCGTGCAGGGTTGAGTATAAGCTACTCAGTAGGGACCCTGAGACCCCCGAAGGTCTCCCGAAATCCACATAGGATAAATCACGAAGAAGAGATACAATCACGAAGTAACATCGGACAGGGCTTAGGTATATGCCCATACATATACCTAAGTCATCAATCTCCCGATCGGCTCTAACGTCCGAGCCCCAGCACAACCCAGTCCACACAGGAAAGCAAAACGCATACCCACGTAGGATAGAACAACACAATCCACAAGGAGAGTAAACAGTAAATCCACACAGGATAGCTCAACACAATCCACAAAGGAGAGAAACACAAGATTCAGCTCACACAGGTATACTTCTTCGGATGACGATAAAAATGATCAATGAACCATCCAAGTCGTCGGACCCACGAAGGATCGATAGGTACTAACCTTGCAGTGACCCACACAGGATCGGACCCACATAGGATCGGACCCACGCAGGACCTGTAGGAGTTGGCTCACACAGAACCGCTGAGTGTAGACCCACACAGGATCGGACCCACACAGGATCGGGCCCACGCAGGACCTGTAGCACTGATCCACATAGGATCGCTGAGTGCAGTAGTCGTCGCAGTCCGCAGAGGATCTCTGCACAGTCGTCGCCGCAGTCCACTGAAAATCTATGCACGGTCGTCATCGGAGTCCACGAAGGATCTCTGCACGGTCGTCGCCATCGAGGGAGCAGTCGCATCCAGCACTAGGGTTCCCGCACACAGCAAGCTCGTTCGGGAGGGTCCACTCCACGAGCCGAGAGGCTGATACATCATCTGTCACGAAGTCCGAAGTTGATGTATCCAAAAGCTTCGTATCGTCAATAGGAACTCAACGTCGCAGACGGCGCGTCAATCAGACGCCCGGTCTGAGAGTTATTGGCATTTTCGTCCCAGGGGCCCGGTTGGTTTTTATGGCAAAACCAACCCGACCGCACTCCACCTGCGTCCAAACCTCGGGCGGAGTATGCCAAAAGATCTTTCTCACTTAGAGGAATTCAACAAAGCTGACGGCACGTCAATCAGACGTCCGTAGCTCAAGATACGAGCGTTTCCGCTCCGAGGGCCCGGTTGGTCTCGTGTACGAACCAACCTGGCCAAACTCAAAGTATTCCGAAACATTGACTGCGATATACCAAAACGACCGTCTCAATCCAAGGATCGCGTTGCCGCTGACGGCGAGACGTTTGGAGGCACGAAGCTCAAGTTACGGGCGTTTGAACGAAAACGTCCGAGGAAGGGGGGTACGGGCCCGGGCCGACCCGGCCCGACCCCCCCTGGGTCGGCCCGAACCGGTTCCGACCCGGTTGGACCGGTCCGGCCCGGCCAGGGCGTGGCCCGGCCGGTCGGACCGGCCTGGCTCAGCTCGGCCGAGTGGCCGAGCGCCAGGTGCCGCGGGCGTTGACCCGCGGCCTGAGGAAAGTCGCGGCCCGCGTGCGCCGCTCTGGCGAACCACGGACGCGGCTGAGCCGCGTCCCGCCTGGGAAAACCAGACCCGCGCGGTCGTGGGTCCGTTGGTTGCCGCCGCCGCGGCTTCAGCCGCGGCGGCCTCGTCCGGCGGTGCGTCGGGGCGCCGCCGGCAGCTTCTGCGGGCCGCCGACGTCGCTCCGGTGGCCCGTTTTCCTTCCCGTCTGCGCCGTTGCTCCTCCCGGGATCCGTTCTTTACTACGGAATCGTCAAACGTCCGCTGCAGCACGTTCCGTCGTCGTCCGTCAAATCCGCACAAAACGAAGAACGGCGGAGGGTCGTCGGGCAGTGTTCGTTTGGCCCGCACCCTCCGCGTTAGAGATAAACAACCGGGAGAAAATGATTCCACACAGGAAACAACAATTTTAATAAGATTAAAATTGTTCACAAAAACGGTTCTTTAATTTCTTTAAAGAAACATTGATGGGAATAAATTTAAAAAGGGGTAATTTTCCAAAATAAAATCCCTACCTTGATGATCGTCGCGCGCGGGCGTTCCTCGCGGAAAAGATCGTCGCGGAAGAGAGGGATCGTCACGTCGTCGCGGGGAGGCGTCGCGTCGTCGCGGAATCCGGCGTTGAGTCGGAGAGCTCAACGAACCAAGAACAATAGATTTAAATTATAATTAATTAAATCTGTGTTTAAAACCAAAAGAAAAGAACCTTGAGCGGAAATCCAAAATCACTCACCTCAAATGGTCGGTGATCGGAGATCGGAGATCGGAGATCGGATGAACGTCTCGGACGAAGGCGTCGTCGATTTCCAGGTTCGGCGTTCTTCGCGTTCTTCGCGTTCTTCACGTTCTACGCGTTCTTCGTGAGGGAGCTGAAGAAACAGGGATCCTCTCAAATCTTTTCAAAAGATTTTGGGTTGGTCTTATTTTATTAACATGCCAACACATGAAAACCAGTTAAGAAATGATTGAATTAATTCGACGAAAGAAACAGGCCATTTAATTCACGAAAGAAACAGCCCATTTAATTCATGAAAGAAACAGCCCATTTAAATGGTCTGTTAAGAATTTAGAAAACGCATCGGTTGACTTTCATTAAGACGGGTTTTCACGGGTGCGTTTCTTAGCGGAAAGAAACGGCGGGGCTCGTGTGGGCCCCACCTCACAAATATCCTACCAAGGGGGTAGGATATTTCTGGATAGCATCCTATCCAGTCCAACTCAGTTCAAGCCTCCTTTAAGTGGCTTCAAGTGGCTTCCAAGTGGCTTAAGTGAAATAAAATAAAGTTGTCGCAAAATTATTTTATTTCTTAACTTTAAGCCCGAAAATTAAAAACCACACCCGAGCAAACGCAACTCCGGAAGAGGCGTTTCTAAGCGAATACCGGCGCTGCGATTTCATCGGTGCCCTCAGAATTCGATTCCGGGAACCGGTTCAAAAGTTAGAAAAACCCGCTCGTCCGTTCACTGAACGTACCCGAGCCAAACTTTGGAAAATGATTCCGGGCACACCGGGCCTCGGAATCAGGTGCCATCAGAAACTGCGCTCTTTTAAAATTCCAAAGAAAATTAAGAAAAAAATTTCCTTGAAATTTATGGGTCTTTACATTACTCCCACCTCAGGACTTTATGTCCCCGTAAAGATACATCAAAAACTAGGGGAACAAATGTGGGTACTGAGCACGCATCTAAGCCTCCCACTCCCAAGTGCTCTCCAGGAGGTTCCCGTGCTTCCATCTGATGTGCACAAGAGGGATCGATCTCCCACGTAGGACCCGCTCCTATCGATCCTCTATCTCCACTGGGACCTCCGTAAAAGTCGCCCCATCATCCACGTCTAGCTCCCCATAGTCAATGATGTGTGTCGGGTCGTGCACGTATCTCCTCAGCTGGGATACATGGAAGACGTCGTGTACCCGGTGCAACTGAGGTGGCAGAGCCAGGCGATAAGCCACCTCGCCGACCCTGTTGAGGACCTGGAAGGGTCCGATGAAGCGTGGAGACAACTTGCCGCCTCGGCCAAATCTCCTCAAACCACGTCGAGGTGAGACCCGCAAGAAGACGTGGTCGCCATCCTCGAACTCTAGTGGCCTCCGCCTCCTATCAGCATATGACTTCTGTCGGCTCTGTGCTATCCTCATCTGCTCTTGGATGACCTGGACCTTCTCTTTCGTGGCCCGGACCATCTCTGGTCTCACAAGTGCTGACTCTCCAGGGTCTGTCCAGCACAAAGGGGATCTGCAAGGCCTGCCGTACAACGCCTCGTAGGGTGCCATCCCGATGGTGGAGTGGTAGCTGTTGTTGTACGCAAACTCTACCAAGGGTAGGTGGTCCTCCCAGCTGCGACCAAAGTCGAGGACACATGCGCGGAGCATGTCCTCGAGATTCTGAATGGTCCTCTCCGTCTGACCATCCGTCTGAGGGTGAAAGGCTGTGCTCAGACGTAGTCACGTCCCGAACGCCTCCTGCAACCCCTTCCAATGCCGGGAAGTAAAACGAGCATCCCGATCAGAGACGATAGTCGATGGAACACCGTGAAGTCGTACAATATCCTGAACGTAGAGACTCCCCAAGCTCTCTACTGAGCCCTGCTCTCGGATGGGTAAGAAGTGTGCCGACTTGGTGAGTCGGTCAATAATCACCCAAATGGAATCGTGACCTCTGGAAGTGCGTGGAAGTCCAGTCACGAAGTCCATAGATATCCCGTCCCACTTCCACTCCGGGACCTCCAAGGGCTGTACCAAACCTGCTGGTACCTAATGCTCTGCCTTCACCTGCTGGCAGGTGAGGCACTGTGAAACGAACTCTACCACAGCCTTCTTCATGCTCGGCCACCAGTGCTGTTGTCTGAGATCCTAGTACATCTTCGCCACTCCAGGATGTACCGCCAAAGGAGAAGTGTGAAACTCTCTCAGCACCTCCTCTCGTAAATAGACTGGTACCAAGGTACGTCCTCTGAAAAGGACATCGTGCTCTGCTCCAAGGGAGAAACCATCAGGTTCCTGTCCCAAGGATATCTGTGCACGCTGTGTCTCACAGTCAACATCCCCATGTTGTGCCTCTCTGACCCGCTGAAGAAGTGGATGAGGGACTGTGAGGGACTGAAGGAAGGCTGCTCTGTCTCTATCCACGAAGGATATCTGCAAAGCGGCTAGCTACTCTGTCGCCTCCTCAAGTAGCTGGATGCCCGTCCTCCTGCTGAGGGCATCAGCCACCACGTTCCCTTTCCCAGGAGTATAGACTATCTCAAAGTCATAGTCCTGGAGGAACTCGTGCCATCGCCACTGTCTCAGGTTCAGGTCCTTCTGAGAGAAGATGTACCTGAGACTCTGGTGGTCAGAAAAGACTGTGAAGCGCTCGCCCATCAGATAGTGTCGCCATGTCTTCAGGGCAAAGACCACTGCTGCCAACTCCAAGTCATGGGTAGCATAGTTCTTCTCATGAGGCCTCAACTGACGTGATCCATAGGAAATCACGGCCCACTCCTGCATCAGGACACACCCGATTCTGGTCCCTGATGCATCGCAGTAGACTACGTATCCAACTCCCTCCTCAGGAAACCTCAAGATAGGTGCGCTGGTCAACCTCTGCCTCAGCTCCTGGAAGCTCTGCTGACATCTGTCTGACCACATGAAGGGTTTCCCCTTCTTCTTCAATGCTGATAGTGGGGCCGCCACTCTGGAGAAGTCCGGCACAAATCTCCGATAGTATCCGGCTAGGCCAAAGAAACTCCGCACCTCTGTCACGCTCTTGGGTGGCTCCCAAGCTAGCACTGCCTCGATCTTCGCGGGATCCACTGCAACTCCCGCCTCAGAAATGACGTTCCCCAAGAAGTGGAACTCACGTAACCAGAACTGACACTTCGAGAGCTTTCCATAAAGCCGGTGCTCTCGTAGTGTGTCTAGTACAACACGCAGGTGCTAGGCGTGCTCCTCCTCCATCGTCGAGTACACCAAAATGTCGTCGATGAAGACCACGACAAATCGATCGAGGTATGGCTGGAAGATCCTGTTCATGAGGCTCATGAACACTGCTGGAGCATTGGTCATGCCGAAAGGCATAACCAAGAACTCGTAGTGGCCATACCGACACCTGAAGGCCGTCTTCTGCACATCCTCGTCTCGAACTCTAAGCTGATGATAGCCTGACCTGAGGTCTATCTTCGAGAACCACCATGCTCCCTTGAGCTGGTCGAAGAGATCATCAATCCTGGGTAGCGGATACTTGTTCCTCACTGTCACCTGATTCAGGCGATGATAATCGACACACAGTCGCAAGCTCCTGTCCGCCTTCTTGGCGAACAAAATCGGGGAAGTCCAGGGAGAAACACTGGGTCGGATGAACCCCTTTCCCTGCAAGTCCTCCAACTGTACCCACAGCTCTCGAAGCTTAGTGGGGGCCATCCGATATGCTGGAGTGGATATCGGGGGTTGTCCCGGGGTACAGGTCAATATAAAAGTCTACCTCTCTGCGAGGAGGTAGTCCTGGAACGTCGTCGGGAAAGACGTTCGCGTACTGATCCACCACTGTAGGAAAACTGGGACTCCGCACGTCAACTGCTCCCAGGATGAGGCTAGCCAACTGATGAGTGATGGGCTGACCTCTCCTCTGCGTGAGTCCATCCTGTGCTGTTAAGGCTCCCTTCTCGCCGGTGAAGGTGAACCTGCTCCCGTCGGTGTGCACACATCGCACCTTGCGCCTAATGCAGTCAATTTGAGCATGGACCGTAGATAACCAATCCATGCCCAAGATGACATCGTAAGGCCTTGACGCCGCTACAAGAATATCCCAGCCGAAGCTCTCGCCTCCTAGAGTAATCTCACACTGCCGACACCATTGCGTAATCGTCGAGTCTACTCCCGTAGGAGTCTTTAGCCGTAAGGATCGAGCCAACGGCTCTGTCGGAATCTCCGAGATCCGAACAAGGGAAATGGCTATGAAAGAGTGACTCACTCCTGTGTCTATAAGAATTGCAGCAAAGGTGGAATAGACACAGATCGTACCTCAAATCATCTATGGCGCACCGTTGTCGTAGGCCTCCGCTGCCTGGAGCTGAGCCTGTCTCTGCCCGCCAGCTCCCTGTGGTCGGGGCGGGCCTCCTGGTGGTGGTGGTGGCAGAGCCTCAAAGCGTCGCCCACCACCTGCTGCTCGGCCAGCTCCTCTGCCTCGTCCGCCTCCTCCCTGCGGAACGCCACGGTCGACCCTCTGCCTCTGCCTGGGTGGTCCCTCCACCGTCTGCTGACCCTCGGTACGACGGGTCGGGCAGTCACGAGCCATGTGGCCCCGCCCGCCGCACTCGTAGCACTGCCTGCCTCTCAGAAGACTGGCTCCGGGCTGGGTGCCCTGCACTGCTGAGCTAGTGTCCCGAGGTCGCCTGCCGGATGGTCTGGTCTGCCTGGAACCTTGAGTCATCCGCCGGCTACCAGCTGCTGAAGACTCCGCTATCTGCCGCCCTGCGGTGGGTCTCGTTGTGGACTCATCCAGGAAGCTCTCGATCAGGAGGGCTCACTCCAGTACTCCTGCCTGGGTCGGGATGCTGAGGGAGATCAGCGATGCCCTGATCTCGTGTCTCAAACCCTGCTCGAAGGTCCGGGCCCGGAATAAGGGGTCCCGTACCATGTCTGTCGAGTACCGAGAAAGGTCGGTGAACCTCGCCGCGTACTGAGCGACCGTCAAGCTGCCCTGCCGCTGCTGAAGAAGCTCCTGGATGCGCACCGCACAGAGGGTGGCCGGGACGAACTCTGAGCATAAGAGGCCCTCGAAGTCCGTCCAGATGAGGGTGGCCTCATCGTGTACCTGGAGCATCAGGCTCCACCAGCGTCCGGCTGCTGCGTGCAGTAGGCTCGCCGCGAGGATCACCATGAGGTCTGCTGGTGTCCTCACTAGCCTGAAAACTCGGATGACCGCCTCCAGCCAGTCCTCGGATGCCTAGGAGTCCGACTCCCCACGGAACTTGGGTGGTCGCTGGCGCTGGAACTCGTGCAGAGCTCCGAGGCGTCGTGCGTCGTCAGCTGCCAGTGCTGGAATCATCGGGGGCTCAGCGGGTAAAGGTACCGCCGGTGCCTCTGCTGTCAACGGGCCCTGTACCGAGGCCTCGTTGCTCGGCGGGCTGTCGTCGCGCCCTACTCTAGGAACCCTAGCTGGCTGCTGTCATCGTGCCATCCTGAAAAGGAAACAAGTATGCCACGGTCAGAACAGTATACCTGGTGAGCTGACACAAGTAATCACAACGAAAACATGAAACACACATGCAATCAATGTTTTCGTGCATTAAGTCGGGAATCAGAAGTCAGGGTCCTGGTGTATGTATACGTCGGCCGCCGCACAAACACTGGACTCCCTGGACTGATAACCACACTCAATATGCTAAACACTATAGCTTCACATAGAAGAAAGATCCGAGTCTGCGGTAGAACCGACCACCTCTGATACCAATTTGTCACGACCCGTCCTCGGGGCCCATGCCGTGTAACGCCCCGACCCCAGCTACCCAGAGTCGGTGCATTACTTCGTAACATTGGCATGATCACAAGAAAGATCAAATCCCGAAAGACCGATTGGTTTAGTAGCCTTGGAAACACTAGATATAATCATAGGTTTTACATTACATTTCAAAGTGAAAAACTACAACAACAACAAAGTCTTCATATCCACACTATTAACCCCTCATAATATCCCTGAAAGTCATTCATAAATTACTTCTTCACTACCTGGGAAAAATAAAACATAGAAAAGGGGTGAGCTCAAATGCCCAGTAAGGATAACAATATAGCAGAAACTTTCATAAATAAGAATATGCATTTAAGGCAATGCATTACTAAAACAAAAGCCTTTTAAACTTGAACTTCAACATAGTATGGCAAAAGTAAAAATGAAATAATGCCATTTACTTATTCACATGGATATTCTACTAATCGAATAATCACATGCAAAAATCAATAACCACTTTCATAATGTTGGAATGCATAATGCCAGACTATCATAACCACATAGCCAAGGCCTCGTGCCAAGACTACAAATAAGATTTTGTCAAGGCCTTGTGCCAAGACACTAGTTTGTCTCATGAGACCTACCGATGCATCGAGGAGCTATAGCGGGCTCCACCCGTCACTTATTAAGTCCAATGCATTCCCATATGAAAAGGTTTAAACATAACATAAACATTCGTATTAGAACTAGCATACGAAATCTCAATAATTTCACCATAAACTATGAATGGTATAAAAATAGCACATCCACAGTTAAACATATCACAAAACCTTCAATACAATATAGAAGTTTTGTATCATAAAAAATCAACTTCAAATAATCTTAAAATCCATCAAAGGATGTTGACATAGATGAAATCAAAATTCTTTTTAAAGAAGTATCTACTTTTATTTTGAAATCATTTAAGATCCATATAAAATAAAACATTTTCTTTGAAAATATTCTTATAAGCTTGTATGGGAAGCTTCGACGATTTTATAACGGCGTAAAATAACCGCACCCGCCGTATAAGTTAAAAAAAACATTCTTACCTCAATTCTGTCGAAAAGGTTAAAAAGGACCTTGTTTTGAAAATGACGGAAAGATTCCTTTATAAACCTCTTATAAAAAGTCAAACAAGGGTATAAATGACTTTAACCCATATTCTTGTAAATAGTAAAAATGATTTGAAATACATTTCGAAGAAACATGGATGTGGATGATAAAGAGATCCCAGTAGATTATTACGTATAATACAACCTCGGATAATGAAGAGATTGTGAAATAACCCTTACTAGTTTGGTAACTTATGAAACATACAACCCATGAAAGAGGTATCATACAATGAATATGTAAGTACACATAAATTAGAGTGTATTACACAAAGAATATAATTATGGGCAGTACATACACCACACAAAAGGTAATGGTGGCAATATGGCATGAATCTCATGAGAATAAGGAGTGAGATGAAAACCCCTTACCACGTTAATCAACTGAGTCGTATGGCCAAAAGTTAATAACCACCAAATGATTTACAGAATAATATAAATAGAATCATGATAATATATATCAAATGGAAGTACACAATACACCACTTTCAATAATTTAGTGGCGAACAATGGAAATCTCACGGAATTGAAAGTGAGATAAGAAAATCCCTTACCTTGTACTTTTCCTTGGTTGTGGTAGGTTAACCTCCTGTATAATGGTGAAATAATTGTTATTAAATTATACAAGAATCATATACATTAATATGATATCATATATGATCTTTTAATATTGATTTGATAATAATATCTTAGTATTATCGTTGTTTCGGGTGTTAACTTACTTGTTTTCTTTCATATGTTTTGTTACGTAAGACATGTTTGTAAAGGATAGGTTGTATATTATTCATATCCAGAATGATATCAAGTCCTTAAACATCATTTTTAAATCATCAAATGATAATTATACTTGAATGGATACGATGGAGAATGAATCTCATCGCGTTCGTGGAGACGGTAGTCCGTACGTACGCACGAGCGACAATATCATTCTTTTGATATTAAAATAATATATAAATGGATGGTATATCATATATACAGAATCATTAACATGTTATATTTATTATTTACATGAGTTACACATCATTATTATACCCATCCAAATAATATTATATTGAATAACAATTACACCACGGCGTGGAGACGGTAAGCCGTACGTACGCACGTATGGTGACATGTTATTCAAAGGGTGGATAGAATAATGAATATGGTTGTACCATATTTATAATAACATCACAGTATATGTGAGATACTGGAGTTATTATTTTAGAATGGTAAGAACAAAGGAAGAAGAAGTGGAAGAAGAATTGAACTTGGAGAAGGGTGGTGAAATCATTACCTCTTCTTCGGGTTCTTCCTTTTGGTTTGATCAAAAGGGCTCCTTAGGTTGGCTTTCTGATCAAACTAAGGCCTCTAGGTTGTATTGAGGGATGTTGGGAGAGTATTTGGGCAGAGTTTGGCCGAACCAAAAGGCATTAGAGGTGTGATGAAATGAGAAGGAGGAGTGCCCTTTTATAAGAGGGGTGAGGGGCACCTTTGGAAAAGCTAGAAATATTAATTTATAATAAATTCATATTCGGTTTCTAATGGCTCCAAAGTTGATTATTCAAAGGTTAAGGTGGGGATAGGTCGAAAACCACTCAACCAATAGAATTTAGACAGGTTTGGGTACTTATATTAACCTTATCTTTAAGTATTAACTCTAAGTTAATTAGTTTCACTTTTACAATGTCTCTTTGTATTTTTATATAATATGGTTAATAAACTTACTATATACATCCAAGAGACCCCCAAGTGGTACATTAATGATGAACCTATCATTATATAAGTCTCTTGGCCGAACCTTAGATTTTTAGGAAATTAATATCAATTAATAATATAATATTTGTTTTAAGAACTCTTTTATGTCAATTTTGACACTATTCAATAGTTGATTTTTGTGAAACTCATAACAGATTTATTACTTCTAACAAAGTCAATTAAATCAATCCTAATATATCATATTATCCTAGAAAATTAGTTTAATTCATTAAAAGTTTCATATTATATTTATTTGGGTATTTATAATATCAATTATTTTAATTTTTCACTATTATAGTAATTACTGCATCATCATTGTGTCATAAATAAAATAAATTATTTAATGTCTAAAAATTATAAATAAACTATCATTATGTAGGAAATATTTTTATCTTTCTAATGAATATTTATAATCTAAAATCCAACTTATATAACCCTATGTAACAATTGTTTTTCTAAAAGATATATGCTTGTGTCATTTTTGTATTCATTTTGACTTAATTAAAATAAAGTGTCATTATCACTTACAAGTGGATCCATGGGGTCCCAAAATAGACCCAAAGATTCCCATGGTCGACCATGTAACAACAAATAGGGTTAAGACACGTTTTAGGGTAATTTAGTATTATTATAATATTATTTTTTAACCCTTATTTACCGGATTTACCCTTAACCATGGTAAATAAAATATTTACCGCAGTAATTATTCAAAATGTCTAAAAATAAAAGTTACCTATTTACACAATTTTAACATCCTGATTCCAAATATGGAATCCATTTTCCTAAATTCTAAACACAGAAGTGGCAGAAATTAATTTAAAATTAATTCCCGCTGTCAAAACAAAAAGCGTGTTTTTAAGAGATAATAACTATCAAAAGATTGACACTTGTTTATGTTCGGTTTAATTGTAAAATTATGTCCAATTACCAACATTATATTAAATGGTAAAAATATATTCTAAATATACTTTAAAACCACTAAAATTCATAATTTATCACTATTAATTATTTTGATTAAAAAAGTTGTTTTTAATTAAAATTTAGTAATTTTCACTATTCATCAAAATATGAAAGTTATCCGAAATGTACCAAAATTTCACCTTAGGCTAAATTCGATATTCCGAATCCAAAGATGAAGTCCATTTTAAAATATAAAATATATATAATTTTAAAAAGTAGGTATTACTATTCATAACGGCTAGTTTGATTGGTTGTGGTGTGTGTTAAAACTCAAGGTTGCGTACAACACACGCTACTGTATTATTCAAAGAAAGTGTACCGTGGAAGCTTGGGATGTTTCATTTTAAATTTTTGATGTCCCCATTTTGTCAAAAAGTTTAAAATATTGTATTTAAAAAGGGTTCACTATTAAAAGTTGATAAAAGTGCAATACTGAAAATGAATTTGTTCTTGCATTATATCTAAGAAACTCATAATATGGATTCTAAAATTATAAGGATTATATAAACATTAAAATTTATCTAATACTATTCATAACCTCTTTTGAACGACTTGTTTGGTAAGTCATGGTGTGCTTGAACTTGGTGTTGCATGTAGTGAAAGTTATTGAATTATTTTGAAGAAGTAACACACTATGAAATCTTGGGGTGTTACATTCTCCCCTCCTTCAATAAATTGCGTCCTCGCAATTTGAAATTTATCTTCGAAAATAAAAGGTTGAAAATAAAAAATATATTTGTGGGAAAACCCACATCGGAAATTGGGTTACTAAAATTTAGTCTTAATATGAGGAAAAGAGAAATGAAAGGGTCACTACCAAATTATGATCTTGATTAGGAGAACATTGGTGGCAATTAGAGACATATAATTGGAGGAAAAACGTAAATATTTATAGGTAGTGATTGAGGTCATCAATCACAAAAAAGTATAAAATTGAGGTCCTTAAACTCATAAATCTATGATGATATGAAGTACCATTAGTTCAACAAAATATAGGGTATTGGGATAACACATTTTTGACGTTTCAAAATATCTTAGTTGAAATCCCACATCGAAAAATGAATTAATGAGGCCTATATTTAAAATAAAGAGTCGAAAGTATGAAGATTACCGAAAATAACTCATACTAGGGTTCCATGTAGGAAAATATGGATATGGAAAAAAAATATAACCATCAATTATCTGATGGAGAGTGGTAGAGAACATGGCTATGAAAAGGCCAACAATCCCAAATCCATAAATTAGTGATGATTTAAGGTACCATCTAGGAAAACATTTTTGTTCTAAGTTCCTTTTATTAATGTTGAGGAATTTATTTATGAGATTGGCTAAGATCATAAGGAGATATACTTACTTTATAATCAGAGTTTTATCCATTAATAAGTTTCTACCACCAACTCATCTTTCACTCTAAAAGATAATAGAATGTAATTTTTTATTTATTTATACTATTCGTACAGGGTTCCAAAATAAATGAATTTATAATTCATCTACCAGATCTTTAAAAAAACAACATTATTTAATCCAGGACATCTCATGGGCCAGTGGTAGGTGATACACCCTTGTCGCCCTTCAGTTGCGGGTTCAAGTCTCGCAGCCTTGCCGGACGCGACGGGTTGCCGCCCGACCTCCAGGTTGTCCTTTTATGGAAATCCAAAATAATCCAAACTAGAACTATCCAAAATACTTCAGTCCAAACTCACAGTCCAACATTTATAAGGAAGGTAAACATAATATAGATCCTTTTTACCCCGCAATAGCATATGAATACCTTCATCTTGTATTCTTTTAATAAACTGAAACATCTTGAATTACCATATTCCTTATTGATTACATTCATGCTCCCCTATTCCATATAGAATGCTGGATATACTTCATTAATCCAAAAATGGTTTAAACCCCAACAATGATGGAATATACAAATCATTAATTAGTTCCAAGGTAGTCAAGAATATCCAATATAATTTATCCAAAACAATCACATATTATTCCAAAATCACTACCTCAGTATCAGAACTATATTATGATTTATCATTCTCTCAACCATATATTTTCCAAAAATTTATCCTGCTATTGAGTCACTTTTCTTTGTTCCACATAATCTCAAGTCCTTAATGAAATAGTACTGCAGTACAATCCTTATATACTCCATAATTATTATAACAAGTACATTGTTGATACAACACTCAATTGACATAATCAACATAAGAACTCTAATCACTCCTCTTCATCTGTGGTAGTATCATAACTTGATTATTATCCAATAACATCATTTGAGGCATAGTCTGATGACTGGGACATAGGTTCGCGTAGTGTCCAAACTCCTTGAAAATGAAGCATTGTACATTTGAAACCATTTTCTTACCCTTGCAGTCACGTACTTTGTGCCCTTTTCCTCCACACTTATAACAAACTCCCATTCCTTTCAGGCAAGTTCCAGGGTGTTTCTTTCCACAATTACCACATATGGGAAAATTATTCTTTTCCCTCTTCCCTTTATCCATCTTTCTCTCTTCCATCCTTTTCTTCTCATGCTTCCCTTCAAAGCCATAGGACTCAGTAAACTCTTTACTTATCTTATCAACACATGATATTATTTCTTCATATGATGATAATACATGGGAGACTATTTCTCTTATAAATTCTAGCTTAAGACCATGAAAGATATGATCCTTCCTTCTTTTTGGATCATGTGCATTTCTGGAGTTCTCATTCCTTCTATTGGGCGCCATTTCTAAACAATGGCATACACTAGATCAGTTTATGAATCAAAATACATAATCCCATACTTATAAAACACTTAACATAAATTGAACTATTTATGGATATAATCCATAATCATAAGAATGTTTTCTTTGAGGAAGTATATACTCATAATCCCTTCAAAATGATTTGTAAAGAAAATGAGAGTTATCCTAAGCATATCCCCCGGGAGTGTCGTAACCAAGAGTGCAGCGAGGCCCGTTGTCGTGCACCAGTTCCCGTTCGAGTCTAGCTCAAAGCGGTGTTTTCGGGTTTTACCCCTAGGTACATCTGTGCCAGAGCCGCCTCTACCTGCTCGTATCTAGACAGGGATGTATTGCTCGGAAAACTCACAAAATCTCTACAATACCAAAATTCTAGGAAGTTCTTCTATACTAATCCTCAAAGTTAATCTTAGGTCTACGTGCTCTAATCAGAGTTTATCTAAATATAGCTTCCAAGGTTTGTACTAAACTTCCTCTGATACCAACTGTAACGCCCCGACCCCAGCTACCCAGAGTCAGTGCATTACTTCGTAACATTGGCATGATCACAAGAAAGATCAAATCCCGAAAGACCGATTGGTTTAGTAGCCTTGGAAACACTAGATATAATCATAGGTTTTACATTACATTTCAAAGTGAAAAACTACAACAACAACAAAGTCTTCATATCCACACTACTAACCCCTCATAATATCCCTGCAAGTCATTCATAAATTACTTCTTCACTACCTGGGAAAAATAAAACATAGAAAAGGGGTGAGCTCAAATGCCCAGTAAGGATAACAATATAGCAGAAACTTTCATAAATAAGAATATGCATTTAAGGCAATGCATTACTAAAACAAAAGCCTTTTAAACTTGAACTTCAACATAGTATGGCAAAAGTAAAAATGAAATAATGCCATTTACTTATTCACATGGATATTCTACTAATCGAATAATCACATGCAAAAATCAATAACCACTTTCATAATGTTGGAATGCATAATGCCAGACTATCATAACCACATAGCCAAGGCCTCGTGCCAAGACTACAAATAAGATTTTGTCAAGGCCTTGTGCCAAGACACTAGTTTGTCTCATGAGACCTACCGATGCATCGAGGAGCTATAGCGGGCTCCACCCGTCACTTATTAAGTCCAATGCATTCCCATATGAAAAGGTTTAAACATAACATAAACATTCGTATTAGAACTAGCATACGAAATCTCAATAATTTCACCATAAACTATGAATGGTATAAAAATAGCACATCCACAGTTAAACATATCACAAAACCTTCAATACAATATAGAAGTTTTGTATCATAAAAAATCAACTTCAAATAATCTTAAAATCCATCAAAGGATGTTGACATAGATGAAATCAAAATTCTTTTTAAAGAAGTATCTACTTTTATTTTGAAATCATTTAAGATCCATATAAAATAAAACATTTTCTTTGAAAATATTCTTATAAGCTTGTATGGGAAGCTTCGACGATTTTATAACGGCGGAAAATAACCGCACCCGCCGTATAAGTTAAAAAAAACATTCTTACCTCAATTCTGTCAAAAAGGTTAAAAAGGACCTTGTTTTGAAAACGACGGAAAGATTCCTTTATAAACCTCTTATAAAAAGTCAAACAAGGGTATAAATGACTTTAACCCATATTCTTGTAAATAGTAAAAATGTTTTGAAATACATTTCGAAGAAACATGGATGTGGATGATAAAGAGATCCCAGTAGATTATTACGTATAATACAACCTCGGATAATGAAGAGATTGTGAAATAACCCTTACTAGTTTGGTAACTTATGAAACATACAACCCATGAAAGAGGTATCATACAATGAATATGTAAGTACACATAAATTAGAGTGTATTACACAAAGAATATAATTATGGGCAGTACATACACCACACAAAAGGTAATGGTGGCAATATGGCATGAATCTCATGAGAATAAGGAGTGAGATGAAAACCCCTTACCACGTTAATCAACTGAGTCGTATGGCCAAAAGTTAATAACCACCAAATGATTTACAGAATAATATAAATAGAATCATGATAATATATATCAAATGGAAGTACACAATACACCACTTTCAATAATTTAGTGGCGAACAATGGAAATCTCACGGAATTGAAAGTGAGATAAGAAAATCCCTTACCTTGTACTTTTCCTTGGTTGTGGTAGGTTAACCTCCTGTATAATGGTGAAATAATTGTTATTAAATTATACAAGAATCATATACATTAATATGATATCATATATGATCTTTTAATATTGATTTGATAATAATATCTTAGTATTATCGTTGTTTCGGGTGTTAACTTACTTGTTTTCTTTCATATGTTTTGTTACGTAAGACATGTTTGTAAAGGATAGGTTGTATATTATTCATATCCAGAATGATATCAAGTCCTTAAACATCATTTTTAAATCATCAAATGATAATTATACTTGAATGGATACGATGGAGAATGAATCTCATCGCGTTCGTGGAGACGGTAGTCCGTACGTACGCACGAGCGACAATATCATTCTTTTGATATTAAAATAATATATAAATGGATGGTATATCATATATACAGAATCATTAACATGTTATATTTATTATTTACATGAGTTACACATCATTATTATACCCATCCAAATAATATTATATTGAATAACAATTACACCACGACGTGGAGACGGTAAGCCGTACGTACGCACGTATGGTGACATGTTATTCAAAGGGTGGATAGAATAATGAATATGGTTGTACCATATTTATAATAACATCACAGTATATGTGAGATACTGGAGTTATTATTTTAGAATGGTAAGAACAAAGGAAGAAGAAGTGGAAGAAGAATTGAACTTGGAGAAGGGTGGTGAAATCATTACCTCTTCTTCGGGTTCTTCCTTTTGGTTTGATCAAAAGGGCTCCTTAGGTTGGCTTTCTGATCAAACTAAGGCCTCTAGGTTTTATTTAGGGATGTTGGGAGAGTATTTGGGCAGAGTTTGGCCGAACCAAAAGGCTTTAGAGGTGTGATGAAATGAGAAGGAGGAGTGCCCTTTTATAAGAGGGGTGAGGGGCACCTTTGGAAAAGCTAGAAATATTAATTTATAATAAATTCATATTCGGTTTCTAATGGCTCCAAAGTTGATTATTCAAAGGTTAAGGTGGGGATAGGTCGAAAACCACTCAACCAATAGAATTTAGACAGGTTTGGGTACTTATATTAACCTTATCTTTAAGTATTAACTCTAAGTTAATTAGTTTCACTTCTACAATGTCTCTTTGTATTTTTATATAATATGGTTAATAAACTTACTATATACATCCAAGAGACCCCCAAGTGGTACATTAATGATGAACCTATCATGATATAAGTCTCTTGGCCGAACCTTAGATTTTTAGGAAATTAATATCAATTAATAATATAATATTTGTTTTAAGAACTCTTTTATGTCAATTTTGACACTATTCAATAGTTGATTTTTGTGAAACTCATAACAGATTGATTACTTCTAACAAAGTCAATTAAATCAATCCTAATATATCATATTATCCTATAAAATTAGTTTAATTCATTAAAAGTTTCATATTATATTTATTTGGGTATTTATAATATCAATTATTTTAATTTTTCACTATTATAGTAATTACTGCATCATCATTGTGTCATAAATAAAATAAATTATTTAATGTCTAAAAATTATAAATAAACTATAATTATGTAGGAAATATTTTTATCTTTCTAATGAATATTTATAATCTAAAATCCAACTTATATAACCCTATGTAACAATTGTTTTTCTAAAAGATATATGCTTGTGTCATTTTTGTATTCATTTTGACTTAATTAAAATAAAGTGTCATTATCACTTACAAGTGGATCCATGGGGTCCCAAAATAGACCCAAAGATTCCCATGGTCGACCATGTAACAACCAATAGGGTTAAGACACGTTTTAGGGTAATTTAGTATTATTATAATATTATTTTTTAACCCTTATTTACCGGATTTACCCTTAACCATGGTAAATAAAATATTTACCTCAGTAATTATTCAAAATGTCTAAAAATAAAAGTTACCTATTTACACAATTTTAACATCCTGATTCCAAATATGGAATCCATTTTCCTAAATTCTAAACACAGAAGTGGCAGAAATTAATTTAAAATTAATTCCCGCTGTCAAAACAAAAAGCGTGTTTTTAAGAGATAATAACTATCAAAAGATTGACACTTGTTTATGTTCGGTTTAATTGTAAAATTATGTCCAATTACCAACATTATATTAAATTGTAAAAATATATTCTAAATATACTTTAAAACCACTAAAATTCATAATTTATCACTATTAATTATTTTGATTAAAAAAGTTATTTTTAATTAAAATTTAGTAATTTTCACTATTCATCAAAATATGAAAGTTATCCGAAATGTACCAAAATTTCACCTTAGGCTAAATTCGATATTCCGAATCCAAAGATGAAGTCCATTTTAAAATATAAAATATATATAATTTTAAAAAGTAGGTATTACTATTCATAACGGCTAGTTTGATTGGTTGTGGTGTGTGTTAAAACTCAAGGTTGCGTACAACACACGCTACTGTATTATTCAAAGAAAGTGTACCGTGGAAGCTTGGGATGTTTCATTTTAAATTTTTGATGTCCCCATTTTGTCAAAAAGTTTAAAATATTGTATTTAAAAAGGGTTCACTATTAAAAGTTGATAAAAGTGCAATACTGAAAATGAATTTGTTCTTGCATTATATTTAAGAAACTCATAATATGGATTCTAAAATTATAAGGATTATATAAACATTAAAATTTATCTAATACTATTCATAACCTCTTTTGAACGGCTTGTTTGGTAAGTCATGGTGTGCTTGAACTTGGTGTTGCATGTAGTGAAAGTTATTGAATTATTTTGAAGAAGTAACACACTATGAAATCTTGGGGTGTTACATGCCGTGACTACCCCAAGCCCACCTTCCATAGGCCAGGGGCTGGTGACTAGCACCAAGGCGTAAATCCCAACAAAAAGGGAAGGCATTGCCTTTGAAAAGTAAACAAGAACCACAGAGTAAGCAAGCGGAAAAGTAAACACTAAGTAAAAACTATACAAGCTGTGATGAAAGTAAAAGGGGCCGGAAATACAAGCCCAACTGTAAAGTACAACTGAAAGGAAAAACAGCAAATGAAAGGAAAAAACTGCAGCGTCGAGCCATCCTCTGGAAGTCCCACCTGAAGGGTGGGTACAGATAGCCTCCACTGCTCCTCGGGTCCACCTAACTGCTCCGAGTACGTCCCACCCAGTGGTCCACCTCCAGGTACTGTCCTGCTCCGCACGCCTCCTCCATGATCAGCGCTGTCCGTCATCTGCAACCAACACCACGAAGTGCAGGCATAGCCCGTGCATGGGTGAGTATAAGCTACTCAGTAGGGACCCCGAGACCCCCGAAGGTCTCCCGAAATCCACAAAGGATAAATCACGAATAAGAGATACAATCACGAAGTAACATCTGAAACGGCTTAGGTATATGCCCATACATATACCTAAGTCATCAATCTCCCGATCGGCTCCAACGTCCGAGCCCCAGCACAACCCAGTCCACACAGGAAAGCAAAACGCATACCCACGCAGTATAAAACAACACAATCCACAAGGAGAGTAAACAGTAAATCCACACAGGATAGCTCAACACAATCCACAAAGGAGAGAAACACAAGATTCAGCTCACACAGGTATACTTCTTCGGATGACGATAATGATGATCACTGAACCATCCAAGTCGTCGGACCCACGAAGGATCGATAGGTACTAACCTTGCAGTGACCCACACAAGATCGGACCCACACAGTATCGGTCCCACACAGGACCTGTAGGAGTTGGATCACACAAAACCGCTGAGTGTAGACCCACACAGGATCGGACCCACACAGGATCGGGCCCACGCAGGACCTGTAGCACTGATCCACGTAGGATCGCTGAGTGCAGTAGTCGTCGCAGTCCACTGAGGATCTCTGCATAGTCGTCGCCACAGTCCACTGAGGATCTCTGAATGGTCGTCGTCGGAGTCCACGAAGGATCTCTGCACGATCGTCGCCGTCGAGGGAGCAGTCGCAGCCAGCACTAGGGTTCCCGCACACAGCAAGCTCGTTCGGGAGGGTCCACTCCACGAGCCGAGAGGCTGATACATAAACTGTCACGAAGTCTGAAGTTGATGTATCCAAAAGCTCTGTATCGTCAATAGGAACACAACGTCGCAGACGGCGCGTCAATCGGACGCCCGGTCTGAGAGTTATTGGCATTTTCGTCCCAGGGGCCCCGTTGGTTTTTACGGCAAAACCAACCCGACCACACTCCACCTGCGTCCAAACCTCGGGCGGAGTATGCCAAAAGATCCGTCTCACTTAGAGGAATTCAACAAAGCTGGCGACACGTCAATCGGACGTCCGTAGCTCAAGATACGAGCGTTTCCGCTCCGAGGTCCCGGTTAGTCTCGTGTACGAACCAACCCGGCCGAACTCAATGTATTCCGAAACCTTGAGTGCGATATACCGAAACGACCGTCTGGATCCAAGGATCGCGTTGCCGCTGACGGAGAGTCGATTGGAGTCATGAAGCTCATGTTACGGGCGTTTGAACGAAAACGTCCGAGGAAGGGGGGTACGGGCTCGGGCCGACCCGGCCCGACCCCCCCTGGGTTGGCCCGAACCGGGTCGACCCGAACCGGGTCCGACCCGGTCGGACCGGTCCGGCCCGGCCAGGGCGCGGCCCGGCCGGTCGGACAGGCCTGGCTCGGCTCGGCCGAGCAGCCGAGCGCCAGGTGCCGCGAGCGTTGACCCGCGGCCTGAGGAAAGTCGCGGCCCACATGGGCCGCGCTGGCGAACCGCGGACGCGGCTGAGCCGCGTCCCGCCTGGGCGAACCGGACCCGCGCGGCCGCGGGTCCGTTGGCTGCCGCCACCGCTGCTTCAGCCGCGGCGGCCTCGTCCAGCGGCGCGCCGGGGCGCCGCCGGGAGCTTCCGCGGGCCGCCGGCGTCGCTCCGGTGGCCCGTTTTCCTTCCCGTCTGCGCCGTTGCTCCTCCCGGGATCCGTTCTTTAATGCGGAATCGTCAAACGTCCGCTTCGGCACGTTCCGTCGTCATCTGTCAAATCCGCACAAAACGAAGAATGGTGGAAGGTCATCGGGCCGTGTTCGTTTGGCCCGCACCCTCCGCGTTAGAGATAAACAACCGGGAGAAAATGATTCCACACAGGAAACAACAATTTTAATAAGATTAAAATTGTTCACAAAAACGGTTCTTTAATTTCTTTAAAGAAACATTGACGGGAATAAATTTAAAAAGGGGTAATTTTCCAAAATAAAATCCCTACCTTGATGATCGTCGCGCGCGGGTGTTCCTCGCGGAAAAGATCGTCGCGGAAGAGAGGGATCGTCGCGTTGTCGCGGGGAGGCGTCGCGTCGTCGCCGAATCCGGCGTTGAGTCGGCGAGCTCAACGAACCAAGAACAACATATTTAAATTATAATTAATTAAATCTGTGTTTAAAACCAAAATAAAAGAACCTTGAGCGGAAATCCGAAATCACTCACCTCAAATGGTCGGTGATCGGAGATCGGAGATTGGAGATCGGAAGAACGTCTCGGACGAAGGCGTCGTCGATTTCCGGGTTCAGCGTTCTTAGCGTTCTTCGCGTTCTTTGCGTTCTTCATGAGGGAGCTGAAGAAACAGGGATCCTCTCAAATATTTTCAAAAGATTTTGGGTTTGTCTTATTTTATTAACATGCCAACACACGAAAACCGGTTAAGAAACGATTGAATTAATTCGACGAAAGAAACAGGCCATTTAATTTACGAAAGAAACAGCCCATTTAATTCACGAAAGAAACAGCCCATTTAAATGGTCTGTTAAGAATTTAGAAAACGCGTCGGTTGACTTTAATTAAGACGGGTTTTCACGGGTGCGTTTCTTAGCGGAAAGAAACGGCGGGGCTCGTGCGGGCCCGACGTCACAAATATCCTACCAAGGGGGTAGGATATTTCTGGATAGCATCCTATCCAGTCCAACTCAGTTCAAGTCGCCTTTAAGTGGCTTCAAGTGGCTTCCAACTGGCTTATGTGAAATAAAATAAAGTTGTCGCAAAATTATTTTATTTTTTTAACTTTAAGACTGAAAATTAAAAACCACACCCAAGCAAAAGCAACTCCGGAAGAGGCGTTTCTAAGCGAATACCAGCACTGCGATTTCATCGGTGCCCTCAGAATTCGATTTCGGGCACCGGTTCAAAAGTTAGAAAAACCCGCTCGTCCGTTCACTGAACGTACCCGAGCCAAACTTCGGAAAATGATTCCGGGCACACCGGGCCTCAAAATCAGGTGCCGTCAGAAACTGCACTCTTGTAAAATTCCAATGAAAATTAAGAAAAACATTTCCTTGAAATTTACGGGTCTTTACAATTCCACTGATAAATGAGGGATAAAGAATTAAACCAATGACAACACAAATAACTCAGATTCTGGTCCCCATGCTCACAGT
The DNA here is from genome assembly GCA_963277665.1 of Viscum album. Lineage (NCBI taxonomy): Eukaryota > Viridiplantae > Streptophyta > Magnoliopsida > Santalales > Viscaceae > Viscum > Viscum album. The sequence continues at coordinate 300,955,380 of OY728136.1, forward strand.
ACATCTATTAATTTCTCTAATACTCTAGATTTCACTATACATATTATATGATCTGGTAACCATATGACTAGACTAAATGATGTTCAGGACAACACAAAGTCCATTATTACTAAGGTGACTACCACTTTTTCCATGGGATTGGAATCTGTTAAACCGTTGAAGATAATTACCCCATTGGCGAGGGATCCTATGAGAATTCTAGAACTCAAGGCCTACACTAAGTAGATACAACCAATAGAGGATTCTAGGGTGGATATGAAAAATGACCTAGGTACAAAAATTCCCACTTCTTCTAATTTCTCATTTGATGGTTCTAAATTTGTTAACAATATTGATGGTATTGATTCTTTGACGTTGTGTAATATGAACTCTACAGTCCAAACACTTAATGCATCAATAATACAAAATCCTAAGAGAAATGTTAAGTTTATTAACAATACCCATGTCATATAAAATATTTATACCACTCTAGATATAATTAATGGAACCAAAACTAAAGATAATAAATTATTTTCTTGTCCCTCTACTCACATTAATCCTCTTAGAAGTCCTTTTGAATATGGGAAATCGAACATTATCCCTAATTTATTTCAGTTGAGACACAAACAACAATTTTTATGCCTATTAATAATAATGTCTTGAAAATAGAATATGTTAATCATGTTAATGCACACTTGGTACAAGACACTAATTATATTCAGAAATTAATGTCTACTTGGAAAAGATGTAGTGTCTTTCATCTGATCTGGACATTGTCAAACAGCATAAATCAGCTACTTCAAAGGTTTCAAGTACTCTTAATTATCTATCTAAAGAGAGTTATGACTGCTCTATGAAGCCTATAAATTTGATTTCCATCCAAAAATATCCATTATTTGTTGTTTTTTTCTAGGAGTTCTATTGAATGAACTATGAATGTTCCAATAAATCAACCTACAAAGAGGAACCCAATCATATCTAGCAATGAATAGGAACAGATGAATAATAGTACTCAATAGTTTAGTATGTATACCAGATATAAAAAATCTCAAAAAAATAAAAAGTGGATTTAAACTCCCAACATAGTTTTAAATGAAGATCATTTTTTGGAATTTTTTGTGTATTGATAACTCTAACACATTCATTGTTTTAAAAATAATGGTTAGCAATCATCATCTTATGTTATTTTCTACTACTAAGAAAAATATTAATTTCTCCTCTAAATAATTTCATTTATAGAAACATAATTATGTGTTAACCGGTGAAATAATTTATAACCTCAATTCATAATCTTTATGGATTTTTTCTCACTCTTATATAGAGAATATTAGTTTTTTCAATATCTCTGACCAGATTTTTACTTGATACATTAATATAGATGGTACACGTTTTTTTTTCTCCTTTTTTATTTTAGGAATAGACACCATGAAAGGAGAAAACGTTGTAATGATATCTTCTATCTAGGAATTGACATTAATGAACCATTGTTTCTTATTGGATACATTAATGCCATTCTCTACTCATGAGAGACAATTGTGCAATCTCATGATTCTATTTATATGAGATAATTTAAAAATTCGATCAAAGACAACAATATCATTGAAATTAATTTATTTGGTGAGAAATACAATTGGTATAAAATACATTGTAAAAATGTGTTTTCCTCAATGTTAGATAGATCCTTCACAAATGTCCCTGCTTTAGATAAATCAGACATTATCTCCCGCACCACTCTTCATAGGAAGAACTTGAATAATAACCACATCCTAGTCAATGTGTCCTCCAATGACATGAAACACTGATTATCATTGAAATTTAACAATGTGTGGTTCTCTGATGAAGAGTTCACTCATATCATCCAAAACTATTGGTCCTCAATGTCTAATAACAATGATTCCTTTACCAGTAACCTCAAATTAAACCATCTCAAACAGACTCGAAAAATATTGTGTGGCTCTAAAGCCAAAAAAATTAACAATGAAATAAAACTTATTGAGAAATAACTCAAGTATATTAAAAAAAACACCAGCTCTGACCTCAACAAGGATCCTAATCAAGAACTATACATTGTAGTAAAACTCACCTCTTGGTCATGTTTAAATAAAATATGTGAAAACAAGTATTTAAAGTTAAATGGTTAATAGAAGGCGGAAGAAATATGAAATTTTATAACTATATTAATATAATAATGAATTTTCAAAGGCCGTTAACCATTCTAAAGGATAAGGACAAGATACATGACAATGAATATGACATCGCTCATCATATTGTTTCCAACTATAAATCCATATTCAATGGTCCTTATAAAAACAATGTCCTCCTTCATTTGGTCATTCCATTAGTGGTCACTAATAATGAAAACTCCTTCCCTCTCAACACTATGCAGGATCATCAAAATAACGAAAATATTTTTAGTTTGAATCTCAATAGTTCTAAATGTCCTTGTGGATTAAATAATGGATTCTTTCAACATTATTGTGATGTGATTCATATCGATGTTTGTAAACATTTAAAATCTTTTCTCCAATGCGTTGCATCCCCATAGTCTATTAATAACCAATTTCTCACCATGATCCCTAAATTAGACAATGCCTCCGAGATTCACCTTTTTAGTCATATTTCTCTTATAAATATTATTTATAAAATCATCACTAAAATAATTGGTAATAGAATTTCTACTATCATAGGAATGTTTTCTCCCGGAACCAATTTGGTTTCATAAAGGGTATATACATTGAAGACTGAATCTGTATTTACTCTCTTTGTGTCAATAACTTGAATAAAACTAATAGAGGAGGAAACATAGATATTAAATGTGACATCAAAAAATCTTCTGACACTATATACTGGAGATTTATCTTTAATGTCCTTTAATGTTTTTGTTTTACTTCCTCTTTTATCACTACAATGAAAACACTCTTCACATTGGAATTTATCTCTATTTTGATCAATGTATATCCCATAGGCTATTATAAATTAACCAAAGGTGTTAGGCATGGTGATTTCATATCATCCATTATCTTCTCAATAGTATAAGACAACCTCAGTTGTATGATCAACCGTCTAGTGGTCCATAAAAAGCTGAATCCCATCCATATCTCTAGGAGTGTGAATGATCCTACTAATCATTTTTAAGCTAATAACATAATTATTTTCCTTCAAGGTGATAAAAGAAACAATACTAACCTCAATACCATACTATCATACTATAAAGGGGTTTCTAGTCAAGCCATTAGTTGGAACAAATCTCACATATTCTTGGGGAAGAACATTCCTCCCAGAAAAAAAATGTAACATTATCAGTGACATAGGTCTGAATGAATGTACTATCCCTTTCATTTATCTTTGGGATCCCATATTTTAGCGCAGTCCCATGTCATGTCACATTGTGACTATTATTGACCAAGTCGATCACTAAATATCTTTTTGGAAATTAAATACTCTCTCTATAGAAGGTAAGAATTTCCTTGTTAAATACACTACTATATCAATAATGATTTACACCATGATTGTCTACAATTGGCGTATTGGTATTATTAAAAAATGATCATTGTTATAATGAATTTCATTTACACTGGTAATATTCTGGAAAGAAAACTTGTGACTATTCCATTGTCGACTTTTTTCAAGCCCATTGAATGTGGTGGTATTGGTATAAAAAATATAAACTACTTTTATGAATCCCATCATGAATGATTTACTTGAAACATTTTTCATAATACTTTTGAAGTTATCACCTTTCTCAAATTTAGATTTCATGAAATAATTCAGAAGGGAAATTTGAATTTCATTAATTCTTCCATATAGCCATCCATCAAACACTCATTCACTAATATTATGAATAATAATCGATGTATTATCTCTAGAGACTACTTTATGATATTCTGGTTGGATAACTGGACTAACAGACCTTTAATTTTAATTATATATCTAGATAATACTATTGAAAATCCCAAAATCTCTATTATAGAAATTCTAAACTCTCAACATGATCACCTCCCTGATACTATTCTGAATGTCATTGAAAAATACTATTTAACTTACGATAATGATTTCTAAATTTTGGAACCTACTCATAATCGTATGATTAACTGGAAAATTCTCTACAATAATAATTTATTTAAAAATGAGGGTGATTACAGCTGGATAAAACATTTTTACACACCAAGGATAAAACCTTCAAGATTCAATCTCACATGGAATATTTCTCACAATAGACTTCCCACTAAAATTTTCCTCCCATATTTTGGAATACAGCTCCAATTTATGTTTAAAATAATTTATCAAGGCAGAGAATATGAGAACCACCTATTCCTTTCATGTGATACTATTTCTTCTCATTGGACCTATACTCTTAATATTTTTTATTATAGACGGTCGATTCATGACTTCATTGGAAATAAAGTAATGAAATGTGCAGAAATGGATGACTCTCTACAAATATGGAACCATTTCTTTATTGCATTTTCTGATCTCCACCATGTGATCTGGTATGATTGGAATGCTATTATTCATAAAAATTACTCACTCAATCAAAATGATGGTCGAATTCAGATCCATATTTCCATACATGAAGTTGTGTTCATGAAAAATGGATATTTCTACAACACCACGAAGGAATTTGGAATGTTGAAATGTCCTCATATAAATGGAAATTTCGGTCAGCTTCATCACAATATGGAAGTGTTCAGGAGAGTTCCTCTCCATGAATGGATCAAAATCAATATTTATTGTGCCTCCAAATAAAATCTCAGACCTGCAGGGTGTGGTGTTATCTTTGGTAATCACTTCGGTTAGATACTTGGATGTTTCATGGGTAAATGTGGAATTACCACCACCATATTAGCTAAGATGTTGAGTTAGATACTTGCTATTTACTTTTCCAATCTCTTTGTTTGGAACAACCTCTGTATTGAAAGTGACTCGACTACCATCGTACAAGCAATTTGGAATGTCATAACACATATTTCGTCGCCAATTACTACAAATTTGATGGAATTCACATGTTCTCTTATCGATATTAAGTATATCACCACATGTGTTTATCGAGAAGCAAACATGGTTGCAGATGGCTTGGACAACATGAGAGTAAATCAAGACATTACATAGTTTGAAGATGTCCCTGCTACTCTTATTTATATTCAGGATAAATATTATAATATGATCCCATATTTTAGACTCCTATAAAATTTATCTTAATTTAATGACCCAGAATATTCATGTAAATTTTTTAAAATATATGATAATTTTACGAGTTTGTGAAAATTGACGGTGAATGATTCCAAGGCCTGTCGTGCCCAGAATGAATTTCTGAACTTTCTTTTAGGCACTTTTAGTAAACGTACGAGCGGGTTTTTCTAACTTTTGAATCAGGGCTCATAATTGAAATCTGAGGGCACCGTTGAACTCGTAGTGTCGGTATTCTCTTAAGAAGACTTTCACCTCAATGGCAGTTGGTCGATGGGGAAAGATAACTTTTGTGTTTTTCGTGGAAATAATAAAATAAAATAAACACATGTTTTATTTTATTTTGTTGTAACCACCCTCCCATGTGGATGTTCTGGGGTGGGGTCCAACAGATCTATACCACCTCTTCATGTTTAATTGTTGTGGGGACCACCCGAGTTCTCAATATCCTCCCAAATTGAATTTAGTGGCGGGGACCACCCGACCCCTATTAATGGGGGGAGAGGAAACCATTGAACCCACCACATTAATTTAGAGAAGCCTCTTAAGCTTCCCCCACAATAATTATGCCAACCCACCTTAATTAATTTTTCCCGCCTATGTTTTTAATTGGACTAATTTAAATTTTTGCGAGTGATTAAAGTTGGGGGAAACACATCAGTTGGCCATTGGAATTTTGGTGGAGCATTGGGAGAAAAGATCTCCAACGAAGAACTACTTCTCCGAACGAAGAACATGTTCTTCCAAAAAAGACTGACAATGAAGAATACTGACCCCAACTTCGACCTTCTTCCTCAAGACATCCTCCAACGTAGGACGTCTTCGACTATGATGAAATGATGCAGAAACGGATGATCGAGCAAAATGCCAACGACATCGACATCTATCTTTTCCCAACGATTCATCTTTTTCCCCGTCACTCTGTCGACGTATCAACCTGAGTTAGGGGGATTATTTTCATGATATTACTTTTCCCATATTCTAACCATGGTTTCATTTGCGGTTTGGGAATGAAGCGTTGCGGGAATTAGTAAGCTGTACATTATTTCTTGTTGAGCCATATGCTAAAACTCTAAACGCAGAGGGTGTGGGCCAAAAAAACATGGCCCGACCCCCTCCTCCATTCTTCTTTTTTGGTGTTCTTTGTAATGAAGGAAGGTGATAAAGGTAAAGGCACTACCACGCACAGACACACTGGCCATACTGTCCACCGGCTGCGCCCCCCACTGGCTGAGCCGCCCCGGTCGCACCGCCGGCTGACCATGCCGTCCGCCTGTCGAGCCCCCCCGGTCGTGCCTCCCGCCGACCGCGCTTCCCACCGATCGTGCCACATCAGCTGCACCCCCCTTTCCAGTCGGGCTTCCCTCCGACCATACCACAAGCCGGTCGCGCCATCCGCGACCCTCTGATCAGGCCCGTGGCCTCGTGCCCTTGCGACACCCTCCATGGCTGAACCATCCTCACGGCTCTCTGCGGTCCCTCGATGCCTAGTGGGATGGACACAGTGGCCCAGGAAAAGGCCAACAGACCTTGCCGCCCAACGGGATGGGCCGAACCCAATGGGTCCGGCCGGGTTGAACAGCGCTGAGTCCGCCCAGTCCGGGTTAGTCCGACTGGGTTCGACCAGACCCGGGCCAACTACGACCCATTTACCTTGTTTTGGGCATAACAATGGCACCAGATGTATGTTTGAAAAATAGTCAATGGAACTTGAAATCATGGAGAGAGATGGTACCTTTGAGTGATACCCCACTGAGTTGTGGATTCATATGGGGAATGGTCAGGTTGGATCGAGCACGAATTGAACCGGCCCCCTAGACTAAATGGCTAGTAACTCACAGACCAGACGTCTGATTGACTCACCGTCTGTTACGTTGAGACCCCAATGATGTGGTGGACCTTTGAGATAATTTTTTTTGGGACTTCTTGGAAGTTGGAGTATTGAATTGTGTCTTGGGAAGCAGTTTCCCATAAAGTGATACATACAGAACCCTGTCGTTGGATGAGACATGATGACTGCTGACCATTACGACTTGGAGCGACTCGACTGGCCCAGTGGGGAGCGCCTTGGTGATGTGGCAGACCCATGGTGGGGAGAACGCTTGCTGACGTGGCAGACCCATGGTACACAACATGAGGAGTACCTTAACAAGTTATGAGGGGTAGAATTCTTGGTGATGTGGTAGACCCACGGTGGGGAACGCCTTGTTGATGTAACAGACCCACAGTACTCAACAAGAGGAGTACCTCAGTAATTTAATGTTAGTGGGAAGAGCCTCTTTGTGACGCGGTAGGCCCAATGTACTCGACAGAGGAGGATTTCTCCCGTAGCCAAGGTTTTCAACAATGTGACTGAAGATGTTACTTGATAATACCCCAGGAATAAATCCTAGTGTGAGCTAAGTCAGTATCTCTATGTTATCCTCATGATTGATATGGACTACTTGATAACTTAGGAATATGTATGGGAATATACCTATATGTGGTTATGTGTTGATTTCATACTCTTTGGTTTATCCTTATGGATTTTGTGATACCTTTAGGGTCTCGGGGTCGCTACTGAGTATCGTTATACTCACCCCTACATGGGCTATGTCCGCACCTTGTTGTATTGGATACAAACGACAGGAAGCGCTAACTGGGGCAGAGAGTACCAAGACTGGATGGTGCCCGAAGGTGGACCATACAGTGTGATAGTACATGAAAGAGACAGACATACATGGAGTGCTAAGGACTCTATCTATACCTACCCTTTAGGTAGGAACCCCGGAGGACAATCCAGTAGCTGGCATTCTCTTTTCTTTAGTTGTTTTTCATTTTAGTTGTACTTGTACTTTTGAGTTGGGCTTGTAATCTAGACCATTTTTACTTACTTTACTCACATGTTTACTATATAGTTCACTTACATTAGTATGATTGATGTGTGTTTGGTTGCATGTGTTTACATGTTATAAAGGAAATTACTTCCCAGATTTAGGGAATACACATTTGGTGTTAGTCACAAGCCCATAGCCTGTGGAAGGTGGGCTTGGGGTAGTCACGGCACGACACATGGGGGGCGGTTCATGAAAAATTTCTATTAGAGGAGTTTTTCTACTGTAGATCCTAAGACTCTGATCATTTATATGAAGAAATAGTGTTAATGGTAATGAGTTTGGTTTTTAGTTTAGGGAGTCCAGTGTTGGTGTGGCGGCAGACGTATCCATACACCAGAACCCTGACTTCTGATTTCTGACTCAGTGCACAAAAACACTGATTACATGTGTGTTTTCAAGTGTCTCCTTTGTGAACTCTTTGAGCCAGCTCACCAGGTCAGCCCACCAGGTATAAATTTTTACCATGACACACTTGTTACTTTTCAGGATGCCTCCACACAGAAATCCAGCTAGAGTTCTGATAATGGTTCACACTGATAGCCCCCCTAGTGAAGAGGCCTTGGTACAGGGACCTCTTCCAGTATAGGCACCAGCGGGAGGCACCATTGGTACCATTACCCATTGGGATACAGATGCCACCATCCCCGGTTGCAGAGAGTCCACGCCACTTGAGCGCATTGCATGAGTTACATCACTAGAGGCCACACAGGTTTAGGGGAGATACAGGTATGCAGGCGGCAGATGATTGGATGGAGGTTGTAGTGAGAGTCTTTCAACTGGTAGGGACACTAACATAACTCTTGGTGATTCATGCTGCCAGCCAGCTACAGACAGCAACAATCAGATGGTGGATCTTGTTGCTCCATATTCAAGACGAGGTGACGCTTCTATAGACAGACTTCGAGAGCTTGTGTCAGGTAGAGATTGTTCCAGCAACTCTTTGCACACTGCGTATTCAGGAGCTACTTCATCTGCAATAGGGCAGCATGACTGTTGCTCAGTACTCAGCGAGGTTCTATGACCTCTCACGTTACTCTACTGATATGGTGTGAGACCCGTTCTCCAGGGCCTGAAACTTTGAGAAGGGACTCAGGTGGGATATCAGGGCTTCAGTTATCTTTCTTAGCATCCCGATGCAGGTGGTGTTTGAGAGATCCCTTTTGGTGGAGAGTTTCCCTGCAGAGATGTCACCAGCAGTGAGACCCACTACCAGTCGTCATGTAGAAGAGTTTTCTACAGCTGGTAGTAGACAAATGTCATAGATTTACAAGAGGACCAGACCTACGGGTGGATGACCTAATGATTTAGGGTCAGAAGTCCGGGGCACTGGAGACAGATTCATATATGATAGGAGCGGTCAGTGTTATGCATGCGGTCGGTAGGGTCACATGGTTTGTGACTGTCTGACCCGCTGTGCAGATGATCAATAGATGGTCAAAGGACCGCCCAGGTAGAGACATATATTCGATCGAGGTGGTTCCTAGGGAGCAAGAAGACGTGGTAGAGGAGCTAGCAGTGCAGCTGATGGTGGGCGATGAATCGAGATATTACCACCACCGCCACCATGAGGTCCACCTCAACCATAGGGAGCAGGTGGACATGGGAGAGCTCATCTCCAGGTAGCTGAGTCTTACGATCACGGTGCTCCGGAGATGATATGAGGTATGATCTGTGTCTACTAAACCTTAGCTGCAGTAATTATAGACACATGTTCCAGTCATTCTTTCTTTGCCACTTCCCTCGTTTGGAGCTCAGAGATTCTGACGGAGCTGTTGGCTCAATACTTACGACTAGAGACTCCTATGGGAGTGGATTCGACTATTAAGCACTGGTTCTAGTAGTGCGAGCTTACTCTAGTAAGCGAGAGCTTCAGTAGGGATCTTCTAGTAGTAGCGTCATGGCCTTATGATGTCATCTTGGGTTTGTAATGGATATCAACAGTCCATGCGTAGATTGACTGTATTAGGCACAATGTCTGGTGTGTCTGCATGGATGGGACCAGGTTTACCATCATTGGTGAGAAGGGAGCCTTTGCAGCACATGATGGACTTACCCAGAGGAGGGTGCGGCCGATTACACATCATTTGGCTAGGATTAACCATGGAGCAGTTGATATAGAGAGTCTGAGTTATCCGGTAGTGGTGGACCAGTATGCGAATGTCTTCTATAATGATGTTTCAGGTCTAACTCCTTGTAAATAGGTGGACTTTTACATTGACTTTTACCCTAGGATGGCACCAATATCAACACTAGTGTATCGGATGGCTCCCACGGAGCTTCGTGAGATGCGGGTACTGCTAGAGGACTTGCTGAGAAAGGGGTTCATCTGGCCAAGTGTTTCAACTTGGGAATCCCCAATTCTATTTTCCATGAAAGTTGATGGGAGCTTGAGGCTTTGGTTCGACTATCGGCGCCTGAACTAGGTGACCGTGAAAAACAATTACCCACTCCCAATGATTGAAGACCTCTTTGATCAGCTGAAGGGAGCACTATGGTTCTCAAAGATAGACCTCAGATCAATATATCACCAGCTCAGAGTACGAGACAAGGATGTACAGAAGATGGGATTCATGTGTCTGTACAACCACTAAGAGTTCTTGGTTATTCCATTTGGTGAAACCAATGCTCAAGCAGTGTTCATGGGACTCATGAACCGGATCCTTCAGCCGTACCTTTATCGCTTCGTAGTAGTCTTCATCGATGACATTTTGATCTACTCGACTAATGACGGGGAGAATTCCAATCATTTGCAGGTAGTACTGGATACAATCCGAATGAAACAACATTATGGTAAGCTCTCGATGTTCCATATTTGGATCTGGGAGGTTCACTTTCTAGGACATGTCATAGCGGAGGCTGGAGTTGTAGTGGATCTAACAAAGATTGAGGAAGTACATTCTTGGGAGCCACTGAGGAGCATAACGGAGGTACGATGTTTCCTGGGATTGGCTCGATACTTCCATAGATTCGTGCAAGATAGATCCAGAGTTGCATCACCATTACCGGCCTTGACAAAGAAGGGGAAACCCTTCATGTGGTCATAGAGATGTCATCTGAGCTTTCAGGAGATGAGACAGATGTTGACTACTGCCCCCATATTGGGGATTACATAAGAGGGTGTAGGGTACGTAGTCTATTGCGACACATTAGGGATGGTACTCGGATGTGTCCAGATGCAGGAGCGTGTAGTGATTGCATATGGTTCTCTGTAGCTGATATAACATGAGAAGAACTATGCAACCCATGACTTGGAGTTAGCAGTAGTGGTCTTTTCATTGAAGATGTGGTGGCAATGTCTAATGGGTGAACATTTTACCGGGTACTCTGATCACAAGAGTATGACATATATCTTCTCTCAGATGGACCTGAACCTGAGACAGATATGTTGGCTTTAGTTCCTCTAGGACAATGCATTCGAGAAATTCTTTACTCCTTGGAAGGGGAACGTTGATGCAGATGCACTCAGCAGTAGGTCTTGTATACAGCTTCTAGGTGAGGCGACAGAGCAGCTGGCCACATTGCAGTTATCCTTTGTGGATAGAGATGGAGAAGCCTTTCTATAGTCTCTTACATTAACTCCCCCACTTCTACAGCGAGTCAGGGAGGCGCAGCGTGGGGACACTAACTTCGGGACTCAACATGCTCAGATATCAATAGGGCAGGCACCTGTTGATTTTTCTGAAGGTGGAGAGCATGTCATCCTTTAAGAGGATGAACTATGGTACTAGTGTCACTTCAGGAGGAGGTGTTGATGGAGTCATAAAATCCCCTGTAGTGTTACATCCAAGAGTGGCGAAGATGTATCAAGACCTCCGACAACAACACTAGTGGTCGGGAATATAGAAATCAGTCATAGAGTTTGTCTCTCAATGCCTCACTTGTCAACAAGTGAAGGTGGAGCATTAGGTACCAGCAACCTTGGTTCAACCTTTAAAGTCCCATAGTAGAAGTGGGATGGGATATCCATAGACTTGATGACAATACTTCAACGTACATCCAGGGAACATGACTCGATTTGTGTGACCATCGACCATCTCACTAAGTTGGTCCACTTCTTACCGATCAGAGAGAAGGGAACAGTAGAGATCTTGGGATGCCTCTATGTGCAAGAGATTGTGTGGTTACATGGAGTACCCTCAATGATCGTTTCTCATCATGATGCATGTTTTACTTCCCAGCTATGGAAGGGGTTTTTGGAGGCTTTCAGGACACAAATTCATTTGATCACCGCCTTCCATGCTCAAACAGATGGCTAGACTGAGAGGACCATACATACCCTTGAGGACATATTGTGTGCTTGCATCCTCGACTTTGGTCACCGTTGTAAGAATCACTTGACTTTGGTAGAGTTTGCATACATCAAAATCTATCACTCCACTATAGGGATGGGACCTTTTGAGGTGTTGTACGGGCGACCTTGCAGATCACCATTGTGTTGGACTGACCTAGGGGAGTCAGCACTCGTGGGACCCGAGATGGTACGGGCTACCACAAAAAAGGTACAGATCATCTAGGTGAAGATGAAGACTGCACAAAGAAGGCAGAAGTCATAGACTGATAGGAGATGGAGACCTATGGAGTTTGAGGATGGCACCCACATCTTTCTACAGCCCTCACCCTGACAAGGTTTAAAGAGATTTGGATGAGGTAGCAAGTTATCTCTGAGATTCATTGGACCCTTCTAGGTCCTCAGTAGAGTTGGAGAGGTGGCTTACCGCTTAGCTCTTCCACCGTAGTTACACTTGGTGCATAACGTCTTCAATGTATCCCAACTGAAGAAATATGTGCACGACCCTTCCCATATCATCGACCATGGAGAGATGGACGTCGACGATGGGGTGACTATTACAGAGGTTCCAATTGAGATTGAGGATCAACAAGAGCATGTCCTTTGTAGATGGTCGATACCTCTGGTTGACGTTTGTTGGAAGCACGAGAACCTCCAAGATAGCACATGGGAGAAGGAGGCTCATTTGCGAGCTTAGTACCCCCAATAGTTTTCTTAGTTTGAGTTGTGGATTATAGGGATAAAAATTCATGATGTGGGGAGAATTTAAAGACCTGGAATTATATTGTAATTTTTTTTAAAAAAATGGGAATTTTACAAGTCCGCAAAAATTGACAGCGTGTGATTCTGAGGACTGGAGTTCCCGGAATGAATTTATGAATTTTTATTCAGGAATTTTAAGTAAATGTATGAGCGGGTTTTTCTAACTTTTGAACCAGTGCTCAGAATTGAAATTTGAGGGCACCGTTGAACATGCGGTGCTGATATTCGCTTAAAAATACTTTCACCTCGATGGTAGTTGGTCGAGGGTGAAAGATATTTTTTTGGTATTTCATGGAAATAATAAATTAAAATAAATACATGTTTTATTTTATTTTGTTGTAACCACCCTCCCATGTGGATGTTAATGTGTGGGGTCCACCGAAACTAAACCTCTTCTTCGTGTTTAATTGTGGTGGGGACCGCCTATGTTCTCAATAACCTCAAAAATTAAATTTAGGGGCGAGGATCACCCGAACCCTATTACTGGGGGAAGAGGAAACCACTCAACCCCCCTCATTAATGTGGAGGAGCCTCATGAGCTTCCTCCATATTAATTATGACAACCCAACTTAATTAATTTTTCCAACCTAGGTGTTTAATTAGACTAATTTGAATTTGTGCCAACAATTAAGGTTGGGGGAAACACATTAGTTGGTCCATGGAATTTTGGTGGAGCATTGGGAGAAAAGCTATCCAATGAAGAAATACTTCTCCGAATGATGAATACGTTCTTCCAATGAAGGTTGTGATGCCCGCCGGTCGAGCCACCCTGGCTGCGCCGCCCGCCAGCCGCGCCACCGGTCGACCGAGCCACCCCGGTCGCGCTGCACACCGGTCGCACCACCTGCCGGCCGAGCCCCGCCGGCCGTGCTACCCTCACCGATCGCGCTTCTCGCAGCACTCTAAGCTACCCCATCTCCTTCCCCCCACGGCCCTCCGAGTTGCTCTGCGGCCTCGTGCCCTCACGACACCCACCACGGCCGAGGTGCCCTCATGGATCTCCATGGCCAATCGCGGACCGCTGGGCCGAACCCAGCGGGCCGGGCCAATCCCAACAGACCATGACACCCAATAGGCCAGGTCGAACCCAACGGGTCTGACCGGGTCAGACCGGACCCGGGCCCACTACGACCCATTTACCTTCTTTTGGCCATAACATTGGCATAGGATGTCCGTTTGACGAACTGTCAGCGGCACTGGATATAATGGAATGAGACGATCCCTTTGTGTGATACCCCACTGAGTTTTGGATTAATATGGGGAACAGTCAGTTTGGATCAAGCACAAATCCATCCGGGCCCCCTGAACTAAAAGGCTAATAACTCACAGAACTGTCGTATGATTGACGCGTTGTTTGATACGTTGAGACCCATATGACGTGGAGGACCATCGAGATTATTCTTTGTGGGACTTAGTTGTAGTTGGAGTATTGGAATGTGTCTTGGGAAGCGGTTTCTGGAAACGTGATACGTACGGAACCCTGCGACTAGTTGAGACTTGAGGACTACTAACCGTTACGACTTGGAGTGACTCGACTGGCCCAGTGGGGAGTGCCTTGATAATGTAGTATACCCACGATGGGGAGCTCTCTTGGGGACACGAAAAACTCACGGTACTCGACATGAGGAGTACCTCAGTTAGCTACAATGGGGAGCGCACTTGTTGATGCGGCAGACCCACGGTGGAGAGCACCTTGGTAATGCAGTAGACCGGCAGTACTCGATGGGAGGAGTACCTTAGCAGTTTAATGTTAGTGGTAAATAAATTTATGTGACACGTCATGCCCATTATACTCGATAAAGGAGGATTTCTCTAGAATACCATGTGTTCGCCAATGTGACTAGGGATGTTACTTGATACTACCCCAAGAATAAATCATGGTGTGAGCTTAGTCATTATCTCTGTGTTTTCTTCATGATTGAGATGGATTACGTGATAACATAGTTATTGGTATGGGAATATACCAAGGTGAGGTTATCTGTTGATTTCCTACATTGTGGGTTATCTTTAGTTTATTTTTTGAGACCATGAGGGTCTCCGAGTCCCTACTGATTATCGCTATACTCACCCCTACACGGACTATGCCCGCACCTTGTTGTGTTGGATGCTGACGATGGATAGCACTGACTGATGTTGAGAGTACCAAGACTAGATGGTTCTCGAATGTGGACCATACAACATGATGGTACGTGGAGGATACAGAGGACGTGGAATGTTGAGGAGGATATATGTAACTTCCCTTCAGGTAGGAATCCCGAAGGACGATCCAGTAGCTGAATTTCTATTTTTTTAGTTGTATTGAATTTTAGTTTTACTTGTATATTCTAGTTGGGATTGTATTCTGACCCCTTTTTACTTATTGTACTCACTTGTTTACTATACAGTTGGTTTTCGTTTGTATGATTGATGTGTGTTTGGTTGTGTGTGTTTATAGGTTATAAAGGAAATGACTTCATAGTTTTAGGGAATACGACTTTGGTTCTAGTCGCCAGCCCCTAGCCTATGGATGTTGGGATTAAGGTAGTCACTACACAAGCCCCGAGGATGGGTCGTGATTTTTAATAATAATTGTTCTTTATTGATTTTGGGACAAGGCATCACCTTCATATAACAGTCAAATAAAACATTCGAACTAAGAATGGTATATATTTTATTCATTAAAAATATCCATCATATATAATGTGGTTATTTTTTGAAAAATCATTATCTAATGATCATAAGGAATTGAATATTTCAAGGGGACAAAAAAAAGAAAGGTAGTGAATTTAAGTAGCATCCTTGGTCAATGAAATCAAAAAAACTTCATGAGGAAGAATGAGGATGGTATCAATATATCATACCCCAACTAGTGTAAGGATAAAGGGTTATTTTCATTGATTAATTAAAATACAATAAATATAATTATATAACATTCTTTAGGAAAATATCCTTTTCATTTTGGAGAACATTTTTAAATTAACTTTTATTTTTAATCCTCTTTAAAAAAAATTCATTAAAAATATCTTTGAAAATTTTAAATGGATGTTTCAATTATATTATGGTGGGTTATTTTATGCATTCTTACAAGGTAAAAGACCATTCCTTTAGCATGTTAAAAAGTGTTGAAAATTTCCCTCTTATGAAACATATAAAAATACTCAATTGAAATCATTTTTAAATGGAAAATTAGAAAAAATATCTTTAAATTTTTTTAGATATGATAAGACACTTATGAAATTCTTTTTATTTAAAATGGTTTTTAAAGATAACAAAATTTCAACCGAGGATAGAAATAAAGTATGGGTTTTTAAATAATTATTTTCTAAAACATTTTATGTAAACAAAAAAAGTAGAAAAAATTTACTATTACTTAAAAATGGTCAGGAATAACTAATGGATAAGAAAATTAATGATATTATTCAAGAGTTTAATATAATTAATTTAATGTAATTTCAACAATAGTTAATCTTGATTAGGATGATTTTTAATTAATGCATTAAATTGATCATGAAATTGATGTGATAATTAATCCACGAATTGATTATGTGTATCAAATATAAAAACAAATATATAAAGTGTAAATACATCATTATTTATTAAAATTAAATATACATAGAATAATAGAATATCGTGGAAAAAAACTATGTAATATGATCTAATTATAATTGAAATGGAGTTATGAAATTTCTTTCCCACATTGTAATTTCAAGTTCAAATCCCATTAAATGAATTAATTCAAATTAAAAAAATTCTATTCTTAATGATGTATTTTTTTATACTAAATTTAAAAGGGTTATTATGATCACAACATAAAATAAATAAGGTTCATAATATTAAAATATTCCTTAATAAAAGAAAATTGGGTTGAAATCTATTACCTTACACTTTATTTTGGTAGAACACTATTTAACTTCATTTATAATGGGTTTAAGAATGTAATTAACATATGAGAACCCATGTTAATAATTTTTATTTCATATATTATCCTATTATAACATATTATTGTAGGTTTTTAATAATAATTTATTACATTCGTTGTTTCGATTGTTAGTTGCCTTATTTTTAGAGTATGACGAGATATTTTAGTTTTTATTTAATCTTATTTTGATCATGATTTATTTCTCTACATAAGTTGAAAAATAATTTTAATATAATTTATATTTATTATATATGTATTTATAGTTATAAAATATATTTTTTTTGTTAATATATAGATTTCCCCATTCGTGGACACGGTAGGCCATACATACACTTGAAAATTTCATCTATTTTTGTGTCTTATTAAAGAAAGAAAAATAAATGATATATATGAATATTATTATCCTAGTATCATATATATTTCAGATATTTGAAATATTTATATTGAAACCATCATTAACATGTTTTATTTAATGAGTATCAAATATCATCTCTTTGATGAGGTTGTAGTTCACACATCAACAAATATGTTATCGTATTCCAAAAAATGGAAATAATGAATGTATGAGTAATATAATAATTAAATAATATTAAATAAATGTAAATATATTATATATCATATATAAAATACAAATTCATCATTATATGAAACATTTATATGTGTTAATGGAAGAAAAAATGACATTAGTCCATGTGGTGGTAGACTACCGCACCCACAAATGATAATTGTGAATCTCATTGGATGGATGTGTGTGGAAGTGTAGGTCAGAATAATAGATAAATAAAAAAAATTATATTTAAGATAAATATGAAATTATATAATTAGTATATTAAAATACATTAATGGGTGTATATTTGAAGGAAACAAAAGTTAATGATGTTGAACGTTACCTCTTATTCAGGTAAGTCCTTTTGGTTTATTCCAAAAGACTTCCTTGTTTTTATTTATACCAATAGTGATGCTTCTAATATTATGAGATGTTAGTTGGGAACATAATTATTTTGTTTTTGGATAATCTAAATGGCTTGATATGTGTAAATAAGTCGGAAGGGTGTGTCCCTTTTTAAATTGTTTTGAGGAGTGGCAATTTTGCAAATACTAAAAGGTAAAATTTTTTGAGATATATCCCTTGCATATTTTTCCTCAAATAATGATAAAAATTTGAAACGATGTTGTATAAGGTCGATATATGTAAATCCATTAGGCTTTGCAGATTTTTCTACTTCATTTTGGTCCTTATGTTTATGGTTGAGTCACTTATTAAGCTATATTTAACAATAATCGTTTTAATTAATTTAAAATCCATTAACTATTATTTTTGATCAAAAACTAAAATAACATTTATAGAAATTATAAAATATTATTATTAAAAATATGGAATCAATTTTTTAAAATTCATTACACCACTTTTGTTGAAACTAATAATAATTTAATACAGTAGATATGAAGACAATGATAGTTTTTAAAGTAAAAATGTTCAAAAGATTGAAATTTTTTCACATACAATTACAATGTGAAATTTATAAGAAAGACATAAGAATTATTAATTTATTTATAATTGAACTATATATATACATTAAAACCATATTAAATTATAATTTTACTATATTAATAAATTATAGGAAAATAAATGTTTTCGTTTCTGTATTTTTCACTATTAATCAAAAAATGAATATTATCAAAAAATACCAAACATTCAAATTAGGATAATATTGATAATCCACATGAAAAAATGATATTTATTTTTCATTATAAAATTTATAAAAAATTTGATATTTATTTTTAAAAAAGGAATTCAATTAAATGGTATAAAATTAACCTTTTTAGAACAATAGAATTTTTATGTGTAAAAATATGTCTATTCATATAATACGTTAATTAAATCTATTAGATGAATATAAGAAATATTTATTGGGATATAATATATATATATATTTAATTAATTTAATTAACTAATAATTATGAAGTCCTTTTATTATAGTAAAACTCCTTTGGCTCATAATAATATTTTTTATAAACACTTCCACTTGATGATCAATTGGTTCTTATATTCATTTCTAATTCATTGGTAACCAATAAATTTAATCATATATATTAATATGTTAATTATTAATATTAATAATTTCTTAATTAATGTGTTTCAAATATATTATTATATTATATAATAATATTTTAATAATATATTGTTTTTTGGTAAAACCGATTCTTGTTTGTTTCGAAGCCTATCAAAAGAACTCATTATTTTGTGTGATGCAAGATTACTCAGCATTGTGTGCATTTAAATAAATAGAATATATTAAATTTATTTAAAATATTAAATATATTTTAATATTCTATTATGTTTTATTACCTTATACTCCTGGTGTTGTGTGTCATACACGCTATCATATACAGTGTTCTAACATTATAATTTCAGGGTATTACAGTGTCCCCTTGTTTTTCAAATAAAAAATGGACCAAAATAGAGTATTATTGAGAATTATACATGATAAGTTCAAAATATGGACATATAATATATTTTGGAAAAAACATTAGGAAATTTTCACCTTTATATTCTTACATTAATTACTTGTATGCACTTATTTACCTTAACCAATGTAAATAATATTTAATATTTTTATTATTAATTATGGTAAAACAAATTAAGTATCCCTTATTAGATAATATTTTTATGTTGAATATAAAATGGTTTCCATTTGTCTAAAATCATTTTATATATGTGAAAATGTTTAATTTAAAATAAATCCAGTAGACGTAACGAGAAAGATCACTTTTGAAGAGAAAATATTCAAATATTTAGAACATATTTAATTGAAATTGAACATAAAATTGATTACAATGACCTAAATTTGATTAATAGATATAAAATTTAAATATTTTTACATTAAAAACAATATCAATATAGTTAAAAATTATAAATAATTTAAATTAATAGGTTTTTTTCAATTAAAATTCATTATTTTTATCTATTAATCAAAAAATGAAACATATCAGAAAAATTACATACACTCACTATGAGATAAACATGAAATTATTGTTTAAGAGAACTTTATTTTATGAAATAATATTTAATAAATTAGTTAAAATAATTTCAAATCATTTTTCATGATGTGATATTAAACTTTCATTTAGAATTAAATATAGTTTTATTTCAAAAAAAATTGTTTTTATTTTAGATTATTCATATTTTTATTTTTAACAAATAGATTAAATTTTTTTTATACTATACATGTTTCATAATATATTTTTTGTATTCATACATTCCAATTTAACAACTAGGTTACAAAGCTCCTTTGTAAATAATATTTTAATATAGTATCACATTTTATTTAAAACTGGTGTAATGTGCATCATAGTCTATCGAAGAAATAAGAATTATTTATATGAAAATAATTTATAAATTATCTGGGTGTTAAATTCTTCCATCGAACAAAAATATCATCCATGAAATTTCATTGATATTACCTTCTATATAAATGAGGGCAGTTATTTTTCTTGGCATCAACTGATTCCCACAGTTCTTTATCTATTTTTTGATTTCTCCAGATTTTATTTACTAGTCAAGTGATCTAATTCCTCAACACTTGATCTCTCGTATCAATAATATTGATGGGTTCATTAGATTATGATTGAGCCAGATCCAATTATATTTAATCATTGGTGACCACAAGTGTTATTTGTCACCTATAGTTCATTAATAATGTTATATAAAAACATCAAGTAATATTGAGAGATTGGATGTCATTACGAAATGATTAGAAACTTCATAAATTCATTCATGAATATGAAAGGGTGTGGTTTACTTGGGACTTGCATTCTCTTTCCAACCGAACCTTATAACACCCTTATAAGTAGATACATTCATTAAAACATAATCTATCCCATGGAATTCAAAATCATTTATTTGATTATAGACAAAACACTTTTACCTAATTTTCCCTCATTCAATGTGATCCTATATGGACTTTACTTTTTTTGTTGTCACATTCACAAAATTTCTGCAAATGGATTTCGTTTCACCAATATTTTCTAAATAAGTTATTGTAAAACATTTCTCTCCATATAATTCCTTATAAGACTCAATTTGAAAACCTGGTAATAAATTATTGTTATAATTAATATATACCAAATGTATATAATTATTCAATATACAATGAAATTCAAGTGAGAATAACCACAAATAATGTTTCAACTATATTAATCATCCTTTATAATGGTATATTGTTTTATGTATTTCAGGAAGTTTGCAAATGAAGCTAGGTATCACGAGCATTATGATGAGTCTCTAAGATTTTGATTGTAAAATGTGTATCATGATTATACAAAAATGTTATAGTTATACCATAAAGTGTAAAGAAATCTATAATATAGTTCTTTACATGGAACTGAAGTTGTAAATAATCTCTTATATAAATGAAAATTATAGATTAGGTTAGGTGATCCATAATAACCCATATTGTATCATTCCTTCTATGTGTTATTGGTAGTCATGTAACAATGTCCATGTTAAATTAATCCAAGTTCCACCTCTGGAATAGTAATAGGTTGTGTGAATCTTTTAGGATTTTTCCTCACATAATTCATTTATTGAAAAACCAATCATCTATACACAAAATAAATAACATCCCCTTACATTTTAACCCACGAAAAAATCTTCCATCAACTCCCAATATATCTTTGTTTTATCAATCCATATTGAGAAATTATAACAATTCGGATCATCCAATAATTCCCTTTTAACTTGGTTATTTATTGAACACAAAATCTATTACCATATTTCATAACAAAACATTTACAAATGAAATATACTAATTTTCCAACCTTCGCAACATTATTTTTTTCTAATTCATCTCATCATTATATTGATAACTTCTTAGGTTTTCAATAAAATATAGTTTCACAATCATTTTAAAAATGAGTAATGTTTCTCAATCCTTAATAATTCCCATGACCATATTTAACAGATTCATGAAAATATGATCTATCTCAATACTCATTTTGTTCGTAATTATATAACCTTTCATTAATAAAGAGTATGCTACCTTATTTTCATTATCTGGTATATAGTGTATTGATAAATTACAATACATGAGTTCCTCTTACCATCAACTTTTCCACATGTTGAGTTCTTTTCATGAAAATATTTATTTTATTCTCTTCTATTATTTGAATATATCACATCTTCACCATATATGCTACATCTAAATATATTCAAAAAAATATTACAATGACAAACTCAAGATCATGGTTCAAATAGATCTATTCATAATGCTTCAACTGCATTTATTCATAATCCATAACTCTATATTTTTTCATTAGGACACAACTATGTACATTATATAATGAAATACGATATATCACCAAAGCATTATTTCTAGATGGTTGAGTCAAATTCATACCATTTACCAAAATCTACTTTAGTTCATCAGAAAAATTTTCACTTTAATATTTCCAAACTAACATAACCCCTTTATGTGTATGTTTTGATAAAGGGTTATCCAATCATAAAAAAATATTAAGAGATTATCGATAAAAATCATCCTAACCAATGAAAATATAAACCAATGTTATGCTCATTAACATCATCCATTCTATGCATAATTTCTTCTTCATAAGACCAACTATGATTCAATCCTTTAAGAAAATATTCCCATGAAAATAAAATTATTGAATCCAAGAAACTCACTTAATAAATATCATATATAACAAATTCCATTTAAGGGTCTCAAGAATGATCAATAAATGATTCTAACAGTCCTCATAGATTTTATAATAATCCAAAAAATAATTATGGAATACCAAAACAAATGATCAAGATATTCCGTGAATAATCTTTTATTTATGCCCAAAAAAGTATCAAATGAATTAGTCAATAAAAATGGAATTAATGTAAACAACTAATGTCCATAATCATTCAAAATTATATATTTAGAAGTTCGCCCTTATTTTATCTCAATTTATGATACCCAAAAAGAAATTTAATCTTTTCAAAATATTGGGCTCTATGAATTTGATCAAATAAGATATCAACATGAGGAATATGATACTTTTATGTATCATAATAGAACTAATATCCTTATAATCGATTCACATCCTCAGGAATCAATATTTATTAGTAAAAAAGTGAACATGGTCACTCCATATTGAAACACTATGGGGAATAAATTTGTTATCACTTAACTCATCTTATTATTTCATTAACACTAGTAATTCTATAGTGCCCATTATATAGGGAGTCTTTGATATTGGTCACACATCCAATATTAAATCAATGGAAAATGAAACTTCATTCTCTAGGGGATTTCTATGTAATTACTTATGAAATAAATCATTGTATTACTATATTATAGTTACATAATTAGTTTGAATATTTCCAACCATATCCCCGTTTTATTCTCTTATTCCTTAATAATTTCATTCATTTGAGACATTGGGGTAAATATTGATATAAATAAGATGATGAAGTCTATTCTCTAATGATTTGAAAATCTATATCTTCTTAAAAATTTAAATATTCTAATACTTGCAACAATTTTTGGAATGATATTTTGAAATATAGTCAATAAAAAGGATTATATAAAAGTTGCCCATATGTTTGATAATAAGGTTAGTAAATATAGAAGGCTTATTTTTCATATAGGGGACTTATTAAAATATCATTATTATAATGAGACCATCCTAAGGATATTTTTATTAAAACTACCTTATGAAACTCAATAAGAAATGACTAATTTTCAAAGAAAAATTGGAAGATATAATAGTTCCCAATGATCTAGAATCAAAATACATTAGGTAAATATGAAATTATGATTAATTTACCTCAAACCTCATCATTAGTACTTCCCTTAAAGTAGTAGTGATGGAATAATTTTGACTTTATCACCACTAGCTCTTTTTCGGTGGATTCCATTAATGATTGGTGATTTTTTTTCATAAATACTCATCTCCCAATAGTTGAATCCAATAAAACATTGTTTTCATTCTTCTCTATTTATTTATTTTTCTATTTAATATTATCTCCAAAATTATAAAAATATACTAAATCCCTTTATGAGTTTTCCAAGGTTATTATTTCCACGTTCATCACAAGGATGAAATCACTGCATTATATTATTAAATTTGAATAATTTCCATTATAATGGTATTAATATTAACTCTTATTATCTTAATTTTTGTTGAATATGAAAATCTAGAGAATTCATTATCCATTTTGACAGCACAAAAAACTATTTCACTATATGATAAAGACATTTTAGAGAATAGTTACCTTAAGAGATTTGACATATTCTATTCAATAAGATATTAATTTATGCACCTAGTATATAGTAATAATTTCTAGAATACATGCATAACATTGTAAAGGTGGATTCATACACTCTAACTCTTTATTCTTCGTTTTTAATAATGATAATTAACATTCTATTCATTTTTTTATCATAGGGGAAATACTTATCGAAGAACTTCTCGGTAAGATATTTTTATTCCATGAGTTATATTTCCTCTTCCTACCCAGTTTTCTGGATCAATGACCACTTTTTTTCAGAATCACCTTTTGATATAATAAAATGCAGGTTTTAACCTTTCCTTTTCACCACATCCAAATTCCATATCTATATTTTCCAAAAAACAATATTCATGATTGTAAGGAATTCATAAACCCTATGAAACAGTTCCTGAAAATTAAAACATTATTCTCTTATTTTTATTTTTGATGAAATTATGGTATTTTTAACTCCTTTTAGGAATATAGTTTTCTATGCTTTAACTATTTAATGGTTATTAAAATTCTTGTGATAAGTGAGATTTTTCACTCTATATAATTTTTTTGGTATTATCCTTTTCTTCCATGTCCAAATCATCACTATCAACCAATGTACTTATATTTGGAAACATAGCATATGTTATTTTAGATGACCATTGAACATTATTTTCTCTCTTAAAAAGGGGATGTTTTATTATACCTTTTTTATTATTTTGGAAGAAATGTAATTCAGTCATTATAAACATTAATTACTATGATAACATTAAAATTGAGTTATTTAAATATTTTAAAGTGTGATAATTTTACACCACTCTATTTTCGAAATGATGTTATGCTCAATAAAGTATAAGACACACACCAATAATCATAAATGAAGCATGAATTACTTTTATTCTAAAAATGAATATTATAACCATTCTAATAAATTTTTGTGAATGAATAGAATTAATTAATTTATCTAATATATATAAAAGTTCCATCAAAAATATAAATTTATTTATAAACTATTAGTTAATAATCAATATTTTTTTGTAATGTAATATTATCCATCAAAAAAATATTATCTTCAAAAAATATGTTTATTAATATTTAAGAACAAATATTATCATTAATTTCTATATTTTCAATAAAATTTTAATATAAAATAAAATTCATTTTTGAAATCATTATAAAAGGTTAATAATTGGTAAAATTTTGGGGTTTTTTATAAATATATTGATTTACCATTGAATAGTGAAAATCAATGATTTTGTGCGCCATAATCCTTTTATTTCAATAAATTATGTAATATAAATGTTTCATTATTTCATAAGAATACCCACACTCCATGATCTATTACTCAAATCTAGAACATTACATTTCCTTCTATAATGCTTATAATTGCGACTCATGTTTTTCAATCAAAACGCTTCAACATAAAAATGGAAATATGGATCACATTCATTTTGGGGGAACTATTAGTTTTAGTGTTTCAGAGAATTATAAATAAATCCAACATAAATAATTGAAAACAATATGAATCATAATCAACCGATTCATAATGTTGAACATCATCTCCGGTTATTGAAATATTATTTAATTTCACATTAAATCATCACCATCATCCATGTGAAATCATTAATAATTATAAATTGTGCAACATCATCATTTAAAAACTGGGGAAAATGAAACATAATAATGGTGGTTTCATATGCTTAGTAAGGGTAAAAATAATACTTAATAATTAAATGTAATAAATGATCCCAATAGTGCATAACAATGTGATGAAAAAATCAAAGTTAATTAGTGAACAATAAAAGGACTCAAAAAAATCAATATCAGGACCATTAAACCTGAAAATATCAAAATGATGAGAGTCATAGAATTACTAATAAAAATCCATGTTATATGAATCATGATCATTAGAATAATTATAAAATCTTAGAAATCATAAATAAGACTTATTAGAATTTTAGAACATCATCTCATTAAATCCTTATAGAACCCATTCAAATAAGAACAACCACACGACCAACTTAAAATATAATTCTATAAAGAAAATCATATTTACCCAATACATCAGAGTTCTATCTAGGTGAATCATCGTATATGTCATATAATGAACACCTAGTGCTATCTGGACACACCTATCATTTATAATGTCGATGAATCGAATACTGAATTCATCATAACTCATTGAAACAATATTTATTCTTTTCAGAGCATAATTAATCCACGGCAAGGAAATGGGTTCCACAATAATCTCTTTGAATCATGGTTATCATATGGAGATGAACCGAGTTCAATATAAATCTCATTGAAATATTATTAACACCAGGAAATGAAATGGGATCAATAGGAATCTCTTTGAAACATGATTAATCGATGGAAAATAAATGGGTTCAATGAAAATCACACCGAATCATTATTAAACCATGGAAAATTATTGGGTTCGAAAATAATATCATCGAAATATGGTTAATCCAA
This sequence comes from Viscum album, assembly GCA_963277665.1. Taxonomy (NCBI): domain Eukaryota; kingdom Viridiplantae; phylum Streptophyta; class Magnoliopsida; order Santalales; family Viscaceae; genus Viscum; species Viscum album. The sequence goes on from OY728136.1 coordinate 300,982,097, forward strand.
GGAAAAATGGGTGAAAAACAATATATTTATAACATTATTTACCCATAAAAAATAAATGGGTTCTATGAATGTTTCATAAATTCATAATCAATCCATGGAAAATAAATATGATTAATAATAATCTATCTTTGGATATAGTCAACCTGTGGAAAAGAAACAGGTTTCATAAGAATCTCATCAAAATAGCAATATCCATCCATAGAATAAATGAGGATGGGTTGAATACAATATACCCCTACTGGAAGATAATTAAAAAGAAGGATTATTTATTTTGATGAATGGAAAAGACCTTAAATGATCATTAAAAATAGTCTAGAGAAAACTAGTATTTAAACATTCTAAATCATATTATACCACTTTAAAATATTTGAATCATTAACCCCATGAGTGGAATAATATTAAATTACATTTATAATATCATGATAACAAATAATATTCATGATATAACATTACAAAGGTGACATATGTATTCCTTGTAAAAGAATAAAGGTTCATAACACCATGATATTCCTCAATGAATGGATATTATGACGATTTCCGTTATAACTTGAATAGCTTTTTAATAATTACATAAATTAAATAATAACACAAATTTATACATTTAATATCATTATATTAATTAAAATATTGACAAAAAAGTCATAGAGAAGAAGAAACAACATATAAAAGTAACTAGGTTCATAATAACAATTAACTATCAATGGAATGTAAATTGAGACTAAACCCCTAAAAAAATTGGTAACATATGAATCCTAAACCCCAAAAGTAATAACAATAAAATTAATAATTTCATTAAATTAATAAAAATAATTCATGATATAATATTCAAAAATTGGAATTATATACACCACAAAAAACAAATAAGTAGGATTATGGTGTACGCACCATGAAAGTAAAAGTGATATAAGAATCCATTACCTCGAGTCTGATTTGTTATGATTGTTCTCTATATTCCTAAATAATAAACTTTTGTCAATTTTCTAGTGGATTATAAACATTTTTAATGATTAATATTTCTTTTATTTTATATATAAACATTTTATATACAATTCATTATTAAAATATATTTATATTGGATGTTTTGATCATATTCTGCTTATGTCTCAAAACTGACATTGATAGGTTAACTAAAGTAAATGAATTAAATATATAAACTTCCATAGAATAATATTAATTCCATTATTTTCATTTTTATACACAATTTAACCTTTTAAAACCTGTCATGAAGGATTGTTAAGAAAAATTAACCATCATTACAATCATGGTGACAGTTGGTTGTACGCACGCATTAGTACAATTACCATATTTGAATAATCATTATGGAATGATGTTAAGTAACATGAATCATTATATAATGATTATTATGACATATATAACATATTATTTGATCATATATATTGTTGGTCGGAGTGGACACTCAAGAAGGCGGTGAATTGAGTTCCAATTAAAATTCCTGCTAAAAACAATTTGTATTAAAATCCCCCAATTTCAAAAATAGTTTAAACTGTAGTGAATTTATACAGATTATAAAGGTTCAATTAGTTTCTCAAAGATTGATTAGTTCTCAGTTAACTTAATCTAATTATTAATTTATCTTTTGAAACTAACTTACTGGTTTACAATAAATATAAACATGTGCGAGTTTAACTATCAAAGTAGCTTTGAAGATAAATTATATTTCAAAGTAATAGCAGCAGAATATGAAATAAAAGTATTGTATGGATATAAACTTTAACTAAAAACACAGAGGAGTTAACCAAGAGGTTCAGTCTCAAGCCGAGACTTAGTCCTCTCAAAAGTTTTATATAAGGATGATCCACACCCTGGATCAGGGTTCAACAGTTTACAACTGTCCAGGTCCAAGACCTCTACCACTGTTAGTCGTGGGAAACAAAACAATAGAAACCAGCTATCCAGGTCACACACGACCTCTACCACTATCCACAGTGGGAAAAGGAAAGAAAAGATAATGAGTGAGGATTTACAAATCCTCCAGTTAAGGTTCAGGAGACAGTGTGTGTAAAATACAACAGATAACACACACTACTCGTAATGTAAAAAGTAAATCACAGAGATAAATATTTAGAGATTTGAAATGGCTCTAGTGATCTTCGTGCAGCTCTTGACTTCTTTTGTTGATAAGAATTCCTTCTGAGTCTTCTTCTGGTTATTGTCTGGAAAACAGAGTACCATCTGCTTCCTTGACTTCGAGGTTCAGCTTGCTTATCGGCTCAAAGAATGATGAGTTTTTTGAGGTTCTTCCTTAGCATAGATTGCTCGATGTATGCTCTATGTTCTGAAGGCTGGTAGTAGTAGTCTCGTGAGTGCGAGTTCTCCAGTTGATCTTGGAACCTTTTGAGCATGATCGCCAATATGTTCTGTGTGCTTGATTTCTTCGAGTTCTACTTCATACCATGCTCCATCCCCCTTTTTGAAACATACACGATGTCCTCTTTATACCGTTTTTGTTTTTCTGATAAGAATGATTATACTTTTCGATCGTACTTGGTACGGTTTCCTGAAATGGAAACATAAATCTTTTAATAACATTAAATGCATCAAAAGTAACAAATTTAACCGTTAGTATAAAAAACAAATAGTGTCGAGGATATAGGATTTGACTCCACAGTTCATTATAGGTAGCCGTTTGTTTGAAGAGGTGTACAGTTGACTCGGTGTCGGGATCTTCCATCGGTAGATATGTGTGCATCGGTAGCTCTGTGTGCATCGGTAGCTCTGTGTGCATCGGTAGCTCTGGGTGCATCGGTAGCTCTGTGTGCATCGGTAGCTCTGTGTGCATCGGTAGCTCTGCGTGCATCGGTAACTCTGTGTGGATCGGTAACTCTATGTGCATCGGTAGCTCTGTGTGCATCGGTAGCTCTGCGTGCAGCGGTAGCTCTGGCTATCGGTAGCTCTGGCTATCGGTAGCTCTGGCTATCGGTAGCTCTGGATATCGGTAGCTCTGGCTATCGGTAGCTCTGGCTATCGTTAGCTCTGGCTATCGGTAACTCTTATGCGAACCAAATCTGATTGACTTAGAATTGTTTCAAAGCTAAACAGGGATAATCGTGATCAACATAAATCAGAGATTATTTAAACATTATTATGAACTTGATGAACGATTTGAAAGAATTAAAATGTAGATCACCAGTAATTGAGAGTAGCATAATATATGAACACATAATTGGGATTATCAAAACATATAAATGCACTATTGGGATTATCAAACCAGGTGAGGTCAACAATCTCCCCCTTTTTGATAATCAAAACTTATGATATGACATAAAGCAAAATGAGAATATAGTATAAGAGAATATAGCATTTATATTCGAATTTATCAAAGAAAACAGTATCAGAGAAAATAGAGGAAATAGTAATAGATCAAATATTATCATAGTTAGTATGAAATACAATAGTATCAGAGATGATATTTGAAAGAATTGGTACCAAGGAAATATAAGAAATAGTATCAAAAGCTCAAATATCTCCCCCTCTGTATATGTTCTCCCCCTTTATATGTAATTTCCCCCTTGATATGTAATTTCTCCCTGTATATGTAATTTCTCCCCCTTTGTGATAATCAAAAAGTGGGAAAGCAGACATAGAAAACTGAGAATCAGAGATAGTGTAAAGAAAAGTAGTTGTATTAGATCAGACAAAAATTACCTGAATAGAATGACAGAAAAGAATGATTCCTATCAAACAGCCTGGCCACTTCAGCAATCCAGATCTGCAACATGAGATTTGCCCTTTGGATCAGAAGAGGAGGTAGGTGGTGAGGATGTGAGTGAGGGCTATGGAATTCCAGAAATGATCACAGGAGGCTGAGCCACTGATACAGTGCATGGCCTGTATTGGGAGGTTTGTTGAGTGATCATAGGTGTGAGGCTTTGAATGGCCTGAGCAGGAGTCATCTGGAGTGAAGACTCAGTAGAGGCAGAGGCAGGCAAAGCAGGAGGGACAATAACAGGTCTGACATCAACATGCAAGAAGGGCAGCAACAGATTTCTGAAATCCATAATGATTCCTCCTCCTATTTCCACAGAAGATATAAAATCATCTTTGTTCTCCAGAAACTTTTCTAAGGCAGGAGTCAGCTCCCTTAGCTTGCTCACTTGTTCTTGGAAGGCTTGAGTTACAGGGGGTAATTTCATGTTTTCCAACATCAGCTTGAAATGATGTGTGAGTTGTTTCTTGGTAAAAATCCTTTGGAAATAATAATCCACCTTGTTCTTGATTTCCTCCTGAGAAGCAGAGGCCTCTTTCATAGTGTCGGAGACGATTTTCATTATTTCCCTTACTGAATCTCGTGTAGAGAGCACTACCCGGCTTAGATCTGATGAGTCCACAGAGCCACTGGTTGAAATAGAACCAAGCTCCTCCTTCATCATAGCTCGTATTTGATTCAAATCAAATGCAGGTTTTGAAGCTAGAGGACCAACCGAGAAGGATACAGTTTCTTTGAAACTTTTGGTCAAGCCACTAATCAGAGTTTGCAGTTGAGAGTCCTGATTTTTAACGTGATCCTTTATAGAAGATTTGAAATCTTCAAATACTGAGACCATTTGGCTTACAACACTTTTCACATAGGCTAAATCCTTATCAGATTGAGGCTTTGAGCTCATGTGAGAATCTAAAGTAGTAACAGACTTCTGTAAGGCTTCAAGATCTGCTTCTATTCGAGAAGATTGGGTCTGGCACTCTTTAATTGCTTCCATCAGCTCACCCATAAAAGTTGACAGATTGAAACCAATATAAAGCTCAAAATATTGTTCCAACAACTTCATTTCTTCATGAAAACAGTGCTTCATATCAGTAACTGAGGCATTGAAGGATTCTTTCAGCTCATGCTTCAGGGATTCAAGATCAGACTTTGTAACAAAATCAGTAGGTGCAACTGTAGTAGATACTCGTGCAGAAGCTAAGCTGACTACTGAATCATTCATGACTGATTGAATCGAGGAAACTAAAAAAGATTCCATTGTCTTTACTTCTTCTACAAAACTTACTTTGAGATTTTCTTTCAGCACATCTAAATCATGTACTCGGACCACATCATCAGGCGATAACTCAGAATTGATGTCATAGCTGATCTTTGGTCTATTCAAAGATACTTCATTATCCGAATCAGGATAATCCAAACCACAGAATATAAAACCTGGGTCTTTTACCCAGTCTTCAATCTCCACATCCACTATAACATTTCCAAGATTGGAATGATGCTCCCCCTCAATGGGTGCATTCCTATGTACAACAACTAAATTTTCTGCTGGTCTTTCTTCATCAGAGTCTTCCACAACAGCTTCATTCTCAACAGAAGTAAAGAGGTTTTATGAAACAGGTACAGCTTCTTCTCTTCCTTTTTCTACTTCATCAGTAGGCACAACTGAGTTTTCAATCAATGGACCCAGACTCAACCTAGCAGAATCAGATGATTCAGATACATTCTCTTTTCCTCCTTCTTGCTGAGGAACTGGATAGTCTTCCTCATGAGTAGATAACACTTCCTCTACCTTTCCTTTTCTTGAGTATACAAACTCAGTAACAGGACTTGGGGGCAAGTCTGGATCTCCTCCAATATCCATAGGAGTTTCTTCCTCTTCTTCTTCTTCTTCTTCTTCTGACTCATCACTGTACTCGGGTTCCTCTTCATCAGATCCTAAACCTGGATCTCTTTTATCCTTTGGCCTTGAAGGATAATCCACAGGATTAAACTTATCATACACCCTCTGGTCATCACTGACCCATTCTCCTTTCCATGGGTTCCAATTGATTTTCATGTACTTACAAACTGTAGTAGTGATACAGAAGTTATTCTTAACTACAACTGTCTCATCCTGAGACTCAGCTATCCCTTTCACTTTTATCATCACAGAGATCATTTTGGAAAAGAATAAAGCATTGGTCTTTGATTTTGTCCTAATCATATCTTCCATTTGATTCAATAGCAGTCTGCACAGATTAACTTTCACACCATGTCTTAACAGATGTAGAAGATAAATATCTTGATATCTCAGATTAGAAAAGTCTCCTCTCCTCGGTATCAAAACATGTTGAACAAATTTGAAATGCAGTATGTTCTCTCCATCCAATTCAGTAGAAACTATTTGCCTTTGACTTCCATTACCCGTTAGCTCTTTTAAAGTTGTCTCATATTCAAAGATGTTACTGGTAGGTGGAATTGCTCTTGCGACATACCCGGATACACCTTCATGTGGGACTTTGAGATATTCTGCCCATTCTACTGAAGAAAACGACATTTCTTTTCCATTTAAAAAATAACTTACCCGATTCTCATTTTCAGACTTCTCGAAGCTTACGAATTCGTAGAACTGTTTCACTAACTTCGGGTAGTAGGGACCATTGTTATTTGAAAAACAATCTACCCATCTCTGATCTTCCAGAATTGCAAGCACCAGCGACTTGCTTGGTAGGAACCAGTCTACGCATAGTTCCTTTTCAATCACAATATCTCTAATCTGCAAATGAGGGTTTACTGGTCGCTTTCCCGACCTAGTTCTGACATTACATCCATGAGCTTCTTGCTGCACTTTCTTCTTCTTTGTTTTAGGCTCTACACTGTCATCTCTGCTGGCCGGAATCTTGGTTTTTGCCATCGCGGATTTAGGGTTCTCAGTAGATTAGGGAGCTAGGATTCAAAGGTGAAAGGTTTTGGGTCCGGTGGAGTGAGAAGCGGTTTAGGCTTATTTTTATCATGTAGGAATCACAAATAAACGAATAAAGTAAAATAACAAACAAAAAACAAAATAAAAAAAACGATTCATATTCTTGGTGGCAGACAGAAGTTTTAAAATATAGCATCGGTGAGAATTTCACATCGGTGAGAATTTTACATCGGTGAGAATTTCAACATCGGTGAGAATTGATCATCGGTGAGAATTTCAACATCGGTGAGAATTGATCATCGGTGAGAATTTCAACATCGGTGAGAATTGATCATCAGTGAGAATTTCAACATCGATGAGAATTGATCATCGGTGAGAATTTCAACATCGGTGAGAATTGATCATCGGTGAGAATTTCAACATCGGTGAGAATTGATCATCGGTGAGAATTTTACATCAGTGAGAATTTCAACATCGGTGAGAATTGATCATCGGTGAGAATTTGAACATCGGTGAGAATTGATCATCGGTGAGAATTTCAACATCGGTGAGAATTGATCATCGGTGAGAATTTCAACATCGGTGAGAATTGATCATCCCCAGCTCATGCCTAATGTAACTTAACCTATCAGAGCTTAAAGGTTTAGTGAAAATATCGGCCAATTGATGTTCAGTGCCAATAAATTCAAGAGTAATATCTCCCTTTTGATAATGATCTCTCAGAAAATGATGTCTTACATCTATGTGTTTGGTTCTAGAGTGAGATACAGGGTTCTTAGATATATTTATTGCACTAGTGTTGTCACAGTTGATTGAAACATGTTTAAACACAAATCCATAGTCCAATAAAGTGTGTTTCATCCACAGAATTTGTGCACAACAACTACCAGCAGCTATATACTCTGCTTCGGCAGTAGACAATGCAACTGAGTTCTGTTTCTTACTACACCATGACACTAGGGATTTACCAAGTAAATGACATGTTCCATATGTGCTCTTCCTTTCTAACTTACATCCAGCAAAGTCAGCATCTGAATAGCTAGTTAGGTCAAATGATTGTCCTTTTGGATAAAATAAACCTAAGTTTACAGTATGCTTAAGATATTTAAAAATCCTTTTAATAGCCAGTAAGTGTGATTCTTTAGGATTAGCTTGAAATCTAGCAGACATACATACACTGAACATAATGTCTGGTCGACTAGCAGTAAGATAAAGTAAACTACCAATCATACCTCTATAATTTGTTTGATCCACTGGTTTCCCAGTTTCATCTGTATCCAATTTACAGATTGTACTCATAGGAGTTTTACTTTCCTTAATACTGCCCAAGCCAAAACGTTTTAAAAGATCTTTGGTATATTTACTTTGATTTAAAATAATTCCATCTTTAGTTTGAAAAATTTGAAAACCAAGAAAATACTTAAGCTCTCCCATTATGCTCATTTCAAATTCATTTTGCATACTTTTTGAAAAATCAGTACATAGAGAGTGTTTAGAAGATCCAAATATAATATCATCAACATAGATTTGTACAACTAAAACATCTTTAGAAATTCTTTTAATAAAAAGAGTTGGATCAGCGATCCCTTTAGTAAAACCTTTTGAAATAAGAAAATTGATGAGTCTATCATACCAAGCTCTTGGAGCTTGTTTTAAACCATATAAAGCTTTAGAAAGTTTAAAAACTTGATTTGGAAAATGAGGGTTTGTAAATCCAGGTGGTTGTTCCACAAAAACATCTTCAATTATAAAACCATTTAGAAATGCACTATTGACATCCATTTGATATAACATGAAATTCAGATGTGATGCATATGCAAGTAAGATCCTAATGGCTTCCAGTCAAGCTACAGGTGCAAAAGTTTCTCCATAGTCTATACCCTCTTCATGACTATATCCCTGTACAACTAATCTAACTTTGTTTCTAACTATGTTTCCTGATTCATCAACTTTATTTCTAAAAACCCATTTGTGCCTATTGTCAAGGTGTCCTTAGGTCTGTCAACTAATTCCCAGACTTTGTTTCTTTCAAATTGATTCAACTCTTCTTGCATGGCTATTACCCAGAATTCATCATTGATAGCATCATTGATATTTTTGGGTTCTAGCTGTGACAGAAAAGCTTGATGTTCAACCTGGTTCCTTAGAGAAGCTCTAGTTTGTGTTCCTCTATCAAGATTACCAACAACAGCATCTAAGGATGATTCTTTAGAATCTTAGTCGATTTGGTAAAGGTCGGACTAGAAACTTCAGGTTCATCTATAGGTTCGGGTTCAACAGAAGCAGGTTCTGGAGAATGTCCAGAACTGGATGTTTTTATAACAGGTTCTTTAGATTTATCATTAAGGTCCAGAATAGACAAATCTTCTTCAAGATTCTCAAGAGAGGTTTTAGGCTCATGTGGATCAATTTCATCGAATTTGATGTGAACAGATTCTTCCACACATTTGGTTCTCTTATTGAAAACTCTATAAGCTTTACTTGAAATAGAATAGCCCAGAAAAATTCCTTCTTTGCTTTTGGGAGCAAACTTATCCAGATTATCTTTAGTATTATGTACAAAGACTTTGCAACCAAAAACTCTGAAGTAATTAACCTTAGGCTTTCTATTGTTCCATAATTCATATGGGGTTTTCTTAAGAACAGGTCTGATCAAGACTCTATTGATAACATAGAAAGTTGTATTAACAACTTCAGCCCAAAAGTAAATAGGCAGTTCATATTCATTGAGCATAGTTCTAGCTATTTCTTGAAGGGTTCGGTTTCTCCTTTCTACTACACCATTTTGTTGGGGTGTCCTAGGGGCAGAGAAATTGTGACTATAGCCATTGTGTGAGCAATAAGATTCAAACTCATGATTTTCAAACTCACGACCATGATCACTTCTCAGGGTCTTAATCTTAAGTCCATTAAGGTTCTCTACAGACTTGGAATATTTAAAAAAGTAAGAACAAGCTTCACTTTTGTGAGCTAGAAAGTATACCCAAGTATATCTAGAAAAGTCATCTACAAGAACATAGACATAATGCTTCCCATTTAAACTAGAAACTCTTGATGGTCCAAACAAATCCATGTGAACCAACTCAAGTGGTTGAGAAGTTGAGACTTCTTTCTTTGATTTAAAAGAAACTTTGTGTTGTTTTCCCTTTTGACAGGGATTACACACTTTTTCATTCGGGAATTCTAACTTCGGTACGTCTCTAACTATGTTCTTCCTAGAAAGTTTTCTAAGTGAGTGAATGTTGCAGTGTCCTAATCTTCTGTGCCATAGCCAAGACTCTTTATGAAAAGCATTTAAACAAGAAATATTTTGATTAGCTAAAGAGTTTAAATCAACAGCATAAACATTTTCATTCCTTAGAGCATAGAATACTAAAGAACTTTTAGAGTTAAAAACATCACACGAGTTATTTTCAAACTTGACATTGAAACCATCGACACATAATTGAGATATACTAAGCAAGTTATATTTAAGTCCATCAACGAATAAAACATTAGAAATCAATACTGAGTCAGTGTTACCAATCTGGCCTAGGCCGATGATTTTTCCTTTAGAGTTGTCACCAAAGGTGACATGACCTCCATCAACCTTTATTAAGCTCTTGAAGCAAGAATAATCTCCAGTCATGTGTCTTGAGCACCCACTCTCGAAATACCATATCTTCTTGTGACAGCTCTTCAAGCAGGTCTCCTATAAAACAGATTTAAACAGGAAATGACTTTGGTACCCAGATTTTCTTGGGTCCATATAGGTTAGAAATCAGGGCCTTAGGTACCCAAATTTGTTTTATGGGTCCCATACATTTAACAGAAACAACAGATTTTGAAAGATAAACTTTATTTGGTCTATAACCATGTGAACAACCTGTTGAGGCATATGAATTTCCAAAACTGGAACTAGCAGAATTTTTTCCAGACTTAGGAATAAATCGGGTTCTAGTGAACTGTCTCTGTCCAGGTTGGTATTCCAAACCAGTAGCATATCTAGGTGCAACATGCTTTCCTATCATTTGAGTTATCGCATCCTTTAAATTTGTGAATTTTTCTAAGTCCTTTCTAAGTTGGTCATTTGACAGTTTTAGTTCTGTAATTTCCTTTAGTAGTTGAGAATTCTTTTCCTTTTCTATATCAAGATCAGATTTATGCTTAACACTTAAAGCATGATGTTTCTTTAAACCTTTGTATTTGTCTTTAAGCTCATTACAGGTTTCTTCCAACATATCACAGTACTCAAATAGTTCAGATTTTGACATGTTTTCTGAATCAGAATCATCTCCAGAATAATATGAATTTAAAACAGGAGTGTCAGATGTTACCTCAGATGTATTTGTCATGAAACACATGTTGGCTCGATTTCATTCAGAGTCCGAATATTCTGCTTCACTAGTGCTGTCTTCTGAAGCACTCCAGGTAGCCTTCATGGCTTTCTTGTACTTCTTGTCTTTGTAATCATATTTCTTTTTGAACTTTATCTTTGGACAGTCTGCTTTGATATGTCCTTTTCGCTTGCATTCATAGCAGACAACTTCATCAGTCATGTCAGCCTTCTTCCAATCCTTTTTCCATTTGCCTTGTTGATCATACTTTCCCTTGTAATTTGGTTTCCTAAAGAATTTGTTTTTCCTATAAATCTTTTTGAATCTCCTGGCTATTTGAGCCATCTCGGCATCACTGTCAGATTCTGAATTTTCACTCATTGAACTCTCAGTCTCCATTTGTAGTTTATCCTTGTCTTTACTCTTAAAGGCAGTAGTTTTAAACGCTACAGATTTTCTTTTGGGTTCCTCATCTTCTTCTTTATTTACTTTAAGATCTTCTTCATACATCATCAGCTTACCAATTAACTCCTTAACTGGCAGTGTTCCAATGTCACAGGATTCTCTAATTGAGACGGATGTACCTCTCCATCTATCTGGTAAACATCTCAGTATTCTCATAATTTGTTCTTTTGCAGGAACAATCTTTCCAAGTGAGCTCATTGTGTTCACTATCTCATTGAACATGAGATACATGTCAGAAATAGGTTCATCAGACTTCATTTTGAAATTATCATATTTAATAGTATAAGTGTTTAATATCATTTCTTTAACATTGGTTGTTCCTTCGTGAGAAACAGCCAAGGTATCCCAAATTTCAAAAGCAGTTTTACATACAGAAATTCTATTAAATTCTTCATCTCCTAGAGCACAGTACAGAGCATTCATAGCTTTACAATTATTATTGTAAGCAGTCTTTGTAGGTTCATCCCAAGAAGATCTATCAGTAGTGGGAACTTTATATTCAGATTCAATAGCAGTCCAAATATCAAAACTCATTATTTCTAGATGAATTTTCATTTTAATTTTCCACTGAGCATAGTTATTTCCATTAAAGAAAGGTGGCCGGTTAGTAGCAGCACCCTCAAGTCTATTATCCATTATAAACAAAATTTAAATAGATAAAAATTTAGAAATTACAGAAATTTTAAGAGCTTTAAAATACAACTAAAATCACAGTTGAAAACAGAGTAATTAGAAGGTATTAATAATCCCTCTGATACCAAATGTTGGTCGGAGTGGACACTCAAGAGGGGGGTGAATTGAGTTCCAATTAAAATTTCTGCTAAAAACAATTTGTATTAAAATACCCCAATTTCAAAAACAGATTAAACTGTAGTGAATTTATACAGATTATAAAGGTTCAATTAGTTTCTCAAAGATTTATTAGTTCTCAGTTAACTTAGTCTAATGATTAATTTAACTTTTGAAACTAACTTACTGGTTTACAATAAATATAAACACTTGCGAGTTTAACTATCAAAGTAGCTTTGAAGATAAATTATATATCAAAGTAATAGCAGAGGAATATGAAATAAAAGTATTGTATGGATATAAACATTAACTAAAAACATAGAGGAGTTAAACAAGAGGTTCAGTCTCAAGCCGAGACTTAGTCCTCTCAAAATTTTTATATAAGAATGATCCACACCCTGGATCAGGGTTCAACAGTTTACAACTGTCCAGGTCCAAGACCTCTACCACTGTTAGTCGTGGGAAACAAAACAACAGCAACCAGCTGTCCAGGTCACACACGACCTCTACCACTATCCACAGTGGGAAAAGGAATGAAAATATAATGAGTGAGGATTTACAAATCCTCCAGTTAAGGTTCAGGAGACAGTGTGTGTGTAAAATACAACATATAACACACACTTCTCGTAATGTAAAAAGTAAATCACAGAGATAAAGATTTAGAGATTAGAAATGGCTCTAGTGATCTTCGTGCAGCTCTTGACTTCTTTTGTTGATAAGAATTCCTTCTGAGTCTTATTCTGGTTTTTGTCTGGAAAACAGAGTACCATCTGCTTCCTTGACTTCGAGGTTCATTTTGCTTATCGGGTCAAAGAATGATGAGTTTTGTGAGGTTCTTCCTTAGCATAGATTGCTCGATGTATGCTCTATGTTCTGAAGGCTGGTAGTAGTAGTCTTGTGAGTGCGAGTTCTCCAGTTGATCTTGGCACGTTTTGAGCTTGATTGCCAATATGTTCTGTGTGCTTGATTTCTTCGAGTTCTACTTCATACCATGCTCCATCCCCCTTTTTGAAACATACACGATGTCCTCTTTATACCCTTTTTGTTTTTCTGCTAAGAATGATTATACTTTTCGATCGTACTTGGTACGGTTTCCTGAAATGGCAACATAAATATTTTAATAACATTAAATGCATCAAAAGTAACAAATGTAACCGTTAGTATAATAAACAAATAGTGTCGAGGATATGGGATTTGACTCCACAGTTCATTATAGGTAGCCGTTTGTTTGTAGACGTGTACCGTTGACTCGGTGTCGGGATCATCCATCGGTAGCTCTGTGTGCATCGGTAGCTCTGTGTGCATCGGTAGCTCTGTGTGCATCAGTAGCTCTGTGTGCATCGGTAGTTATGTGTGCATCGGTAGCTCTGTGTTCATCGGTAGCTCTGCGTGCATCGGTAGCTCTGTGTGCATCGGTAGCTCTGTGTGCATCGGTAGCTCTGTGTGCATCGGTAGCTCTGCGTGCATCTGTAGCTCTGGCTATCGGTAGCTCTTATGCGAACCAAATCTGATTGACTTAGAATTGTTTCAAAGCTAAATAGGGATAATCGAGATCAACATAAATCAGAGATTATTTAAACATTATTATGAACTTGATCAACGATTTGAAAGAATTAAAATGTAGATCACCAGTAATTGAGAGTAGCATAATATATGAACACATAATTGGGATTATCAAGACATATAAATTCACTATTGGGATTATCAAACCAGGTGAGGTCAACATATATTTTTATATACAATTCTTTTGATGTAAAATGAATCACATTCATTTGAAAATGTGGTAGTCTACTCATTCACAAACTACGTTATAACTTTTTTAGTGTGTAAAAATGTAATAATGAAAATAATATATTTTATTTTAATAAATTTAATTATGTAATTAATATCATATGGATTTAATTTATGTCACATATATTTAATTGAACCCATCCTTAATATATTCCATGTAATGTGTGAACATATCACATAACATTGAAGAGGTGGTACTCCACACATCCACAAATGATGTTATCATATTTTAAAAAATAAAAAACATTTATCAATGTGTTATGTTAAAAATTATAGAAGAAGAAATAAAACAAATATATCCTATTTATCACATTTAAAAATTGATTACTTCAAAATTAGAAACCATGAGAGGTGGTAATGGAAAAGTAAATGAGGTCGTTTCGCGAGGTGATTATTCCCTGTATAATAATTTTAATATTGACAACCATTAGATAAAAGTTTGTTTCAGTGTACCACTATCCCTAAAAATAAAAACCTATATGTATATTTAGTACAATTATTTTAGTAAATAATCTTGTAATAATTATAATTTATGTGTCTTCAGAAAGAAATAAATAAAAATTTATAATTGAAGAATGTTATATCTTTTCAGGAAAATATTTTTGGTATACAATAAGCAGAATACTTATATTTGTTTATTCCAAAATTTAAAATTCTAGGTTGAGAGGATGAAAATTTTGAGCTTATTTTCTTAGGGTTTTTAGGATCTAAAAGGGCTTGAAAGGTTTTAACAATGTTTGAGGTTGAGTGTCTTTCTATAGTGGCGTTCGAGTGGCATTTATGTCCTAACAAAAACATAAACACTATTACGGGTAATCTTTTTCCATGTGTTCCCAAAAAAATGGACAAATAATTGAGTGAATGGGAATTTTGATATATATTTGCTATCAATAGAAAATATTAAAATCATTTTTATCAATTTTCCCCTTAGTCTTTATGTTTTATTATTTTTTTATTTTGTGTTTTCATTAATTTGATTTGTTTTCTATCCTCTGTAATACATATATTAAAACAAAATTAAATTTATACATATAATATAATGTATAATAAATAATTATAAAATTTAACATTTAATTTACAAAATAAAAATAATATATATGATGGATATTAATTTTAACATAAACACATGTAATCCACAAAAACACTACTTTAACCCTATTTTCACTAACAATTATTTTACTATTTATGGGTCAATACAATCATTAAAAATAAATTGACAGATAAATTGGACATATTATATATATATATTAAATCTTAAAAATAACTTGTAAAAGGTTATATATTTATAAAATATAAATCATTTCATAAATTATCATTTATTTTATTTAGTTATTAACTAAATAATCCATGTATTTGTGTTCCAAAATAATTAAATGTAATTAAATCATTTTTAAAAATAAAATAAAAATTATTATGATAAAAATAACTCATTTATATTCCAAAATAATATTTATGACCAAATTTATGTATATTATTACCTACTCTATTTCATTATAAGTGATAAAGGCATGATGTGTCCTTTTTTCTTTTTCCTCACTTATATAGGTCACATTCATGGAATGGAACCCAAATAACTCATAAATATCTATTATAATGTGATTAAGGTATAAATGAATCCATAAAATGTGTTTTGAACATGTTTTCTATCATTTATACACCATATATTCAAAGATTAAATATTAAGTAGGTTTTTTTCCTCAATCACTATAGTTAATTTTAATTAATTTCACAAATATTTTTATTCAAAAAATCATGCTTATCTTCTTGGACCAAATATTTCAGAAATTTTTCCAAGTACATATATAATTTTTTTTTTAAATTACATTCACCTATGTGGCTAAAAATAATTAAAAATTAATCTTGCGGACGCTGTGAGACAACATGTTTTTTAGCATAAAAGACCAAAATAATGAAATGTTTTTCTATCAATTTTCAATTTTAAATTGAATATATAGACCTAATTTTTTTTATTTATGAATAATTAAACTAATTATACTTTGAAACTAATTTAAAATATAACTTAACTATATAAATAAATTATAAAAAATAATGGTTTTCAATTAAAATGAATTATCTTCACTATTCGTTAAAAATAAAACATCATATAATAATATAATAAAATCACCCAATGTCAATTTTCATATTCATATTTGAAATTTTTCAAATAAAAATTATAAAAATTCAAAAATATCGATTTAAAATTGGTGTGGCATTAAAGGATGGTAAAACATCCTTATAAAATTATGCATCTTTTTATTCAGAAAATTTGATTTATTTTTATATTAAAACTATAAACATTATTGGATGAATTTTAAAAAAATAATTGTTTAATTATATAACCTATAAATTTAATTAGTATCTTTTAATAATAGTGATTAATTTATTTTATTAAGATATAGCGTCATTTCGGTCATAAAAATCATTTAAAAAAAACAAACATCCTTTATAGAAATTATTTTCATTTATAATTAATAGAAAACTAATGAATTCATTTTATAAAAAAATCAATGATATATTTTCGCTAAACAAATTCATTTCATTCATTCAAATGGATTGGTGATTACTATCATAATAGTAAAAATAGAAAATTATTTCCATGTAAGACAAAGGATTGTGTGTAACATAAGACATCAAGGGATCCCAATGTTGCATGAAACTCAAGATAAACATATTTTAGTGTGTTCTGCAAGCTAAAATATTTATTTTGTGTAAAAAATTAAATTAAATAATTTATATTAATTTTAAATAACATATTTCATAAATTATGATAATATTACATTCTCCCCACTTAAATTGAATTTCTCCCTTGAAATTATACTTAGTAATAAATTTTTTAACATTTGTAGTGGTAAATTTTTGAGAAAAAATATCATAAAAAGGGTTATTGTGAAATCCTATTAAAATTTAATGTGGGTAAAATAACGGTCACCAGAAGATGCGCATAATATAGATTCCACAAATGGGGAATATTATCGAGAATTTAAAAGATTTATTTGGAAGGAAAACATAATTCCCAGATACCAATAAGGGGTGATTGATAAAATGGACTATATGAAGTCATGGATGAAAAAACCACAAGACAAATAGATATGGAAAAAGGTCCTCTATGTCCACAAAAAATATGGTAATACAGTGAAACTTTATTTAATGATCATTTTTTTATTTTTAATTAATTCTCTTACCTTATAGTCCATGAGAAATTATTTTTACTTAGTGAATATAATTTCGTCCATTAATCCTTTTCCCAAAAATTATCATATTTTTCTCCATAAAATGAGTATTCAAAATGAATTTTTTATTCTTGAATCACTAAAATAAACTTTTAAAGCCAACATAATAAGAAAAGTGATATCCATGATATTCAACAAATCATTAGACAATATCAAAATCACAAATTGTTAGAAAATCAAAATATAAATCCAAAAATGTGAAACCATCAGATGATACTATTATCATAAAAATTTAATAGTAATACCCGAATATCAAAATAAATTATTCGTCAAATTACTATACCTAAAATCCTTAACCATTTCCGGAAAAGCTGAAACCCAAATATTATAAGGGTTTGATCATATATTTTTAAAAATAAATAAACCATTAATCATATAATAAAATACCACATGTGTTCCAGATAATAATAATTATTATATAAAAAAAGATCATAAAAAACCTGAAATCATGTAGGATATTGGTAGCATGTGAGACCCATATTATCCAATGATCATGGGTTCAATCCCCACAACCTATCCATATGTGATGGGTTTTGGATTAGCATACGGGGTGTCCCCATTTTTTTAAACACAAAATCTATTTCCCCCATAAAAACTCCTCATTTTTATCATAGTGATTAAAAATTCATCATCCCAAAAAATGTCTCAAAAATTGAATTTATGATCACGCCGCATAAAAACTCAATGTGGTGTCAAATAATTTTAACATATGTCCATCCATAAGTGCATAGAACTAGGAAGGTATCTACAACTCTTATGATATCCTCACATGAAAACATCCTAATCTCAAATGTTATCTAAACAATCATTGATACCTTCTTTAATAACCTAGGACCTCCACTCTTGGATCCTATATTGAAATCCATAAAATTTCATTTTTGTCAATAATTTTTATATTTGTGACCCAAATATTTCATGTAAATCTTAAAACATAAAAATTATAATTTGTATTACATACGTTGTAGGGGGCATTGAGGTTTATAGTTTTACATAATTAGGACTGACCCACTCATAATTAAATCATATAAACATGGACACATAATCAACAATTTCAAGAATATGAACAACATCTCCCATTATACCCAAAGTTTCTTATTTCATAGTATTTCATCATTATATTCCTTGTTAAATTATTTCTGTATATAAATCACTCAAATAAAACAAAAAATCCTTATTAAAATGAAACATAAAAAGGGTGATTGTAGATTCTCTGTAAGGGTATTCATTATAATTTCCAATTAAATGTCACAAATGAGAATAATAGTGACTTATATTAGGAAAAAAAATTATATTTAACGATAAATTCAAAAAATAACTCATAAGTACCAATACCAATACCATAAATTATGAAAACATAGAAAAATGAAAGAGTCAAAAAAATAAATAGTCAAAAGGAATGTGATATCAATAATGATTAGGATAAATATTATAAAATTCTACTATTCATATAGAAAACAGGTCTGTATCTTAGAAAATCATCCCATTGAACAACTACAAACCCCTTAGAGATCCCTTAAAATTTGAAACAACCAAACAAATGACTTAGAATATAATTCTTTAAAGAAAATAATCATTACATAATAAATTAGAGTGCTATCTAGGTACACACATCCTATAACCTATATATGACTCACTTGATGCTATCTCGTTACATCAACCATTTATAATTTCCAATAATCAAATATATAATTCATAAAAACTCATTGAAACAACGTTCATTATTTTTAGAACATGATTTTCCAATTAAAAAGAAACGAGTTCCAACCAAATCTCTTTAAAACATGGTTAACCTATGGATATGAATAGAGTTCCATAACAATCTCAATGAATCTTTATTAAACCATTGAAATTAAATGGGTTCAATTAAAATAAATTTTAAACATGGATAACCCATGGAAAACAAATGTTTTTAATAAAAAAATATCTTTGAAACATGAATAAACCATAAAAATGAAAAGGGTTTAAAAATAGCGTATTTTAAACATGGCTAACCCATGGAAAAAAAATGGATTATGAAAAATCTTTTTATAACATGATTAACCCATGAAAAATAAATGTTTTCAATCACAATATCATTAAAATATAATCAACCCATGGAATGGAAACGAGTTTTATAACAATATCTTTAAGACATAATAAACATGAGAAAAAATAAACTATTTCATAAGAATCTCATTGATACAACATAATACATAAAATTATTCAATGAGGATAGTATCAAAAAAATATCCCCACTACATGATAAGTAAAAAAAAGGGTTATTGATGTTGATGAATGGAAAATACCTTACAAGATTATTATAATACATCTTAGGGAAAATAATCATTAATCATTATAAATCATCCTACACCACTTTGAAACATTTGAATCATTAACACCATGAAAGAAATAACATTAAGTGAAACATATAATATGATGATAATAAGGATATTCAAGATATAAAAGGACAATGTTTTTGGAAATAAACCTTATAAAAAAAATAATGGTGCATAACATCAAGATATGCCTCAATAAAAAGAGATCGAGAAAAATTCAGTTATTACATGATTAGCCTTTGAGTTATTATATCCATTATATAATTACATCAATTGGAACATTGAATATCATTAAATAAAATAAACTCAGAATATGAAAAGTATTATTTCTAAAGATACGCTATATAAAAGGAATCGGGTTCATAATAACTATTATGTCTCAATGGAATGTAATTTTAGATGAAACCCCTTACAACTATGGTAACATCTGAATAGGAATCCCAAAAATTAATAATAAACAAATTTAACATTTAAATTCAATGAATATAAAAAATAATAATATTATATATCAAAATTGGAAGTATATACACCACAGAAATTATATTAGTAATGATCATGTTGTATGCATCAAAATGGTAAATCTGATACAAGAATCACTTACCTTGAGTATGATTTTTTAATATTGTTCTCTATAATCAGAAATAATAATCATAATTTAATGATATGCTTTCATTAGAACAATTTAAAAGATTATTATTAATTAAATTTAACTTACAAACATGTCTATTTAAATTTCTTAATCAATCATGTTTAAGTATGATGTTTTGACTATATTAGGCTTTTGTCTCAAAACTGACATCTATAGGCCATCAATGGTCAATGTAGTAATTATATAAAAATATATGGAAAAATAATAAAGAAAAAACTATCATATTTATATAGCAATTACAATTTTAATAAAATAATGAAATACAGTTATTAAAAATGAACTAACTTTATAATCACGGAGACATGTAGATTATATGTACGCGTGATTAGAATTCCAATTTTTCAATGATCATTATGGATAGAAGGTAATTAAAATTTTAATTTACATAATGTTTATAATATCATATATAACATATTATTTAATAATATATAATAATATATATAATTCGCTCAATGTAAAATGAATTACATCTCTTTGAGGAGGTGGTAATCCACACATCCATGGATATCGTTATAAGTTTTTCTAGATGTGAACAAGTAATAATGAAAATTATATGTTATACCTGTAGAAAAGATATTTTTCCCTGAGTATTATATATTTGATAATTATGTCACATATCTTAAATTAAACCCATCCTTAAAAAATCTATGTAATTTGTCAACTTATCACATATATTTGAGGAGGTTGTAGTCCACACATCCATAGTAAATGCTATTATATTTAAAACAATGGATTGAAATAAGGCACTTTTTTATATAAGAAATCTAAAAAAACCTAATATGTCATATTTATCATATAAAAATAATGTTTCCATCATAATTGCCAACCATGAGAGGTGGTAAATGAAAGACGAACGACATTGATTTTTGATATTGTAGTTCACCGTACAAGAATGATAATTTTGTTACCAACTTGATGGAAGTGTGTTTAGGTGTATGTATATACCATAAAATGAAAAAAAAATATTAAGGAATTATTTATAATTATATAATCATGTAATGTCAACAATTTATCTCTTTTGTGAACGAAATAAATCAAAAGTGATTGTTGAATAAAGTTACATATTTTTATGGTAACTCCTTTTGGTTTACCACAAAAGACTACCATGGATTTATTTCAGCACAATTTTTTGTTTTTATAATGAGGTAAGGGAATTTTGAATCTTATTTGGGTTTGTTTTGGATGACCCAAAAGGGGTTTAGAGGTGTGAATACACGCGGAGGTTGAGTGTCTTTTTATAGAGGAGAGGAACAAGGATTCTTGTAAATAACAAAAGGTAAACAATATTAAGAGGGATCTATTTGATCATGAACATTTAAAATAAAAATATAATTGATTAAATTTGATTTATGGTCAATGAAAACAAAAAAAATCAATAAAATTATAATTTTGCTACTTAGTCATTATGTTTCCTTATTTCATTCTTGGTTTTTCATTTAGTAAAGTAGTTTTCTGACCTATTAAATTATTCCATTAAGAATAAAATAAAAATAAATATATTATATAATTTAGACCCAATAATGATATAATATTTAATAGAAGCTATAATATAAAAAACCCATATTTTTGGATATAACACCCCTCCTTTTTATCACATAATCATTCATTACATTATAAAAAATCAAAGATCTTTAAAGTTTAGTGTCTTAGAAACCATGAACATTATACATGAAAACATAAAACATTATTCTCAAACAATTGAACAGATTATTCATTTGTTCATCCTATGTTCATTACAACATCTCATAACCTGGGGACATACATGAAAAGAAAGGGTGAGCAGAAGGCCCATTAAGGGAAACAAGGGAAACATTTTACATGTGAACTTGAGATACATCAAAAATCATGAAAAATAACATTAAGGCATGAGAAAAAGATCATGAGGCATATAATAATAAAAATTATGTGTTTCCTAACATGAATATGTGAATAAAAAATTTAACGTAGAAAATCATGAACATATCACCAAGGTAAACCCCATGGTTTCATTAAAAATTATCAAGGTAAACCCCAATGTATCGTTAAAATTGTAATCGTTAGAGATTACATCATTACCCAATGCATTGGAGCGCTATTAGGGAACACCCTTAAATTTTCCTTTATAATCATTTGAGCCACATATATCATCATTAAAAATTTCATAAATAACCCACATGGAATAAAATAAATGGGTTTAATTTCATAATCATAACATTTTAAAAACTGCTTTAAAGACATGATCATTATGTCACTTTAAACCCATGGAAAACGAGAGAGAGTCTCATGTATCTAAATCCCAGAATTTAAAATAGACCATTTTGATATATATGTGAATATCCTTACAGAAGAAAGAGCTTTTAGAATTCACTAAATAAAACAATAGAATTTTAGAAAAAGAGAGAGACATATTGAGACGAAAATTCTGCAGCTTAACAGCTATATTATAGGGTTTTAGAAAACATTGAAAAGGGAGGGGACATGGGTCACTGACTCATAAATGATTCATAAAACAGTAGTGGGATAGAATATAATGGATATAGGAACATGGTAATGAAATTTTAATGACATAAAATATGAAATGAAAGACATTGATGGAAAGAAAAAATAAGATTTCTCTTATGAAAATTCGGCAGCCTAACGACGTCACTTAAAACATCAAAAAAAGAATTGACGAGATCAAATAGGGTCTATAATCATATGAAAATAAAATATAAGTATGATAGATATATATATCATACCCCAATTTAATAAAAATGAAATTGAAAGACTTGACATGAAAGTATAACTTTGAAAAAAAAGATGGGTGAAAGAATCCCTTAAAAATTCCACAGCCTAACGATGCCACATAAAACATTCATAAAATGAAATGATGAGAGAAAGATGAAATCTCACATAAAATGAACATAAAATGGAAATTAATATGAATATAAAATAACACCCCCAACATAAGAACATGGGGATTTAAAGAAATTACATAAACGAGAGTACTTGAAAAGAAAGAGAGAGGTTGGATCCCTTAACATGAAACGTAACTCTTAAAACACGAAGGTTGGGACCATGAGGGCTTGGTGGCACCTTGGGAGGGCTCCTTGGGAGGTAAATAGACCAGAACTTCATTGAGTATTATTTTTAATGTAATGGATGAGAGAATAAATTGATATTTATAGGGAATGTGAGGGGACAAGGCATCAATGGCCAAGGGACACCTCATTGGTGGTATTGGCAAAACAAGTGGTATTTCCTCAATGGTCAATCTATCCCTCATTACCATCACTATTATCATTATCATCATCGGCCTCATCATTAACCACATCGCCATCCCCATCATGATTCTCGCCCTCCTAAACTCCCTCTTCCTTGCCTCCATGATCCTCCTCACCCTCCTCCTCTCTCTCCTCCCCTCCCTTAAACTCCTCTTCTCCATCCTCCTCCGCCTCAGCCTCCCCCCTCCTCCTCCGCCTCAGCCTACTCCTCACCATCGTCATCACTTAGAAAGATATTGTCTCAACCACCACTAGAACTGACACATGGTGCACCATATATAGAACAAACTGATGAAATATATTCATCACAAGATCTCATGGACTCACATGCATGTGTTGGATGTAAATCATCCATTAGTTTCATAAATGGAATGTTCACCCTAGAAGACTATCATGCCCTCTCTGTGGCCCTTTTTTAGGATATTCTACATTTTCCTAAACCTTATGGAATACATTGTCACTACAAATCATACTTGAGGATGGCAATACCTTATCGGGACTATTCTCTTCCAATTTCGGTAGGGTACATTTCCAGGGTACTCATCTCCCACCCCATGATGTAAATGATCATTTGGCCCAAAATTGTCAGGTTCCTCGGCATCAAGGGCCTCAAAATAATCCTTTAAAAAATATAAATATATTATTAAGTTACAAATATTTAAATAAAAATTTCAAATAAAAAATGTAAAAAATACAATATGCCGTTGATTCAGTTCGTTAACCACACATCCATATTTCTTCCTTCTACTCGAGAAAAAGTGTTTATCTCGAGGCATACGCCCTTCAATATTAAATGTTTACCTCTAAAATGACACTGAATATAGGAAACCATAAATAAAAATATGATACCAATAATTAATTTCATAACTAACATTAAATGACAATTTAGTAATGAAATAAATTATCGGAAAAATAATAGAAATTTCAAGTCGTAAAGAAAAAATATAAATAACTATAATGCCTACTTTCTCTCATGATCTGAAATCATTGTACATCCCAATGTGTGGATTTATTTTCTAGGATCAATTTTTTTTTATTTCATCGAGATTAATCCTAAATACAATTCAATAATAAAAAAGGTATTATTAATGAAAAACATGAAAATTTTCCTTTAAATACCTCAAATGTGATTAATACCTTAAACTGGATAGTCGTCCAATGAGTAATCATCTATCCATACTATTCAATTGGACAATCATCCATGATAGGTACCACCTCTATCTCTGTTCTAACTCTACAATTCCATACAATATACATCTTCTGTTTATAGGCTCTCTAAAGATCACCTAAATCCTTTAGACGTGTTGGCCATGCAACCTCACCATCGGGGAAATTAAACCGAAGCTGACTCCACAATATTAATTCCTATAAATACCAAAATAATATAATTCATTAAATAAAATATATTTTTTATCTATATCTATTCCCAAGCATTATCCTTGACATCATTTGGAATTGTTCTTTATGAGAGTTGGCGGACAAGAATAATGTCGGAGAATTTGGAAAGCATCTCAAAAAAAAACTCTAACATTTCTGCCCTATTTTTCAAATCATTTGACTACATTAATTATAGTCCACCATCAACATCATTGAAAGGTGACACACTAAACAAACTTGTATACTCCCCCACCCCTGCCCCATATCATTATATGTATCTATTATTAAAGAAAAAAATATTTTATCAATACATGTTATAATGAAAATATAAAATGGAATAAAAAATTGTTTAGGTTCTATAAATATATATGTGGCAGCCTGATCAATGGGAGTCGCTGGATCTACTGAAACTGAAATAACCCCCTATACAGGTGGAGTGGGTCCCATTATATGCTCCTTGGTGAAAGACTATTGTGGAGCAGGAGTCCAATAAGATTGAATATAGAATCTCAAAGAGAATGAAGTATAAGTAAAAGAAGATGTCATGGATGGTTGGGAAAATAATGGATGGGGGTGGAAATCATCATCGGATATGGTAACGATGGTTGAAGAGACTCAGATGTAAAGGTTGGTAAAAACATGGGAGGCCTAAATATCTGGTGTGTCCTTAACTACACATCCATATCAGAATGTTGGATAGATCATTTGTTAGATGTAGGGGCATGGTCTAATCGGGCACACCAACCAGATTGCCTAACTCTCGTACCACCCCCCCCCCCTCTCGTACCACTGACCTGAGTACTGGGAAAACATCTATGCTTCTCATAAAATAATGGTCACCTAAGTGGTGGATCCTGCAAAAAATTTAAAACAATATTAACCCCATGACATTATATATTATTTAAATATATAGTTATATGAAATAAAATACTCACTATATGATCTAGTGGTGGAACTCCCATCTCATCCAAGCGACAATTATTATCCACCATCTTTTTATTTCACCTCATTGAAATTGGATTTATTTCATACATTTTAAAATAAATATGGATGTAATTAGAAAATGATAACTAATGTGTAACCCAAAAATCAAAATATATGAGTAGGAATATGGGGATTTATTGGTAATTTAAATATCCATTGTTTTAGGTGAGCTTGAATAGATATATAAGGAAATAAAAATTCACAAAATATGTAATAAAGAAATTTAATTTTGAGTTGGATAGTTATTTACTAAGTGTCACAAATCCATTAAAATCATTGAACATTGATTCTGAGGCTTTATTTAACTCAATAACCAAGAGAGAGAGAATACTGAATTATGCCTCTAGAAAAATCAGAACGGTATATATTATGAATGAATAAACACTTAATATGGATTTAAATAATGACTTAAACATATGAACAAGGAAAATATATCTAAGAGATTAATAATTTGTAAAGAAGTTGATGAAATTATGGAAAAATATAATTTCATTTGCCGAGGTAGATGATAGAGGTTTATATACATGTTATTTAGAGGAAGACACACCATCAAGTCCATTATCTACTAAAATGGTAAAGGGAGATATTAGAGTCATACTAATTATATACATGCTTAATAAAGAATTTACATGTTCACTAGGTTAGAAATGTTCGTTTCATAGGTTTGAATATAGTTCAATTCCAATTTTGAAAATGAAATTCAAAAAAAAATTCGACCAATAAACATTGAAAATTCACATAAAGGTCAAGTTGGATACAAAATATTTGTAATCAATATTAAATAAATTTAAATAGTATCAACCATAAAAACCCAAGTCTAGCTAAACCAAAAGAATTGAGAACATGGATGGATGATTATAAATATTTCCCACGACAACATTAGGTTCACAGTCAACTCTGACAATTGAGCTATTGAAGTCATCAAAATTAATAAATGGATCATTTCCCATGGTAGTAGGGATAGGGTCAATTCCATCATAACCATAATCAATGATATTTCTTGGAATTAATTCAATAATGACACCAAATTCAGATCTAAGATGGTGTTTAACATAATAAACATGTTTCATCATTGATTCCAATACATATGGTTCATCAGTAGTAATAGTGCGAGTCATATCAAATACTAAAAATACACAATCATCAATAAATGTCTCCCTCCTCGTCATAGAATCTAACCATTATCATTTCATCATTGTAACTCATCCATGAGAGTAATAATCCCATAATAATATTATTTCACAGACTCCATAATAACTTCCATTTTCAAATCGCGGTCTACTATCTGATGTACAGGCATAACAGCCACTTGTAGAAGTAACCATAACACCATCATGTTTTGTTCTCATGTTCTTTTCTTGTTCAGTGATAATAATTGTGTACCGATTGATAAAAATTCATTTAAATTCATGAACCATGGTATTATGTCCATAAGACAAAGTTATTATTTCCTCAGAGACAGTGATAGCAGGAATACTCAATACCTGAACTATAAATGTATATTATACCTAATTAAATATTGATTTTATTATTTGAAAAAGTAATATTTTTACCTTCAATTTTAACCAAGTAGAAAATTGTTTTCTATGGAAAGTATCAATCCTTCCCAAAGATAAAGAAAAATGGATTCTATATATCATTGATTTATGAGCTCTTTTGATAAAAATACGATAAGTTTAACAGATATGTTGGTATGATATACATATTCAATTTACATACCTGATGTAGTCATCGAAAAAATCACATTTGATCAAAACTGGGGGATGTTCCATCACCCGCTCTTCAAGTCTTAATGTCGTTAATATATATGATACATGAATTCCTTCTATTTGAGGAAGAGATGAAAAACTAGGTTCAATTGTCTCTTACTATTCTTATTCATTTATCGTTGATCTTTTCATTCTTGTAATAATAGTAGACAAAATCATAGACCAGAAATCCATACATTCTTGATCCAAGTAACTGTTCATGATAGAACATTTGGGAGGATTCTTGTTTTAGATATAAAACATTAATTTGTATATATTTCTTTTTGATACATCCAGTGAAAAGAAAGAGATACTCCAATAAGTTTTTCAATTGTAATATGGATAGTCAGATGCAGCATGCATGTTCAAATTGAGGGAGGAATTACTTTCTCTAACTCACACAAAATTAATGGGGCATCTGCCAACATTTTTTGCAAGAAAGGCTTTGAAATCTTCGTAGAACAAATATCTCTAAACAAATAGCACAACAAAATTTCGTTTTAGGAATAAATGTTTCTATTTCAAATTATAATATTATAATGAAGTTGTATTTTTATATGTTTATGAATTATTAGTTTTTAAAAATAAAATAAATCATTTGAATGAGGATAAGTCGATTTTATCATAAATTAATGATATCAAAGACATATGTGAATAAAATTTCATTTTAGGAATCATAATTGGATCGATCTAACATTTTATCTCTCTTTATAAATATTATTATAAATAATTGGTCATATTTTTGACTGAATAAGTTTTTTCATCACTAGTATCTACCCGATATTCTTTTCAGATTAGGATCATACCGAACCTAGGTAGTAATGTTTCTAACCCAAAATATGAATTTTTATAATTTCACATATATGAAATTGTATAAACAACACATGATAATGAATATGTAATTGTAATTTTGATACGGTATAGAACATATCATGGTTATGCACAGTTGGCCACAATTAAAAGAGTAATGAAATATATAAAGGGTAATATGAATTACTATATTTTATATACTATAATTATAAGGGTGTTGAAAAAATGTACTAATGGATGAGGTATTACTAATTTATAGCGTCATGATTCAATTTGAGGTAGAGTATTTATAGTATGTGGTGGAGTGATCTCTTTTGGTGATCGAATACCAAACCATGAATATGGGACACCACTATGAATATTGTGTAATTTGTTTTAGTAACTGCTCTAAAACATGTGGATCAGATTAGAACAATGTTATCCTAACTATTATCCATTTTTTATGAAGAATTGATTTTGTGTATCCGTAAACAATGTGACTTTCAGTGCTGTTTCTGACCAAAAAACCTCTTTTGGGATTGGTCAAATTTATTATAAAAAATGCATCAATGATATGACCTGAAGCTATCATGTGAAAATATAGTATTCATAACATAAATTTTGGATATCTTTTAGTATGTTTATTGTAATGGTATATATTACAGTCTGTGAAATATAGTGTTTGATTTCAATGAGAAAATTTGGGTTGCTTTAAAAAACATAATGATCCAAGGAAGTCAAGACACCATTAAAACACATGAATACCTTTTGGTTATCCTAGATAATATAGAATTGGAGATACTCCAACGAGTATATGACATTGAATATGAATTTCTAATGAAATGATAAGTTAAACATTGACATACTCGAGTTTAATAGTACTTTGAAAACTAGTTAATTTAAAAAAAAATTCTCGGATATATCAAGTTTGTATGAAATGTAACATATTAAAGTATATTTGCAAATGTTTCCCTATTAATATTTCACATATATCTATTATAAAAATAATCCCAACAATATATTTCATTATATATTTATTTTTGTTCAAATAGATTAGGAATCATGATTTTTTTATAGTTTTATAAAATAATTAATAATTTTGGGGTTTTTTTATTAATAATGGTTTAGAAATAATTTAAAATTTATTTTTATTTATTATTGCGGGATTATTTTGGAATTATATTGAGGAAATTGGGTTTGATTTGGGTCTTCATAATAAGGGATAACTAATTTATAATTATTTTAAATTATAAATTGATGATACGAAATCTATGGATTGATATTTCACCAAATATCCAATGTGAAATCATGTATGTGATTTATCAATGTGTAGATTCAATGGCATATTATTCACTTCATAAAAAATGATTTTCTAAGGTTTAAAGAGATACATTTGTTTTTTATTTTGTATTGGAAGGCTTTATATGTTATGTACATATCATAAATGTGTATGGATGGATTTTCAACATAGTTCCCCAAAGGGTTATGATCTGGACCATTGATATTATTAGGGAAAATTTAATAAACATGTTGATTCAATAGTGAATTTTTATTTGTGATACTTATTTGATCCACTATGATCTAATTTATATTATTAAACAATATATCATATTCATATCTACATTAGGTTCCTAATAAATTACAATGTTTTGGATAAATTATCTAAATGTGTGTTTCAATTCCTATATAATTGCATCTAATTTTGAAGAAATAAAAATTTGAAGAAATTTAATTTGATAAATTCCATAGAAGTAAAATAATTATAAGATATTGATATTCCTATCAATTATTATGAAAGAATAAAATTATATTTTCTGTTGTACAATGGTAATGACCTTTCATTATCATCATCAATAGAAATTCTCATCACAATATTCACTCCACTATATACAATTATTCCGAAATGACGCACCATTATACCCTAATGAGAATAAAGTTTCACCCATTACAATGATAATTTTGACATGGATTATATACTCATAAGTAAAGTGACATCGTAAAGTCAAAAAGAGTGATCATTATACTATTATTGAAGAAAACTACATTCCATTTTCTACCAATATACCCAACATTAATAAGATTATATTCTCATCATCACAGACATAGAAATTCAAAACATTATGGTAAATGCATTGAAATTATATGGAAATAATTTATTGTTGTATAAAATATTATCAAATTTAATCTAATGATATTAAGAATTTCATATGTTCACTTAACTCTAAATCACCCAACATCTGGGGATGTGACACTCCAAGATCATCCTAATGAATTAATTGGTGAATGTTGGCATCAAGTGTCGGGGACTCATACTCATGCCTTAAATGGGGATTTCATCTACACATACAAACACTTCGAAAAGATAGTATAGTTTTTGGATGATTTTGAGCATAATAATATCATATATAATGTTATAAGTAAGATATTACTAGAATGGAATATCATTTCAATTAAAAATTTAAGATAAAAAATCTACCAAAAAGTAGTTTTGTAAAATACAACATAAAATAAAAAATTTAAAAAAAATTAATATTACCACAGATTCTGATATATTTATCATATCCATCATTTATATACTCTACCTTATTTTTAGAATGTTAAAAATCATCTCAAAAACAAGAAGGAGGATATTTCCTATAAATAGTTCCAAAAATAAAAATAGAGTTATGAGGAATATAAATAGAATGATGAAAATGATCATAAAGAAAATAAATATAATGTCCTCTTAGTTGATTATATGAGTATCTTTGTGTCCAAAAATATGATAATATCAAAACCATCCATTAATTGAAAAGATAAAATTTATTAAGAGGATAGAAGAAGTTTACTTTTTTAATAACCTATACTCTAAATGATTTTTAATAACAAATATATAATCAGTAGTTTTGAATCATTCTAAAATGAGATTTCACTCAACATGGGTAACTTTACAAGAAAAACACCCAATGTAAGGGTCTGATTGATCTCATGGTTAACATGTAAAAGACTATAACTTTAGTATATGGATATTTTTATATTTTTTGTAACTTTGTTTCATTGAATGTGTGGAACTATAATATGGCCAATATTCTGTTAGATGTAGAAAACATTTTACACCCTATAAGAGTGATCATTATTTGAAAGGATAACTTATATGATAGATTATTAAATATTATATATTTAGTTGTTCCTTATTCAAGATAGTGTCTCTTTCTTTATAGATTAATATTTTAGGTCACAACAATCAAAGTAAAATTAATCAGATGTGAAAAATTGTAATTATTACCTAGTACAAATAAATGTTGTTATAAATGAATTTCTTTCATAAAAGATTAATAGTATGAAAACAAATATATATAATAGAAATTAAATTATATAATTAAAATTATTATATTTTGATTAATATGATTTTATGTATACACCAACCATATGTAATAAAATGTACATTGTATATTTTATTGGTAAATATTTTTTGTAGGACTATCTCATAAATGAAAAACATGGAGTAATAGTTAAATTTAGTATATATAATAATAATATATAAACCCATATGTGATTATTAATATATTCCTCATATATTATAGGGTAGAAGTGTATTAAATATCATGATCCTTAAAATCCCCAGGGTTCATAAATTATATAATGGTTCTCTATACACCTCAACTGAATGGTGTGGTTGAGAGAAATAATCGAACATTATTAGAAATGGTTAACACCATGAGTTTTATAATTGGTCTTTCAAGAGTATTTTGGGTGAGGTACTATTAACTATATTCCTCATCCAAAATTTGGTTATCATAAATGTTAATATTATGATTCTATATGAATTATATTAGTTTAAAAAATGATACTCAATTAGTTATGGGTCTCTGGAAATCATGAAATTTTTTAACTACATGAAACTAAAAGAGAAAACCTTGATAAAATATATATTAGTTACATATTTCATTATATATAAATAATTTATAATCATAGGAATTAATAGTTTCTAAATAAAATTATTTATTAACTATTATTTTATTTATTCAATCAAGAAATGTATTCAAAGATTAATATAAATTTTATTATTTCCATATGAATGTAATAATAGATAAATATGGATCAAATAAATGATCTAAAAAATAATGTTACATATGGTTCGTAAAATTAATTAACCTTGGATTCCCATCAGATATGGTTGTCATTTATATAGGTACATATATTATTACTAAAATAGTAGTTGTTTAGGTTAATTCACATCTAAAAAAATAAATGATGTTATTTTATCTTCTAATTCATATTTTGGAATGGAATCTATATATTATGAAATGATATACATAAAAATTAATAATGAATGGATATTATTTTATAACGAATATTTTTAACCCATGATAGATTGAAGTGTTTATTTTGGTGAAAATGGTGGTTATATGGTATAATTGAAAAACAGAAAGCTCGATTATTATCCAAGGGTTTTTCTCATAAGGTAGTAATCAATTATTTTGGTTAATATATCACTATGTCTAAGATAATATCCAATATAATTATTCTCACATTACAATCATTATAAAATTTGGAAATTCAACAAATGAATTTAAAAACATTCATGAATGGTCAGTTATATGAATATATATATATATATATATATATATAAAATAACATGATGGATTCGTTGTACATGAATAAGAAAGAAGTACAAAAAAATTTCATGAAAATTTTAAGGGAGAAATCTTAACAAATTTATTTTTAGTTAACCATGTGGAAATGTTTTTATAATATATTATTGAAAAATCATGGTCTTTTTATTTTTTATATTTTTTTTCACCTGTTAATATTTTTGAAAAATATGAATAAGGTAAATAAATCCAAGTATGTTTTATTTTTTAATATTTTCATGAGATTATTCGGTGAATAAGATTTAATTCATGAAATCTAAATTTGTAGGAAAGAGGATTTGATATTTTTTTAAAATATAATATAATCATATTTTTTATAATCTGGTTCAATATATTTTATTATTCATTTGTTTTTAGAAAAAATTCTTATTAGATTTGTATAATTATATTTTCGCTAAAGGTAGTTTCTCAGCTCAAATATTAATGGTTTATGATGAATGTCATATATTCCATAACACACAATATATCAAATATTTCGTATACTATTGAAAATTTGAGCAGTTATACATGTAATACAAGTTATGCTAAATCTATGTGGGAAAATATTGATGAAATATCTATTTAGTAATATGTATTACTGTATATGATATAGTTGAATTCTAATGGTGTTGGGAGGATTTTCATATGAAATATTTATAACTAATTTGGAGTATCATGAACTTAACCAAGTGAATGATCAAGCCGTAACTACCCCAAGAAAGCCTCTATAGGCCAAGGGATAGCGTCCAACACTGAAGGAATAACTAACATGTATAGGTCGTTGCCTATTTATATGTATTCACACAAGGATCTATATTGATGAAAAAAATTTAAAGGGAAGGATTAAAAGATAAAAAACATTTATAATGTAAACCAAGAATGCATAAACCCTTAGATATTATAAAGTTATTGTAGTTTAATCTAAAAATTAAACGGAAAAATAAATTCCCAACAAAATTTATTTCAAAAAAACATATAAATTTATTTATTGAGAAATACCTTCTACTAAATCCCACCTAACAACAGCCATACTTGATCCAAATCACCAAATACTCATAATATCCATTATTTCCATGGTCTACATTCCCAAAATCTACATAAGACACAACATGTGTGGGAAAATACCATGTTGGGGGAGTAAACACATACCCATTAGGGAACCTTGAAATACGAAGGGGGAGCAATAATATATACAACATGAAATGAAAGACAGTTGATGCAAGATATAGTCAATGAGAATAGATCAACCCATATGAAGAGTGATAGTATACTCATCCAAAAAAGGGTTTGAACATGATGAATTGAGGAAATAACCATCGAGTCTCCACCACCTATAGTAGGAGAGTAGACTCATCCAACAATGAGATTCTAAACATGGAAATCATTTTTTATACACCATGCATATTCACCTGTCCTGGAAGGAGAGTAAAAAAATACAAGGAGTGGATATAGAATAACACACACACACACAAATATATATATATATATGATCTATCAAAAGAAGAAAAAATATAATATAAATGAGATCTCCATATCAAAAATCATTCTATGAATAAGAGTAGCCAATAGTTCCAAAATTCCATCAATGATTACCAACATCTCAGGCTTCTGTCCATAAGTTACCATCAAATTCCATCCAAGCCTATTCATTATGTCACATAGTCGAGGGGACATAAAATCTTGTTAGAGAACCCATTCCAGGGTATAATAGAAGGTTCGCACTCTGATAATCATCGACGAAATCCACTACACAAAACTAGTAGAGGGTTCCACTCAACAATCATCAAGGAACTCCAGTTCCTAGTTCCACTATATGGTACACCTAAATAATCATCAAGGGACACCAATGCCCAACTCCACTGGAGGTTACAACTCATAATGTAACACTAGAGGACCCATGACTTGCCAATGGGGGTCCCACTCTATTAACCATAAAGGGCTCCACTGTATGGATATATTTGAGGGTGAACACTATAATATTATAGAATATCCACTGCCTATCTCTATCTAAGGTTAATTATTTGAAAGGTCATTGAGGAACTCCACTTCCCAGGCCCACAATAGGGTACCGCTCAAAAGGTCTTGGAGATAAAGTGTGATCACTACTATCGTTAAGAATTACTTAACCAGGATTCATTCTTTGAAAATTCGGCATTGTATCACATAATCCCAAATATATGGATTCATCAAATTCTACACAAATAAACATAGGATATGATACTCATGGGATACAGTATATGTTCAGACAAAGGAGATACATACGATTTATGATTCTTAAAAGAAGTTCAAGGTGTACACAATGTGTAAGGGGACCCACTTGTTATGATGTTCCACTCCACCACCCGACCGTGTATTTGTATGAAACAAGGATCTATCCCAAGTAGTAGTACATGATGTGTATTTGGATTACATGGTGTGTCCAAAAAAACTGGGAAAAATCCATGTCTTTATGTAAATTTTTTATACCAGACCCTATGTTTGTGTTCTTGGTTATGTGGCCATACACATGGTCATGTATTTCCACATAGATTTCACATCATTTGATCCATCACATGAGTTGTCCAATTGGGAATGTGGTATAGGACATGTCAAGATGACTACAATCTGTGTCATCCTTATGTTTTTTCAAACCCAAACCACCACTGTGGAGGGTGCTACACGTTGTGTGATCATCCCACTGTATGCCACATTGTTGGGTCTTTTCCAGAATTTCATATATTCGGTCCTTTAATTTAAGTGGTCATTCATCATGAGATCCAACCTTTAAACTACGCAATAATTATTGAAGCGGTAATGGATCGTGATTCCCAACCATCTCTCACTATAATGGGAACCTTTATTATGTTGAGGCCTCTCTATTTTTTACACACACTCCTGTGCCATCTACCTCTCATTCCATGATCTAAAATCACCGAAAAAATAATTCCTTCTTTGTAACCATCCCAGATATGGTTCTATTTTTTTTATATGTTTTTTATTTCTTGATCATTTATGGTTCTAGGGGTTTGATTGGGCTAGTAACTACCTATAAAATCCAAACGGGGACCATAGGGGTCCAACTTCAAAATACATTGAAACAATATAGAAGAAAATTATAAAAACCTAGTTTTAATAATTTTGGAAAATATTTTGTGGCCATCAAAATATAATTGGTATCTAGGGATACAAAATAATTGATAATAGATTAGTTTCTGAATCTGAGCACAATAAATTGACCCCCATTTGAAGATATCCATTATAAAGTATGGATCTCATTAATAAATTAAATCAAAATTGTATAAAAATAAAATTGATGAGTCCTAACCAAATTATGAATCATTCATTTATGAAGAAATCATCATCCATTTTTCGATAGAATATTTTTTTCTTGACCCTTAAATATCTAATCTGATCTCTCATTCCATTTTCATTTGATGTGATACAGCAAGGGAATCAATAATGAAAACTTAATTTTTAATTATAAAATTATGAGGCTACCGTTGAAACTTTTCTAGGATTATATATTTATAAACAGCTCCTATAGGTAAAAATGAATTAATTAATTATGTTAATAATTAATTCATAAACTTAACGTACCTCCAATGAGAGAGGATTATGAATGCACCATGTCAACCAATTTTATTTCATGGTTAAGGTAGACACCATGCTCTGAACACAACCATTTTCTAGGATTTCTGAACCAAGATTCTGTTTAAGAGTTATCTTGTTTTCATTATGGATTATCATCCACTTAATATAATATATATTTAATATTTTTATGAAATTTAATTTGGACAAACCGTTATTTAGAATTTCACATCACCTCAGCGCCTAGCTCTAGAAATATACATAGAAATATTTCAATGTCTTATACGAAAAAAAACAAGTATCTACATCATTCCCCTAATATGATTTTTATCCCAAAAATTCAAACTAACCAAAAAACTTCGGACTATGAGCCCACACATGGATCTCCCGCTCCTAGGAACTCTCATGTACATTCCCGTGATTCCATGGAATGAAAACCAAGGGGATAGTGTTTCCATATACGGTTCTCTCAATTCTATCCTTGATCACCACTGGGTTATCAATAATGGTGGCTCCATCTATGATTTACATATATCACTAGGCAATAACAAGGGAATGTTCATCTATGTATCTCCTCTAGTATGACATGTGGAGGATTTCATGAACCAATTCCAATTATGGGGGTATAGAGATGAATTATAAAACCTCACCAGCCCTCAGTATGATCCCAAATTACCTAATGAACATATTGGATAACATCCATCCCCGACCAAACATCAGTAATCTTCATCATCAAGCGACTCCCATGAAAACATGGTCTCCCTTCTGAAACACCCAGGGAAATAAAAGATGATTTTTTAAAGATTTGTTTCTTTTATGGTTTATCCTCATCTTCTCACAAATGACCTGAACTTTATACTTTTCCACCTTGACCATCTTTGGGCCCATACGAGAAGATTTTCCAATATATGCCAAGAAAAAGTGTCACCTTTATGGTCTACATTATGGGTCCCCAAAATAATCCATGATTTTTTTAGAGTTGTAACAGTAGTTTTATGAAAACTATACAATAGGAAGGTGATACTCCAAACTCATGACAAACCCTAGAACATAATCACTCAAAATATCATCTGAATCCTCAATAGTGGACATATTATGCCAATTGGTCTTATGATGAAAGGTTTTACTCATCCTTGGTTATGACAAGAATTCCTCCTGTATGACCCTCCGTGATCATAATATATACATAACTTCATGATTGAGAAAAATCATCATGGGAACCCCATGAAAGTGAATGATCTCCCATACATACAACTTCTTCAAACTCTCCACCGAACTCTTCTCCCTATTCCCAAGGATGTGTGTTGACTTCTGAAGTCGGTCAATGATCACCCATATGGATTCATCTGATTTCTCTATGTGTTCCTTATTTTTCACAAAGTACAAGCATATACCATCCCATTCCACTTCGGGATCCCAAGGGGATGCACCAAACCAGCCGAAACATGGTTCTTAGCCTTCGCCTACTGAAAGGTGATGCAATGAGAAATTAACTCGACTAGACATTTTAAATTTAATAACTACAAAAAAATCCAATGAAGGTCTCTATATAATTTCCCCTCATTGGGGTTTATTGATAGGGTTCATGTGCAATACTATCACATCACCTCCTCCCACAATGTAACAAGGACTATCAACATTCCATAGAAATTTATGAGGTGATCCACTCATTTAGAATATCCATATAAGGATTCAACTGTGGATATCTGATCATGTAATACCAGATAGTCGATGTATTATTGTTGGGAAACTCTCACATGCACAAGAATATGAAAATCCAATAACATGAATTGTAGAAAAGTTGTACCCTCCATCTCCACTAGGGTCATCTACAAGGAATCCAACTTCTTTGTAGCCTCCTACACCAAGATATCCTAGTTCTTTTTGATAAGGAAATATCCTAAAATGTTTCCCTTAATCGGAGTATAGACTATCTAAAAATCAGAGTCTTGAATGAACTCCAACTAGAACCACTATTTTAGGTTCTGGTCTCCCTACATGAAGACTTACTTGAGACTCTAATGGTGTGACTAAACCAAAAAGTGCTCTCCTAAATGCAATATTCTCCACATACTTAGGGACAAGACAACTAATTCCAGCATTAGGTCTTGATTTGTGTAGTTCTTCTCATGAGGTATCAAATTCTTCCACCCATATCAGAAAACTAAAAATCCTTGAATTAACTTGAACCCAATCCCAACTCTAGTGGCATCATAGTACAGTATGATCTCCATACCTGCTCTAGTAGTCTCAACATTGGATCACTCATCAGCCTTAGACACAACTCCTCAAAGGACTTCAGGCACTTCTAAAATAAGGTAAATGGATTCCCTTTCAATGTTAGGGTGGATAAATGTGCTATGATTCACGACAAATATACCAAAAACATATATAATTACCCTACCTATCCAAGGAAACTCTACACCTCTGACACATTCTAGGGTGGATCCCAGGAAAGCACTACATCCATATTCACTAGGTCCATAGATAATCAATGCTTAGAAATGAAATGTCCAGAAAGTGAACTTCATGCATCCATGAATTAAAATTCATGTTCTACCCGTAATGATGGTCAACTAGATGAAAATCTTGGACCATCCTCAGGTTCTCTTCATACTCCCCTTCTAATGTAGAGTGCATGTGTATTTCATCTATTAATAAAACAAAAAACTACTTTGAGCACGGCTGGAATACTTGGTTCATCAAAATCATAAATATGGTTGCGTATTCCTCACACCGAAGGGTATAAATAAGATAAAATAATTCCTATAGTTACATTAGAATGTCGGCTATGTAATATCATCCCATAAACCCTAAACCCATTCTAGCGGGACAAGATATTGATCTTAGATAACCATCAAATGCCTTACAACCGGTCAAATAGTTCATTAATCCTTCTAAAGGGGTAAATATTATTTATCATTCCAATTTATAGTAGATGATTATCCACAAGACGATGAAATATCTGTTTGACTGTTTCACAAACAAAACATGAGATTTTGAGGGGTACATGCTAGTCGCAATGAAACACTTCTGACCAATGTCCTCTAATTGCAACCACTACTCCCAGAGCTCAGTAGGGGACATCTAATATACCATAGAAGATATTAGAGTGGTCCTAAGATGAATTTTGATGAAACAATTCATATCCCACCTCAGAAGTAGTCACAAAATGTCCTTGGTAAAGATGTCCATATAATCATCCAAAACCGAAGGAACCTAGATGCACGAAGAGCCTATTGTACAAAGGGCTATACTCGACAACTAAAGGTTGATGGTCCACGTCATCCTGATCTCAAAATAAACATTCTATGAAATTAGATCTCTCTCAACATAAAAGAAAAATCTCATACCATCATCAAGTAGGCATCAAAATTCTTTGTTGTGATAGCCAATATGGGCTCACACCTTGGACAACCAATTCATAACCAAGATGATGTCATATGGTTCATTCGTGACAAAAACAATGTACCATTTGATCCTCTCTCCACCAATTTATAGCTAAAACAATCAACATATAAAAGAAAAAGAAGCATTATTACCTCTAAGAACCTCAATATGAAGCTGTCGGGATAGAACTTCAATTGGGAGATCTAGATCTCGCACCATGAGTATTGAGATAATGTAATGATTGGGAATTGTGTCTTCTAACACTGAAGAAATGGTACAAAAATATAAATAACCTATTATTATCTCATAAAATACGATATCATAAACCACCAAAGCCTACAAAAATATGTATATTTAATCCCACTATTTTATTACATAAAAATTTAATTATAAGGTACAATGATGAGGATCTTTTAATATTTTCCTTCTTGGAAAAAAGTAACATTACACAAGAAAATGTGATACATTATTCTAATCCTCATGAAAGGATTATTAAAAGGTTCATCCTATGTATATTTACTTCATCTCATAACCTAGGTACATACACCAAAGGAAGGGGTTAGAATAAGGCTTAGTGATAGAAAATAAGGGGAATAATTTACATGTCATCTTGGGGACTATCAATAAGAATAAGACAAATATAATTGTGGAATGAGAAATAGAAGATGAGAAATTTCATAATAAAAATTACATGAATCATAACATGTAAATGTATTTATAAAATTTTATTTAGATATTCATAAGAATGTCCCCATGGTGAATCACTAAGGTGTCGTAAAAATTAATAAATATTTTCACCATGGTATCATATTACATGTCATCTATAGAGATTACATTCATTACCTAATGAATTTGATTTCTATTACGGTGAACTATTAATATGTATTAATTTTCATGTGATCCACATAGACCATAATAAATAATTTAATAAATAACCCAATGAGAATAAAATAAAATAGTTATATACCAAAATGCTAATGTTTCATAAGTTCATAAAAACATGATCATTATTTCATTTTCAGCCCACAGAAAAGGATTGTGGATTTTATGTGTGTTAATCCCAAAATAAAATAAATCATTTTTAATTCTAGGTGAATAATTATAGAAAAGAAAGATGTTAGGTTATTTACAAAAATAAAATACAATATAATTTCTTCAGGGGAATATTTATATTTGGATAAGTAAAATTTTCTTCATAAAGAGTATATAATTTTTTTTAGAAAATACTAAAAAGAGAAGGGAGAGGGCAATCATGTTGTTAAAAAATAATTTTTAAGAAATTTGTTGAATAAGAATGAAATAATATAGGGTCTCCATAACATTTATAATACATTTAAAAAAAGATTTTCTTGAAACAGAGAAAATTTAAGGGCATTTCCCTTACATTGAAAAGTAACACCAAATCTATGAGGATTGGGATCTTGTGGGATTGGGGACACATTGGGAGGTAATTTTAGGAGGTAAAATATAAGTTATTCTTATAAGATGAATTGTGAGTGAATGGAAATGGAGAAATGTTCAGTTATTTATAGAAAATATAGAGTATCTTTTTATTAATTTTCTAATAATGGCCGTAGAAACATAGGTTTTGTAAAAAACAAAACCATGACGTTGACCATGGTATTTTTCAATGGTATTGCTCAATTAGAACACATTTTATACTATTTCAGTCCAAAATATTAGAAAATAATTTTATATTACTTATTTTGGAATTGAAATGTAATGATTACCAAAAATTACATTTTTTAATTTCATGTTTTTATTTTAGAATTTGGAAAGTAAATTATAGATTTAGAAATTGAATTAAAAATATTAAAATAAATTATATTAATAAAATATCAAATTATGGATCTTGGATTTTGTTTAATTATTTATCAAATCATTATGACCTAATTACGATGTAATTAAACATACAGAAAAAATAAACCTATTTTTTAATAGTCATGATATGTATTTTAGATAATTCTAATATATTCACCCTAACCAAATTTTGACATGATGATTTTAAAAATGATATCTATTTTATCAGAAAAACTATATATATATATACATGATAATTCTATCTTTTAAATATTAAAATATTTATTTACTAAAAATAACAGGGGATTACAAATGCATAGTAAAATGACTGACATATGGAAAAAAATATTTTATATTTTAATTTTAAATAATAGTGTTTCTCTCAGAAAATATCATTAAAATTACTTTTATTTATAATATAATTGTTTATTGTAAAATATTTTCATTTCTAAAATGTAAAATTAATGTTCAGAAAACAAATTTAACAAATTCTATATCACTTTTATAAAGAAAAATAATTCTTAAAATAGAATTGATGGAATTAAAATTTTATCTATATAATAATATTATGCATTAAGTGACTAGGGACTCGATATGTATCCCCGAAAAACACATACATATAGCCCATGAGTATGGTGTGTGATGGTGATAAATTAATGGGGGTGGATTGGCTAACATTGCATTTGTGGAAATTTTCACTAACTTCAGCTTCTCCCATATGTGATTATCTTCTAGATTCACTTGTTGAAGATACTATTGGTCTTGGTCAAGAGAGAACCACAGTGATGTTACCTCCCTCCCTTGCTCCAAAAAAGGGTTTTCATAAGGAATGACTCTTCTGGTTGAGGCCATCACTTCTCATTTATATAGTAATTATCATTCATCATTAATACTAATTATAACACTAAAATTATTATCCAGAGTATAGTTTACAATGGTCATTTTTAATAGTAGTCCTATTTGACCAATGGTAAAAAACATTTTAGTCTATATAGTCACCTTTCCCTTTATACTCAATTCATTACTAAATAGATATGGTTTTTTTGTGTAAGGTACAATATAACACACATTTTCATAGGAAATAATATACTTTATAAATTTTGGGTCATTACATTATCCCCCCATAAGTAAATTTTCCCTCAAAATATCAACATGTTCTCTCAGTTGTGAAAATGTACAGGTATTTCTATCTCATTATATCCTATTGTTCCAAAATCACTTCTTTATTTATATATTTCATCGAAAATAATATTATGAGGTGGGTAGCCTTTTTTCGTAGTAACTTGTCACTACAGTCTATGATCTCAATAGGTTCCTCCCCATAAGAGAGGTCATGTTCCAGTTGTACCACCTCCGAATTCAGTACATGTGATTGTTTTGGTACGAACATACTTATGAGAGATACATGGAAGACATAAATATGTTGAGATAGATTTGGGGGATGTTCTAGTTAATATGCCACTTCTCTCATGCGATCAAGGGTTTCATAGGGGCTAATGTACATGGGGTTAAGCTTCCCTTTGTTGCCAAACATCATGAATCTCCTCAATGGTATTATTCAAAGGAAACCATTATCACCACCATCGAGATCCATGTACCATCAATGATTGTGAGGATTACTATTCTACAAGCTCTGAGTAGGCTTGTTGTGTTGTTAGACAACATGATCCTTTTCATTGATGACTTTCAAAAGATTGTGCCCAAGAATCATTCTCTCACCAACTTCATCCCAAAAAGAGGTATTTCTACATCACATCCCATATAAAAATTCTTATGTTTCAATTTGATTACTCATATTGATTATATTTTTTATGAGAACTAAACTAATGGGATTTAATGATCTCATCCACCTTTAAATTTCATCAAGTATGTTCTCGTCTTATACTCTAGTGTTAAAATATTTCTTTCAGATTGGACATTAGTTTGGGGTGATATTCCATACCGAAATTCAATTTATTGCTCCTTTTAATTTTGATTAAATCTCATGAAATTTAATTTGATCCTTGGATCTGGATTAGAAATGATAAAAATTGGTATGTGATGCAATTTCACCTCTTCGTTTACATAATTCATGGTTAGTTTTTAATGAGATAAATCTTCACGAATAGAGATGAAATGGGTAGTCTTGGTGAGACAATCCACTATTACCTATATAGAATTGTTTCCATTAGATGATCTAAGGAGAAAAGTGAAAAATCCATTAATGATATTATCCCATGTCAATGTTGATAACAATTTATGATGTTATCTCTCTACCTTAACTCTTTGACACACCAAGAACCTTCTATTGTAGTTGACAATCTTAATATTATTGTTATCCCAAAAATAATGAACATGAAGCTAACAATGAATTTTAATTCTTCCAAGATGTGAAGAGAAAGTATAGCTATGAGCTTCATCTATCAGATGAATATTTATTTCCAGAATATATGGAACACATAGCCTTGTATGAAATTTTAATACACCTTCTTGATCAATATTGACCTTAGGAAACATCCCAATTTCCACCGCCTCTATCTTCTTATATAACAAAGTATCCTAGCATCTATCATTCTTGATCTCTCCAGTAATGATTTTCTAGAACTCATTTGGTATAGGATTGATGGTTTCCCCTCATATATAATTCATATATCAATTTTTACTAGGAATTTGAACAAATTATGTCCTTGAATCCTCATAATTCTCTCCAAAACATGTTCCTTCTTATTTAATACATTGGTGTATTTTCTTATCTACTAGTTTGATAATGAATTAAGATATCATAGTCTCTATAAGTTTCTAACCATATCTT
Source organism: Viscum album (assembly GCA_963277665.1). NCBI lineage: Eukaryota > Viridiplantae > Streptophyta > Magnoliopsida > Santalales > Viscaceae > Viscum > Viscum album. The sequence continues at coordinate 301,026,579 of OY728136.1, forward strand.
TGGTCTCAAGTTAAATTATTTTTTAATAAATATATACATAAAATATTTGTGGTCTATGTATATATCACATTTCCCCCCATATAGATAACTCATCCATATCCTTATAGTAAAAAACAACCACATCCAGATCTAGGTCATGTGTAGGACAATTATTCTCCTGAAAATTCAACATTCATGATTAATAATAAATCACTATGTCATTTTTCATATGGATGTACCCACGCCATTAAAGAGACACATCACTAGAAATAACGAATACTTATTGGATAGTGGTTAAATTTAACATTAGTTCATTAACTAGTATCTTATTTATATCTTGGAATATTTCTTAACACTCAATTTACCAAATGGAATTATCCCCCTTTTGAGTTATCATGGCTATTGGATAATAATATCAGGAAGTTGGTTTCACAACCCTCATATAATAACATACTAAACCAAAGAATCTACGAATATTAGTTACTATTGTAAAATGACAAAACTCATCCAAAACCTTTTTCTTTGGAGGGTCATCTATGATTCTAAAATTTTCTATGATATTCTCCATGAAACCTAGTTTTTTTTACCAGAATTTATATTTTTTGAATATTCCATATAACCAATTCTTCTTCGGAGTTTCTAATATATCCCCTAGATGATAATAATGCTCCTAAAAACATTTTAAATATATGTAAATATCATCCATAAAAACTACCATAACTTTATAAAGGTATTTCTTGAAAACGCTATTCATGAAATCCATAAAAATAATAGGATCATTAGTCCAGATGATGAAAATAACAACAAAATAATAAATCCCATAACTTGATCAGAAGGCTTTTTTTGGAATATCAACTTTTTTCACCATCAATTGAGGGTAATTAGAATGAATATCAATCATGGAGAACAATTGACCTCCATGAAGTTAGTAAAATAAATTCACAATCCTTAGAAGAGTTTACATGTTATTTATTTTCCCCTTATATTCTATATATTAATTGTATAGATGAATTGATCCAGCTTTCTCCTTCACAAAGAGAACAAGTTATCCCAAAAAAGACAATCATGGTGGGATAAAAAACTTCTCCAAAAGATCTTATAGTTGTTTCATTAATTATTCTAACTCAACATTTTCAATTCTATAAGGGGTCTTTGATATCGGATTAGATCCAGGTATGAGCATAATGGAGATATCAACATATATTTATAGGGGAGTTCTAAGTAACAATTTGGGAAACAAGTTACTATATTATTGAGCTATGTGAACATTTTCTATACTATAATTTATTTCTTCATCTTCACAGACCGTCTCTATAAATAAGTCTATAGGTATTTATTTTAGAAAAATATCAGGTCAATTTATCTCTCCCTTGAAGAAATCCATTGGTTTTCCATTCAATTCTTCTAAGATTTACTAGCTTCTATAATTGATATTAGAATTATAATTTTAGTAGAAATATATCCCTAGTATAATGTAAAATTCCATCATGGTAATGACTACTATATTTTCAATGGGATTGAAATTACAAAAAAATAATATATATTTTATACACCATTGTTGCATTGATATTCTCCCAATGAGTTTTGATGGATAACTCTACTTATACAAGTTCATGGATTGATTCTGTATTCATTGAGAAGATGTAGGAATTTAATGAATTCATAGAAATAGAATAAATAATTTATATATTTGATATAAAAAGTAGAGTACCTACCACCACTTCATTTGGAACATAAAATTCAGTCGTCGTTATTGAATAGACCTACCTTTTTTCCTTGTCCTAATATGAGGTTGATGGTTATTACCTTTATTTACCTTTTAGTTTGAATAGTGACTTGAAAAGTTCACAATCTATTCAAACTTATAGCATTGGACTTCAGGGCGTGGATGCATCCTCTTACCTTTTTTATTAGTGTTTAGAAGTCTAGGCTTCACCACAAAATTATAGTCATGATCTATATAGAATTATATTCTACAGATGTAACATTTCCCACTCCTATGAATGCAGTTACCCTACTATTTCATCTCACATCTTTTCATGTGGTATGTTTCGCATGCTTCCTCTTCTTCCTCAATCAATGCTCTATCATATTCTTGGAACCATTCTTCTCTTATTTATATTATACCTATGGGACAATTTCATATTTTTGAACTCCAGTTCAACCTTCATGGAACATTTCATTATCTACTCAAATAATTCATTGACTCAGTTGGATAAATTCTTTGACAGATTGTGTCTCAGACCACTAGAAAAATATTTCATTCATTCTATTAAGATTCATAAAAAAGAAATAGGCATCACAATAAATTAATGTAAAGATCATATCATATCATTCCATAGATTTTTCAATCCATCTAATCTAGTTATTGGAATTTATTATCCATTTTTGTTCATGTTAATAGGGGGAAATATTTATTGAAAATTGATCCCCAAAACTCTTATCGCTCAATGGAATCAATCATTATTCTTGGATTAGTGTATTAAATTAGTTTCCAACACTGATCATCAACCCCACCAATGTGTTACAATACAAAGGTGATGTTATCTAATTTTGAATAATGGATTACATAAAAGATCATTTCCATAGAGAATATTCATTTTCCAGTAGTCAATGGTTCAGTAGATCCACTAAAAGAAGGTGTTTCTTGATGCATCAAGGACTCAACAAAAACATTTTCCATTTGAGGTGAATCTGGTCTCTCATATTCATTCATGTTATTTCCAATAAATGGAGTCAGTTGACTGATCATTCTCATGAGGTTTTCCAATCTAGCATCCATCAGAGGTATATTATCACAATGTCTATTGTGCCCACCAATTACATGGTTCCTCCTATTTCTTTCCATTTTTTTAAATAATAAATCTTTAATGAGAAACATTTTTATTTTAATAATATTATAATTATAGTATAATTTTAATCCCTATAAAAAATTATTAAATTTTTTAATCATTTACCACAATTATAATTCCAATAAATACTTCATAACAGTTAACAGAAAACATTTAATTAACCAAATATATCCCCTGGTTGTTTTATTCCCAGAGTGCATCAAGGATCCTTTTCATGCATCAGTTCATATTTGTGTCTATTTCAAACAGTTGTTTTGGGTTTTAACCCTATATACATCTATTCCACAACCTTATCCACTTGTTCCTATCCAAAAATTTATATCTTTTCTCATTATTGACTTACTTAATACATAACCAAAATACGAAATTATTTTACTATATTTTAACTTATACCAATGGTTCTTCCAAAAGATCGCAAATATTAATTTACATAAATATCTAAACCTTCCGTTGATACTAACTATGGTATTCATATTTGTTATTAAATAAACCTTTAATTACATGATACCAACTAGATGATCATTAGCAGTTTGGTTTCTTGGAAAAATAGTACATAATACAATAAAAACTAACATATTCTTCCAATTAAATTAAAATTATTCTTAAAAAATTAATCCTAATTACATTTAATACATCTAAAAACATAGAGGACATACATCAAAGGAATGGATTATCATAATTTCTAGTTTCGGAATCCAAGGGGAACAATTTTCATGTGATCTTGAGGAATATCAATAAGAACATGAGAAATATAATTGTGCCATGAGAAATAGATCACAAGGAATTTCATAATAAGAAAACATGAATAAAATATATCAATATAGATTTGATATTTAGTTTAGAAATTTATAAGATTATCACTACGGTTAATCACTATGTTGTGGTAAAAATCACCAAGCTTATTCTCTAAGGTATCGTATAAAATATCATCTATAGAGATTAAATTTTTTACCTAATGAATTAGGGAAAAATTGGGGCTCACCATTAAAATATATTAATTTTAATTTTGTAAATGTATATTCTACTAAATTGTTTCATAAATAACCCATGTATAATAAAAAAAATTTGTTCATATCAAAATCATGGTGTTTCATAAGTGATTAAAAATATGATCATTATGTCATTTTCAGAACATGGAAAATGATTGCGGGTTTAATTTTTGTTAATAATAAAATAAAATAAATTCTTTTTAAACCTTTATTAATAACCCTAGAAAATAAATATTATTCGGTATTCAAAGAAAAATTGATATATAATTTTCTATGTAGAGGAGTGAAAATTTGGGAAGTGAAACTGGTAACATAACAGGTATAAACATGGTTTTAGAATAGAGTAAAAATTGATGTGACAAGGGTTTTTCGTTGATTGAAAATAACTTTATAGTAAGGTGTCTAATTTAAATGAAATAAAAGAGAGTTATTATAACATTCATATGATATATACAAATATAGGTTCTTAAAACGAGAAGAGAAGAGGGATAATTTCCATACATTGAAAAGTAAACTCCAAAAACATGAGGATTGGGTACATATGGGATTGAGTACACCTTGAGGAAATCCATGGGTAGTAAAAATATCTTAAATTAATTGGGGATTAACTGATAATTAATGAAAATGGATAAATTGGTGTGTATTTATAGCAAAATTAGAAGATTTTTTAAATTTCGAAATATAGGCCTTAGAAACCCAAGTTATAGAAAAGGAAAAACCATAGTCTTGACAAAGGTATTTTTCCATTGTATTGGACACTTGGGACACCATATATTTTATTTTAAACCCAATGAGTGGAAAAAAAAATTTATATTAAAGTTTTTGGCAACGAAAATTAATTTTTACTAAAACTATCATTTTAATGTCAAAGTTTCTATTTTAGAATTTGGAAAGTAAATTATATATTTAGAATTTGATTTAAATATAATAAAATAATTTATATTAATAAAATAAAATATTTAGGATGTGTATTTTGGTTAATTAGTTATAACATCATTGTGAAATAAATATTAATTCATTAAGCAAACTAAATAACTCAACCTGTATTTTTACTAAGCATGAAAAAAATAAAGTATTTAAGAAAATTTTCATAAATCCACCATAACCTAATATCAACATATTGATATCAAAAATGATATTTATATTATCATAATATTTATCTAAATATTTTAATTCAAAATTAAAAATATAAAAATACTTCTTTAGGAAAATTAATAGAAAGTCGAAAATGCATAGTAAAATTTCAGACACACGAACAAAAATAAAACTATTTTATCATTTATATTTATTTTATAGTGTTTATGTCATATTATTTCATTAAAAAATTATTATTCAAAATGTACTATAATATTATAATAATTTATTTCTTTTTTTAATGTTCAATATCTTTTTGAAAAGTCAATTATTCCAATTCCACAAAAAAATTTCTAAGAAAATTAATTCCTAAATTGAATAGATGGAGTAAAAAGTTTTATTTATACATTGGAATTAAATATTAAGTCACTAGGGCCTACACACATAACCCTTTATAATACCTGCATATGATCTAATGTTATGGTGTGTGATGTTGATATATTCATGACACGTCTCGGCTAACATCACCTGTAACACCCCAAGATTTCATAGTGTGTTACTTCTTCAAAATAATTCAATAACTTTCACTACATGCAACACCAAGTTCAAGCACACCATGACTTACCAAACAAGCCGTTCAAAAGAGGTTATGAATAGTATTAGATAAATTTTAATGTTTATATAATCCTTATAATTTTAGAATCCATATTATGAGTTTCTTAGATATAATGCAAGAACAAATTCATTTTCAGTATTGCACTTTTATCAACTTTTAATAGTGAACCCTTTTTAAATACAATATTTTAAACTTTTTGACAAAATGGGGACATCAAAAATTTAAAATGAAACATCCCAAGCTTCCACGGTACACTTTCTTTGAATAATACAGTAGCGTGTGTTGTACGCAACCTTGAGTTTTAACACACACCACAACCAATCAAACTAGCTGTTATGAATAGTAATACCTACTTTTTAAAATTATATATATTTTATATTTTAAAATGGACTTCATCTTTGGATTCGTAATATCGAATTTAGCCTAAGGTGAAATTTTGGTACATTTCGGATAACTTTCATATTTTGATGAATAGTGAAAATTACTAAATTTTAATTAAAAACAACTTTTTTAATCAAAATAATTAATAGTGATAAATTATGAATTTTAGTGGTTTTAAAGTATATTTAGAATATATTTTTACCATTTAATATAATGTTGGTAATTGGACATAATTTTACAATTAAACCGAACATAAACAAGTGTCAATCTTTTGATAGTTATTATCTCTTAAAAACACGCTTTTTGTTTTGACAGCGGGAATTAATTTTAAATTAATTTCTGCCACTTCTGTGTTTAGAATTTAGGAAAATGGATTCCATATTTGGAATCAGGATGTTAAAATTGTGTAAATAGGTAACTTTTATTTTTAGACATTTTGAATAATTACTGCGGTAAATATTTTATTTACCATGGTTAAGGGTAAATCCGGTAATTAAGGGTTAAAAAATAATATTATAATAATACTAAATTACCCTAAAACGTGTCTTAACCCTATTGGTTGTTACATGGTCGACCATGGGAATCTTTTGGTCTATTTTGGGACCCCATGGATCCACTTGTAAGTGATAATGACACTTTATTTTAATTAAGTCAAAATGAATACAAAAATGACACAAGCATATATCTTTTAGAAAAACAATTGTTACATAGGGTTATATAAGTTGGATTTTAGATTATAAATATTCATTAGAAAGATAAAAATATTTCCTACATAATGATAGTTTATTTATAATTTTTAGACATTAAATAATTTATTTTATTTATGACACAATGATGATGCAGTAATTACTATAATAGTGAAAAATTAAAATAATTGATATTATAAATACCCAAATAAATATAATATGAAACTTTTAATGAATTAAACTAATTTTCTAGGATAATATGATATATTAGGATTGATTTAATTGACTTTGTTAGAAGTAATCAATCTGTTATGAGTTTCACAAAAATCAACTATTGAATAGTGTCAAAATTGACATAAAAGAGTTCTTAAAACAAATATTATATTATTAATTGATATTAATTTCCTAAAAATCTAAGGTTCGGCCAAGAGACTTATATCATGATAGGTTCATCATTAATGTACCACTTGGGGGTCTCTTGGATGTATATAGTAAGTTTATTAACCATATTATATAAAAATACAAAGAGACATTGTAAAAGTGAAACTAATTAACTTAGAGTTAATACTTAAAGATAAGGTTAATATAAGTACCCAAACCTGTCTAAATTCTATTGGTTGAGTGGTTTTCGACCTATCCCCACCTTAAACTTTGAATAATCAACTTTGTAGCCATTACAAACCGAATATGAATTTATTATAAATTAATATTTCTAGCTTTTCCAAAGGTGCCCCTCACCCCTCTTATAAAAGGGCACTCCTCCTTCTCATTTCATCACACCTCTAAAGCCTTTTGGTTCGGCCAAACTCTGCCCAAATACTCTCCCAACATCCCTCAATACAACCTAGAGGCCTTAGTTTGATCAGAAAGCCAACCTAAGGAGCCCTTTTGATCAAACCAAAAGGAAGAACCCGAAGAAGAGGTAATGATTTCACCACCCTTCTCCAAGTTCAATTCTTCTTCCACTTCTTCTTCCTTTGTTCTTACCATTCTAAAATAATAACTCCAGTATCTCACATTTACTGTGATGTTATTATAAATATGGGACATCCATATTCATTATTCTATCCACCCTTTGAATAACATGTCACCATACGTGCGTACGTACGGCTTACCGTCTCCACGTCGTGGTGTAATTGTTATTCAATATAATATTATTTGGATGGGTATAATAATGATGTGTAACTCATGTAAATAATAAATATAACATGTTAATGATTCTGTATATATGATATACCATCCATTTATATATTATTTTAATATCAAAAGAATGATATTGTCGCTCGTGCGTACGTACGGACTACCGTCTCCACGAACGCGATGAGATTCATTCTCCATCGTATCCATTCAAGTATAATTATCATTTGATGATTTAAAAATGATGTTTAAGGACTGGATATCATTCTGGATATGAATAAGATACAACAACCATGGCTTATGTAACAAAACATATAAAAGAAAATGAGTAAGTTAACTCCCGAAACAACGATAATTCTAAGATATTATTAACAAATCAATGTTAAAAGATCATATATGATATCATATTAATATATATGATTCTTGTATAATTTAATAACAACTATTTCACCATTATACAGGAGGTTAACCTACCCCAACCAAGGAAAAGTACAAGGTATGGGTTATTTCACAATCTCTTCATTATCCGAGGTTGTATTATACGTAATAATCTACTGGGATCTCTTTATCATCCACATCCATGTTTCTTCGAAATGTATTTCAAAACATTTTTACTATTTACAAGAATATGGGTTAAAGTCATTTATACCCTTGTTTGACTTTTTATAAGAGGTTTATAAAGGAATCTTTCCGTCGTTTTCAAAACAAGGTCCTTTTTAACCTTTTCAACAGAATTGAGGTAAGAATGTTTTTTTTAACTTATACGGCGGGTGCGGTTATTTTCCGCCGTTATAAAATCGTCGAAGCTTCCCATACAAGCTTATAAGAATATTTTCAAAGAAAATGTTTTATTTTATATGGATCTTAAATGATTTCAAAATAAAAGTAGATACTTCTTTAAAAAGAATTTTGATTTCATCTATGTCAACATCCTTTGATGGATTTTAAGATTATTTGAAGTTGATTTTTTATGATACAAAACTTCTATATTGTATTGAAGGTTTTGTGATATGTTTGACTGTGGATGTGCTATTTTTATACCATTCATAGTTTATGGTGAAATTATTGAGATTTCGTATGCTAGTTCTAATACGAATGTTTATGTTATGTTTAAACCTTTTCATATGGGAATGCATTGGACTTAATAAGTGATGGGTGGAGCCCGCTATAGCTCCTCGATGCATCGGTAGGTCTCATGAGACAAACTAGTGTCTTGGCACAAGGCCTTGACAAAATCTTATTTGTAGTCTTGGCACGAGGCCTTGGCTATGTGGTTATGATAGTCTGGCATTATGCATTCCAACATTATGAAAGTGGTTATTGATTTTTGCATGTGATTATTAGATTAGTAGAATATCCATGTGAATAAGTAAATGGCATTATTTCATTTTATTTATGCCATACTATGTTAAATGTTCAAGTTTAAAAGGCTTTTGTTTTAGTTATACATTGCCTTAAATGTTTATTTTTAATTATGAAAGTTTCCTCTATATTGTTATCCTTACTGGGCATTTGAGCTCACCCCTTTTCTATGTTTTATTTTTCCCAGGTAGTGAAGAAGTAAATTATGAATGACTTGCAGGGATATTATGAGGGGTTAATAGTGTGGATATGAAGACTTTGTTTTTGTAGTAGTTTTTTTTTCACTTTGATATGTAATGTAAAACTTTATGATTATATCTAGTGTTTCCAAGGCTACTAAACCAATCGGTCTTTCGGGATTTGATCTTTCTTGTGATCATGCCAATGTTACGAAGTAATGCACCGACTCTGGGTAGCTGGGGTCGGGGCGTTACAGTTGGTATCAGAGGAAGTTTAGTACAAACCTTGGAAGCTATATTTAGATAAACTCTGATTAGAGCACGTAGACCTAAGATTAACTTTGAGGATTAGTATAGAAGAACTTCCTAGAATTTTGGTATTGTAGAGATTTTGTGAGTTTTCCGAGCAATACATCCCTGTCTGGATACGAGCAGGTAGAGGCGGCTCTGGCACAGATGTACCTAGGGGTAAAACCCAAAAACACCGCTTTGAGCTAGACTCGAACGGGAACTGGTGCACGACAACGGGCCTCGCTGCACTCTTGGTTACGACACTCCCGGGGGATATGCTTAGGATAACTCTCATTTTCTTTACAAATCATTTTGAAGGGATTATGAGTATATACTTCCTCAAAGAAAACATTCTTATGATTATGGATTATATCCATAAATAGTTCAATTTATGTTAAGTGTTTTATAAGTATGGGATTATGTATTTTGATTCATAAACTGATCTAGTGTATGCCATTGCTTAGAAATGGCGCCCAATAGAAGGAATGAGAACTCCAGAAATGCACATGATCCAAAAAGAAGGAAGGATCATATCTTTCATGGTCTTAAGCTAGAATTTATAAGAGAAATAGTCTCCCATGTATTATCATCATATGAAGAAATAATATCATGTGTTGATAAGATAAGTAAAGAGTTTAATGAGTCCTATGGCTTTGAAGGGAAGCAAGAGAAGAAAAGGATGGAAGAGAGAAAGATGGATAAAGGGAAGAGGGAAAAGAATAATTTTCCCATATGTGGTAATTGTGGAAAGAAACACCCTGGAACTTGCCTGAAAGGAATGGGAGTTTGTTATAAGTTTTGAGGAAAAGGGCACAAAGTACGTGACTGCAAGGGTAAGAAAATGGTTTCAAATGTACAATGCTTAATTTTCAAGGAGTTTGGACACTACGCGAACCTATGTCCCAGTCATCAGACTATGCCTCAAATGATGTTATTGGATAATAATCAAGTTATGATACTACCACAGATGAAGAGGAGTGATTAGAGTTCTTATGTTGATTATGTCAATTGAGTGTTGTATCAACAATGTACTTGTTATAATAATTATGGAGTATATAAGGATTGTACTGCAGTACTATTTCATTAAGGACTTGAGATTATGTGGAACAAAGAAAAGTGACTCAATAGCAGGATAAATTTTTGGAAAATATATGGTTGAGAGAATGATAAATCATAATATAGTTCTGATACTAAGGTAGTGATTTTGGAAGAATATGTGATTGTTTTGGATAAATTATATTGGATATTCTTGACTACCTTGGAACTAATTAATGATTTGTATATTCCATCATTGTTGGGGTTTAAACCATTTTTGGATTAATGAAGTATATCCAGCATTCTATATGGAATAGGGGAGCATGAATGTAATCAATAAGGAATATGGTAATTCAAGATGTTTCAGTTTATTAAAAGAATACAAGATGAAGGTATTCATATGCTATTGCGGGGTAAAAAGGATCTATATTATGTTTACCTTCCTTATAAATGTTGGACTGTGAGTTTGGACTGAAGTATTTTGGATAGTTCTAGTTTGGATTATTTTGGATTTCCATAAAAGGACAACCTGGAGGTCGGGCGGCAACCCGTCGCGTCCGGCAAGGCTGCGAGACTTGAACCCGCAACTGAAGGGCGACAAGGGTGTATCACCTACCACTGGCCCATGAGATGTCCTGGATTAAATAATGTTGTTTTTTTAAAGATCTGGTAGATGAATTATAAATTCATTTATTTTGGAACCCTGTACGAATAGTATAAATAAATAAAAAATTACATTCTATTATCTTTTAGAGTGAAAGATGAGTTGGTGGTAGAAACTTATTAATGGATAAAACTCTGATTATAAAGTAATTATATCTCCTTATGATCTTAGCCAATCTCATAAATAAATTCCTCAACATTAATAAAAGGAACTTAGAACAAAAATGTTTTCCTAGATGGTACCTTAAATCATCACTAATTTATGGATTTGGGATTGTTGGCCTTTTCATAGCCATGTTCTCTACCACTCTCCATCAGATAATTGATGGTTATATTTTTTTTCCATATCCATATTTTCCTACATGGAACCCTAGTATGAGTTATTTTCGGTAATCTTCATACTTTCGACTCTTTATTTTAAATATAGGCCTCATTAATTCATTTTTCGATGTGGGATTTCAACTAAGATATTTTGAAACGTCAAAAATGTGTTATCCCAATACCCTATATTTTGTTGAACTAATGGTACTTCATATCATCATAGATTTATGAGTTTAAGGACCTCAATTTTATACTTTTTTGTGATTGATGACCTCAATCACTACCTATAAATATTTACGTTTTTCCTCCAATTATATGTCTCTAATTGCCACCAATGTTCTCCTAATCAAGATCATAATTTGGTAGTGACCCTTTCATTTCTCTTTTCCTCATATTAAGACTAAATTTTAGTAACCCAATTTCCGATGTGGGTTTTCCCACAAATATATTTTTTATATTCAACCTTTTATTTTCGAAGATAAATTTCAAATTGCGAGGACGCAATTTATTGAAGGAGGGGAGAATGTAACACCCCAAGATTTCATAGTGTGTTACTTCTTCAAAATAATTCAATAACTTTCACTACATGCAACACCAAGTTCAAGCACACCATGACTTACCAAACAAGCCGTTCAAAAGAGGTTATGAATAGTATTAGATAAATTTTAATGTTTATATAATCCTTATAATTTTAGAATCCATATTATGAGTTTCTTAGATATAATGCAAGAACAAATTCATTTTCAGTATTGCACTTTTATCAACTTTTAATAGTGAACCCTTTTTAAATACAATATTTTAAACTTTTTGACAAAATGGGGACATCAAAAATTTAAAATGAAACATCCCAAGCTTCCACGGTACACTTTCTTTGAATAATACAGTAGCGTGTGTTGTACGCAACCTTGAGTTTTAACACACACCACAACCAATCAAACTAGCCGTTATGAATAGTAATACCTACTTTTTAAAATTATATATATTTTATATTTTAAAATGGACTTCATCTTTGGATTCGGAATATCGAATTTAGCCTAAGGTGAAATTTTGGTACATTTCGGATAACTTTCATATTTTGATGAATAGTGAAAATTACTAAATTTTAATTAAAAACAACTTTTTTAATCAAAATAATTAATAGTGATAAATTATGAATTTTAGTGGTTTTAAAGTATATTTAGAATATATTTTTACCATTTAATATAATTTTGGTAATTGGACATAATTTTACAATTAAACCGAACATAAACAAGTGTCAATCTTTTGATAGTTATTATCTCTTAAAAACACGCTTTTTGTTTTGACAGCGGGAATTAATTTTAAATTAATTTCTGCCACTTCTGTGTTTAGAATTTAGGAAAATGGATTCCATATTTGGAATCAGGATGTTAAAATTGTGTAAATAGGTAACTTTTATTTTTAGACATTTTGAATAATTACTGCGGTAAATATTTTATTTACCATGGTTAAGGGTAAATCCGGTAAATAAGGGTTAAAAAATAATATTATAATAATACTAAATTACCCTAAAACGTGTCTTAACCCTATTGGTTGTTACATGGTCGACCATGGGAATCTTTGGGTCTATTTTGGGACCCCATGGATCCACTTGTAAGTGATAATGACACTTTATTTTAATTAAGTCAAAATGAATACAAAAATGACACAAGCATATATCTTTTAGAAACACAATTGTTACATAGGGTTATATAAGTTGGATTTTAGATTATAAATATTCATTAGAAAGATAAAAATATTTCCTACATAATGATAGTTTATTTATAATTTTTAGACATTAAATAATTTATTTTATTTATGACACAATGATGATGCAGTAATTACTATAATAGTGAAAAATTAAAATAATTGATATTATAAATACCCAAATAAATATAATATGAAACTTTTAATGAATTAAACTAATTTTATAGGATAATATGATATATTAGGATTTATTTAATTGACTTTGTTAGAAGTAATCAATCTGTTATGAGTTTCACAAAAATCAACTATTGAATAGTGTCAAAATTGACATAAAAGAGTTCTTAAAACAAATATTATATTATTAATTGATATTAATTTCCTAAAAATCTAAGGTTAGGCCAAGAGACTTATATCATGATAGGTTCATCATTAATGTACCACTTGGGGGTCTCTTGGATGTATATAGTAAGTTTATTAACCATATTATATAAAAATACAAAGAGACATTGTAAAAGTGAAACTAATTAACTTAGAGTTAATACTTAAAGATAAGGTTAATATAAGTACCCAAACCTGTCTAAATTCTATTGGTTGAGTGGTTTTCGACCTATACCCACATTAACCTTTGAATAATCAACTTTGGAGCCATTAGAAACCGAATATGAATTTATTATAACTTAATATTTCTAGCTTTTCCAAAGGTGCCCCTCACCCCTCTTATAAAAGGGCACTCCTCCTTCTCATTTCATCACACCTCTAAAGCCTTTTGGTTCGGCCAAACTCTGCCCAAATACTCTCCCAACATCCCTCAATACAACCTATAGGCATTCGTTTGATCAGAAAGCCAACCTAAGGAGCCCTTTTGATCAAACCAAAAGGAAGAACCCGAAGAAGAGGTAATGATTTCACCACCCTTCTCCAAGTTCAATTCTTCTTCCACTTCTTCTTCCTTTGTTCTTACCATTCTAAAATAATAACTCTAGTATCTCACATATACTGTGATGTTATTATAAATATGGTACAACCATATTCATTATTCTATCCACCCTTTGATTAACATGTCACCATACGTGCGTACGTACGGCTTACCGTCTCCACGTCGTGGTGTAATTGTTATTCAATATAATATTATTTGGATGGGTATAATAATGATGTGTAACTCATGTAAATAATAAATATAACATGTTAATGATTCTGTATATATGATATACCATCTATTTATATATTATTTTAATATCAAAATAATGATATTGTCGCTCGTGCGTACGTACGGACTACCGTCTCCACGAACGCGATGAGATTCATTCTCCATCGTATCCATTCAAGTATAATTATCATTTGATGATTTAAAAATGATGTTTAAGGACTGGATATCATTCTGGATATGAATAAGATACAACAACCATGGCTTATGTAACAAAACATATAAAAGAAAATGAGTAAGTTAACTCCCGAAACAACGATAATTCTAAGATATTATTAACAAATCAATGTTAAAAGATCATATATGATATCATATTAATATATATGATTCTTGTATAATTTAATAACAACTATTTCACCATTATACAGGAGGTTAACCTACCCCATCCAAGGAAAAGTACAAGGTAAGGGTTATTTCACAATCTCTTCATTATCCGAGGTTGTATTATACGTAATAATCTACTGGGATCTCTTTATCATCCACATCCATGTTTCTTCGAAATGTATTTCAAAACATTTTTACTATTTACAAGAATATGGGTTAAAGTCATTTATACCCTTGTTTGACTTTTTATAAGAGGTTTATAAAGGAATCTTTCCGTCGTTTTCAAAACAAGGTCCTTTTTAACCTTTTCGACAGAATTGAGGTAAGAATGTTTTTTTTAACTTATACGGCGGGTGCGGTTATTTTCCGCCGTTATAAAATCGTCGAAGCTTCCCATACAAGCTTATAAGAATATTTTCAAAGAAAATGTTTTATTTTATATGGATCTAAAATGATTTCAAAATAAAAGTAGATACTTCTTTAAAAAGAATTTTGATTTCATCTATGTCAACATCCTTTGATGGATTTTAAGATTATTTGAAGTTGATTTTTTATGATACAAAACTTCTATATTGTATTGAAGGTTTTGTGATATGTTTGACTGTGGATGTGCTATTTTTATACCATTCATAGTTTATGGTGAAATTATTGAGATTTCGTATGCTAGTTCTAATACGAATGTTTATGTTATGTTTAAACCTTTTCATATGGGAATGCATTGGACTTAATAAGTGACGGGTGGAGCCCGCTATAGCTCCTCGATGCATCGGTAGGTCTCATGAGACAAACTAGTGTCTTGGCACAAGGCCTTGACAAAATCTTATTTGTAGTCTTGGCACGAGGCCTTGGCTATGTGGTTATGATAGTCTGGCATTATGCATTCCAACATTATGAAAGTGGTTATTGATTTTTGCATGGGATTATTCGATTAGTAGAATATCCATGTGAATAAGTAAATGGCATTATTTCATTTTATTTATGCCATACTATGTTAAATGTTCAAGTTTAAAAGGCTTTTGTTTTAGTTATACATTGCCTTAAATGATTATTTTTAATTATGAAAGTTTCCTCTATATTGTTATCCTTACTGGGCATTTGAGCTCACCCCTTTTCTATGTTTTATTTTTCCCAGGTAGTGAAGAAGTAAATTATGAATGACTTGCAGGGATATTATGAGGGGTTAATAGTGTGGATATGAAGACTTTGTTTTTGTAGTAGTTTTTTTTCACTTTGATATGTAATGTAAAACTTTATGATTATATCTAGTGTTTCCAAGGCTACTAAACCAATCGGTCTTTCGGGATTTGATCTTTCTTGTGATCATGCCAATGTTACGAAGTAATGCACCGACTCTGGGTAGCTGGGGTCGGGGCATTACATCACATGAGTGGTAACATCCTCTAACATGAAATTCTACCATAAGAGATTTTTTATAGCTAAACTTATTAAATCTTTGCTTTTGATTAGTCAATAGATAACCCTCATAATGATACATCCCTCACAATATCTAAAAATTGGGCTTCATATGGCTCAACACTTCTAGTTGAGTCTATTGGTTCTCCTTTATACATTAATTATCCTTTGTCATTTATAATAATTATAATGTTAAAATTATCATCAAGAGTATATATTTCAATGGTCATACTGACCAACCATAACAGTTTACCACCTTTTAAAAAGGGATGAATATTGATGGGGACATTTGCCTTTAAACTCAATTCATTATTAATGAGATATGGTTTTCTTGTGTACTGTACAATATAAAACATATTTTTTGGGAAAAAATATCATTTAAAAAATATCAGGTCATTACAATATATCCCTAGCCTCCAACTCCAAGAGAATGATATGGGTGCCTAGTGAGGGTGTAGAAGGATCTCATTACATCATCCACCACCCATATCTCCTCCTACTCCACTAAATGTTATTCCTCTCTAGGGGCCACAATGTACATTACATGGAAACCTCTAATCATGGAACCACCTCTTCTATGATGGCCCATTACAAATATTTTTATGATCCTCAGTACATATTTTTAGGAATTCATCTTCCATGTGACCTCTCCCATCACAATCAAGGCATCTCCTCTCTCTGGGATTCCCTAGTGCTCTGTTATATCTCGGTACCATATAACAATGCCCCTACGTCTGATCATGAAATGTTATCATATGTTGAGTTCCCACCAATTTGTGTTTACTTTCCATCCCAAACAACTCATCTATGTTATGCCCACTTTTATAACCATTTTTATGGATTCCCCTAGAAATCTCCAAGTGACCAGTTCCCACTCCAACACTCCGACATAGGTTGGGATTCACAATGTCACCACACGGGAACATATCTCTCTATAGAGTCCATACTCAAACTTTTATTCTTAGAGGATTCCATCTGTGAACATATAAATGGAGTAATAATAAAGGCATGTAAAACATGTTGCTTACTCATCCACCATAACCCCTCCCTGTTGCAGCTCCAAAATATCTTGGAACCAGGCTGAGTTGAAGAAGTTTGGGTAGAAATAATCATATAAATTTATTTGGATGTCATTCAATGAGAGTGTCAATTTATCTTGAATCTTTATAAAATGACTCCACCGACACCAATATTCTATGTGGAGAAGTCAAGCTTCTATTTCAACAACCATAGTCATCAGGGGCCGAACAAGAATAATGTTATAGACCTCAGACTTTAGAAATTCATCTATTGCTTGATGATTTGGTTCTCCATTGAATCTCAATGGCCTCTAGGATTGGAACTCATGGAGTTCACTAATCCTATGAGCATACATATACTTCTCTAATAGAACAATATGTTTCTCGATAGTTGGTGGTGATTCTACCTACAAACATGGTGGAATGGGTTCACATGAAATACCATTAATTGGGGCTGCATCGCTCGTTGATTCAACATACCGATCCAGAACTGGTATCTTGGATGGATGGAATCACAAAAGAATCTTGGTATTTATAAAGACATACCACTATTAGATGATAATATATAAATATGATAACAAAAAATTGAGTACTAAATAAAAATGGATAGTTAATGATATAATACTATATGATGCATGTACCATTGATCCCTGCAACAAAATTTTTGGTATTATGAGAAAAAAGTACTTACTCAAGATCCTGGTGAATGGATTTTTGAGCTGCACACACCATCACCGGACTACCCAAACATAGAGTCATACACGAGATACCTTGAAATTGTTTCCCTAAACCCATCCAAATATTTATAAGGGGACTAGTCTTAACCACATCCTAAGGTTCAAACCACCTTTGATACTTCTTTGTCGTGACATAAACCAAAGGTGGGGCTCAAACCATAACCACCACATGCCCACCTCCATAGACCAGGGTCTGGAGACCAGCTTTGAAGCCATAATTAACATGGGAAGGAATTTTAATAAGTAATTGTACACCCACACACACATCTATACTGATTCGAAAGTGCAAAGGGAAATAGTAAAATATCCAACACAGTTATAAATTAAACTAATAATGCATGAACCTCTAGAAAGTGTAGAATTTCATTTGTGTAAACTAAAAATAAAGGGGAAACATACACACCCAAATCATAAATGTCTCAAACTGAAAAAATTGTAAAATAAAATAATTTAGAGAGCATAACCCCTTAATCCCATACAGCAACCACTATATGTTGTTCAATCCATCTACTATTACTATTCTCCTTTATAGTCATGGTAAACCTATCATTATTCTATATATAACATGAAATGTGCGAGAAAATCCCATATAGGGGAGAGTAGATACATGTTTATTCAATAAGGTTTCCTTATGACTTTTACATTCCTCTATGTTTTGAAAATCAAAAACACTCAATCCTAAGGAAAATTATATTTTCCCTAAGAAATATATTAATAATGAAAAGTTTTCTTCCCCCAGGAAGTTTAACATTATATATATTTTCATTATTATTTTAATATTTTCTCTCAATATAACTAATTTTATTCTTAAGTATAAAATTTGGTATCACATTTAAAACCTCAAAATCCTTTAAATTCATATATATTGATTATTCTGTTTTTAGGTTAAGAATTTAGACTCTGAATTCTCAGAAATTAAATCTACGAATTCCTAAGAACTCAGACAATGAATTCTCTGAAATTTAAACTCTGATTTCAACCAAATTTAGACTCCAAACTCCTCAGAATTCAGACTCTGAATTCCCTGAAATTTAGACTATGTATTCCTCAAAATTCAGAATCTGAATTCCTCATAATTTGGACTCTAAATTCTCTAAATTTCAGAATCCAAATTCTCTGAAATTCAGACTCTGAAACCCTTAGAATTCAGACTCTAAATTCCTCATAATTCAAACTCCAAATAACTCATAATTCTAACTATGAATTCCTTGAAAACAGAATCTGAATATCAATATGTTATAGTCTCTCAATGTTTATTTGTTACATTCTGAACATTATATTTCCTTTGACAACGAATAATTATATTTTGTTAAGAACCCTTATTTTACATTAACTTTTTATAGTTATGAAATGATTTCTTACAGTCTATTTCTATCTAACCATGGTTTTTGTGACACATTTATAGGTCCCTCTGAAATTAAAGGGAAAATATTACCATTCGAGGAGGGAGTTCACTGTTAGAGAAGTTGTTATAAAGAAAAGATCATTTTAATGATCTCACACAACACTGAGAATTATCTATAGAATTCATGCTACTAAATTGATTTCTAGAGAGAGAGGCTCTCAGGACATGTGCATACTAATTATCTTATTCATCTTGCTTCTTACGACATCGATTGTTGTTGTGTACAATCTAGGGATTCCATGGATAGGATGACAGATGTGTTGACTACCTTAATGATCGAGGTATTCTAGGGATAAGAATATAGAGGTGACAACTACCTTAAATTTCAAGGGCTTGCGAGGATAGGAGGACAAATTCTGATTTTCCTATAGAGGTATTACCCTAGTGAGGGTATGAAAGACTTTCATGAAAGTATAAATCAAGGGACCATTATCTAAGGATTGTATATACCCTTCTACTTGGGTTAAAAGATTTAATACATGTTACTTGTTTTTTTTTCATGTTTATTTCCATTTTATTTTGATCAATGAAGAAGTTATAAATTTCATATACTTTCTATGACTTTTTTATACTCTAATAAGTGAGATTCTATATGCTTTAAGGTAGAATATTTTCCTTGTAATCATTCCTTATGTTTTATTTGCAGAATCATTTTTCCAGAACCTATAAAATTTGTAGAACTAAAAGATTAATTGTGAATTTATCTTGTTTAACTTTTTTAAACAATGTTTTCCTTAAGTTTAAAAATAAATGTTTTTAAACTTACAATTCACCCCCCACTTTTATTTTTAAAATCTACATTCATATTTCAATCTTATAATATATACCTAGTATGAAACCCCAATTCTGAAGGGAGAGTTATAAAAGATATAATAGGAATATAAACATAGTAGTTGAAAGATACTGTCAAATATAATAGCTCAACCAAAACCAAGAGTAATAGTAAACTCCTCTAAACAGAAGTGGATAAACATGGTGAGTAGATGAACTACCCTTCTTGTATTCACCAAAAATATTATGAGTGCAGACTTATCTAACTATTAAAATAAAATCATGGAAGTCATGTGGCATACACCACACAAATTTTCCTCACTTAGAAAGAGAATGACCAAATTCAATGTGTGGATATAGAACTATATATATAATCCACAAAAATTACCACATATTAATGATTAAGGGGTTCTCTATCTTGCCAATCATCCCAAAAAATGTGTATCCAACAGTTCCAAAATTCTATCTATGATGCCTCGCATCTAAAAGTGTCTTCCCATAAGTAACCACCCAAGTCAATCCACACATCATCACTATGATTCATATTCAATGGACTAAAAATTCTAGGTAGGAAACCCATGAATGGGTACAAAGGGAGGGTCCCATTCTAATAGTCATTAAGGAACTCCACTTCCCAGCCCTACTAGAGGGTACTTCTCAATAGTCATCAAGGAACTGAACATCACCACTCCACTGGAGGGTACCACTTGAAAGTTAATTTTAGAGGAATAACACCCATGCCTATGGGGTGTCCCACACTAGTAAAAAACATGAAATCTAATGCATTTCTCTACTAGAGGATCAGCTTTGTAATTGTAGAGTAAATACACTTCCCAGACCTGCTGGATTAGACCTCTCATTATGGTTGTTGAGGAACTCAATTTTCTATCCATGCAAGAGGGTACCACATGGAAATGTCCCGGTGATCATGTAAAATCTCTATCTTCATCAAGTCTTTCATAAATAGGAATCACTCATGTAACATTATACACATTACATTTTAATCCCCAATGAAGTTCATCATCACTTTCTATGTGGAAAACCACTCATGATAGAATTCTCATGGGCCAAAATACAAGTTAAAACAAAGGTAATAAAGACACTTTATGCTTTATAAAAGGTGGTCAAGGGGTACATGGAATGTAAGGGGGCCTACATAGCATGTGATCCTGCTCCACTACCTGTTCATATCCCTGGCCACTATGGGACTCCACCCCATGTAATATTATGTACCATATAGGTGGAAGATAAAAAATTTCCAAACTAACCGAGACCAGGTCTTGTCCAGTTGGTCGTTGATGTGTATTAGACACCATGTCCCTGGACTCACGTACATGGATTTGTTCATGGCCAGTTACTTCCACATGGGTTTCTTCCTATGTGATCTATCACAGGGGTTGTCCAATCAGGAAGGGGTCCACAGTGCGTGAGGATGACTTCACGCCATATAATCCATATGATTTTCAAACCCTATTTTCCACTGATGAGGGGGTTATATATAACTTTATCTTCCCACTACTTGAATTATAGTTTTCTTTTCACCAATATTTTATATTAGAAATACGTGCATTCAATTTGGTCATTATATCATAGATCCTTCCCTGAAAATTTCAAATTTATAGTGATTTGATTGTGGATTGTGGATCATAGCCATCTCTCATCTAATATAATATTTGTTTGTGTGTTCGGATCTCATCCTTCATCTTGCTTTCACTTCATCCATGCACCACTGATTCATTGATCTAAAATCTCTAAAACAAATATTGATTCTTTGTAAGGATCCTAGATATAGTCTTATTTTGTCAATCTCTTCTTTATTTCTCAATTGGTCATGGTCCTTAGGGTTCTCTTGGGATTGTTCTACCCAAAAAGTCTACCCAGGACAACAATTATCTATATTTGTTTAATGTGATGAAACATGGGAAGTAATACAAAAAATAAAGAAGTTTAAATCATCTATGGCCAACAGTTCATGGCCAATGATCAAGAACATGCATCAATGGTTAAAAAATCAAATGAATTATGTTTCTCCATCTGCAAACATGGAGTTGGCCAAAATTGTCATTGATATAATAACAAGGACATATATTCTCAATAATGTTAACAAAAAGGGGTGTAAATCACCTATTGAAGAGTCTTACCTCGATAATGAATTATTTTTTGATGAAGATCGCATCTTCCAATGATCGATTGAATCTGTTGTGTTCACAACATCCCGATATGATCCAATCCATTTTTTCACATTAGATACTATTATCCTCTAATGGAACGAGGAAGAATAATATTGTTGGATATTATAGGATTATGATTCAAACCCAATAAAAATATTCATAATTATATACTTATAGACATTTTATCTAGGTCAAAATGAATTAAAATAACTAAATTAATATTTCAATAATCCACTAAATGTACCGCCAATGAGCGAGGTGTCTGGATACCCCACGCTGAACCATTTTATGTTGTGGCTATGGTGAACACCATGTTCCAAAATAAACTGTTGTATCATATTTCCGATAAATGTTCTTTTTATGTTTTCACTTATTTTATTTAAGTAGATATACAATTTCAATATAAAATATTATTCATATTATTTTGAAATTAATTTCAGACCCTCCAGTCCTTGGAATCCTCCCCTTCTTTGCGCCTTTCAATGGAAATATAATTTGAAATATTTTAATTTTTTACAATAAAAAAATTGGTCTCTACATCTATGAATAAATTTTGTAAATAGTTTAGTTTTACATTATAGGTGAAGAAATATAATGGGGATAAACAAAGAAAATTTAAAATAGAGTCCATAATGCATTAAAAGATTGTTTTCATAGATGATAAGATAAATGAAACAAAATTTCTTAAATATAATTTAAATTATCAATAGTTATGTCATATGTGGATTTCATCAGATGAAAAACATTATAATAGTTTTATAATATGTTTTATGAGATATAGTAATATATAGAGTGGGAAATCAAGAATAATTGGTCTAAAAAATTACTATGTTTTTTATTTGATAAAATGTTTTATAATAAAATTGGTTTTTTATAATTATTTTGATTTTAGGGGATCCACTAACAAAGAGACTTTATTAGGATTTGGTGTACAAATCATCATCAGATATGGCTTCAATGTCCTGGTAAAAAATTTCATTAATGATGGGTTATGAACTTAAAATGAGATAACATCTCATATATATGTTAAATTTATGAACTAATATTCTAAATTTTATTGAAATATATTTGTTGTATTATATCAAGGAAATTTTTTCATACTAATGAAAGAATTATGGTAAATTAAAAACTCTGAATAAATAATTGATGTCAAATTAGAGGTGACACATGGAATCATTTTTTCACATTTGTGATTATATGAGTTAGACCTGTCATAATAGAAAATGAATTTAGATCTCTGGAATTGATGAAATGATAAATTTAAAGTTTCCATAATTGCGCCTTGTAGTAGAGGAGGAACTAATGTATTTCAGCTGACTATCATAGGTAGAATGAGGTTGATAACAAATATTACCTATTCAGTATAGTGTTGAAATATTTCTTTATTTAGTATCTATTTTTAAACACTATATAGAGGATCCAATATAGAGATAATATTACATAAAAATGTTCATTCTAAGATATTATGATTATTATTTTTCCAAAAATAGTGTTTTTAAAAAGTTTTATAATTTTATGGCATTGTTCAATTCTATATTTTTATAAATTGATTAGTAATTTTTTAGTTTTTTATGGGGAAAATATTTAAATCCAAAAATCGAAAGAGGGTTAGAGTGTAGAATACATAATAAAATAATAATCATTTAAGGTTATTCAAAATTATAATGTATGGTAAAAATTTTGGTTAGGGATGGTGCACAATATTTCCTATGGGAACACATACATGTAATTTTTAAATGCGGAACTTTGAAGTTGTTCTTTTTCAGTTCGAACACTACATCACTATGAGATTATTAAAGGTTATTTTAGTTATCCTAGTGTGTTAGCATGTTGTATCCATTTGGTCCGAAAACAGAATGTGTATGTCTTATGGGTGAACCAATTTATCCAAATGGGTTTAATGTAATCCATCAATCAGATCATCGATGCTCTAATAGAAACATTAATTATATAGTGGGTAGATCATGTCCACAAATTTTCAACCTATATCCTTGGTAGAAATATTGTTAAAAATATAAATTTTTTATTGATAATTTTACTTGGTTCATTGTTTAGTAACTTTGATTCTATTGTGACAGTTCATGGTTCAAATTTGGCGGCATACTTTTTTTAAATGCTATTTCTATTGTTTTTTGAACAGTTGGTATAGAGTTATTTTCACGATGTACTATTTCACATACACCTATTTCAATGGTTCATAACTATGGAAATATCATTTTATAAACATGGCTATTAAAATATTCTATACTGACAGCTTAAGCTCCCATGTTTCTTTGTACCATGGGTATAGCCTATACCCATGGTTTTTTGGGCTATACGAACAGTTCCAAAACATGGTTAAAGTATAATCTTCAATCAGTGATTCATTATTTTCTTAATTTCAAAGCCTATTCAAGTGTTAATTAATAAAAATTATAAATATATATTAATAATAAATTATATAATCCAAAAATGGGATTCAATTGAAAATGATTATATAATTGATTTTATGGGATACTATATACTATTAAGGGGAAAACATTATATAATGTCTTCGTGGACTCTGGTGAAAATCAGATCAATGTATACACTATATTTATGACCTACACACAAAATTTAGAATAGGATATTCCCATAAAAATGATATGGTGATGCTTAAAAACAATAAAATAGTGTGGAAATAAAATTTTAATTGTATTAAGATGTGTAAAAGAGGATGAACATTGAAATAGTTTTTACCAAAATGGTATTTTTTTCTATCTACTCCAAATATACCGAAACATTAATCATAGAAACTCTATGTTTCATATATGTGTCTAAAATAGGTTAATGATGATCATATGTGATGAGGACCGATACATAACACCTTAAACATTGATATTTTGTACTCTTAGTGGCACCTCTGGATGAGACATGAGATTAGGTATGATGTGGAGAAATAGTTCATCACCATCGACCTGAAAGGAATTAAATTTCAATTTATAATGTATATTTCTTTCAAATTATAGATTTTATATCTATCAAAGATTAGTTATAGTACATATAATGTATCAGAAAAAATATATAATAAAAAATGGAAGGGAGCATCAATGATTCCATTATTGCACCATCCTTCACAAATAATGTCCCCAATATTATATGAAGGTTAAAAATCATCGAAAATAGAATAAGGAAGATATTTCCCCCAATGAGTTACTAAGCTACCTAAAATTTATATGGAATAAAAAAATTGCGGATGGAAATTAATCTATGGATTATTAATCAATGGTACTCATGGAAGATGGAGTGGGCCATCTCGAGTCATCAATGGGGAAAATATAAAAACAATATATAGAGATGAATAGTGTGAATGAAGAAGAATAAATGTGCATGATACTTTTAGAGAATATCACAACACTAAATATGATACTTCTCCCTCCGAAAGAAGAATGATAGAAAAAACTCCATGTAAGAACTTTATGGAATTGATCATTGATGTTAGTGTTTGTATGTATAAATTTTCATAGTGCTACAAGATACATACCGAATAAAAAATCTCCCCTCAATAGGGTGTAATAAATAAATTAAGGAGCATCCCTTATTATTTGGAAAACTTCCTTAATAATTATATATGCTAAGGGTCTGATTAAACTCAAATTTACCTTTGGAAACATATTCCCATTAGAAAGTGTCTTTTCTATGATAAATATTATTAGGAACATTGTTTTTGGAAGCATAATGAAGTAGAATAGTTTAAAATTTTTGTTTATCTAGAAAAATTAGTCATGTCTAGGGGTTTTAAATCGATTATAAGTGATCACATGTATGAAAATGTATTAAAATTACGTGTTAATATTTTTCATAAATAATTACTAGAATAATTTTCTTTGTGAAAATAATTCTTTCCACTAATATCATATTAAAATTAATGAGATTTCTCATATGTAATTATTACCTATAACAGATTAAATTTGTTCTATATGTGTTACATATGTGTAAAATATAATATTTAGGATACAATTTATAACTATAAATTTTTTTTAAAAATAACTAATACATAGTGATGTATTTTACATTCATTACAAACCCAAAAGTGTTCAAAAAAATTAATCTACAATTATGATTAACTATTATTATATATTTTATAATTTCTAAATTTTATATTCGAAATAATAAGTCACAAAGTAATTTATTATCTAAAAAATATGGTAGAATATCAATGTAGCATTTCAATTAAAATACATATATATAAAACGGTAAGGGAATATTATACACCTTATTTATTTAAATTCATGTGGATCATATATGAAGAAAAACATCCATATATATCTCATAGAAATTATTTAGCTAAGGGAATGAATAAGAAATTTGTGAAGAGACTAATTCTATGATTTGGATTTTGAATATTTTAAGAGGATTATATGGGGAGGTTTGGTAAACTACCTTTTACATTCTTTATAGAGTTTAAATAAATGTTAGGATTTTGACTACATTTAAATTAGGGAATCATAAGAGACCATGACATAATTTATTTAATGTATTCATGTTGTAATGAAAAAATAAGACACCTGAACCTAGAATTTTTTTTAAATAGATGTATGGATAACATATTTCATGATTTGTGGAGAATTAAGAAATTTATAGATTTTTGATTTAATAATTGAATAATTGTGGAATCTGTCTAAAATAAAAGTCACTCTCAATATGGCATGTTCCATATGGTTTGGGAAAGTAAATGAACTCATATATCAAAGATATATGAATTTGGTTTTAATATGTGCTTCTATTTTTAATAAAATATTATTTTTACATAATATTGAGTCTGATCCAAAAAATTAAAAAAATAAGTTGTGTCAACTTATAATTAATATCATAAAATAAAAGTCATAATGTAAAAATTCACTCTATAAAAATAAATAAACTTGTATATTAGTTGATATTACTTAGTATTCACAACTAACAGGATGTAAAGGGGTATTTAGAATTAAATGGAATGTAAACTATGAAACTAAAACATATGAACCATCATTGAAATCTATGTTATTTTTTTAAAAACAATGGCGTTGATTAATTTTTTACATTTCAACCCATGGATTAAACTAAACCATTTAAAAAATTTCATATTTTATCATCCATATATATTATTGAAATTCTTAAAAAATTAATACATCATTCATAATTTTTCGGTTGGATGAAGAAAAATATATAAAATAACTACATGGATTCATATAAATCGACAAAGAAATATTGACCCTGAAAGGATCAGTGAATTCATAAGTGGGAATTAATATATATTAAAGAGATAGAAATATAATATTTTATATCATATAATCAAACAACATAACAATATAATTAGAAAATTAAGTGGTTGAAATGATATATAAATTCCATTATATGTGTAGAAAAACCATGGAAAAAGAAACACCTCTAATGTTGGATTTCTTAAGGATGAGAGTAATATTATGATTTTAATAGAATATCAAAAATTAATTTAATTAGTTTAATAAATATTCTTTACAATAATTAGAACCTCGAGAGTAAAAATTTTACAGAAAATCATATAGAGAAAATTATAATAAAATTTAAATATTGAAAATGTATAGTAAAAAAAAGATATAGAAATTTTTTAGTTATCATTTCCAATGGTGAAATTAGAGTATAAAATATATATATATATTTAAATTTTTCTACCTAATATCATATAGGAATCAATATATGGACTTCTCATCTACATTCGACGTAAGTAAAAAATGATTTAATATGTGGGAAATTTAAATAAACAAAATCCTGAAAATAAATAACATATTATGTGAAAATGTATTTAAATTGATATGTAACTGTATCACATAAATAAAATTAAATTTTTTTAAAAAATTATAGTATCTAAATAAAATGAAATATACATGAATGATTGGTATATTATTGTTAATAAAAATAATATGATGTCAAAATACTGATTACAAAATTAAGAATACAACATATTTATAATAAATTTCATTAAAATAAAAGATAAAATATGTTTCAAAGTGCATAAAAGAGATAATTAGTGTATTTTTTCTAGGGTGAAATAAACATATATTTTATTAATGTATGACTAATTTAAAATTTTGAAAATTTAAACTAAAATTAGATTTTATTATTTATTTATATAATGTGATAGCGGTTTAAACTAGAAGTGAGTTAGTATGGAAGTCAATCACATTGGAAATGAAATAATAATTTTAAGGAAACCTACACCATTAGGTAAAATAGAAATCGCAAATTTATTTATATAATAGAATAATTTAATACTTAATATACTGATTATAAAAATAAATATAGTTTTTCCTCTATACTTTTGAAGTGTGATAGAAACTACGGAGATGCTGAAAAATAGTAAGAATAGTTCGAGTAATGGTGACCTGGCTAGTAAGAGATGATTACCAAGAAAGATAATGTTTTTCCACATAAAACATATATGAGTAAAAAAGTAAACCATTTTAAAAAACATATGAGATTGTATTTTGAGATAAATAACCTTTATCTTCAATTATCTCAACCACCAAAAACTGATAGTTATATGAAATCATCGGAAGATAGATAAAATTAGAAGTAGAAGGTGATGTTGGGGAGGATTTAGTGAGTATAATAAGAATTATGGTGTGGATTTGACTTTGATAGGAAATAATTCCATATAGTGGGAATCCATGGTTTCCAGCATCAATACTAGGGATGGAAGATAAATATCGAAAGAGGATTTGCATATGTAAAGGGAGGGAGGGTTATACATAGGTGAATAGGTAAAGGATGGGATGTGGTGTATAGGATAAGAAAGGGGAGATCAAGTCAAAGATAATACAATATGGTAGGGTTAAGGGGAGGAATGAGTGGGGGAGAATAAGGAAGAAAAAATATAATATATTATAAGATATGTAAATATATGAATCATAAATTTTGTAAAATTAAATATATATAACATATAATATAAATAATAGCAATTCAATATCATAAAATATTTATAAATATAATAAATTTTTTATATCTACAAACCCATTACTAATTACATTATATATTGAAATTTAACAAATATTTATAAAAAATAATGAAAATTCATAATTTTTATAAAATAAAATAAAACATCAATATGTGAATATAAAATTTTAAATACATAAATTTAAATGAGATTTATTAAATTTTTTATTAATTGTAATTTTTAATTTATTATGATTATTATAGTCTCATATTTCAATTATTTAAATTTTTATTAAATGTATTGAAAATTTTATTTACTGAAAAAAATTAGATAGTATATAAACTGATGATTTGAAATATAAAAATAAATTAATGATATATTTTTAATAATAAATTAAATTTTATATATTAACATGGTTAATAAAAATAATAATCTATAAAAAAATAGTTTCTATTTATTTATTATTACCATTGAATGGTGTGTTGTAATATATTTTATTCATGGGAAAGAACATTCGGTAATAGTTATAATAACTAAATGATTCATGTATTAGTAAAAAAATGCAGGTACTACTATGATAATGAAATATATTTAACTATTCAGAAAGGATTTTATTTTGATAAACTATCAATGATAAAATTTATATTGATTGGTTTAGATAAGAATTTTTACATAAAAGAAATACTAATATACCTTTATATTTTATTTAATTTATCCTGTTTACAAGATATATTTTATTGGTCAATAAATTTATGTTGGTATTAGTCTTTTTTATTATGCTTCCTTCATTAGGAATTGTATTTATGTATGAACCTATATTCTTATATGAGGTGTATATTGTTCCCATTGACATGTTATTTCCCAGATATCCTCAAATTTATGATATTAAAATTTCATTTGAATCCATTTATTTCAAATTTTAATGTTCCAAACTCTATTAGAATAGTAATGATTTTTATGGTATAATCAAATCTTATTTTGGAATTATAAAGGTTAAATGTTCATTTGAGAGAGATAATATGCTCTTATTTTTATGAAACAAATCATTTATATTCTACTATGGTTATAAATATGTATTTCATTTTTAGATTCCAATTCCTTCTTTATTTATTATTGAAAAATCATGAATGGTGTTGCTAAGTGATACAAATCTTGTATCTTCTTTTAGATATGTAATCATTCACTCCGGTATGCAAGATTCCAAAAAAAAATATTCATTAATATTGTTTATTGAAGATAAAGGATTTCTATAATATGTTACAAATGATATTTTACCATCATTTAAAATTTTAAAATGAGAATTTTCGAGTTTGTCTGCAAGGGTCACATTGGACATTAATTAGAAATGCTTAAATATATTGTCTTCTTGAAATGTTTAAATCGGGAATGAACATTCCATCCATCATGGATGTTCTATGAATTGAATATTATTTAATAATATTAAATGGTTGTTTTAGAAAATATTTTCAAGATATAATGTGAATTAGCAAATTTCAAAGTTATTTTCAATGGGGAATGTGTAATTTCCTCATGAATGATTTTAATGAAATTTAAATTTTATTTATAATGGTAAACAAAAAAAACCCCATGAAATTATTTTTATGTTATAAGGGTATGTGTTAATGATATCATCCTTATTCATTATCTAGATGGATTATTATTGTTTCAAAAAAAATTCCGGGAACCGATTGTTTTTCCATCATTAAATCAATCTATAGAAGAAAAATGATCATTATTATGTTAATAAGTGAAATATTTCATTTTTGGATTATTTTTTGGTTCTCAAACATTTTTTACTATTCATTAGTCATATATACATTTTGATTATGGGTAATATTGATGTATCTCTCTAATACATTGGGTAAAGAGATTAAGTTATCCTATTATTGGGGTCTCCATAGAGATTGTTATAGTTTATGGAGTTGGTTATTCCATTTGTAAGAGATATAATAAGAGTGATTTTATAATGATTTTCCAAGATAACAATGTTTTTTACTTATTTTTTATATTAGTTTCAAAATTAATATTTGATTAGAATTTCCGTCAAATCGATCATTATGATTTATTTTTGTTATTCATGTATTTGAAAAAGCATTATGAAATGTCACATATTTAATGGCCCACTATTTTATGGGTATGAATAAAAAAATTTTGCTCATGATTTTTTATAATTTCATCAAACAATTATTATCATTTTTTCATAATGGTGAAATTGAATCGTAAATTCTTATGTCTACCATTACTAAATATTTGATCCCACCCTTATGGTTTTTCCTAGGGTTACGAGTAGTGGTTTTAAATTATTTATATATAAATTTTTAATTATTATTGAATTTTTTTAGAGATGTAGAAGAAAAAATATGGGACATAATAAGTGTGTTATGGTGGGAAAATACTCATTTAAATAAATAGTTCTTGTAATGTAATTTTTTCCCTAATTATATATAGCTCTAAACCAAAAATGATAGTGGATATTAGATTAATCCATCATTTATATTGGATATTGTATGTTTTATTATGGATGATGTTTGGATATGTTATTTGGTATAAAATAAATAAATTTAATGATTGTTTTATTTTCACCATATCTGGTAGTGTTGATTCGGGGTTGTTACATTGATCCAAAAATCATAAATTATTATTTGTTTCATTTAGTGATTCAATTTTAAATGAATATATAATAAAAGAAACGGAATCTATAACATTGAAACAAAATTTATAATATTTGACCGTTAGTATAGTTTTACTAAATATATAATAAGTCTGCCTTCAAAAGGATAAGAGAAAGTTTTTTTATTTCAAAATTATATATCCACATAAATAACGAAGGCGTTTTCTCATAGAGAAGGAAACAATTATTCTAATTCCAATATTCCAATGTTTTGGATTAATTTTAGAATAATTATTCTCAATTTAGATTCTATATATTTTTTGAAAATTCACCAAATATATGTAAGAAAAAAATTGTTAAATGGTTTCTTAGGTCAATAATTATATATAGTAAAATTATAAGGTTTTATAGTAACTATTTTTTTAAAATTTATCATGTCCCTATATAGTTCAAAATAGAATCCAAATTAATGACATCAAAAAATTTAATGATATAGTTTTATAAAATGAATTTTTTAGATTACCATATTGATAAATGTATTTATTATTTAATTAAAAAAATAATGTTGTTATATTTTTTATATGTTGATGAGTTATTATTTTTTTTGAAATAATATAAATCATTTAAATGAGGCTAATTTTATTTTATCCTAAAGTAATCATATAAAAACATATTTGAATAAAATTTCATTTTCGGAATCATAATTAGAAGTATTTAAAATTTTAGATTGTGTTATCAATATAATTATATTTAAATGTTCATATTGATGTTTGATTAAGTTGATTCCTCACAATAATCTACTCTATATGCTTTTGGAATTGGATCTTACCAAATCAAGATTTTAAAGCTTATGGTCAATCATTTTTATGGTTTATAAGGTGTGACTTCTATAACATTACATAAAAAGCACCTAATATAGAATATGCAACTGTAATTTTGAGAAGGTATACATCCTTTCCCAATTATGCACAGTGGGATTCAATTAGAACTGTATTTAAATATATTAAATGTACTATTAGTTTCTATAAATGATATCATGTAAATATGAGGGTGTGAGAGAATTTTAATAATGTAATAGGTATTTTTAATATAGAGGATCATGCTTCAATTATTGTATATTTTTTACAGTTTGAGGTGGAAAAATATAATTATGATGGAATAGAAAAAATTTACTACACACCACATTAGATTTTATGTTATTTAGTATATACTAGAAAATTAATGGATTTAATTAGACATATTTTATCACAACTAGTTACAATATTTTACGAATAGATGACTTAGTGTATCCAGAAATAAATGAAATAACATATGTACTTTTTTTAAAAAAATAACTCTGAATGGGTTAAATCACTTTATAAAAAATCCTTCAATTAATGGAACTCAACTTCACATGTGACAACATCGTACTCATTAAATCATTATATAAAACAAAGTAAAATGTTAATCAGAATAATAAGTTATATATCACACACTAGTAAATATAGTTGTTGTTCCCCATGAAAAATGTTGGGTGAATTTAAAACACATAATTATCTATGGAAGTCTAACATGAATTAAAACACAATAATATCTTTGGTTTTACCCATAGAATGTAGAATTGGTGATACTCCAAATATCCTATGATATGAGAGATAGGGGAATAATGTTGTTTAATAGTATTTGATGAACAACTGAATTTCAACATCACTGTCTTGGAATAATCTAGTTGGTAACAAGTGTCAAATATTTAATAATGATTCAAAATGATTCACTGTTAATATTTTATCTCTATCAACTACAAAAATGATCTAATTGAGTGATACCATAATTTATTCAAATTTTTGTATGCTATTCAAATGAATGGTTTTCATGATTTTTAAAAATATTTTCTAATGTTTGGTCATTATAAGATTTTTAATGATATAAAAATAATTTAAAATATTTTTTTATTTTTTATTTTTTTATTTTGAAATATGGAATGATTGTAGTACTCCATAGAGAAAATTATGTTCAATTTTTGTCTTCATAGTAATTGATATCGCATTTATCATTATTAAATATTATAAAGTGATAATTAAAAAGCTTGTGTGAAACAGATCGTCAAACATCCCATGCGAAAGAATACATGTGATTACTCAATGTTGTGTTTGGATGGTGCATTGCCAACTTCACAAACAACATTAGTGTGAGGTCCATAGAGGTACTTTTTTCTATAATTGATTGGAAGGTTTTATATTTTATGGACATATCCTGATGGTTTATGGTTCTATATTCAGCCAATCTCATTGAATGGTAATGATATGGACCATTTATCTTATTAGGGACAATTTAGAAAACATTTTTATTAAATAGTGAAACTATATCGTGGATACTTGTTTGATCTTGTTTGGTTGGATTGATAGTAATAATCCATATATAATATACCACATAATAAGATATCTCTATATAATTACAATGGGTTTGATAATGGATCTAAGTGTATGTTTCAATACCTATATAATAGAGTACCATTTTGATGGAATCATGGAAATTACAATAAACTTAATCTGATCAATTCCATAGTATTCAATTACATCTTAAAGATTCATATTCTTATAAAATTTATAAAAAATTAAAAGTCACTTTTTGGTGTATGATAGAAATGACCTTTCATTACCCTATTCATTCAAAATCCTCATCATAAGATACTCTCCCCTATGTATATATGTTGAAAAACGTGCCACTATTGTATCATATTGTACATTTATTTTTACCAATTAGAAAAATAATTTAGTAGGGGAGAATATACACTTAAGGGGAGTGACATCCTAATTTTACACTATGGTAACATTCTACTACATTGAGGTAAATTTTCATACAATTACCACCAATATTATCAACACTCTTACGAGTATATTCATATTAACATGGATATGGACATGAACATCAATGAGGTCATGATAAAAAAATTCTATGGAAGAAATTTATTATTGTAGAAATTAGTATTCAAATCATTCAAATGAAATTCAATATTTTATATGTTATTTCAACAATGAATCCCCCCACATTGGATGATCTGACCTTCCATGATCTCCCATGAGGAATGAATGGGATAATAATGATCATAGGTGTCATCGACTCCAACTCAATCACATTACTTGTGATCTCTTCCACACATACCAATACCTCCAAAAGATAACGTAGTTTTGCGATAATTTTGTGAAGAATTATATCCCATAGGATGTAGTATGTAATATATTCCATGTATTGGAGATCATTCTATAAAAAATAATATAAAAAAAGTGGTGTTATATAAAATATAATGTAACTTATAAAATTTAACTAAAATTAATATTAACATGTATCTTGATATATTTTTCAAAACAATAATTAATTGGGTCCCCATTATTTAAAAATAATGTAACCATTCTCTATGACAGAAGAAGCATGATATTTCTTACAATGATTCACCCAACTTGTAATGACCCAGATCTTTCCATTTAATTTTTTAATTATATAGGAATTTTACAAGTCCGTGAAAATTCACGGCGCGTGATTCTGAGTCCTAGAGTGCCAGAAATGAATTTCTAAAAATATTTCGGGTACGTTCTGTAAATGTGTGTGCGGGTTTTCGTAACTTTTGAACCATTTCGCGGAATAGAAATCTGAGGAAACCAATAAACTCTCAGTGCCAGTATTCAGTTATGGAGACCTTAACCAATGATACAGTTTTTCATGGGTGGAAGTTATTTTTGCTACCCATTGTGAGAAAATAAAAAAAAATGAAATAAAAAAACTAACTTTATTTTTATTAAACTTTTGAATTCTTTTGAATTATGGAGGGGGACCACCCAAACTCTTAAAACATTATTATTAATTGTGCCAAACACCCAACAATTAATGACTTCATTAAATGAAGACATTAAACCTATAAATAAAGGGGGGGGATATTCATCACCATGATTAGGCTCTTAGTGGAGGATATTGCTGGAGGGAACCCCCCCCCTCCCATAGAGGAATAACTCTTCTCCTTCGATTAAAATTTCTCTAAAAAAGAACTATGTCGAAGGATGTCCAATGAGGAGGGTCTTCAACGACGACGAACTGACATCCGTGTTTTCCTCTCCTCATCAACGTGAATGATTCTTCCATGTATGAATTGTTTTTTTGTATACCCCTAACCACATTATTGTCATTATTCTTGATTTATGACAAACTATGATTCATACTACCATTCTAACATGGAGGGAGCGGGCCAAAACGAACATGCCCTTACCCCTCTTCAACATTTGTGGATTTGGTGTTATTCATGGATTTTTTTTCAGGGTCAAAAATTTCCAACTGTGGTGGTGTAGAATCGATGGTGACATCTGGAGATGAGTGTGGGAGTCTACAGAATGGATAACGGACAACCGAGGCATGCCTGGCGACCTAAGGAATGTCACCAGCAACTGGTGTTGGAGACTGGAGTCTGAAGGGGTCGGGAGTAGAGGTCGGCATTCCGGTCGGCCGCGATAATGGCGGCGGCGCGACCGCACCACCGGAGAAGGGCCACGACTCGTCGGCCACGACGGAGCAAGGACGGAGGCCAATGCTCTTTTAGCCGTGTGAAGGGGGTATCGGCACACATTCGTGCCACCAGGAGTGTAGGGGCCTCGATACGAGGTTGTGGTGGCGATGGAGTGGCGGCCGACTCACTACCGGTCACCGGTGATGGCGTGTCGTGCCATCGCGCCTCACAGGTGGGAAGCATGTCCATCTATCTTGGGAGCCTAGTGGGACCCCTGGTTCAGTGTGACAGCTGTTGGTGCCATGTGTCGCTGGCCAGTTGGCCAACCATCCGGAATAGCCCAGCAGTTCGGGGTACCCATGGGGTGCTACCCCCTTCGGTGGGGCTAGAGCGGACCCCCCAGCGAGGCCGCCTAGAAACAGGCCGCCCAGCGGGTTGGGCCTCGCCAGTGGGCCAGTTCGCACTTGCGGGATGGGTCAAACATGTTGGGATAGGTTGGACCTAGGGCCAGACACAGGTCTGGTCCGGTCCGGTCGGTCCGACCGAGTCGGACCGAACCCATACAACATTCGACCCCTTTCTGCTCTTTTGGCCATAACATGATCTTCAGGCGCCCATTTAATGAACCGTCTATGGCGCCATGAACCTTGGATCGAGATGGTCCTTTTGGTATAACCCATTTGAGTTTTGGATAATGGTGGGGTACTTCTAGGTTCGATCGAACATGAATCCAACCGGGTCCTCTATACTAAAAGGAAAATAACTTTCAGACCGGGTGTCTGATTGATGCACCGTCGATTGTGTTGAGACCCCTATTATGTGGCGGTCATTTTGGATACTTATTCATGGTAAATGGTGGTATATGGAGTTTCTCCCTCTGGCATGAGGGGCAGACCTTCCCATAATCAAGCGAGATTAGTGCTTGAACCCTGGGGTTGGCTGTAACATGAGAAAGGGATCATATGTGGGTCTGCGCTTTTGGATCCTATGTGGGTCTGTGTTCCAGTATTCCACTTGGATACACTTGGATCCACTAGATGAATCCACGTAGGAATACTATGGGATCCTACGTGGGTTTGTTGTACTAGGATCCTATGTGGGTATGTTGATTTAAGATCCTACATGGGTCTATATCTCAATAGAGTAAGATGATTCAGTAGATACATCTTATCATCATTACTACCATACCTAAGTTATACCTGGTGTGAGTTGATTCCTTATCTTTTTGGTACACTTAAGTTTGATTATTCCTTTTTGGTATCTTTCTGTGTGGAATTACCTTTGTGTTAATACCTTTGTGGTACTCACCTTCATGGAATTCATTCCTTCATGGAACAATTGAGCTCTGGGCATTTGGTTTGGCCCTGTGATTCCTCATGATTGAGATGGGTAAAATCGACAACTTATGTATATGTATGGGCATATAGCGAAGTAGGGTTGCCAGTTTTTTTCATGCTTTGTGATTTATCCTCTCTACATTTTGTGAGACCATTGAGGGTCCCATAGTCCATACTATGTATCATTATAATCACCCCTACACAGGCTATGCTCATACCTTTTTGTGTCTGGTGCAGACGACATACAGTGCTGACTGAGGACGAGAGTATTAGGACTGGAGGTATCTCTAGGAGGATATTAGATGAGGTGTACCTCTAAGATGACCATTAGAGGGTTCTACCTACCCTTCATGTAGGATCTTTGGTGGCTGTTCACTGGAGCTGTTTTTTAGTTTTACTTGTATATTTCAGTTTACTTGTACTTTTCAATATGGCTTGTATTCTGGCCCCTTTTTCTTTTTGTACACACCCTATTTACTATATATTTTTACATTGTTCTTGTATCCTTATTTGTGCTTAGTTGTGTGAGTTTACAGGTTATAAATACAATGCCTTCCCTTTTTTAGAGAATATGCCTTTAGGAGATAGTCGCCAGCCCCTGGCCATTGGAAGGTGAGCATGGGGTAGTCACAACACGGGCCCTGGGGGATGGGTCATGACAAATTGATATCAGAGGAGTCGGTTCTACTATAGAACATCACACTCTGAACTATTAATGGAAATAGTGTTATGTGTTATGAGTGCGGTTATCAGTTTGAGGAATCCAGTGTTGGTACAGTGGCCGACATATCCATACATCAGGACCCTGACTTCTGAGGTCTAACTAAGTGCACTAAAACACAGACTGCGTGTGTATTTTTGAAAAGTTTTATTTGTGATCTCTTGAAGTTATCTCACCCATTATAACTTATTGAACATTTCACACCTATTTCATATCTGGATGCCTCCACATAGACAACCAGCCAGGGTTCCCGGAAGAGTATGCGATGATTGACCACCGAGCGATGATGCCTCAGTGCAGGGCCCTTTTTCAGTAGAGGCACCAATGATACCATTACATATTGGGCCACTGATGCCCCAGCCCCAAAAGCGGTGAGTGCATGCCACTTGAGCATGTTTCACGAGTTCCAGTACAAGAGGACACCTAGGTTCAGGGGTGAGATGGACCCACAGGCGGCTGAGGATTGGCTGGAGGCCATGGTGAGAGTTTTCTGACTAGTAGGGACACCTGATAATCTCATGGTGATCCTTGCCGCCAGTCTTCAATATGAAGCATCAGCCATATGGTGTAACATGATTCTTTAGTTTCACAACTTGGTGACACTTCTCTGGAGAATCTAGATATAGGTGGGGGTGTTAGAGAGAGCCCTCTTAGTGGAGATTTATCTTTCTTAGTAGTCACCATCAGCGAGATCCACCACCGAGAATCATGTAGCAGAGTTTTTTTCTGCTGGAAATAGACAGATGTCACATAGTTCCATGAGAACCATACTTACATGTGGATGATTGTAGGATTCAGTGTCAGTTGTGCAAGGCATACGAGATAGATCTAGTCATGCGAGAAGCAGGTAGTGTTATGCATGGGGTGGGAAGGGTCACATGGCTCGTGACTGCTTGACCCGCCGTACGGATGATCAGCTGACGGTGAAAGACCACCCATGAATAGATAGAGGTTCTAACGATGATGTCCGTATGGAACAGACGAATGTGGAAGAGGAGTAGGTCGTGCAACTAGCAGTGCGAGACGATTCGTGATGTTACTACCACCACCACCAGGTGGTCCGCCCCGACCACATGCAGCTGTTGGATAGGGGTGAGCTCAGCTCCAGGAAGCTGAGGCCTATGACCATGGAACTCTGTAGATGATACGAGGTATGATTTTTGTCTAATTCATCTTAGTTGTTGTACGTATAGACACAGGTTCTAGTAATTTGTTTATTTCCACTACCCTCTTTCTTATCTCAGAGATTCTGGTGGAGCTGTTGGCTCTATCCTTACGGCTAGAGACTCATACATAATAGGATTCGATGATTACCCACATGTTTCAGATGTGTGAGCATACTCTGGGAGGCGACATATTCGGTTAGGATCATCTAGTAGCGGTGTAGAGGCCTTATGACTTCATTTTTGGTATGGATTGGTTATCTATTATCCATTCCCAGATCGACTACATTAGGTTAAAAGTGTGGTGTATCCATGAGGTTGGGACTAGGTTTACCTTCACATGCGGGAAGGGAGCCTTTAACACATAGGATGGGCTTACCCGGAGGAGAGTGCAGTCAATCACTCATCAGTTGGCTAGTCTTACCCTCAGAACATTTGATGTGGAGAGTCCGAGATATCATATAGTGGTGGACCAGTACGCGGATTCCTTCCCTTATGATGTTCCATGTCTACCACCACGTAAAGAGGTGGAATATTACATTGAATTGTACCCTGGGATGACACTGATATCTACACCAGTGTATCAGATGGCTCACATGGAGCTTCGTGAGTTGTGGGTATAGGTGGGGGACTTACAGGGGAAGGGGTTCATCCAGCCTTGTGTTTCTCCTTGGGAAGCCCCAATTTTGTTTTCCAAGAACGTGGATGGGAGCTTGAGACATTGGGTTACCTATCAGTGCCTGAACCAGGTGACTGTGAAGAATAAGTACCCATTTATGATTGTTGACGACCACTTTGATCATCTGAAGGGAGAATGGTGGTTCTCAAAGATAGACCTCATCTCAAGCTATCACCAACTCAGAGTACGAGATGAGGATATGCAGAAGATGGATTTTAGATGTTTGTATGGCCATTATGAGTTTTTGTTCATGCGGTTCGGCATTACCAATGCTCTAGAATTTTTCATAGGACTAATGAATAGGATATTTTTAGCCATACCTTGATCACTTTGTAGTAGTCTTCATTGATGACATTTTGAACTACTCGGATACATAGGAAGAGCATGAATATCATTTGAAGATAGTTCTTGACACACTCTGTGAGAACCATCTTTCAGGTATGCTCTCGATGTTCCAGTTCTAGATCTAAGTGGTTCACATTTTGGGACATGTCATCTCAGAGGCTGGAGTTACGTTGGATCCAGCGTTGATTGAGTATGCACTTTCTTGGGATCCACCCATGACTGTGATAGAGGAACATAGTTTCCTGGGTTTGGTAGGATACTACCAGAGATTTGGGCCTAATTTCTCCACAGTTGCAACACCTTTATTAGCATTGTTGATGAAGTGGAAGCCCTTCGTGTGGTTATAGAGACGCCAGAAGAATTTTTAGGAGCTGAGGTAGAGGATGACTAGTTCCCCCATCTTGAGGCTTCCGAAGGACGGCGTTGGGTACCTAGTCTATAGCGACACATCAGGGACCATGCTCTAATGTGTCCTGATGCAGGAGAGAGAGGTTATCACATATGGTTCTCGATAGCTGAGACAGAATTAGCATAACTACGCTACCCATGACCGTGAGTTAGAATTAGTGGTATGTGCTTTGATGATGTGGAGACACAATCTGATGGGCTAGCATTTTACGGTCTACTCTAATCACCAGAGTCTCAGGTATGTCATCTGCCAAAAGTACATAAACCTAAGACATGGATGTTGGCTTGATTTCCTTCAGAACTATGACTTAGAGATAGTGTATATTCCTGGGAAAGGAAACTTTATAGCAGATGCACTCAGCATGAGTTCTGGTATACAGTTTCTAGGTGAGGTAACGGGGTAGATAACCACTTTGCAGATATCCTTTATGGATAGAGATAAACCAGATTTTCTTCAGTCACTTACAGTCACTCCCCGACTCCTTCAGCGAGTCAGGGAGGCGCATCATGGGGACACTGACTGTGAGGATCGACGTGCTCAGATATCCGCAGGACATGCACGTGATGTATTTTCTAAAGGTTGTGAACATGTCATCCTTTTCAGAGGACGTACCGTGTTATCAATCTCACTTCGGTAAAAAGTGTTGAAGGATTTCCACACATTCTTTCTAGTGGTACATCCATGAGTGGTGAAGAGGTAATAAGACATCCGACAACCGCACTAGTGTCCATGAATGAAGAAATCAGTAGAATATTTTTTTCTATCGTTGCCTCACTTGTCACCATTTGAAGGTGGAGCATTAGGTACCGACAGGCTTATTTCATCCTTTAAAGGTCCTAGAGTGGAAGTGGGACAGAATATCCATGGACTTCGTGACAGGACATCCACGTACATACAGGGGTCATGATTCGATATCGGTGATCGTTGACTGACTCACCAAGTCTTCCCACTTCCATCCAATTAGAGAGAAGTTCTCA
The DNA here is from genome assembly GCA_963277665.1 of Viscum album. NCBI lineage: Eukaryota > Viridiplantae > Streptophyta > Magnoliopsida > Santalales > Viscaceae > Viscum > Viscum album. The sequence continues at coordinate 301,068,515 of OY728136.1, forward strand.
GTAGAGAGTTTGGGACACCTCTATGTGTAGGAGATAGTGTGGCTACATGGAGTACCCTCGACCATTGTCTCTGATCATGATGCACGTTTCACTTCCTGGTTATGGATGGGGTTACATGAGGCTTTTAGGACGCTGCTTCATTTGAGCACCACCTTCTATCCTCAAACGGATGGCCAGACTGAGCAGACCATTCAGCCCTCAGGGACATGCTGTGGGATTGCGTCCTCAACTTCAGTCGCAACTGGGAATATCACATTCCCTTGGTGGAGTTTTCATACAACAAAAGCTATCACTCCACCTTTGGGATTCCACCATTCGAGGCTATGTATAACCGACCTTGTAGATCACCTTTGTGCTGGACTGTCCCAGGGGAGTCATCACTTGTGGGACCAAAGATGTTACAGGAAACCATAGAGAAGTTGTATATTATCCAGGACCGGATGAAGACTGCACAGAGCAGGGATAAGGTTTATGTCGATATAAGATTGAGACCTCTAGAGTTCGAAGATGGTGAAAACATATTTCGATGGGTCTCACCTCGATGAGGTTTGTATAGATTTGGACAGGGAGGAATGTTTTCTCTAAGGTTCATCAGACCCTTTCAGGTCTTCAGTAGAGTTGGAGACATGGCTAACTGCTTAGTACTTCCCCCTCAGTTGCATCGGGTGCACAAAGTTTTCCATGTATCCGAGCTGAGGAGATACGTGAATGACCCATCACAATCATTGACTGGGTCGAGCTGGACATCGACGATGGGGCGACGTTTATGGAGTTTGCAGTGGAGATTGAGGAATAACATGAGAGAGTCCTTCATTGGTGATCGATATTTTTAATGTGTGTACATTGGCAGCACGGGAACCCCCAGGAGAGTACATGGGATTGGGGGGCTCATATCCGTGCTCAGTACCCCCACTATTATCTATAGTTTATGTTATGGATTTTGAGGATGCAAAACCCTGAGTTGAGAGAATGTAAAGACTTGGATTTTTCCATGTAATTTCTTTTAATTATACTGGAATTTTATGGGTCCGCAAAAATTAAAAGCACTTGATTACGAGGCCCGGAGTGCCCCGAATGAATTTCTGAACTCTTATTTTTGTATGTTTAGTAAACGTCCGAGAGGGTTTTGTAACTTTTTAATATGTGCTCAGAATTGAAATCTAAAGACACTGTTTAACTCACAATGTCTGTATTCGCTTAAAGAGGCCTTCACCTCGGCTGTAGTTGGTCATGGATGGAAGATAGTTTTTGCTACCCATTGTGGGAAAATAAAAAAAATGTAGAAATAAAAATACACTTACTTTATTTTTAATTAACTATTGAATTATTTGGAATTAACGGTGGGGACCACATGAACTCATCAAACCTTATTTTTAGTTGTTCCAAACCCACGAAATTTAATTACTTCATTAAATGAATTCATTAAACCTATCAATTAAGGGGGAGGATCTTCAACACCATGATTAGGCTCTTGGTGGAGGATATTACTGGTGGAAAACCCCACAAAGAGGAAGAACTCTTCTCATTCGACGAACATTTCTCTAATGAAGATCTTCGTCGAAGGATCTACAATGAGGAGAGTCTTCAATAAAGACAAAGTAACATCCATCTTTTCTTCTACTCACTGACGTCAATGAATATTTGAGGTAGGGACTATTGTATTTGTATAACCCTTACCCCATTTTTTGTGTTCTTCTTTATTTAGGAACATCTATTTCAATTCATACCATTCTAACGCGGAGGGTGCTGGACAAAATGAACACGGCCCGACCCCTCCTCTACATTTCTAGATTTTGGTGTTCTTCGTGACATGTTTTTGGGTTGATAAATTTTCAACTGTGGTGGTCTTGAATCGATGGAGACATCTCGAGATGAGTGCGGGACTCTACAGAATGAATAACGGGCCACCGGGGCGCACTTGGTGTCCTAATGAATGTAGCCGGCAACCGGGGCTGGCGACCAATGCCGGAAGGGCTCGAGAGCGGTGACCGACACTCTGCCCGGCCGCGATGACTACGGGGGCGCCACCGCGCCATCAGAGATGGGTCGTGGTAGAGAAAGGACGGTGGTCGGCTCTCGGTCGGCCACATGAAGGGCGTGGCGTTGTGCGTCCATGATGTTGGGCGTGCAGGGACGGCCGAACGAGGCTGTGGTAGTAAAGGATGGGCGCCCGGCTCGCTGCCTACCGCTAGTGATGTGGCGTGCGCAACCACACCTCTTAGGTGGGATGTCCGTTTGGAATGCCGGTGAGCAGAGGGGGACCCCGAGTCCCGCATACCAGCTACCGGTGCCGCATGGCGGTGGCCGGTTGGCCACCCTACCCGAATGGCCCACCCGTTTAGAGTACACAGAGAGTGCCTCCCCCTTGGGTGGCAGCAAGGGCGGACCCCACTGTAGGGCTACCCATCTGTGGGCCACAGCAGGCCGCCGAGCGGGCTGGGCGGTACTCTTGGGATGGCTCAGACCCAGGGCCAGACACAGGTCGGGTCGGGTCGGTCTACCCGAGTCGGACCAGACCCGGACAATCATCAACACCTTTCCACTCGTTCAACCATAACATGAGCTATGGACGTCAGTCTGACAAACCATATGTAGTACCAGAAACCTTGGATCGAGGAGTTCATTTTCATATAACCCACTTCAGTATTGGATAATGTTGGGGTGTGGCCGGGTTGGATCGAACACGAATCCAACTGGGCTCTCAAGACTAAAAGGCCAATAACTTATAGGTCGGGTGTCTGATTGTTGCACCGTCTGTTGAGTTGAGACCCCTATAGATGGTGGTAGTTTGGGATATGTCTTCATGGGACATCGTGGAAGTTGGAGTATCAACATGTGCCTTGAGGAGCAGACCCTCCCGGATTCAAGTGAGCTTAGTGATTGAACCCTGTGGTTGGGTGTAGCATGATTAAGGGATCCTATGTGGGTCTATGCTTTGGGATCCTATGTGGTTCTGTGTTCTAGTATTCCACTTGTATCCGTGCTAGGAATATACATGGTACTACTCTATGATCCTATGTGGGTCTATTGTACTAGGATTTTATGTGGGTCTAATGATTTTGGATCCTACATGGGTTTTCCGCTCAACATAGTAAGATGAATCAATTGTTACATCTAATCATCGTTACTACCGTACCTAAATTATACCTTGTTTGAGATGAGTCCTTATTTTTGTGGTTCAATTCTATGTGATGATTTCTTTTTGGTATCTTTTTCTATGGAGTTACCTATTTGGTACTACCATTTTGGTACTCACCTTCATGGTATTCCTCCATTCATGGAATAGTTGAGCTTTGGGAATTGAGTTGGGCCCTGTGTTTCCTCATGATTGAGATGGGTATACTCGACAACTTAGGAATGTGTATGGAAATATACCTAAGTAGGTTTTTTAGTTGTTTTCATGATTTTTGGTTTATCCTCTGTGGATTTTATGAGAACTTCGAGGGTCTTGGGGTCCCTACTAAGTATCATTATACTCACCCCTGTACGGGTTATGCCCACACGTTCTTGTGTTTGGTGCAGACGACGGACATTGATGACTAAGGAAAAGAGTACCAGGTCTAGAGGTAGCTCGATTTAGAAATTATAAGAGGTGAATAAAAGAGATGGCCATTCAATATCTGTAGCTACCCTTCATGTAAGATCCTTGGCAGCTGTTCACTAGAGAAATTTTCAATTTTAATTATACTTTTCGGTTTACAGGTACTTTTCAGTTGGGCGGTATTCTGGACCCTTTTTCTTTCAATACACACCCTATTTACTATATTGTTTTACTTTGTTCTTGTATCCTGATTTAGTCTTAGTTGTGTGATTTTACAAGTTATAAAGTCAGTGCCTATCTAGATTTATGGAATACACATTTCGGTTCTAGCCTCCAACCCTTGGCCTATGGAAGGCGGGCATGGGTTAGTCACAACACGGGCCCTGGGGGACGGGCCGTGACACAAATACTGAATATTTTATAGGGAATATGAATAGAATGGTGAAAATTATCTTAATGATGAAAAATCAAATGTCCTCTTTTTTGATAAAGTTATTATATTTTTGTCCTCATAGGTGAAAAACATTCAAACCATACATAAAAGAAAACACTATAATTCAAGAAGATAAAACTATCTTGATACTTCTATATTAATCCAACACTCTTCAATGATGACTATTAGGTGTATAAGAAATATTATGAAAAAAACAAAATAGGTTTTATAATATTCTATTTTATGATATTAACTCTAGTAGATATATTCACAAGGGATTGATTTCAGAGCTACATGACACATGTGCAATAAAAAAATATCTCTTCTAAATGTTCGAATAAATCGATTATTGTATTTCACTTTGCATGGAGTTGTATATAAGAATAAAAATATATGTGAAGGTTGTGGTTAATTTCGAATTTATATTTTTTCATGATCCTCACTTTAGTAATTGGATTTTTTTGGGAGGTTCAACATAGCATAGTTTTAGGAAACGTTTTGAACAATCATATGACGAATTTCTTGTTCGATGTTGATTACATTGAATAGTATGTAGGAGGGATAATTATTGTAAAGGACTTGTATGATACATTATGAAAAATTATATATATATATATATATATATATGGTGTCTCTTCATAGGTGATATTTTCACATGATTAATGGGATAGTAGATCAGGTCACAAGAATCATAGGAATATGTATAAAAATTGAAAAATGGAACTATTACTATGTATAAGTAAATATTTATATTAATGAATTACTAATACAACTCCATCTTGGTTGTGTGTGTTTGTTTTTGAAATGGGTTTGGGACTGTGGTGGTGAAATTAACGGAAATGTGTTTTTCTCTATTTTGATACCTTATCCCCTTAGTTTGACTAAATATAATCGGGGTTTAATATTTTCATTTCTATCCAGGTTTTATATTATGATTTCAATCCTGATTCCATCTTCCTCTATCCTATTTCTTATAATTATGGGTTTTAATCTCTATTTTACTTTATGTTTTTCATCACAATGTTTCTCTCTCTCATTCCATGGTGGTTTATTTTCATTTGTTCCCCTTCTATATCACTCCACCAAACTCTAGTTTCTTGTTCTATTGGCCCCATCTAGGTTGGTCTGGTGCATCAGATACCATTGAAATTTTGGGATGTGTTTGAGGAGAGGTAAGAGTTCTTGGGTAGTGTGACATGTGGTGGATTCTTCTATTAACTATGTTCTTTTATATTTATCATTTGATGATGGATCTTATTCTCTTTTGCATTTGTCATTGTTTTTCATGACGGTGTCATACTTCTTCTTTATGTGGTTTAGTGATGAGCGATGTAGACAATGATATATATTTAATGATGGCTCAATAAACAAACACTTTATTCTATGGATAGGTGTGGTTTTAAAATGATGATGATAATGGTGAAAATGGATTTTTGAAAATGATAGTGATGATGATGATGTCGAAACCTGTGAGATGGACCCAAAGATTACAGTGGGTCTCACCAGCATTATGATGATGGGGAGGTGAAAGGAAAAATTGTTCTGCAAGATGAGTGTCAGAATCCTGGTAGGTGCATGACTCGATGTGACATTTGAACTAAGATGGGTGATGTAGACTTTGAAATTTGAATTTTCAATTATTTGGATGTGATTTTTTTGTATTATCCTTTTGAAATGTAAGGTTACCACTAATCCTTAATGTAGCTTTTTGAAAACGAAAAAATGGATTTTTCAAGGTTAGAAACCATAAGGGATTAAAAAAATACCTCAAAACATACAGGGGAGAATAATATTATAGATATGGATCGTTTTATTCTATAGGTTTTATCAATGTTGTGATAGATCCCTATACACCTCAACTAATTGGTTTAGTTGATAAAAGGAATAGAACATTATTGGAAAAGGTTAACACCCTGATGTATATCATAGGTATATCAATAATATTTTAGGTGAGGCACTGCTAACTATTTGTCACATCCAAAATAGTGTTATAATAAGTCTATATCTTATGATTCTCTATGAATTATTATTGGGTAAAAAATTGTCCTTGATAATTTAGGGGTTTTTGGTTTTCATGAAGATTTTTTTACATGAACCAAAAATTGAACTATTTGAAAAAATTGTATTGGTGAGATATTTCATTGTACATAATGATTATATAATCATATGGATTCATGTTTTTAGAATAAAATTATTTAGTATCTATTATTTTATTTTTCAAATCTTGAAATTTTGACTTTGGTGAACATACATTTTCATATTTATATAATAAATTCAAAATAGAGGAATATGTATCAAATATATGAGTATCTAAACAATAATTTTCAAAAAAAAAATTAATATTAAACTTCGTCGTATTCAAAAGAAATGTGGTTATGATTTTTATATGTACATGATTTTTTATTAAAACATTATTTTTTTCTTTATATAGTGTCTCATAAAAAAACATTAAACACACTATGTTATATTCTACTGCTTATTTTGGAATGGAAGTTATAATATATCAAATAGGATATACATATTTTTAAATATAACAACGAATACATCATGGCTATTTTTTTATCATACCTATTTTCAGAATTTATAAATTTGAAGTGGGTATTTTTATGGAAAATTCATTTATTGGTTTAAATTTAAGAATATAATGTTATATTATTACCTAATTGGTTTTCTCAAATGGTACCAATCAATTATTTTAATTCTCTTTCACAATTTCAATGATTACCTATAGTATAATTATTCTCCCATTTTCTTCACCGTATAATTTATAAATTATCCTAATGGATATAAAAATAACATTCCTAAACGTTTAGTTAGATGAAGATATTTATAGAATAATTACAGTGGTTCATTGAAAATAGAAAATAAATAAATCCAAAACAAATGCATTAAAATTTTAATGATGTAATTTAATCAAATATACCTTTATTTAACCACATTGAGAATTTTTTATATAAAAAATTCAACAAAAATTATGATATTGTTAATTATTTTTATGTTAATGAATTTTTAAAATTTTATAAAAATATGAGTCAGGTAAATAAATCCATATATATTTTATTTTTTATTTTTTAAATGATATATATATGTGACAAAATTTAAAATATTAAACTCCCAAATTTTTAGGATTGATAATTTGGTACTTTTTACAATATAATTTTGCAAAATGGGTCATACAGATGTTCAAAATAATTTATTATTCACTAATTTCTTTGGAACTTTATTATGGTATTAGGGAGCTTCTAATTAGTATAAGGGTATTTTCTAAACAAAAATATTAATGCATTTTCACAAGTTTCATATATTCCATGACACAAAATATAACTGATATTTCATATTCTATTGAAATGTTTTGAAGGTACACATATATTCTAGGTAATGCCAAATCAAATGCGGTCCGTATAGTGGTCAAATATCTTATGATTCATATGGATTACTATATTTTTTATAGTTCAAATCCAAGGGATTTGGTAGGATTTTTTGATGCAATCATTATTACTAATTTGGATTATCACATTTCTATAAGTGGTTGGGTTTTACACATAGTTGTGGTGATATATTATGGGGATAACAAATCACATTTCTAAAATATCCTACATAGTGGATTCATAGTTTTGTTTATGATGATATTGTTAAATAAGTAGAATTCCATAGATATCTTTTATCAGATCAACTATTGTGTCCTATTTTCATTTCATCTTTTACAAAACATTATAATAAATTTTTGTTGTGTTATTGTGTATATTAACACATATAATAGAAAGTCAATAAACATTAGTCTTAGATATTATTTTACTTTGAAGTTGATAAAATATGTCATCATATCTATGGAATTATTTATAATAATGTTGATTTTTTAGTATCTATATATAAAATTATTTTCTTGGTATTTGGTGTACAAAACAACCTCATAAATGGGTTAAATGACCATGTTAAACAATTTTTAATGATTGGACCTAAACATAACCTATGATAAAATATCAAATTTAATTTCTATATATGAAATAATTTCATAACATTTCATGAAACATATATGGTAAATTGCATAAAAGAAAAATTATATTTCATACCGATAGGATAAGAATGGCAACTTTAATGCTCTGAATGAACAATGGATGTCAAATAAGAGTTCATACGAGGAAACAAATTTCTTCAACTATGTGAATAAAATATTTGGACCATTCCAAATATATTCTAAATTTGGATCTCAATTAATCATAAAAGGATAAGTTAAACATTTCCATATAACTGTAATGGTGTATATGGGGAACTAAGTAATTTGAATCGACTACTATAGGGGAATTAGGTTGATAATAAGAGTTTCATATTCAATACAGTGTCCACCTATTTCTCTATATATTATTTATTTTTCACTACTATATAATGGATCAAATATGGAGATACATTTACTTAAAATTTTTCTTTCTAAGATAGTATAATTATTTATTTTCAATTTATATTTTGAAAATATAGTAAACAATTTGTGGATTTTGTAATTCTAAATTTATAGAAATGGTTTTTTTATTTTTTTTTTCTTGAATGGGGAAGGATATTTCAATCAAAAATTGGAAAATTTATTATATATTAGAATTAATAAAAAAATTTAACACTTTTAGTTTTTTTCGAATTGATAAATTGTGGTGAAATATTTTGTTAGAGATGGTGCATAGAATTACATATGTGAACTAAAAAATGTGATCTATCTATGTGTTTCTTTGAGGATATTCTATTTAGTTCACACACTGGTCACTATAAAATGGGTAGAGGATACTTTATTTATCTGAGCGGGTTAGTAGATTGTACACAGTTGGGTGCAAAATAGCATGAGTATGTATTTTGGGTTGACTAATTTTACAAAATGGGGTGATATAAAATGTTTATTAGAACATCCATGGTCTACTAAAAACATTTGTTCAATAGTGGGTGGATATTGGGAAAAACATCATTTATGTGTAATCATTTTTCTATGAAAAAACCCTATTAGAAATTACTTACTATAATTGTTATATACCCAATTCATAGTGGGGTTTGATGGATTATATTAATGGGTTTTTCCAGGAATAAAAAATAAAGACTATGATGGATAGAAAAAAACCATATTCTAATAAATAAAATTCTATTAATTCCAATTTCTTCTAATACGTGAGATATCCTAAAATTACTCTATAATAATCAAATAATTTTTTTGGAATGAATCAATAGTTAAAATTAAATATTATCTTAATTTAAAACCCACCTTATTTTTTACTCTCTAGTAAATATAATTGTAGACTAATGATGCAATATTTTATCCTAATTGGGATTGACCTACAACCTACTATACTACTGATTTAATGGGAGAAAATATACTATTAAGGGAAAACACAATATAGTGGTTCAATGTAGTCTTTTAATAATTAGATCAATTTCTATACCGTTATCGTGAACTAACCCAACATTTACAATAGTATATTCCGATCAATTAAGACACAATAATGGTTAAAATGATGAAAATGGTGAAGCAATTCAAATTCAATAGTTTCTATATGTGGAAAAGAGGATGAACAAAATAATAGTTTCCCTATTAATGGTGTATGTTATTTACACTCCAAATATACCAAAATATGATGAAAATAAAATCCATGTTTCTTATATGATGCTAAAATTGGTGAATGATGACCTCATGTTATGAGGACACATACACAAAACTGTAACGACTAATCCTTGGTCTCTTTTTTGAAACATCCCGATGATAAAGGATATTAGGGAGGATTTGGATAAATATTACATCACAATGGATATGATAGGAAATGAACTTATATTAATAATGTATATTTCATTAAAAAAATTATATTTTATATCTATCATATATTACTAAAGCGAAATATAATATATTAGAAAATAAATAATTGAAACAATTAGATGAACATGGATAATTCCATCTGTTGGATTGGTGTTTCACGATCCAGTTGGGCCGACTGCTTATGGCCCGCAACTATAACGGAGTCGACCGACCAACACCGACAGGCACTGTAGCGGTGCAGACTTCAGGGTTAACTTCTTTATAGTGCTTTTGACATCCAGCTGGCAGACACTGTAGCGCTTTTGACAAAGTTGGCAGTCGATCACTATTGAAACGCGGACTTATTATTTTGGAATAGTGGACCGCCTTCTTCATATGTTGCCCATTTCTGGCTAGGGTTTACTACTGAAAAACCCTTCTATAATTTGTGCTCCCGAATAGTGAAATATTCTGCCTCTCCCGTGGACATAAGGATTATTCCCGAACCACGTAAATCGGTGTGTCCTCTACTTTCTTTATTTCGTTTTTTCTCGTTTATGTCGTTGTGTCTCCCGGTGATTCCATAACAACTGGTATTAGAGGAGGTTCGGAATTCTCCAATGATGGCTCTGGATGAAGGAAAAGTGAAGATCAATCGCTTCGATGGAACTGATTTCAGTTTCTAGAGGATGCAAATCGAGGATTTTCTTTATCAGAAAACGATGCACTTGCCAATTCTTAGTGTGAAGCCAGCGTACATGGAGACGTCGGAGAGGGAGCTACTGGATGGACAGGTTCTAGGTGTTGTGCACCTAATGTTGGCCAAAAATGTTGCGTTCAACATCAGAGAGGAGAAGACGACAGTGGACCTGATGAAATCCCTCACAAACATGTATGAGAATCCATATGTAGCAGATAAGGTGCATCTAATATGACGATTGTTCATCCTAAACATGGTTGAAGGGAGACTTGTTGCTGATCATATCAACGAATTCAATACCATCATAAGTCAGTTTTCATTGATGGACATTGATCATGGTGATGAGCTATGTGCTCTGGTTTTACTATCTTCATTACCAGAGAGTTGGGAAGCAACTATCACAGCTGTGAGCAGCAAATTGGGGAATACAAAGATGGCTCTGAAAGATATAGGAGACCTAATCCTTAGTGAGGATGTTCGATGAAGAGAATCAGGCAGATTCTCTATTTCTAATTTGAACATGGAAGGAAGAGGAAGGTACCCACAGCGGGATAATCGCAGAGGACGATCGAAGTCAAGAGGAAAGAGTAGGGATAGGGAAAGGGGGAATGGTCCTACCTGCTGGACATGTGGGAACAAAGGACATGTCAAGAAGGAGTGCATAGATAACTTAAAGGGACCTAAAACCAGTGGAGAAAACACTATTGCTGAAGGAACTGATGATGTGTTATTGCAGAGCGTGGATAGCCCGATGGAGTCTTGGATTTTAGACTCTGGGGCCTCTTTCCATTCTACATCGGAGAACAGTTTCCTGAACAACTTTTTTTCTGGAAATTCTGGCAAGGTGCATCTTGCTGATGACGAGCCTTATAGATTTTTGCTAAAGGAGATGCACGGATCAAGACCAACATTGGGAGTTTTCTCGTTCTGGAAAACGTGAGGTATATCCCTGGCTTGAGAAGAAACCTTATTTCTGTTGGACAACTTTATGATGTAGGGTTGAGTACCACATTCACTGGTGGTGCATGGATGATCACCCAAGGATCTATGTTCATAGCTCAGGAAGCCAAGAATGGCACCCTATACAACATGACAGAAACTTGCATGGACATGGCTGCATTGCTGGAAGTTATCGGAGGTTCTCAATTGTGGCACTACAGACTCGACCACATGAGTGAAAAATGGATGAAGGTGTTTGCAACAAATGGGTTTCTACCAGAGATGAAGTCGGTGTAAGTAGGCTTTTGTGAAGATTCCATCCTTGGAAAGCATAATAATGTGTCCTTTTCAAAATGAGGCAGAACACCAAAGGCTGGAAAGTTGGACCTGCTTCATACAGATGTTTTGGGGCATGCACCCGTACCATCCCATGGAGGGTCACAATATTATGTGACATTCATTGATGACTCAACGAGGAAGGTATGGGTTTTATTTCCGAAGAACAAATCTGATGTGTTTAAGATAATTTAGAAGTGGAATGTCATGGTGGAGAACGAGCCAGGAGCAAAGCTGAAATGTTTGAGGTCTGACAACGGTGGAGAGTATGGCAGTTAGGAGTTCAGGAAATTTTGTTCTGAAAATGGAATTCGGTGGGAGAAGATAATCCCAAGAACACCACAACAGAATGGTGTGGTGGAGAGGATGAATAGGACACTGAATGAACGTGCCAGGAGAATGATGCTGCACTCAGGGTTTCCCAAATCCTTCTAGGCTGATGCAGTTAACATGGCAACGTATCTGATCAATAGGATTCCATCTGTTCCAATGGGAGAATGCCTACCCGAGGATCTATGGTCTAGTAAGGAGGTAAAACTCTCACATTTAAGAGTCTTCGGCAGTTTAGCTTATGTACCCATTGATGCTAACTCAAGGGACAAGTTTGATGCTAAGTCCAAGCCATGTTTCTTTATTGTCTATGGTGCTGATGAGTTTGGTTACCGGTTTTGGGATGATCACAAGAAGACGGTCATTAGAATCCCTAACCTTTTATTCAATGAAGGTGTCATGTACAATGGTCTTCATGAAGCTAAAGATGAAAATGGGAACATTGAATCAGAGTGAAAATAGAAAGTGGAGCATGAAGGTGTGCCTGAACATGAGAGATCTGAACCGGTGGAACCCACTACTCCAGTGGAATTGAAGAGATCATCAAGGGTGAGAAGGCCTGTGTAGAGGTATTCAACATCATTGCATTATCTATTATTGACTGGCGGTAGAGAACCAGACTAATTTGAAGAAGAAATGTAGCTGAAGCAGTCGAGAAAGTGGGAGCTGGCTATGAAGGAGGATATTTCCTCATTGCATGAGAAAAACACTTTGGAGCTGACACGTCTTCCAAGAGGAAAGAAAGAATTGCAGAATAAGTGGGTCTACCGGGTCAAGGAAGAACATGATGGCAAGAAGAGGTTCATGGCTAGGCTGGTGGTGAAAGGCTTTCAACAAGAAGAGGGAGAAAATTTCACTGAAATCTTATCACCTGTAGTGAAGCTTACCACCATCCGGGTGGTTCTCAGCATTATGGCGTCAGAGACTTGCACGTTGAGCAGCTTGATGTCAAGACTACATTCCTTCATGGAGATTTGGAGGAGGACATCTACATGCATCAGCCAGAGGGATATATAGTGTCTAGAAAGGAAGACTTGGTGTGAAAACTCCAAAAGATCATATATGGACTGAAGCAGGCACCCAGGCAGTGGAATAAGAAGTTTGATTCATTTATGTATAAAAATGAATATAAACAATTTGGCATGGATCAGTGTTGTTGCATCAAGTCCTTTGGTGGTGAATACATTATATTGTTTTTGTATGTGGATGACATGATCATTGAAAGATCATGTATGCAGAGGATTAGTGAGCTAAAAGGGCAGTTGGATGAGGAGTTTTAAATGAAGGATCTTGGAGAAGCTGGATAGATACTGGGAATGAAGATCAAGAGAGAACGCACAGATAGAACATTAATTTTGTCACAGGATGATTACATTGGGAAGGTTCTGAGAAGATTTAGAATGCTAGAAGAAAAGGCAGTCTCTTCAAACTATCAAAGGAGAAATCACCAAAGACGACAGAAGAGGTGGATTACATGGAAAAATTCCATACACATCAGTTGTTGGAAGCCTAATGTATGCCATGGTCTATACTCAACCTGACATTGCTCATGTAGTGGGAGTTGTGAGTAGGTTTATGGATAACCCTGGAAAGCCACATTGGGAAGCTGTGAAGTGGATACTGAGGTATTTGAAGGGCAGAAAGGACATATCTTTGTGCCTTGTGAAAGGAAATTCATTGAAGGGGTATGTGGATGCTGACCTTGGAGGCGGTGTCGATAACAGGAGGAGTACCACAGGTTATGTCTTTACCTATGGAGGAACTAATGTAAGTTGGATATCACAATTGCAGAATGTGGTGGCTTTATCCACCTCAGAGGTAGAATACATTGTTGTAACTGAAGCTGTGAAAGAGATTGTTTGGCTGATGAAATTCATAGATGAATTGGGAAGGAAGCGAGAGGAGGATGTATTGCACTGTGACAGTCAGAGTGTTATACATCTTTCCAAGAACCCAGTGTTTCATGGCTGAATGATGGAAATTTAGTTGAAGTTCCATTTCATCATAGGTTTGATATGGGATGGGTTGCTGACTTTACAGAAGATCTGTGGAACCAACAATTCGGCATACATGTTGATAAAGCCAATGGTGATACAGAAGTCGAGGCACTGATGTGCCTCTGTTGGTCTCCACTGATGAAAGGAGGATGAGAGGCAAAATGATGGAGGACCTGATGGGAGCACAAGAGGAAAACACTTTGTATTTCATGAATCTATGAATGGAAAGCATGCCACTAGTGAGTTAAGAAGAGGAAGAACTTAGATTAAGTAAGTATTCTTCATCAGTTGCATCGAAGTTTAGTAGTGCAGGGGATCAGGATACATGTGGGACATTGTGGGATTGTTGTTTCCCAATCCGGTTGGGCTGACTACTTGTGGCCCGCAACTATAGTGGTGCGGACTTTGGGGTCATCTTCACTGTAGCGCTTTTGACTTCTAGCCGGTAGACACTGTAGCGCTTTTGACAAAGTTGGTCGCCGATCACTATTGCAACGCGGACTTACTATTTCAGAACTATGGACAGTCTTCTTCATATGTAGCCAATTTCAGGTTAGGGTTTACTACTGAAAAACCCCTCTGTAATTTGTGCTCCCGAATAGTGAAATATTCTGCCTCTCCCGTGGACGTAGGGATTATTCCTGAACAACGTAAATCGATGTGTCCTATGCTTTATTTCTTTCCTTTTTTCTCATTTCTATCGTTGTGTCTCCCGGCTATTCTGCAACACCATCATGGCCCCATACTTCTTCAATGAATTCCCGAATATTGGATGAATTTTATGCATTATCTAGTACAAAATATGGAAAACATTTCCCTTATTTTGTTACTCAAATACCTAAAATTGAGAATTAATAAAAAAAACGTGGATGAAAATTAAAATAAGGATGATAAATCAAATGCCCTCACAAAAGAGGGAGTGGGAAAAACATTGTACTCAATGGGAAAAATTTCAGAACAATACATATAGATGAAAATTTTAAATCAATAAGAAAAAACTATCATGATTCTTTAATGGAATTTTAGGAAACGTTAAATGATACTACCACCACCATGAGAATTCTAATCTAAATAAATCATTCTATTAAATTTATGGACATGATCATTTATGATAATGTTCTTTGAGATAGATATTCTTAGTGTTCTATTTCTAAAACTACATGATATGTCTAAAATTAAAAAAAAATGTCTGCAAAATTTGATGAAATAATTAAATCATGGATTATCTCTCTACATATGGAAATAATCAGGAATAAAGTTATAATTCAAGGGTGTGGTTTGTCTCAAATATTCCTTAGGAATAATCGTCGCATTAAAATATTTCTTGTTTTTATGAAACATTAATGATAATATTGATGTATGGTTCTTATTTACCAGGAATTGATTCAGTATTTTGTTTTAGGAATATTGTTTTGTCATTTCCAAGGTTTTTTATCTTTGTTATAAGTGGTCGTATGTAATAAAAATTATTCAGATTAAATGTTAATGTTATTTCAATATGATCACTAGAATACTTTGATATATGGAATAATATTTTTATCACATATATAATAAAGAATTCCTGATATGTTTCAAAGAGAATAATTACTTAACATTGGTATAATTGATCATAAATTTGTTACTTACATGTAAAATTAAATATTATCGAACAATATTTAACTATAAAAAATCAAGAAACATTAATGATTAGTGATGTATTTCATTTTCATTATAATCCTGTCATTGTTAATAAAAACTAACCTATACAATTTATTGGTGATTATTATAGATTTCTTCATGTCTATATTTTATATTATAAATATTATGTTACATATAAAATTAATATTAATAAAATGTGGTTGAAGACTATTGTGTGATTTCAATTAAAATCCATAGACCTAAATGGGGAGGAGAACATTTTACCTTACTTATTTCAAATCTTATGGATTATTCAGGATTAAAAACAATGATAAAAATCTCACAGGAATGGTGTAGGTGAGGGAAAGAATATAACAATATGGAGGAGGTTAATTGCATGATTTCTATATCGGGTCATTAAAAAGGATTTTAGTGGGAGGAACTAATAACTATGTGCTATGCCCTAAATTGAGTTCCCAAAAATGGTAAGTCTATGACTCCATGTGAATTATGAAAGCATAAGAAACCAAAAAAAAATTAAAGGATTTAGGTTGTGATGAAACAATAAGCTTACCAAAACCTAGAAGAGAAATTTTTTCTAAATATAGGTATTGATAACATAATTCATAAAATGTGGAGAATTCAGAAACTTATAGATTTTTGGTAACAAAATTAAATGAGATATTAAGAATATACAATATAATTGAATCAAGATATGTTATTTATAATGAATATAAGTATATCTCTTAACCTAAGAATGTCCAAAAATATTAATCTAGATCTGATAGAAGTCTATCTCACGATGGAATGGTCAAAATGTTTGTAAATGTAAATGATATTTTATTTGACTGATATATGGATATAATTTCTAGATATATATTTATTATTACATAGACATCATTTTAACTTAATATTGAGTATGACCCCAGTCAAATCCAAGATGTTATGTAATCTTATGATGAATCTCACTAAATGGAATTCATAAAAGATTAAACGGACTATATGATAGAAAAATATACATCAATTTAAATGATATTTTATATGTTTCACAACATATATGATGTACATGAATATTTGGATGGAATATGTTGGTCAACATTGAAACTAAAATATATTAACCTAGATTTTAATCTATGATGGATTTTAAAAATTATAGAATCAATTAATTGGATAAATTGTATCCCATATATTAGACTACATACATTATAACTTTTTTTACCGTTTTTCATCCTTCTATAATATTTAAATTAAACATATTTTTGTCAATAAAAAATTCATCAATTGCTAGTTGGATGAAAAAAATATAAATTTAATAACTAAATAGGTTCATAGAAATTGTTATCGAAAATATGGTTTTAATATTTTTATGATTCTTATATGGTAAATAATAAGTACCAAAATAATTTAATGTGACATTTATTTATCTAATATAATATAATTTATTTATTGTTAACCAGGATGGTAATTTTTTTATAAAAAATTCTTGAAAATCATTATGTATTTATTTGTATACATAGTGTTAAAATAATAATTTTACGAAATAATATGAATCAACTAACTGAGGATAAGACTATTAAATTTACGATGTTTAATATGAATGAGTTATGAGATGGAAATTTCAATTTTAAAAAATAAATTGTTGTGAATGGGAAAATTATCTTTATTTCATAATCTCAATATATTTAAAGTTACTTTTAATGGAATGAAAATTGTAATTAATCATTGGTTTTTTTGGAATATTGTTCTGGTAGTAGGATCTTATGTAATCCTCAAAGGGTAGTTTCACCACTAGAATATAGAAGGGTTATTGTATGTATCATATACGAAATAAAAAGCATAAGAACTGATAATGCTTATGTCTTCAAAAACATTATTCGGTATTGAATTAATTCATGTTCTGAAAAATTTAATATTGTTAAAATAAAACTAAAATATAATAGGGGTAATATTGGAATATTTTATATGTCAAAGTGGATGCCTAAGGGTGGTGGAACAATTTTTCAACTTATGATGGATTTCTAATCTATAGAATCCCTATTCTATAAATGGTTGTGTTTTTTCTCATAGTGGAGGAAAAATTAGTTGGGGACTATAAAAAATCATGTAAAATAAACATAAAAATAACTTCTTAGTTTCTTTTTTAGTTATTACTAGAAAGATAAAATATCAGAGATATAAATTAAAGGATCTCCCATTATGGCCTCAACTAATATCATCTGTCACTTGAAATTATGATAATAAATATTTTATATCTACAAATAATATAAATAAAAATAATTTAAAATAGAGAATTATTTTCTTATGACATATAAATGTTAGAAAATTGACATAAGATGGTACAAAGATTAAGAAATTGTATAATAAATGCCGAATTTGGATGATCAACTAATAATGGTCCTTTTAATGGAGTCGGTGTAGAATACAGTCTTATGGTTGGTATTAATGCCCTTTTAAAGAAATTCATCTTTTATTAGTCTATAACATAACTTTTGTTAACATCACCCATATATGTTTAATTTATAAAATATTATCATATGTGTGATGGAAACACAAAAATTATATTAGTTCCTAGGAAGATCATGAGTCTTTTGATAGTGTAAACCACCTTCCACAAGAAGATACCCCTATGATGAAGCCATGTGAGTTCGGTCATACTAAACCTCCCCACCCTGTATATGATCTGACTCTTAAGGAAACAATGGAGAGGGTGAAGCCCATTTTAACTATAAAGTAGATCCTATTTCACATGATTAAATATAGGATGAGAACCATGCTTCTATGTAGGCTTCCCCCATTGATATTATGTCTGGAAATAACATCTCTCTTGAATAACTAGAGACCTATTTAATCTAGGGTGCTCCAAAAAAATTTATATTTCTTAGAGATCAAACATTTCATGACAAAAAAATTACACCTTTAATAGAGGCTCCCCCTCCAAAACATTAAGGTGAAACATGGTTGGGAACACCCCCCTTGACCTTTTTATTCTAACAAAACATCAACCGTATAAATAGATAGTTCTAGGATAATGACACTAAGGAATATAAACCTCATGAAACATTCTACAATATAAAATAATTCCTGATGATATTTCAAAAATAATAGGGGATACAACACCCTATGAAATATTAAATAAGGGTAAGGGAAATGGAATAAATCTTTTTTGGATATGACTTGATATAGAGGGCCTCTAAAATTAAATATATCACATAATCAATGCATATATTATACATTAATTTTCAAGGAATTCAGAATTATTCCATGGTCATGTCTCTGAGATAGTGTCTAATGACCCAAAAACCACGTCTAATTAGGCCTGTTAATCCAAAAAAATTATTTAGTTGCTAGATGGCCTTCAAATGGGCCCCTTTAGGTACACTTTTATCTACAAAAATCTACATTACATTGAGATGGATCATTTATGTGTCCTCAAACATCGTATCAGTTAGATGATTTATTGAAAAAAGACATTATAGTATAGATATATCATTTTATTTCCATTGAAAAACCCTATCCATCCCATTTTCATATGCCTCATCGACTTAACTAAATTTAAGGGGACATTAGAATCAACTGGAAATAAAATATAAAGTTATAAAACATAAATGAATCATTTTAAAGAATATCATTCAGCATAGTCAAAAAACATGATGAAATTTCAATAATATTCCCTCTTATTAGTCCTCTTTATACATTTATTATAAAAATTTACTGAAGTTACACATTGTGGGTGTAAATTTACATGGAGTAGATAAAAAATAAATGGAATAAATGATATTTAATGGGACAAGTTCTATTATTATTTGGATGAATGATGTTTTTCCATTATAGTTATTGTACTCACCCTGCCCAAATAACCCTCATATCACAATCATATTGTTGTTGAAGTCAAAAAAATCCTCATAAATATATCCCACATTTTATTTAAATTTAACAATGAATGGATTCTATTTCTTAGATACATGGAATATGGTATATAGGAAAGAATTTTTTAATTTGTTGCTATCAAATTAAAAGAACATTCTAGAATGATAACAAATTATAAATTTATCGTAAGTGAGTGGGATAAAAAATAAGTATCCATTCCTAAGGATGAATGTTTGGATACATAATATTATATTTCATACTACATAATCATAACCAAGAACTAGTATTGTTATTATAGACATGAAATATGACCAATCTCTATGTTTGATGAAAATTTACTCCTGAGGAGTGAATGAAAAAAAATATTATCAATGTAAATAGATAAAGTGTCTTGATCAGAACTCCAAACTTTTTCATCTTTTGTATAGGGAGAAACAGATTTTATGAGGATTTCATGAGATTGGTTTTAATGGCTTCCCACTCATTTTTGAAAATTAAATATAAAATTACAAAACTAGTGTTTTCTATATGTTTTGTAATAATTCCTTGATGCCTAATGGAATTAATACAGTTTTATTTAACGTATTCCTCATAAAGAGACTTCAATTGAAATTAGTGACTTCAGAATGGTTTCTATTCGGAATATTTTCCATGTAATCATATGAAATGTTATTTCATCTTGGATAGGTAATATCAATTTGGATATCTTCACTCCAATAAAACAAAGCTTCTCCCTAGAAGGAACAATCATATTTTTCGATTTACTACTTCATAAATTATCAACCTAATAGAATGATCGAGAAATATAGAAAATATTTGTTCAGGATTGAAATTTAAACTAAATTTTGTACTATGAATTTTATCATTTTCACTAGAATCCCAAGGATTTAGTGTTTATACATTGTGTTTATCTTATTGAGTAACACCATAATCAGATTTAAAAGTATTTAAATTATTATTAATGGATCCCCAATATGATTATTTCCATACTCTAGGGGGATAGACATAGAGAAATATTATAAGGTCTTCTCATCTCCATTTATAAAGAATATATTTGCAAATACATTAATGTGATATCCCAAATTATCCGTTACAAATAATCAAGAATGGTGATGATTTGTTCACTCGCTAATTTTTTTTAAATATGGATGAAATCATCCTGTTTTCCATGCCTCCATAATCATTATGCCATCCGTCAATAATATATTGATTCATTTTGAACAAGTGAGAGTCCAATTCCTTAGTGAGAATAATTCCTTGATTGTCCATAGATATAGAATTATCATCTCTAGAAAAAATAGAATCGCCTAAACTCTTTGAATTAAAAGGGTAACAATACCCTTAATTTATCTTGGTGTCCCCCATTAGTAGCAAAAAAATTTGATTTTGGTTCCTACAAGATACATTTTCCAATATAATAAATAATATATATAGTTTGAAATGTAATTATATATCTCATTATAGAATTATTTGTTGGGCCTCTTTATTGATCGCAAAAATATTTGATTATTCCTTATATATATATATATAATTGAATTTTTTTCATTAATATTTAAAATAATTTTATAAACATAATTAGGATGGGTTTCTTCCATGAAAATAATCATATAACCATTTCATGGAAATAATTCATTAAACCAATTAATATGGTGGATTAGGAAACAATGATCTTAGGATCTTTAAAAT
Organism: Viscum album; assembly: GCA_963277665.1. NCBI lineage: Eukaryota > Viridiplantae > Streptophyta > Magnoliopsida > Santalales > Viscaceae > Viscum > Viscum album. The sequence goes on from OY728136.1 coordinate 301,089,722, forward strand.
TTTCACTTCTTCGATGATTTACTTTGGAACATTATATAATTTGATGATACTTATCTTGATTTTTTAACAGAAGGATCGGGAAAAGATGATGAATGGATCATATCATCACCTTTCTCCATGTGTTTATTTTTATCTCAGATGATATTTTAATGGTATTAATGGAAATTCAAAACTAGTTGTATATAATAAATACAACATGTAATGTTAGAGTAATCCCATTATTGATAGACCTCTATAATAAATTATGGATGTACCATTAAGCCCATCGAATATGAATATTTCTAAATTTGTACACAAAAATAATAATCTCTATATGCCTATCACTTCTCAACACTACATTGATATGCAAAGATAATAATTTTTTGATAGAAAAATACTCATATCGAAACTGGATAGAAATGGTCTCATTAATGGAAAACAATACTATAGTTTAAACTATGATAGAATAATTTCTACACCCTTTTTCATGTTGAAAATGAAATATCCCTTTATCCTTCCCTCAAAATGGTATTATTTTTTAGACAATCTATAGAGAATATATGACTACAAATGATTTTCTCTAGGTTAATGGACTTCTTCTTTCCTCATTATATAATCTATATAAAAAGGATATTGAAACACACAACACATATTCATCAAATTTTAACTTTCATTCAATGGGTAGAACTACTTACTAGACCAATTTGGCATGAAAATCATAATAGACAAAACGTTTTAGAGCCTGTTTGAGTCTATCAGTACTATATCCTTGAGTGAATAGTTATGAATCATACACCTGATAGCTGCCACTTCCACCATCTATTGTTTTTGTAAAACTAGATCACTCCCATCAATGTATTAATTATTTTCTTTATATAGATTTTTTCACTGCATCCATTATAAGAATGTGTGATGGAAAATACCATCTATGATTTGAATATTTAATGTATATTAGTTGTTAATGGAATTTCCAATAACCTCCTAGTGCTAAAATACAATTAATGGATACCCCCTATTCACATGTGGGTTAATGTGAATTTTGATGGTGTTAACTCTAGCATGCATGTACCCTCTAGATGTGGAGGAAATAATCATACCCATTATGGCTTTTACAAATGATGATTTTCCAACTACATTAGAATTGGAACAAAAATTGAGTCTTAATAAATTTGCATAATAAATTATATCAAAAAAAATTTCGATATATTATGAAATAATCTATGGTTGAATTGGACTCTAGGATTATTGTTGATGCTCTGAAAGACAAAAATAAAAATATTTCATTCAATGTATTTCCGTAGTGGTTTGATTTTCTATTTCCCATTAGTCGTAAAATATTATATGTCTCACATTCATATTTATTAACCAATCAAGATGAATTGGTATTTCTAAAAATTTAGACCATTGTGATGACCTTTATATTTTCTTTTTGGATCTCAGTTTTTTTTCACATCACTAGAAGGTGGGGATATATGAGGGCAGATTCATCCCCCATATATATACCCCTTATAATTCCTGATCTATATACATTTCATTTAACTAAATTCTTCCTTGTATAATGATTATATAATATTATATTACTTATCTAGAAAAAACTATTAGTTACAGTGATAAATGGAGTGATATTTTAAAAAATTTAAAGGACTGAGGAATTAAAAAAAAGTATTAAAACAAGGAAACAATTTCTGGTTCACCTTTGTAAATATAGTATTGTGGATGCTCCCAAGGGACTTTGACTTTGGCTATCAAAAATTTCTAACAGGATATGAAACATGTTCATATTTTTTAGTCTTAGAGAAAATAAATAACTGATGAATTTTAGTAACACTTTATAGGATGAATTTGGAAGAGAAAAAGAGTTTATTGTTAAAGGAATTGTTTACCATTTTCTCTATTTATATTTAATTTTGATATAATTTATATGAGTTCAAATAAATTTATATCAATAATTATAGGTTTTTAAGATAATATAATTATTTATTTTCAAAAAAAAAATATTTTTAAAAACATATAATCGAGGGGGATTGTTGTATTTTTTTTATTTTTAAATTGTTTAAATATGCATTTTTTGGATTTTTAAATGTGGAAGACTTATGGAATACAATATTCGAATATGTATTGGAGTGGTTGTAATTATTAATTGTAACCCCTTTAAAATTTTATTAAATTATAATGAGAAGTGGTCAAATTGATTGGGGGATGGTAAACCACACTTTGCACTTGTGTATATCTAAAAATAGAATGTGATTCTTTGATGAAGAAGTTTTCACATTACGTCTCAAATTAGTGTTAGGTTCTATTAGGAGAATTTATTTCACTATAAAATATTATATGTTGAATTAGTTAGTTCATTTTAAAAATTGAGTATGTCTAGTTTGTTTTTCTAGTTCACTAAAAGGGAATTATTTTCACCATTGATCAAGCTATGCAAGATCTAAGAGACATGTCAGTTTGAAAATGGGTGTGATCTAGGCCACTAATTATTTTGATTATAATCTGAAGGAAAATAATAATGTGGATATGAAATTCGTTACCCATGTTTGTTTGAGCCTAGTTTTAATGGGTACTATGAAATCACTTAAAAACAACATCCATTATAATGGAATATATTCTCAAAATGATTAATAAACGACACTCCCACAAAATTATTGTATTTCAATTACCTTGAAATCAAATACCACTAAAATATAAATATTATACACAAGTATTCTGTGAGTTTCAAATGAAATTTTTTGTGATAAGCCACAATGACCTCTCAATACTCAATTTATTTTATATCCTCTTCAAGGTTTACTCTCCACTATGTAAAATTTAATCATTACAAGTGTCCATTATATCCCAAAGATTACTCTCATCCACCCATTATACCACTTATTTGGTTAGGTGCATCTATACATTAGGAGTTATAATTAAAAACATGACATAGATGTCCCTTTCTACTATAATCCATCAAATGTTTATAACATTAAAAATAATAATTGTATCATTCTTAAGAGTAGTATTATTATTAACATGGATATGGAAATTCTCAACAACATGATGAATGATGAGTAATTTTATGGTAATAGTTTCATATGGGGTAAACATAGGATTCATGTCTATCTAGGGACTCTAAAAATGGTCTTTTTAGTCATCATTAGAATCCCCATATCCGAATAAAATACAATTTATATTTCCCACACAAGGGATAAAATTAGAAATGTGATCCTTGTGTCATAGAAGCACAATAAATTGCTTAACTAATGATATCAGTAATATATTTTGTCACATATCAATAGTATAGCAGATATGGAAAATTTTAGAGAAAAAATTATATCACCAAGGATGAAATATGAAATAACATTCTAATAATAATTTCCATATGAAAAAAAAATATAGACATTAGATCAATCATGGATAATTCTAATGGAAATCAATGTATCATTCAACAATTAGATCAAAATAATATTCTCATGAGTATAACATCATTGTCTCATTCATTATTGATAAACTCACTCCATCATGGAATAATGATAAAAAATCTTTAAAACATTGGAAATATTATATAAGTACATGCACACATATGGGTCATGTTTTGATGCGGTGATTCAGTTTTTCATTTTTGGATGTCGTTTTTTGAGAATCAGGTCTCGTATTATTAATATGATAGTTTTAGTGTTCCAATGGATGTATTTTTATGGGTAATTTGGTTCAAGAACCATTTATGATCATGGAATGTGCTTCATATGATGATCTATTGGTCAAGGAACCAACAAGTAGTGGGTGGAAAAGATAGTTACCTTATAGTCTTACATTTTTCATTTTCTATCACATGTCCCAGTTATAGATAAAAGGTATGATAGACAGTCGCCAAGATATCTGGATGGGAAAACCGAATATTCGGTTTCTTAGTAATAGTTATCCAATGGCCTATAATGTGTGAAAAAAGTATATTTCCAACCTTATGTTTTTAGTTAGGGAAATACCACTTTTTCAGTTCCCCGTGCTCAGAAGGATCACTGGTGGATCTCACATTTTTATCCTTCAATACAACTACAATTTTGGGTGTTTTAAATTGATTTATGGTGATATTAACTGAGTAAACTCTACTAAATTTCTTTTTTTTCTCTTCATATCAATTTTTGATTTTGGATTCTAATATTTTGGGATTTTATTGAGAATCCTATGGGGATGATTGTGGGAATCATTCAGATATGATGGTGATTTGATGTATCCTAGCTAGAGGACGCCCTCGAGACAACATCTTCATACTATTTCCCATGGACTTGATTAATTTTTATCACTATGTGATTTCATAATGATTTTAGAGTTATATTAAATTCATATTCTTATGGAATTGGTTCTATTTGATAGGATTTCGTCCTTGGTTATTGGTGGGAGCATGGAATAGCCCTCTTTTGTATGTTTTTGGTTGGTTTAGCTAAAGAAAAAGGGGCCATATTTATTTTTTGATGATTAATCTAATCTATAAGAGAAGTTCCGATGTATTTTTTATGTTTAATAATTTTTCAATTAATTAAAATTATATTATTCATTTTTAGATAAGATATTAGGTGTTGATTCGTGCTTGGATAATACATGCATGGTGCTTAGTGAGACTATGTTGTGCAATTTTGTGGTCTTTCACAAAGGGATTTGGTTTTGTATCAGGTAGTTCATCCATTTCACTCACCCTTGGGTATGATAAATGTTTTTTATAATTATTGGTCATGTTTCCATGATATTTTGGTGATTAACATAATAGAAATGATATGTTTATAACATAATATAAATTCATATAATGAGACTTAATTTGTATTCATTCATAACCCAATATAATCTCAATTTAAATGCATTGATTTCTATGTCCTTGATGAACCATGAGAACTAGCTAGTTTCTATAATCTCTCAATAGTTGAGGCCTCAGCTATCATGAAATTACTTTTCATTTACTAAATATCTCGGTTGTATACTAGAATTTATTAATTGAATTTTACATAGATACTAGAAAGATGGGTTCCCTTAGATACGTCTTAGAATATGATGAGGTTATATGAGATATTCATGCAAGGCTTTTTCCATGTGACATCCCATAATAAGACTTTGATCCTTAGGGATTGTAATATGACTATGTTGTGTGAATTCCTCTCCCACTAAGACATAATCACATGGGTTTGTAGACCCAAGAGAGACTAATGTATTGGTTTGGTTTTGGGTAAAATCTTGAGTGACATAGAAATTGATATACACTTGAGTCCATCGCCCTCTTGAAATCATCACACGATGTGAGTGATGCCTCGATGATACCACACTGATATAGAGGGTTCTAGTCCCTCCATTTTATGAATGTTACCCAAAGTGACTTTTTTGGTATTGAGAGACCCTTATTAAGTATTTTTTCATGATCCAACCTTAGGTTCCCAATGGGATTCCATTCCAAATGTTATACATTGATAGAGGAAATACTCAAGAATGCTTAGGGATGATCCTAGGGTTCATATTTATATCATGATTGAGGTTTTTTTCGAGTTCACTTATGAGTGGATGGGTCATTATAATATGTGTTTAAATTTGGTTTAAATGAAATATTAGGATGATATCCCCCCATGTTGATGGTATATAAATATATGTTCATGTTGTAATAGAAAATTTCATTGTGGATGTTTTTTTCCAGATAATACCCTTATGTGGTGGTCTATCATGACTTATAGGGAAAACATCGATGATGGGTATTATTTATCAATAATGAAAATTACTTATAAATAAATGTTTGAGAAACTTTTGGTAGCACTAACATAGATTTAGAGACAAGTATATATTTGTTCTGGTTTGAGTATAGGTCCTTCAATGTTGAGGATTTTAAGTGATTATTGGGAAACTAGAAGGCATGTTCATTTGTCTCATACTACTAGGTCTTAGCATTTGGGAACCATTGTATACATAGGTGGAGAATTAATCATGTTGTTATTCTAAGATGTAGGACACCCTTGGTTTTAATCATTTATATTTGACTGAGTTTACTCCATGGTTCATTATCATTGTACAACAGGCAGAAACCCCCATTGTTTTTATTATTGATTTCATGGTCATTATTAAATTCATTGAGATGCACCTATACTGGATAAAGTAGTTATTGGTGACTGGGGTTCTAGAACTGAGGATCATATATTTTCTATTTGGTCTACTATAAGTAGTTTTTATTCAATATGATCATATAACATTCGTATATTACAACATTTTTTGTTCTTATTAGGTTGAATTGATGTTTCCCATATAATTATTGTACTCATAACAAACTTGAGATACCATTTCACTTGTGTACTTGAGCATAATCTCAATTTTGTATACGTTCAGGTTGGTTTGAGGCTTGATATTTCATGATTCAGCTGGAGAATGGAAAATGGGTTTTGGATATCCCAATGATGTGAGGATCAAATATTATAGTAGAGCCTCATATGTTTTTATTTTTTTCCAAATTTATTCCATTATTTTATATATGTGAATTGAGAATTAGGTGATTTTCATGTTTACTGGAATTACAATTTAAGTCTATAAATAGAATTTCATTCATTATTGTTTGATATTTTTACTATTTTTGTTTTATTTTTCTTGTTTATTGTGTTTTTTTAATATTTATGTTATTTGGAATTATGAAAATGTAATGTATAGTCTCATCATTGTACTACCCAATACCCCCCTTTAATTGATAGAAATCTCTAGAGTGTGAGTAGGAATTCCTAGGGTGACATGGCTCCACCGATCTGATTTATATTCGTAGTAATTCAGGTTGTTAAAATACATAGTAATATCATAGTTTTTTTAAAAACAATTTCTTACAATTTTCATGATATTTGGAATTTGATAAAGTAATGTTTGGGATCTTATGATTTATCCTATAAGGGTATGTTGGAAACAAATTTTTCTGTGAATATCCATGTTACCAAGGGTATGGTATTTTCATTCACAACATGTGCTATTATGGTTACCTTTTTCTTTAACTTAAGTGACACATATGATGTAATGATTTATTATATTTGATTTATTATGGATCATCTACTCCCATCCCATAATAGAAATTGGAATACAATGTATCATATTAGGAAAGGTTGATTAACATGATATGTGTCACTATTATTATGATCATAATGATTATGAGAGTTTATTTATTTCATGTTTCAAAAATATATCATAGTGTGTTTTTATATAAATGTTATTAGTGGTATTCTAATCACAATATAATAGTATATATATATATATATCCCTCTGATGGTCTATCATGTGGATTTACTGTGTTTCTCTTCTTGTTGATTATAAAAATTTGATTCCATAGTGACTGGAAAATGTGGAGACCATAGAAGTATGACATATACATTGGATTCCCTATTTGAAAACATCATATGGGTGGATATTATATGGTTTCATATATTTAATGTATCAACAACAGTATACATGGTGAGTTATCATATATCCTTGAATGACATTCTGCTTAACAGAACAGTATGACTATGGGATGATCGACGGAGACTATGGTTGGGTTATTTTTATATATATGTGTTTACATAGATTATTTGTTCTCCTTGGTGGGGATACCCCCAAATGGTTTGACTATGTGTGTATCATAATTTGATTTTACATCAAGAGGGGTAGTTTCGTATGAGGATGATAGGTGAGAATCAATTCTCTTATAGGATGAGGAATGGGAATATGATGAATGATATGTGTATGAAGATGTTAGAGTGGGTTTTCCCTAGTTAGTTGGTTGGTGATTTTTTATATAGTAAGATAGAGTTGTTTCCTATTATTTGAGATTTATGTGAGATATGACATTTGGATTGGGTGGGAGAGCCTTTTTTTTGTTTATATTACTGAAAAAATTATGTGATGATGTTTTATGTGAGAAGTTAAATCTAGCTTGGAGTAACAAAGATGTTGTATTTTCCTTAGATATGGGAATCCATTGTATATGACTCATGTTTTTATTGGTTCATATGAGGTGGGATCATATATATGTAATAGGGTTGGGTATTCCTTAGAGTATCTTGAATGTCAGAGGACACCGAGATCTAGTTCTTAGTATCAAAGTTGGAATTCGGGGAGGACTGGTAATGTGACTGACTATGTCGATTTTTATAGCATTTTGAGAGGAAAAATCACAGAGTGAGTATGGATGATTAATTTTTTTAGTATGACATCAGATAGTGGATTATCATGGAATTTTTCTCAAAAGGATAGGTATGTTAGGCTGAAATGAAAAAAAAATCGGTGTGCATCCAGTTATATGGGCATTACATGTTGTGGATCATGGTCAATGGATTTGGTACATGAAAATATATTTGATGAAACATGCATCATAAAGGCATAGTTGGGTTAAGTTATTGGGTGGTTTGAGAGTGTAAAACCATTATTTTTGGATGATATTGGGTCAGAGCATGTGGTTAAATGTTATGTTAGTAGATTTTTAAATTGGTGAGTTTTAATATTAAATTTGAGGACCAAGGGGATTGAACATACACGTACAGACATAATAGAAAATGTTTTAGATGAGTATTTAAAATACAGTTCTATGGTATAGGGGACAATGGAATTTTATTAGTGTGTGGTGACATAATCAATCCAACAATTTTTCCCATGTCTTGTATTCATTGTACGACAGGTGTGTTTCTAGAGGATCAACATGTGTATTGTCCTTTCTAATAGAACCTATTGATGTGGTGATCAAAGGGAGGTATCATATCTCAACGAATTTAATTAGATTATTCACATGGTGTGAAATACAACATTGGTTATTCAAGGGAATAACGATCTCTATGGTTTATATTCTAGTGATTTATTGATGATATGCATGTGAACTAAGAATGAGAATTTTTGTTGTCTTGAGTGGAGATTGGGTATTGGTGGGATGGAAATGACCTATCATAACATGGGTGATTCGGGGAAAATGGGATATGGATATTATGGGTTAAATTTAGTAGAGAAAAAATTAGTGGAATACTAGGGTGGCGAGTTTCACCATGGTCATCAGTGTGCGACCATCATCTTAGAAGTGTCATAGAGGTGGGAGACTAGTTAGGGGATTATTTTTATAGAACCTAATGTTAGTGTTCCTATCAATTAAATTATACTGGGATACCTCAATGAATGTCGTATTTCATTTTGAAATTTAATTATGAGGGATTCTATACATCTTCATCAAGATCGAGATGAGCTAGGGGTGATCTAAGGGTGCATTGAGTTGGTAGTCTCTTAGTTCTTACTATATTAAATGATTATTCGTTAAACACAATCGGAGATCTAACTGTAAAATATCAATACTAATATAGTGTAAAACATTATGGTTTTAGTTGTATGATAACATGGTCCATTTGTTAGTATGAGTATCAAGATTAGGTGTTTGCGGAAAATGTATATTATGAAAGATGACATTTTCTTGAGGCAATTCATGCAATGAATTTAGACATGGATTAAATAATATAATTGGATTATCTGAGCTCACCACCACATGGGATATATCATATTGTGAATTTTATGTGTTCATTTAGGGCTGGGAAAGGATTTTGGATGAATTTCCCCAAATTATAATACCTTTTTTATGGGTGGTGGGACTTGATTTATTTTTCTTAAAAATAAGAAATATGGTATGGTAAGAGTTTTTGTTTGTGTGAGGGTGGGTTGACACTTATATGGGTCGATATTATAAGTTGAATACGATATGTTATTGTCTCGTTGTGTACGGTTATGCACTACCACCATCATGGTTGTTTTATAATGGTGATGGGTGGTATCTCCTCTTTTTATTTTTTTTCTTGTGGTTGGAGATATAATAGGGTAGATCATCGAACATTTAGAGTATAATAGAAAGGGTTTTATAGTGGATTGGAATATGGTTTAAGTTTAAAATCAAGGTTGTATTACCATATAAGAGTCATGAGGATGAAAAGTGTTATGGTGGTGAGGTTGAACTAACCCACATTTATATAGGTATTATTTTATAGAATAATGGGAATTTTTATCTCATGGTCAGTCATTGTTTTAAACCTGGACTCATAATGGTACTCTCACAGTTTGAAAAACCTGAAATATTTATTTTTAATTGGAAACAAGGATCTGGTTATGCTATGGTGTAGCAGGATAGAAACAGAGAAAATTCAGGTGGTTGGGACCATAGATCTTAGTTTCTATGCAGTCAGTGGGCTTTCCTTTAGCCTGGTTATCCAATTGGGAACATGAACTAGTTTTATTCCTATCAATATCATGTCTATGGAGTTAAATGAGGCAGAAATTTATTTTGTATATCCCCTTGGTTATTATATGGGACAAACCCCTTTTCTACAATCTCTTACTAATAGCATCTAGGGGTGTCTACCAATTACTTGTCCATCCAACCTCCTTCAATTTGGGTGTTTTTTACAAAAAAATTTATCAATATAAATTGACTCCCCTCATGTGATTCCCTGATCTATTTATCTTAAAATTTCATTTTGATTTTTGGTTATTCCAACTATGGATTTGAATTATTATTATTTTGAAAAATGGGGTAATATATGTGATGGGTATGTAATAAATTATATATAGAGAGTGGATTGATACAATTAAATCATAGTGTCTATCATATTTAATGATTCTGTGTCACTGTGTGTGTTAGTAAATGGTATGGAGTTTAATATGTTAATTTCCATATTAAATTTGTTGTATATGATAAGAATTTTTTCTAAGTTATTTCCAAGAGTTTGGCGTGGAACTCTTGAAATTTTTTTGTTCTAGGTTTTTATCTTTACAAGAGGGAACAATGGGATTTTTTCATTATTATTCTAACATGGATAAAAACTAATGGTTAATTTTGTTGGTCTAATAAAATTTGAATCAATTATAAAATAAGGGATGGTTTTAAGAATGTAGCTTGTGTGTGGAGTATGTCATGAACGGTTTGTTGTTGGGGATTTCTTAGCCAAGGTAAAGCTTTCAATTGGTGGTTTATATAGAGTTTAATTTTATTGAGTTTGGTTTTCATTGGTACTCTTCCTATGGTACAATGCATGTTTTCTTATAATAAATGTATAGATTATAATTCCACTCAATTTTTTAATTTCTGCAAAATGATATGTGGAATTTTTAATATAAATTGAGACGATTAATATAAAATGATGTTCCTTTGTAAATAAAAAAATATTATATTAGAATATAATTTTTCCCAAGTCCATAATGTATATTGGAAACTAGATGGCTTTCCTAGGTCACCAATGGATGAGTCCTTAAATATCATAAAATGAGTTATGACATAATAAACCTAAGGGGTGTAAACTATTGTTATTGATTAAAAGATATATAATATACATAGTTTTAGGTACCCTTAGAGACCTCTTAGTAAATGAGGAGGTTGATTTATATGGACAGGCTAGGATTTATCCATGTGATAACCCATGTTACGACTTAATGCCTTCAGGCTAGTATGATTATTGTAGGGTGAGGGTTCTATAACCAGTGAGACATGGTTTATAGTAATGTTGAACCCAAAAGTCACTAATGATTTTTTTGGTACATTTCCCAACTTGCAGTGTTTATAAATGTTAATACAGTTGAGGCCATATCCCTGGTGAGATATTTTTAGGATGATATAGATTCCTTGAGTATATCTCAGGGATATTTGGGATATATATCCATCTATGTGGTGGGTTTTACCTTGAGATATAGTTTTCGGATTCATGGAGGCCAATGAGTTTTCATGTCCACGATGTGAAAAATGGTTATGTAGAGGGTTCCTAAGTGGCTAGTTGACCGTAGTGAGTTGGAGTACTAAATAATGAGTAACGATGATTTCTCACATCATTATCAAACCAAAATATCAGTCTTGGGATTCTTCATATATGGATACTTGGTTCATGCTTATAGGATTATTATCATGGTTTACAATATGGGTTAGTTAGATGTTTAATTGTATTGATGATATATATTTATGTTCATGTTGATAGAGAAAATCCCTTGTAGATTTATTTTGTAATATTAAGTATCCTTAATGGTTGGTATATGATATCACATATACAATAATACCCATAATGGGTGGTTTGTGATACTAACAAAAACTACCCTCATATGTAGGTACGTGATACTCTCTGTGGGGATTCATTGATTTAGATCCTTGTTTATATTGGTTTGGGGTAGTGGATAGTTCCTACCATGTTTTTAATATTATATATTTTGGGTTCTTTGGAGGGTTTCATCAATACAACTTCATATTTAGTGCTCATCTATTGGGAACTATTATATTATGGTATGGACAATTCTCGTGATTTCTATTCAAGGATATAGAATAACCCATATGGTTGTTATATATATTGGGGTTAGTTTATCACTAATATTATTATAATTTTATACTAGGTTGAAAGACCATTGGTTAATTATTTATATTGGAATGGTCATCCTAAAATACATAGAGACACTCTAACACTATTTGGAGAAGGTATGGTTGATCGGCATCGTGGAGATAAGAATTGATAGTGGTTATCTTTTTTATTTTATACAGTTATTTATTTATTGAGAGATCATAACATGCACATATCACAACTTTATAATTATTTATTTGATGTTATATTTGGTTCCCTATCGGGTTCTATACTCACACCCTTCTTAGGCATCCATTTCAAATGGGTACCTGGGAATACTAAATGTGGTATGAAGGTTTAGGTTGGGTTGAGGCATGATATTAATTTTTTGAGCTAGATTTTTTGACTTATTATTTGGATATCAGGAGAAGGTTTTCCTCCGAAATCCTTATATATATTCCTTTATTTTTATTTTAGTCCACATTTATTCCCCTGTTTTCATTATATTGTATCATCCTAATAGTAAATATATAATTTATTTTGGCATGACCTTTCAAGTATATATGTAAATTTTCATTTATTATTTTTTTATTTGGTACTACATCTATTTTCTCTGATTATTTATGTTCTTGATGTCTTTATATATTTGTATATTATTACAAATTCAATTAAAATGGGTTTAAACTTATCACTATACCACCATAGTCCCCCACTTCAGGCCATTAACATCTAGTGAATGAGAAGGTGTTCCAAATATCACATGGAACCATTCGTGTAGAAACAATTCATAGTGAACAATGTTGGGATATTATAGAAGATATTTCCCTCAATGGGTTAATTTAACTTCTACATATTGAGAATAGTATAAAAATCATGAGGTGGAAAATAAACCTAAGGATGATAAATACAAGGACCTCGTGGTGGAGGTAATGGGTCCAAGAAAGTCCTTAATTTTTAAAATATCTAAACCATCCATAAAATAGAAATTGAAAAATTCAACAAACATAATCGGCTATGTGAATTTTATAGAAATCTATCACACATCAAATAAGTTTTCATCCCTGTAAAAAGATATGTGTATATATAACTACAGTGATCACATTAAAATCATGATTAGTAATTACAAAGTCTTCATGAATTAAATTTTTTTGGATTTATTCTAGATCCATGATACACATTTTAATTAAAAACTATATATTCAATTGGATTGAATCAATTAAATATGGAGCACCACTCTTTATGTGGTACTTTGTGAGTATAATCATATAATATAAGGGTGTTGTTTATCTAGGGATTAACATGATAAGGATCCTTATTTTAAACTATTAATGAATGTGTTTGAGGATCATATGTATATATATTTTATGAAATTACTGAATAAGAATAATTTCAATCTTATATTTATAGAAGATAACTAGACTTTTTCCTTGTGTGGGATCATTGTTGGGTAGGGTTACTTATATGATGGATCATTCAAATTAAATATTAATTTTAGTTCGTGTTAAACTAAATATTATATTCATATATTAATAAACATTTATGTAATATAAATAATAATAAAATGTATAATATGTCAAAAATATTATTATTACACATTATAGAAAAAAATTGAAATTTGTTACTTGACTGCAAAAAAACAAAGGAATCCTTTTCCACTAGAAAAGAAAATTTAAATTTTTATATTTAACAATCAGTGATTTATGTTATATTTATGATAAAAAAATAGTATGAAATAATTATTACATTGTAACATTAATTTATATTTATTATATATTTATTCATTTCAAGGTTTAATATTCTAATAAAAATGTTATGGATACATTTAGTTCCAATTAAAACATGGTTGTAAACCAATGATGTTGATTATGATGATGGTATTATTTCATTAGTTGAATATTTATGGATAATAAATGAATTAAAAATTCCATATACATGTCAAAAAGTGTGTAGCTGATATAAAGAATAGAAAATTACTTGAGAACGTGTATTCTATGATTCCAATGGTAGTTCTCTAGAGAGACATTCATGAGTAATAAATGTTATCTAATTGAAATGTATGAAATAGAGTTCTCATAAGTTATAAGGATTTTTAATCCATTTATGTTTTTGATGAATGAGAAATAAATCCTCAATTATTAGATGGTTTTGGGTTATCTCAAAATTTTAAGAGACTGTGAACATAAAATCGTAAAAATAACGATAATAGTTTTATTGTATGAATATTTATTGATATGTGGAGAATTGAAAATACTATAAAATCACTGAATTAGAATCAAAATATTTAGTAACTTTTAAGATTGTTATGAAATCATGAAATTATTTATCTACTGAATTTTGGTTTTATTCTTCACCTAATATATTCTAAGTTGTTTTATTTCATTCAAATAAAAGATTTTTAGAAGGATATAAAGTTGTGGTGTATATAATTATGTTATATTATTATATTATTAAACAAACTCCATGTAAAAATATGTGATTTTATTAAATACTTTTCTATAAACACATTTTTTTTATCCGAAAGATTATTTTACAAGAACCATCGAGTTTAAATGAACCATGATATACTATTGAAATATTATTAAACATGAATTTTATCACTTAGCCATCATGTTGGGGAGGTGAATAATACTACTAATATTATGAACCATTTATGGTTTATATATGTATAAAATGAATTCATTAGTTATAAATTAATTAGAAATGGAAATTAAAATCATTTGTTATTAATAGTGATATTTTTATGAAAAAATATATTTTTATAAGGGAAACATATTATTATAAAAATAACATAAATTAATAAATATTGTTGATTGATTATAATGAAATATGAATTTTGAATATTCCATATTAATTTTGAAGATTCATCTATATTTATACTAAATAGTGGATACCATTAAATCTATCTTTATTGTTATATATATATTTTTATAAAAACAAGGTGTTCATTTAATTTTGTGCATATTTTTTTATATGAATTAATACCACTTATAGAAATTTAATCATTTTATATGGCTTCAATATTTAGAATCACAATATTAAAAATTGATAAATATCACACTATTGTTTTTTTCATTATGAATAGTTGAATTTGAATATTTTTTTCACATGGTTAAATGGAAAATGGGTTCAATAGGGTTAAATCCACCCCATAAGGTCTAAAAATCATCCCAAAACATGACTATATCCTATTTTCTTTGTAACGTTCCTAAATATCCTTCCACGGGTATAATATTTGGTCACTCAATCCGATTTTTATTTGATAATGACATTTTGGTTCATTTATGGAAGAAATATGTACAAAGAAACACCCTTCTGAATTTAATTACTCTAATATTTTCACATAAGAGTAAAACTAGAATATATTCAATTAGAAATTTTTTTTTAAAGTAAAATTATTTTTCCCTATAAATTTATTTTTGATTTTTAGTGATTAAATAGTAACATTAAATTAAACTGCAATGTAGATATACTATTTATTCAATTAATATGAATAAATAATTAAAAAAATTATTAAAATTAAAATAATATGGGTTAATTATTATGATAAAATAATATAGATACAATAATAAAATATTATATATGTGTGAAAAAAATTATTCTAATTCATTTTTTTTCAAATTATTCCCATAGTCAAATTATGTTAATAGTTTTTGAGTTGAATGTACTGGTACTTAAGAATAAATATGTAAATAATTATTTAAAACTATATAACATCTTTAAAAGTGGAAACTATGATGTCAAATGGATTGAAATATGAACCCTTGGTCATTTATGATCCAATTGTTACCTAATAAGTGAAATTATAATCCTTTTATTTTAAATTTTCATTACCCCTGTTGCGATTAGAAAATTTAATCCAAGAGGTTAAACAGAAATATAATATTACGAATGGAACAAAAACCATTCTAAACTTTATTAGATAATTATATTTTTTTCTTTATAATATTTTTCTTCAAATATATGGCCATTTGTATGAATTTCCCCTCTACAAAAAAACATAGACAATTTCTATAGGATCTGGTATTTTAAAAATACCAACCCTATGTCCATAATAGCAAATGTATTGTTGTTTTTTAGAAGAAGTGGTAATCGACTTAACAATAATTTTTTTTAAATTCAGCCATTATAACCTATAAATATATATTATTTATAAAAAAATAGTAATTAAAATGACCTAAATATAATTAAATGTTACTATTATTTTCAACCAACCATTTTCCACCCCCTTTTCCATAAAATTAGAATTAATAACGTCACTCCTACATATGTGCAGACTCCCACCTCAACAAACCAATGTGAGACGTTTTGTGTTTCTTCATTAAATATTTGGTAATAAAGATATATTTATTAACTATATTTGAATTATATGATATGATAATTATTTTTAAATGTTAATTATTATTTATTATTAATACATTAAATTAATTGAAAAGGGGAAAAAATGTTTATGTCTATGTAAGGTCTACCGTCTTTATGATAAATGTAATTAAATTTTTGATATATACCCTGTAAATAATATTATAAATATATATGAGTGTGTATGTATATAATAATTACATATGATATTTATAACATTATTTAAATTACTTATCCAATGCGATCATGATTAGTGTACAAGTAAAAAACCTATCGAACCAAAAATATAAAAAAAACAAAGAAAGACATCACCTGAAATAGTGATTTTAATAAAGTATAATTAATTAATGGGTGATAAAATTATATAAATTAGTCATATAAGATATCATATATAACTATGGATCTATAATAAATGTTTAATAAATCAATTTTTTTTATTTTATTCAATAAAAAAAGAATAATGTCATAACAGAGTTAATAATTTATACCACAACATCAACATTATCCATGATTTTTATTGTTTACGTCACTAGTGGAAAAATTATTCATTATTTCAATTTTAAAAATAGTTTATTTTATTTTCCTATTTTAACTTATGTAATAAAATTGTTTTATTTTAATTTTCATATTTTCATATACTCATGATCCTGAAATAATAATTTAGAAGAAAAAAAATTAAGCTCAGTCGGGAATATTATTCATCCACAAATATATTTTCATCAAAATGATTAAAGTAATTTTTAAAAAATTATCAAATTAATTAGTTATCAAATTTTTACCCTTTTATACTTTCAAATAAATTGTTTAAAATGGTTCATCATGCCATTTTCTAAATTATATTCTGTGTACTTTTACTAAAAATGTAAAAGGAATCTTTGTTTTATTATGTTTGGAATGGGAAGAATTTCCTTTGATTCTGACAATTCAATAATATGAAGAATAATTTAAATATTCCAATGGATAATTTCAAATAAAATTTATTCAATATTATTAAGGAAGTTTATATTTTTCATATTGGTGATTTCAAAGTTAAAATTACAGTTCCCTTAAGATATTTTCTTGTGGCCTTTTGAAAGTATTTTTATCTATGTCCAAATCCTCTGTTTAATATTATGTTTTACCAAATATATACTATAATTAATTTAACCACTATGTTTTTTGAATGGTATATATCCTATTTTACTAGGGATGGTGGGTAAATTCCATATTCTAGTTCTTTCAATATGGACAATTATTGATATTTAGGTCATTGTGATTATGTTGTCTTGTATAATAATATGATGAATGCATTGGACATATTATGTGATGGGTGGGACATATAATTACATATCACCTTGATAGACACTCAATGAACCTGTAGATATTATGAGACAGAATGGGATGGTTATCTGTCCATAGACATACCAATATATATAGATATCTTAGCATGGGGCATTGATGAAATATTTTAGATATCCTTTATTATGAATTCCATCATTATTAAATCAATTATTGATTCCCATTTGATTATTATAATATCTTTGATATCAAAGGATATGTTTCAACATCAATTGGTTATTTATATGGTATTATTATATCACCAATTATTTATTCCATATTATTCATGAATTATTAAATTTTTTATATGCATACCATTAAAAATCATCTGTTCTCACCCATTACAAATATAAGTGAGATTCATGTTTTTATCAAGTTTTCCAAGACTAATATAAAAATTATACAACAATGTGGGATTTATTTTATATATAACCATTGTAATAAATTAACCACCTACCTTTTTCTACTTGATTCGGGGTCTTTACAGATGGTATCAGGGAATATTTGATAGAATATTTGGGAAATAGATT
This sequence comes from Viscum album, assembly GCA_963277665.1. Classification (NCBI taxonomy): domain Eukaryota; kingdom Viridiplantae; phylum Streptophyta; class Magnoliopsida; order Santalales; family Viscaceae; genus Viscum; species Viscum album. The sequence goes on from OY728136.1 coordinate 301,108,200, forward strand.
TTGAAATATGTATATTAGGGAACATAACACGATCATTAAATTTGATGATTTTTTTATTTATAGTATATAATACAAATGTCTATGTATGGTAGATATTATGTATTTTATGAACAATATATCTATGTATGGGTTCTATATGAGTATATGGTTTTTTGATTGATGCATCTAGGGGTAATAACTTTGAAAATAGTTCATCAAGTATCTCCTCACAATAATTTTGTTGCATAGTTAATTCGCCATTAATAAACAATTGGTTTGAAAATCCTAATGTATATTCAAGGGATAATTTATATTTTATTTAAAAAATATGATATATTTTGAAAATATTCTTATGATTTTAGAATATTTGAAAATATATAATGTTTATTTTTATGAGATTAGTTATGTATAATTATTCAATATATGTTGACTGGTTCACAAGGTTCAAAATATTTAATTATCATTAATAATATTGTGGTCTAATATATTACATGAAATTATATATAAATATCACCATGAATATGTAATGGAAGGTGTATAAATTCGTGAATTTTTTGTAGTAATTTTCTACCTAGTAAATATAATATACCTGGAGTTTTAGATAGATCTAGAACTGAACAAATTATAATTATCCTTCAGAATTTGACTAACATTATAACGAATAACCATTCCCATTTGGATGGTACTATGAATTGAATATGTGGTGGAAAATTTTAATACTATTTCATAACACAAAATCCTTAATCATTTAGTGGAACCAAAAATCCATCTGTAGTAGAGAAATTGATAACTTCCATGGAAAAATAAATTTCCACCACTATAATGTTATGGTAGGGAGAAGGTTTTCAAGGTATTTTAACGTCTAATGAGGGATGAAAATAAATAGTGTTCATTTATTCGAAATAGTGAGGATGGGGTGGAAATAGAAAGCATGGTGTGGAAATGTTTTAAGGTAATTTTCATTTTTATATTTTTTCCATATGGACAACATGGGGATTTATAGATAAAATTACAATGTCTATGACAAATAGAAGTGGAAAATAATGATATGTATAAAGATAAATTTTTCATTTATCAAGGTATAATACATTCTATATACGTAGTCTATTCAGAAAACATAAACTTTTCACTATTGGGTTTATAAAAATCCATTGATGGGATGTAGTCTCACAAACCTTCTCATCATATTATGATATAATATCATGTGATATCAAGATAGATAAAGAATTATCCTAGTATTAGGGATTCCTAAAAAATTGCAGAAATATGGATGAAAGATAAATAAATTGATACGGGTATATAAAGAAACAAGATAATTCTGACACATGATACATGTGTAATGAAACACCATAGTAAATTTTTAAAGGATAAATATATTACTTAATGAGGGAAAAAATGGACATAATTCTCATTAATTCAATGTTAAGGTAAATCCTATAATGTATTGTTCTTTAATTATATGTACATGGGTCATTATTCGAACCAATTCCCCAAATATCGATGTAACTAACCATAAAAAATTGAATTTCATAATTCCATGCACATGATATTACTACATTAAATGTGACATTTTGTAATGACATGGTAAAAGATACACTTATCATTCATTCCATGATTACAAATTTTTTATTTTATTTTGGTTCTACCCACTCTTTTATATCTAAATAATTTTCTAGGGGTATAATATCACCACATTAAATACTAAATTATATATTGGTGGTCAAAAATATTAATACTATAATGACTATATGTGAAGCCTTAATATGGTCACCTATAAATGTCTTTGGGAAGGTACTTTAGAAAACAAATATTCATCAACAAGTGGAATTTGATGTAATTTTTTATACTTATTGGATTTTTCATTTTAGAGAAAGTATTAATTTTCAAGGAAAGGATGTTAAATTTGATATTCAGAATTTATCTTCATCCACCTATCAATGTGTGGGTAAACTAGAAAACCTAATATAGATTACTTTCATCATATGTGAGTTTATACCAATTGATGATGGCTATTTATCTTAAGTGGTTGGGTATATACTCATCATAAAAAATTTAAATTTTTCTTAGATACTCTAATTTATATCTTTAGGGGTTTAATAACATTCCAATGAATCATGGAGTTGTGTTGTATATAGAAATTATATGTGGTTATATGAGTATTTCAAAGACACCATATATAAATGTCCATGATTGAGTTATAATAAATGAAGAAGAAACATCAGAATAATCTATATAATGGTTTATTTAGGCTGAGTACTATAATTGGGGGTGTAACTATTATTTTTTGTAAATATAGACAAGTTAGTGAGTCCTTATATTAATTATTTGGGGCATAACAAAGTCACTATTAATAAAAATTATCCTCTACCCTATATCAACTATCAGATTTATCGATTACAATGAGCTCTATATATTTACAAAATTTATCATTATTCTAAATATCATAATCTAGAAATCTTGAAATATGATATACCAAAATCAATATTCCATATTAGGTATGGACAAATTCAATTTATTTTATTGTCATTTGGATTTACCATTGCTCCCTCTTTCATCATGGATATAATGTGTAGAGTCTTTTATGATTACCATGACCAATTGTCTATAATATATATAAAAGATATTCATATATATTAAATGTGAAATAAATAAAATGTGGAACATCTGAGAATGATAGTAAATAACCTAAGGAAGAATATGTTTTATGATAAAATATATATTTTTTAACTCTAATTTGAAAATCATTCATTTTTGGGTTATATAATCTCAATAGATTATGTATAAAGAGATCCATAAAATATAAAATTTATGAATTAGTGTTCTTGATGAACATTTTAACTGAAATATGTAGTTTTATTGTGTTTCATAAATACTAATGATTAATTTTGAGATATTTATCACAATAATATAATCCACTCACATAGTTTACTTAGTAAAGGGTTGTTTTGTTATAAACAGATGAATGTGATGATAGAGAGAATGAACACAAGAGAAGATTGGTCTGCATTCATATAGGTACACTAAACCTTATTTGATAATTAATTATAATATATAGTGGTAAATCAAATATGTCACTAGGATGTCTCCCATGAAAAATGACATGATGGAAGTATATACCTGTCACTAAAAAAAATTTGGGAAAAAATTTCCGACATATGATTTTGGAGTTAATGGAAGTATTTTTTTCATTGATGATACGGTGGAATTATAATTATGGTTAACTTTGTGATATTTATACTAATAATAATTTATTTACATACAAATTTACACATAAATATTTGAATATTCTTCAAGGATGATGTTTGGAGCTGATAAAATATTATGATTTCTTAAAAAAAACTACCACCATATGAAGAAAAATAGGTTGGTTGATACTCCAAGTCAGAAACCTTATTATATATTCTCCATGACGAGGATTAAGAGATATTCCATAATTATAGATTTTTAAAATAACGATCTTGTCATCATTTGTAATGGGGAAGGATTTTATATTTTCCAGATGAATGTTAATCCATCAGTGTATGAGAGGATTAAGAAGATGAAAAAATAATATCTAGAATTAATTTAGACTGTGTGTAATGTTCTTGATTTCATATGTGATCATCCTAGAAGAATAATTTTTAGGAGCTGAGTATGTGTCTCATAAATACTATCCTTGAAGAATTTTTTTATGGATGATTGTCAGAGTATATCATTCTATATTCATACGGGAAGTATGTAGATGTATATATATCTAAAACATTATTTTTGGTTGGATAACATGAAAAATGACATTTCAGAAAATGAATTTCAATGCCTAGAATTTCATAAAGTTATGTTAAAGTGATTAATGTATAATGGGATGTTACAACCATTAATCATACCAGGAAACAAAAATAGGAAAAATCACCATATATTCTGTTATAAGACTCACCAAAACATTAGAGGCCATATTACAATTGGGGATATAGTTGATATCCATAAAAATTCAACACACTTCATTTATATTAGACAGGTTATCCATTTATATCATATTTCAATAATACACATTAATTATTTGGTAAGGTTTCATAGAGTATAACATTTTGTTGAATATAATCCGGATTTTACGTTTTTCAAGAAGTTCTCATGAAGTCTTTAGAAAACTATGGATATTGTCTCGATTCTAGTCAATGTTTAGTATCGTCATACACATGTTTAATATTTGATGGAATTAAAAATTATGGAATACATTTTGAGAGATATTTCTATGGTTTTTAAATTTACATGGGATCAATACCTTCCTTTGATGTAATTTGAATAAAGTAATAGCTTTCACTTAAGTATTAAGATGGATCTTTATCAATTCATCAATGGAAATAACTATGGAAGTCCAAAATACTGGAATGAAATTAATGAAATAATTTTTCTCGGACTTGATCTAGCTATGGAAACATCATTGATTGTAAGATATATTCAACAACATATAAGGGAAGCTCAAATTCAACAAAAACGTTATACGAAAAATTTTGATTGATATCTACAGTTGTATATTCTTGAGATGGTATTTCTATGAATTTCTAAAAATAATAAGGTAATGATATTTTTAATGAAGTGAATAATGATCCCTATGTATATTTATCCATTCAATTTTATTTATCATATCAGGATTGTAGCATACAGTTTGGTTCTTTCATCTTATATATCATAGTATAATGATATGTTCTAAGTATTTATAATGATAAAGTACATACCAGATCCACTATGTGTACCAAATTCAAAGGTGGTACTAATGGATAATAATATCTCTTATTTAGAATAAATGATATTGACACTTTATTGTATATTGATATTTAAATAAAACAATACCACACACTCTGAAAAGGTTTTGAGGTCAACCCATAAATATGAAGACGAAAAGTGGGAACAAGATGATGTGATGAGTAAGAATAATCCTTCGATGTTCGTATGAGAGTGAGGAAAGTATAATTTGAAACTAATTTTATTGGGGATACAATTTATCACCCAAACATTTTACGATGAATTTTTTTATAATATTTTTTATTTCATTGATTGGTTGTTTTATATGCAACTTCATGTTTAAATCAACTATGATATACAATTTATGCATAATCATTTAATATGAAAATTATCTCATAGATATTGGATTTATGGGTGCTAATAAGACTAACTAATTTAAGAATAATATAATTTTACACATGTATAAAATTAGTTTATTTATTATCAGTTTATTGGAAATGAAAATATAAATGAGTAGAAAGTAAAATAGATGTTATTATAAAAAATTCTTTTTTCATATAGTGTTTTATTATCATCATAAATTAAATTAATAATTAATGTTGAATCATTTTAATCAAATAAATATATCATAAATTCTGTCAAATTATTTTTATCATTCGTATATTTTTTATTAGGAATTCGATAATAATAAATCTAGTTCTATGCTTATAATGTAATTTTCTATAAAACTATTTTCTTTAAATTTTGTGAAAATATTTTAATGTGAATTTTTTTCTACATAGAAAAATTTAATTTTTTTAAAGATTATACCATATTATAAATCAAGATATTCAAATTTGATAAATATTTCCCTTTTTTGTTGTCATTATGAAAAGCTACCTTAGTAAATTTTTATCTCCTCAGTGAGAATAAAATAGGTAATATTGGATTAGTTACGTGATATAATTTCTTAAAATAAACCCAACCATTCCATTATACAATAGAATAAGTGGAGTTCATCCATGTGCATCTAATTATTGAATATATTTCTTCTTGGTAGCTTTTTTATATGATTATTACATTTATATTAATTTAAAGAATGAATAAATAAAAAATTTACCCTAATGAATTTAATATCTATAATATTTATAACGTTCCTATATAGTGACTATATGTTTTAGTTATAAAGATTCTTTTAAAGACAAGTTAACTTATTTTTATCATGGTAATTTAGATATAATTTTATATGATTAAATAATTAATTTATATTCTTTTACAATGTCAATATAGAATTTATTAAATTGATAAAAATAATTTCAAAAATATAAAAAAAAATTAAATTTGGATAGAATAATTAAGATCCATGATTTTTGAAGACAATAATAACATATAATAGTTTTTCAAAATGTTTTTATTTGGATTCCATAGTTTTTATGATTTTTTTAGTGAGAAATTATTTGAATATTTTTTAAAAAAGATATTAATAATTATTAATGATAAAAATAATACATTAAAATATTAATATATCATGAAAAACAATAAATAGGACATTTATGATGAGAAATGGTCTGAAATTTCATACCATAGTCATTTTTTGAGCCAAATGTATCCTTACAAGTAAAATTAAAACCGTTTAATTTTATGAAATCATTATAAGAGTTACGAATAAAATTGGGTAACAAAGGGGATAATGTAGAATATTTTACTTTTAAAATAAAAAAACTAATATAAATTTACTTACCTAATTATATTTTAACCTTGTACTCTTTTTATTTATATATACATCCATTGAGATGTATTTGGATCCATAATTTCTTAATTATAATTTATTCTTTTTAGAAATTCCCAATGTGTGGTTTCCCTTCAATTTTAAAGGAAACTACTACTCTCCTTTATTTACACCAAACTGAGACATATATCACTACTAAAAATGCCTAAAATACCTTCCTAAAATTATGTTCTCTTCCAAAAATTACAATCATATATTCCTTAAGAGGTTATCTAAATGATTTATTTCAAAGAAGATGTCATCATCTTAACTGATCACATTATTTTTATTTATTCTTATATCACTAATTAATATGTGGTTTTTATCTCATAATAGTAAATTTAGTTGCATAAAAATACTAAAATTTTATTATTATTATGAAACCACAATTATCCAGAAAATTTTAAAAAAAATTAAAAATGTTAATTTCTCTCACGCATACTTGTGGACCACTACCTACGTAAAGAGATGTGATTGGTTTTTTGATTTTTATTTACATAGATGAAAAAAAATATAGATTTAATAAATTTAGATTTTAAATACATAAGTGAATAATGATTCTAATAAGTTTAATTATTATATATCATTCTATTATCCCATATTTAAAAATTTTGAAACAACATTCATGAATATATATGACATATTGTCTCTCTGAATGGTATAATTAATTTTTAAATTTATACCATTTATTAATGATTTTTAAAATATAGATAATAAATATATAATATATTCATATAATTATTAACATATTAGAGATGATTTATACTTTATAAATGTACAAGTAAAAAAACACAAACTAAAATATAAATGAAAAATGAAGCTGTTATCACATTGAATCGGGATTTTAAAAAAGAATTATAAATAGATAGGTGATAAAATAAATCAATTAAATAATATAGTTTCTTATATATATTATTATGGTTATGAAATAGATGTGTAATAAAAATATAAATTATACCAGAGGTTTGAACACATATGATGGAATTCATAACTTAGGTAAGGGTTTATTTCACAATCTCATCCTTATAAAGGATAATTTATGTTTATGACTCTAGATGAAAAATTATTTGATCATTATATATGAAAACAAATATATTATATTCTCTTCAAATTATTTCACTGAATTAAATTTTTTATTTATATTTTTCTCCCTTAATGTATAGAATATACTAATATGATGTTTTAAATAAAACAAACATTTTTTTCTACTCCCATGGGAATATTTTAATTCCTTGTACCTATTTTACATAACATGTTTTCAATAATTTTATTACTATTATCCAATTATTGGTTAAGAATATTTTTACCCATATATTATAATTTACAAAATATATTCAAATGAATATTCTAATGAATATCTGAATCATGAAAATTGATATTTTTTTGAATATGTGAATGAAATATTTATTTTGACGTATACAGTATGAACAATATTTCCCACCATCATGACCAGCTAATGGTTTGAACATCAGGTTTTAAGATTAAAATATTTATTTCAAATAAAATGATTCCCATAATATTTTGTTAATTTTACGATATAAAATAACTAATTTCTATTTCAAATAGGTATTTCCATACTAAAATTTTCCAATGGTATTTTGATATATTTTTCATCTATATAAACATCAATAATTATATTTTATGGTTTAGTTGGGGAATTCTATATTGATATTGTCAATCATATTTTTATAGAATGTTTGTGATGGTATTTGTAATAGTTTTGAAAATATATATGTCAATTATCTCAATCTGTAAAACTATTGATTTTTAAGGCATGTTGATAATATTAAATTAATTAAACATATAATTAGTGATTTGGAAATATTAAATTAAATGTTCGGTATTTAAGTAGATAGACCCTATATTTATATGTCAGTCTCTTCTTGTAAAATATGTTGTCTATATGGCTAAGTATTTACCAATTTATGTTGATGTCTTTCAATATGACATTGAAGGTATGTCTATGTTATCTAGAATTAGGAATTATATCACTATAAATTTTTTTATTGATTTCCACGTTATTATTTGAATAGTAATGATATTTTTTGATATTTTTGAAGCACATTTGATAATTTATGCGATGTTATTATATCATTATTTTTTCAACAATCTTTATCACATCTTATTAGCTTTCGTTTTAGACAAACCATTAATAAGATTCTATATTAGCTCATTTATTATATATCCCTGACCCATGATTCATGTATTTTTACATTTATTGATAACAAATTGAATTAAAAATAGAATAATGGTTTCCATAAATAAAAAACCATGTTATTTTTTATGTTTTCAATTGAAAATGAAATTCATGTATGTATATTGTTGACCAATAGTTCTAAACTATTTTTATCATGTGGGATGACATTTAATTTATATATTACCAATGTTTATATAGATTCATGGTCATTATACTCAATCTTTTCATAATATTGATTTTGATAGGAACATTAGAGAATATATATTTTTATTTGATGAATCTTTTTCAAATATAGCGATAAATAATGAAAGTTATTTTATAACTGAGGGTAATACATGGATATTTGGTGATATTCATCATTAATCACAACTACTAGGTTGTAGGGGGAATCTTCTAATGTTAAATGAATATTAATGGTATTGTTTAAATATATAATTCCTTATTACTATCTATTTTTTTCAAAATAATGGAATTGATTATGTTTTTAACTATAATACCATGTCTAGGAAAACATTCATTAAAATTTCTCTTGATTAATATTATATATATATGTTTTTAAAATTCAAAAAACAGATATCAGAATAATATTCAAAAATGGTATGTAAGATAAATAATTATTATTTGATAAGATAGAAGGATTCGTCATACTTGGAAAGGAAATGAAGGATTAAAAGTTTCTTTGGACAATAAATAGATCATAAATGTTGAAAATTAGTAAAATGAGGAAATTAATAAATTAATTTTATAAAATATTTATATAAGGGATAGAATTATATATGGGTTTATAAGAAATTATAGATTTATCATAGCGTTACTATCTTTGTATATGAGGATGACACATTATTTTTATAAATTTATATGAATTAAGTAAATTAGGTGAAATATATATTATCTATAAATGTTTATATTATGGCCTTAGTGGAGAAATATTTTATTTTGGGAAACTTCTTTTAGGAATATGGATTTTAAATGTTCAATTCAATATCAAAAAATTGGAATGATCTAATAGAGGATCAAAAAAATTATTGTTCACTTATTTCAACATCATACCTTTATTTGAGTATTGTAAAACAAAAACCAAGTAGGTTCATTACTAAAAAATAGTATGAAAGGTTTATTGATTTATATATATAACAAATAATTGTAACATGACATTATAGTGTATATATTGTTCAAAATATGATAATGTATACAGGTAATCTGGGTTATTCGCAATGGTATACTTTTCAAAGAGTAGCCAAATATATTATAGGTTTTGTGGATTATCGAATATGTTATATTTTAAATCATAGTGTGTCATAATTATTTTCTAATTCAATATAGATAACTACTATGTATGATCACTCTTCCATATGTGGTTGAGTTGTTTCACTAGGAGTTAGAGTTGTCTCTTAGTAATTTAATAAAAAAACATGTGTAATGTAATCCAAAATGGATTCCATGTATTTGTTTTTATATTAACTACTGTAAATGAATTAGAATTAAACATATTTTTATTATTTGATCTACCATTAGGGCCTATCTTGATGTCATTAGTTTCATTACATTGTGATAGCCAAATAACCCTCAACAAAATTCAAAAATACATATCATGTAAAATCAAGATGCATTAGTCTCAGAAAAAACTATGAGAGGTTTCTGATAAATATGGTATCATAATTACAGATTATGTTATATCAATATTATATTTTTTGATCCAATTTTATAGTTATTTTCAGGGAACTATTTTATAAAACACCCAAAGTGATGTGATCAATGTTTATTTCAAAAATTTATCATTGATTGGACCTCAAATTATTATGTGATTAATTTCCAAGGATAATTTCCAAATTTAAAATCCAATAATATATGTGAAGGAAATACACCATTTTATTAACTATAAAAAACATGGTGCTTTGTGTCCCATAGAAAATGAGGGTTAGTTTAAAACTCTTAATGAACTAAGGAAATCACGTAAGCATTTTACCGTGACAATACATTTTAGTTCAACTATTTGAATGTAAGAGTATGGAATGTCCAGAGAGATAAAAACGTTGGATCTCAAGAATTATTTAAGGGTAAATTTACACTTTTATATAATAGTTTTGTGGATCATTTTAATAACCAAAAAAATATATAGTTTTTTTTATGAATTTCATTGAAAATAATAGTTACTGGTTTGTGGATGTTTACATATGTTTCTAAATTCCTATATGATTTCTTTCGATTATATAAATACTAAATTTGGTAGATATCGTAATTTATTCATGTTATTTATAAGAATAAATGATGCCTAATTTTAAAAAAGTTTTTTAATAGTTTAATATTGAGGGGAACGTCTGATTTTTCATTTTTTAAAAAATATTTCAAAATATTAGTTTTTTGTTTTAAAGTGAGAAATATTGTTGGAATCCCATTTTGGAAAAGCGTTGAAATTAGTCATCCTTAATGAGGGGGTACACTTTTATCATTATTAAATAATCATAATGTGATGAGGAAATCCTCATTAGGGGATTATACATCATATAATCCATACATGCAAGAATGTGACTGCTTAATGTGAATCGTTGATGGTCTAGTTTGGATTTCACACATCACATAAGTTGAAGGTGATTCTATATGACATTATTTTTATTTATGGATTTTTTTGTTTTACTGATTCATTGCTTTTTTGAAGGGGGAATCATATGGGTTGAACTGGTTCACTAATTAGCTGTGATATGGATAATTAATCAAACCAGGAATTATCTGATGGATATGTCTATTCACTAGACTATGTTATTTTTACCATTTCCTTGATCTTTTATAACGTCAAGAACATGATTAATTTTGATATTATAATATTTAAAATAATAAGTATCCTCTGTATTTTAAAAAATAAGATAACTAATCTAAATGGGTATCTTAAATATTATTACATTTAATTTAATTTTTATGGGAAAAATAATATTCCACGAAATTCAATTCAATCAATTTCAATGTACTCATAACTAATTAAAATCTACACTTTTATTAAGACTTATAAAATAATCAATGTTATTTGATCTTATACAACAACAAATTAAAATCCTTTATCTCTTAATTATGAATATTCCCTATGATTATATATCCACTAAGTATAGAAAAAGAGTAACAATACATAATTATTTAGTAAATAGGATTCACCTAAAATCCATTATAATGAAAATATTGTTTTGGGTGAATCTACTATATATAAGAGGAATATCAAAATGTGAATATAAGGTATCCTTATTCTACCATCTAAGAAATATATATTCTATAATAGACCAATATATAGGTAATTCACAACATTATATTATCATTATTTTGGATATTGAAAAAAATAAAGAAGACAAAGGTATATAAATCTGATGGAAACAATTTCAATATGTTTTCATTGAGGATTCACTTTCTACTAGTTTGCCTTAACATGGGGTATGTACCCTCAACTCTAAATTCCAACACATTCAATGATAATAAACTTCAATACTCTTGTATGAGGAAGTAATAAGATAATGATGATCTTATTTTTCATGAAAAACATTTACAATGGCTTATGCTATAATAAAATCGACACGTACCAAAAACTCTATATGAAAATAGAGATATATGGATCTTTAGAATCTAAGTATATCAATAAGAATTTGGGAAAAATGTTCTTATATAGAGAGTTCATTTAGTACATATTTTTTAATATTAGATATATCGCTAAGTAGTTCAAAACAAATTCATTCCACATCTAAATAAAAAAATTAACAGAGATGCTTCCTTATTTTTCATATAAAACATTTATAAAATCATAAATTAAGGGAAGAGGTTAAGAATTAACTAAAAGACAAGAAGGGAGATATTTCCCTTAATTATTAATTCCAACACCTTAAAATAAAAGAGGATTTAAAAAAATAATGAGGTTATAAAACAATGGAAGGATGATAAATAAAATTTCCTCATTAAGTAGGCAGTGGTTCTATTTTATTCTTCAAATGGTAAAAATTTCCAAAAAATACATAAAAATTCGATACATTTGAAGAAGAAGATATTATAACTCTAATTTTATTGCATGATGTGAATGTTTAAGTGGGACCATCATAATTATATGAAATGATTTGGAATCAATAGTAAAATATAACACATTTGAAACATATTATATGAATTTGTTTAACATAGGGATAGATATTCTTAGTTTATTAATTTTAAATGTACATAAAATTTTTGAAATGAGGAAGGACTCTTAAATATAATGAATTCATTTTATGATGAAAGGTAACACTAAATGTGGAACATGGAAAAACTAAACATAAAACTAATGGGTGTGGATAAACTCATGTTATCCATGTGATATATGAAAACATTTAAAGTATTTTTGTATGTGATTTTCGTTCATAGGAATATATTTTCATATATATTGAAGAAAAAGCATGGGTCTGTGATTTTATCAGGGGAATATTACTTTTTTCGATCATAGGGTTAAATATTTATTATTAAGGGTAGCATTGAGGGTAGATTATTCAAATTATGTATTAATGTGTTTATTTCCTTATTTTATAGATTTTTAATTTATTGCATAATAATTAGGTCACATAAATCATTAGAAAATTCCCAATATGTAAAAACATGTAATTATTTCAATTTTCTGATAAAATTAACATAAATGATTAACTCTCATAAAAATGTAATCGTTAATAAGTTATTTCCCATTATATAATTGTATTCTACTATATTATAACAAATACATAGTGATTCAAGTGACTTCCCATCTACACCCACTAATGGTAATAAAGATTAATCTTTAACTATTATTATTAATTATTTTTATAGATGTTTCAAAAAATGACTCTTATATTATTCAAATGATATGAATATAACATTTTATTTCTATATGTATGATTTTGAAATCAAATGTGGGATTTTAATTTACTAACCCAGATCTTACAGGGGATGGTAATATTATAAAAATTAATCATTTAAATAACATGGGGATATACATGAATTTACACCTATCTATATCCCTCAATATAATGTTGTATCTGAATGAAATAATAGAATAATAAATGAAATTTATAAATCTATGTTGTCTCTCTTCAGTATCTCAAGTGGATTTTAAGACAGGAATTATAAACTAAATATCAAAATCTGAAAAATGGTACACAAGAATGTTAAGTATATAAATCTATATTAATTGTGGAATAATATTAATCCAATCCTCCATTGTTTAATTTTTAGTGGTTGTCATGTAATTATAAGAGCACCTGAACCTAAAACCATAATGTTGTGAAACAACGGTATTGATAGAATATTTCATGCTATATGAATCATTCAAAAATATTATAGATTCTTGTTTATATAATCAATGGTGTTCTTATTTTATGACATCTAAATTGAATCCACATGTGATACGTTTGGTGATTCAACGTTCACTTAATTATCTAATTGAATAATGATATAGGAGTATAGATAAAAGATAATATCTAAAAATGGTATGGTCAAGAAGGTTCATAAATGTATATTTTCATTCCCACATAATACATACTGATAATATTTATATACTTATGTGTATGTTTAAACAAATTTTGATTTTAAATAATGGTGCTTTTGATCAAAATAAATTCAAAAAAGATATGTCATATTCTATTAGATGCATTGTATGTAAGATATAAATGATGAAATAGATTTCGTAATGTCAAGAAAAAAACATATATATTTATTGATTATCCTTAGTGTTCCAAATTTATAGGTTATAAGTTTTATGTTGATGAAAATGATTAAATATAATTTTTTTAAAATATATATCCATATTGGTAGCTATTGGGTTTTAACAGAATGAGAGAAACATTAATTTTTTTCAAATACTCATCTGTCTGGGAATAATTCTATTATAATTTTTTTGACATTATTATTGATAAAAAATTGGATAATTTACCAAATATATTTAAAAATAATATTCTTAAACGGTGAGTTAGATAAAGAGATATAATTTGAACAATTTGAAGGTTAGATAGAACCAGGAAAAGAAAAAATTGTTTAGATATTTTAAAATTCCCAATATAGATTAAAAAATTCTCAAATAAAATGGAATGATAATTTTAATTTATTTATTTTATAAACTATATTATAGTGATCTATGCTTAAAAACATGTTTATAATAAAAATAAAAATAAACAAGAAGTGGTTATTTTTTATAGGTTGTTGAATTGTTAATATTTGGGAGTATTAGGAATCACGTAAATGAGGCTAAGTCTATTTTTTATGAAACACAAATATGAGATATTTTAGTAAACAAAATTTTATTTTTCAAATCCAAATATTTAGTAATGATAATTTTATATATTTTTTGTCACTCATGTTATATGGAAATGATTGTAAAGTGGTTCGAAGAATTTGATTATTTAATAATTTTGATAACTTATACCTTTGAGATTATGATGCTTAAAATTCAGGGTATGTATGTTTCTAAATGAGAATATGAATGGTTTATGTGGTGAAATATGTACGATCACAATAATTACATGACTTATTCCATTTCAAATTTTATCATGTAAAAAATATTCTTGTTTATGCATAGTGGAATGTAGTAAAAAGAGAACTCAAATATATTAATGGTGTTATTTATTACTATATATGATATAGTAAAAACCCATTCAAAATGGACGGGTTTTGTAAATAGTTATAGATTAATAATCTTTTGGACCACTCTTATAATTTTTTTTTGGTTTTCCACTTTGTCGTGGGGAAAACTTTTTTCGATCAAATAAGTAAATATTTAAAATGGTATCTACATTGGATTATGATTTTACTAATATATTTTTTAATTGAAAATAAGAATAATGATTTATATATTCATAATAATATCATACATTGTGTTATATGTTAATTTCATTTATTGTGATACATTTTTATAGTGAATAAATTATGTAAAAGACATATAAGCATACATATAATTGATAATAAATACACATTTTTTGTAAGAATTTCGAGGTGATGATATTGATAAGGATGATATCATAACTACAGCCATTCTAAGACCAATTCATAATTTTTTTTCGGTCCACTAAAAATTTAAAATTCGAGGGATTTAGTGTACAAAATATATTCATATATGGGTTTAATGTCATATTCTAAAATTCTTTATTGATGGGACCTCAAGTTAACATGTAAAAAAATCACTTGTACATATTATATATTTAATGTATGATTATATATATAAAGGAAATTAAATAGGAAAATTAAAATTAAAAAAAAATGGTTTCAATTTTCCCTGAGAAATGGAAGTTGAAGTTCAAAATATGAATGAACCAAGTAAATAATATATGTTATGACACATGCAAATACGTTTCCATTATCCTATGTGAATGTTGGTGTGGAGAAACTCCAAAAATATTTTTTACTTTGGATCTTAAGAATTCATGAAATCATAAGTATAACATGTTCATAATGGTGTCTTAAATTAGATTAAAATTATAGTCATTTTCATAGACATTTATTTGAAAAGTATAGCTAATAAAGAGCCTTATGTTTTCCTTGATATGGTTACATATATCCCTATTTTTTAATTATGTTTATATATTAACAGGGTTTAATTACAAAGTTACCATTATTAATTCATCTTATTTCTCAGGGAGTGTGATTCCTAGTATCCAAAAATGTTTTTTAATATATTTTAAAATTAGAGGGGATTATTGAATTTTTATTACTGTAATATTCTATGAAAAATGTTTTGTTATTTTTTTTAAATAGGAATGAATTTTGGAATCCAATTTTAAAATGTTCATGGATTTATAAAAACACTTTGGAATGAGGGTGGGGTTGAAGAACATTTTTTTAATTGGACCTATTATATCATTATTTAAAATGATAAATTATAGGGGGGTCATTACGGTTAGGAGCATTGTATGGTCCATGTGCATACAGACTTCTGGTCATGAAATGTGACACATTAATGGATCACTTTACATATTTCATATTCCATCTCAAATAGGTGCAAGGAGGACCATTTATTACTTATAGGGGGTTCATAGGTAATACAAATTTGATCCAATGAATGAGTTTTTATATTCGATGGGTCACCCCAGTTAACTGAATGGGTATGATATATAACACCAATCATACCAGTCATGATTTATCATATACATCTATTATATAGTGGGTGTGATATGGACCACATGTATTATCATGTTATATAAAAAAATATGTTAAATAAATTTATATTTTCTTTACCAAAATATGTATCTACCCAATTATAATGTGTTGGAAGACTTATCTGATTGGATTATTCCTTTTATATATAATATTGTCTTAATAAATCACATGAAAATTAAATTCCATTAAATTTATTTTCTTAAATTCTCAAGAAATAAAATCCATAAAAAATATTTAGATTCTTATAAAGTCTTATAAAAGTATAAATGGAAATTTGTTATTGTGAAAAAGTTAAGAACATTCATTATTCTCTTTATTAAAAAACATATTCACGTGACACACTCTATTAAATAAATGTATAGTCTCAAGCCACTATTTTATAAAAAACTATTCAAAAATAATTAATTTTAATACCATTTTTTTATAGAATATTCTCTGTTGGATAGAAACAACATAACATTACATAGTGATATCATTCTACTAACATTCATGAAATTTCTATATAATTATCTCCTAATATACCAAATATTCATAAAATTAGATTCCTATTATCATGTATATGGAAATTACAAAAAATAATGTGATGGTGGATCATTTCAATGTAAATTCTATTAAGATGTAAAAAAATATAATAAAGTTTATATAAGAGGGTCTCAATAGGGTCTATGGGAGAACTAATCTTTACCCCCCACAACCGATATTGAGACACTCTATCTTTCCAACATGATTAATTAAAGGGAGGAACACAATATCATGTTCAATAAATCATACTCAATGCCTTAACTGATGATATATTAAATTATACCTCGTACCTTACTATGTACAAGGATATTCTAGTTGTATTAAAGAAAATATACATCACCCAATATGTAGATGTAATTAAATTCGTAATTTTTTAATTAATTTCCCAAAAAATCATATATAATATACCTATAATAGAGTAGTTCGATGTGATAACATGTGACATACATTATCTATCAATTTTGATTAAAAAAAGCCATGATGTCATAATTGTCACATATAGCATAGGTAAACTCCCCTATTCTTAGGATAATGATATATATTTTCTGAAATAAAATGGAAAAGATATATCCCTTCTGAATTTACATAAATAAATATAAATTTTTGAGAATTTAAAAAATAAATAGGAAGAAAAATAACCTATGGATGATAAATATAATTACCATGTAGAAAAGGTTGTTATTAATTCCATTATTTTCAAAATTATAAAAATCCCCAAACCATTATTCAAATAGAATGTTGAAATTCAAGAAGAAGAAATAGGAATAAATATATTCTGGAAATTTGGGACACTTCAAAATTGGATAGACAATTAAACAAGAAGAATGATGGAATGAAAATACGTAGTAGAATATTGTGAATATAACCATAATAGGTAATTTCCTTATGGGAAGATCACCTTTGTATATTCATTCCATATTGAAACAATATGTGTGATGTAAAAAAACTCTATTCATTATGATGGAAACATGAAATTATAGAAAATCATACTACCTAGGAAATTTATAGATTATAATTTCCTATTTTAAAAAATTCAAATAATTAGAGGAATATTTTCTTGCCTACGGAATAAGTAATCATGGTATTTCCAGGCTCGAGGACTCTCGGGGCTGGTATAATAAAAATATTGTATATATTATATCATTCAATGGTATTTTTTGTGAAAAATGGGAAATGGTTTCCTTACAAAGGACTATATGGAAAATTTGATACCACTATTAAATCTAGATTTAGGGTTTTATCCTCTGTCTAACATAACCAATAATGACATCCTATTTTTGTGTTAAGCATCATCATGAGAGAAATATTAATTAAATTACTTATTTATTTTATTGAATTTTTAATAATTATTCCATGTATATTCACCTTCTATAAAATAAATTGGGTTACCCATATAACCCTAGTGATTGATAGTGCTATATTGGAGTAAATTTATTATATATCAAAAAATGGATCAGGCTTTTGCATTCATTATTCCATAAGAATTCATGGATCACACCAGTGATATCAATGTACAATGGTACATCATTAGTGATTGATTAAAACCCAAGGTAGGGAATTTGGTTTTTCTATTTTATTCCCATTTTTTATCAAATTATAGACACTAATAAATTAACATAAAAATACTATATTAATAGTTCAATGGTTTATTGTAATTGGAACCTATATAATCCTAGATTTAGAAATGGGTATTATTTTGATATTTTCATGGATTATCTCAGTTGATCATCTATATCTTTGTTAAAGATTACAGTCCAACCCAAACAAAGGCCATTGTTTGTTCCTCGTCATTTTTATGTATTTCTCCCACTGTTCATTATGTTTCCATTACCATTATTCATTTTGGATTCATACTCTATAAATACCCAATGGATGATCATTTTTTAATTTTTCTTTGGTTAAATGTATTGTTATAATGGAATCAGTTTCTGTATGGATAGCATGATCAAGGTTTTTTGAGAACTAAAAACAATCAATGATTCTTAAGGATTGGATTGGAGTTCTTTGAACATGGTTATTATTTTTGACAATAGTGTGTGATAGGTATTGATTCCAGATATGATTAGATACTGAAAATACATCTACTGGTGATTTAAAGGCTCGGTAAACATGAGAGCTGGGTTCTATAATGGGAATCATGTAACATACGGAAGCTGTAGAGGTGTGGGTAAAAACCTCATGACTGTTTTTGGATTCTATAAATTTATTACACACATTGTGATTCAAAATAACACACATTTTATTGTCTGTTGTATGTGGTTTAAAGAATTTTAGAAAAATTAAATATCAAACATTGTGTTCTCTCGTCCAAATTTGATGGTACTTTGCAAATCATTTTTTGTATGTACCCTTGGGGTATAAAAGAATGAACACATCCGGGTACATGGGCTCAACTAGAGTACATGTACCCCAAAATATACTAGTACATGGCTCGGTTCATCGACATTTATAGGTACGTAGTCAAGATGAATTTTCATGGGAATAGAATATAGAAAACAACCATAGGGTTGAGTATGTGATAGACCAGATGTATCCAAGACACATTTGTTGTACAAGTATTGACCATGTACAATTTATAAGGTAGTTTTTTGTTTTCCTTATCTTTAATATATACTAGTATCCCTAGGATATGTCCCCTCACACTATCCCTATTAGTGTATAGTGTGGAAACACATCCTAAAAAGGATTTGATCCCATATTAGGGATTATACATAGATATAGTTACATAATCATTCTGTGTGGGATGAAGTGTGATCATATGTCATTCTATTCTAACATTGGTGTGGTTTTTGGTTTCTTTTGAATAAAATACTTCGATGATGGATCTCCAATATAGTGGGATATTCTAGATAGTGGTAATAATACCCCATAGGCCATTGGAATATCGCCTATTTATGTATTGATTTATTTGGAATTTTAGCATATAATTATTCATTGTGAGACCTAATGATCATGACCTCTCATGTGAGTTCAATCAATTAGATATATAGAGAGTTATCCTAAACAAGTGTTACATTGAAAGTATAAGAAATATAATATGTTGGAATTCTTATTATTGATTTATCTCGATTGGTAGTTTCTATATTCTATACATTTAGGTTTTCTCTAGTATGTATCACATTATGAGTGACATGCTATCATGATGATGAGATGACAACCTATTGATTCGCTAGGATTAGTTACATCATGGCTTCCTAATATGTATAGTTATTCTCAAACATTTATTCACTCATACCACACATGTCATATCTAATTCAGTAGACAAAGACATTCGATGAAGTATAATGTGGAATGGTGGTAAGGGAAGCATAGTTGATATGGAAAGACCATGGTTCATACGTGGTGTTTCATTTGGGAGAAGTACCTTCCTTATTAGTATGTTAGACTCTCATTACAAATTTTGTGGGATTATATTTTGACTTTTATACTTTATAGATATTTGTTCATATTAAGATGAGGGATATGAATGTATGAATTCCTTCAGGGAATAACATCATTTTTACCACGTTTCATTATGTGGGTATTTTTAGATCATTGAATTTGTACAGATGCCTTTAGATAAGGCCTCCCATGTGTTTGATATTCATATTATTTATTTTTCATTATTCTTTGGGATATTGGATTTGGTATTTGTGTGTCATATATGACTTATTACAATCCATGTGGGCCCTATTGGGTTGGGTAATGACTGAGTGGTATCAAATACGGTTCATCTATGAAAAAGATATGAGAGTTTTTCTCTCAATGTGGCCTAGTTTGAAAAATATAGATAGAGAACAAAAGGGTTTTGCATTGGTCTCTCTTGTTGGGGAATGTAGGGTTGGTGTTGAAATTAATGCATTGATACACCATGAATTAGATAATATTCTATGTTACTCATTACATATAGTCATGGGTTATAGGGAAAACATTGGTACATGCAACATATTTGAATGTTTTTTGGATTATATTTCATTAATGAGTGTTCTCCCCATATATATTCATTTATCATGGTACATATTATCTATATAAAGATACTTATATGAAGATGGTGTGAAACGGTTCTATATTAGGATTGTGAGGTTGATCAACCAAATCATTAGGCTTTGATATGGGGGAAACTTTAGGATCTGTTACCTATTTTTTCGAGTATTGGCACCACATTTCAAGTACAATGTTTCACCAGTAGTACAAATGAATGAGGGGCATATAATGAGTACACTACATGAGTTTTATTGTTAGAAAGCCCTTATTTTTCTAGGAATTCAATAAATGAAGGATGCATATGACTAGATTGATGTAATGATGTGATTTTTACACCTTGTTTGGACACATACCAATCACATGGTGTTCCAAGAATCTGTCCTTATTCGTGGCCCCATATGAATATTTTGGAGTCTTATGACATAGATATATATCAAGGAAACTCTTTCATATAAAGATCTTATGAGTATTTTTATAGAGGAGTTCTGTCAAGATATTTTTTGAGTGGTGTATATCCAAAAGTTGTTTTAGGTTCACTATGGATGTATGAAGGTTCACTATCCTCTCATGATACTCTATATATATATTTTGAGATGAATTATTTTTTGAATAGACCATAGAGGACATTATCCATAGAGATATCAAGCAAGTGTGAAATCCCATTGCATTTACATGTTAGGGACTCTATCCAATATGATCATGTTGGGAGAGATCAATGATTATTCTGATGGTTTTGGGAGTATACCCATTCAAATATGATACTCCTATCAATGAGGAATTATCACTAAGGAAATAATTCTTTATTATTATGAGTATGATAAAAAATGCATGTCTCAAGACAGTGTTATGATCTCATTTCTAATTTTCCTTGATTCAATTATGATACATGTGTTATTAACTTTCATGTTTTGTACAGTGGAACATTATTATTACATCATTGCAAGTAAATAACGAATAATACATTTTCATAGTTATTAATATTTGAGAATTAAATATTAATTTTACATTAAGGGGAGTGTATGTTCGATGGTGTATCCAATACACAACAATGAGTTTCTTTGAAATCTTACGTTGCACACAACGTTGAGTTATACTAAATAATAATAATATATTATTATTATTTTAAATGGTAGATAATGCCTATATATTTTATTAGAGGGAATGAACAGAACTAATCTAAAATATGAATATACATGTTTGTTAAATGTTTTTTAATTTATCAAATAAAAGTTAGAGGATTAAAATGTGAATGAATCTAATTTTATGCATAAACACATTAATATTCGTTAAAAGGTCTATTTACCTCCTTTTAATGGAGAACGCTTTTTAAATCTAGTTTTTGGTCACTTTTATATGTTAAATTTTAGAAAATAAAATTCATCTTTAGAATCGGGACATCAAAATTTACTTTGGGTAAATTTTTGGTATTTTTTTATAAAATTCATTTTTAATGAATTGTGAAAAATACTGTATTTTAATTTTGAACTGCCTCTTAGTCTATTTTATTTATATTGATAGATTATCATTTTAATTGGTATTAATGTTTAATTAGATTAAATATTTACCATTTAATCCAATTTTTTTCATTGGAAGAAATTTCACGTCCAAATTGGATATAAACAAATGCCAACCATTTGATAGTTACTATTTCTAAAAAACATGCTTCTAAATTTGACAACGAGAATTAATTTTAAATTATTTAATGAAACTTCTATGTTTTCAATTTCATAAAATAGAAATCATTTTCTAATTATTAATGTCAAATATAGCTTGGCTGAATTTTTTGTATTTTTCTGAAAACCTTCAATTTTTGATGAATAGTGAAAACACTAAGCAGTAGTTAGAAAACCGACTTTTTTATTTAAATGAAATTTTACCAGTTCTATGAATTGAATTTCAAAAATTTGACACAGATGGTTTTTATTATTATGTAAAATTTTGTTCAATAAGATGAACATATTTTTTGATGAATAGTAACATTTCACGTTTATTTACCGCGGTTAAAGGTAAATATGGGTAATTCAAGGTAAAAATAATATTATAATAATATTAAATTATCCTAAAATGTGTCCTAATAAAATTAGTTGATACATTTATGACCATGGGAATCCTTTGGTATATTTTGGGACCCAATGGATCCACTTAAGAGTGATAATAACACTTTATAATAATTTATTTAAATTAAAGACAAAAATGACAAAACCATATATCTTTTAGTAAATAAATTTTTACTTGGAGTTATATAAGTTATCACTCTGAATATAAATATTCATTTGAAAGATAAAAATATTTCCTACATCATGGTATTTTTTTAATAAATTTTAGACATCATATAAATAAATTTATTTATGACAAAATAATGATGCAGTGTTTACCTCATTAATGAATGATTTAAATGAATAAGATTATAAAAATAAAAACAATATACCAAACCATTACAAATCTTATTTTATGTTTTTATTTCTAACATGAGTCTTATTATCTTTGATTTTAATATGTTTTGACCTTTTGGAACTGAAAATCATTATATAATAAAATAACATTCTCAAACTTTCATAAATAGCCCCTCCTCCCCCTTTTAAAAATCCACCAACTCTAACCCATTACACACACCTCTCAAGACTCATTTTTCATCCAACCATTGACCAATAAAGCTCCCTATATCCCTATCTTCCTCCAAGAAGCCTTAAATTAGGCAGAAGACACCTCAGTAAAGCCTTTTGGTTCCAATGAAAGGGGTTTTCCTTATTTAAAAATAATGTCTTCTCTTAAGATCTTTTGTATTATTTTCCTTCTCCAACCCCATAAACTAACTTTATTGAATTATTTTATAACAAATATATTACCCTAAACATAATAGGTTTATTTTATGAGAATTATTCAAAGTAAACTTACACACACCTCCATCTTATAGGTAAAGAACATATTGTTTCAGTGGACAGAGAACTACTGCCTCAAGAAACGATCATTGTTCAATATTCTCCTACCTCCTCTTACGGTGGCCATTATAATGGAACTGTATTTATACGTGATATATATTATATTTATATTTCCTCTAAACTTATGCATATTTTATTTATAGCATACCTTTGTGGTTTCCAGAATGGGTAAATGTGATAATTCTATTTGAGGAAGTGCGGACTACCGCCCCCTCAAAGTGACATGACTCATTCATTCCATATGTGAAATGTATAAAAGATGTAGTTACTAAAATTAAATATATATTATTATAATTTAATTAAAATATAACTATGTATCATTAATTTTTTATTCCACAAAATATGAAATAGAGATTAAAGTAGCATTCATACGTACATACGGTTTACCATCTCCATCAATGATGAATTTCATTTCTTACCTCCAAATGTTATGGACTATTATAAATAAATGTATATACTGGATATATATAATATATATGATATCTAAATAATTAATATCATTCTGGAGATAATTTAAATTTAACCGCATGAACACGTTGTAATTATAAGAAGTATATTTTTGACTCAAGTACCAAATATCGACAAAATTATCGTAATGAACTTAAATGATTACGTAATGTTTATTACATGGTTATAAGTGATATAAAATAAATAATAAAAATAAACCAGGTTATTAAGAAAGTATTAATTAACTTTAGTTTATTATTCAGGATATTAAAAGAACGAACGGGTCATGTCAGAAACGAGGTAAGGGACTTCGTCTCAATCTCCTTTCATTAATGCATATTTTGTTTTATACATGACATTCTTTTATACGGTGTATAAACACCTTTGAATTTTCATTTAATTCAAAGAAAATATTTTCCTACGTAGCGTTTTATTAAACAATAAAACGGAATTATTCTTTTAATGTATGGGGTGACAATGACTTTTCCACCTCCCTGAGTATTATTTGAACTATGGCTTTCCTTAATAATTTGTAATGTTTTTAAAAAAGAAAATAAATACCACACACTCTTTTATATATTTTTGTATTGAAAATGGTTTTTATAGTGGATTAGTTATGTCAATATATTTTAATGATATATTGTGATTGAAATGTGGAAATTTTATTTTCCATTATGTATGTTTTATGTGTCATTAATATGTTATGGTTATTGGGAATTATTTAAATATACGGGTGTTTCCATGGTAAACCTAAGGTGGGTGATCCCGAGATATCAAACCAATCCATCAGGTATCATGACAGAGGTAAACGTGAATGTTTCTCCTATGATATTTAGGGAATATATAGTTATGAGTATTCCAAATTTTACTCCCTATAAACTGTGAAAGCTACAATGTAAGTATCTTTTGAATACCACAAGATAACTTTATGATATGTGATTATGATGTGTTATTCATAAATCTTATGATTTCATGAATAATGTTAAAGAGCTTGTGTTATGTATTTATTGATGAACTAATGTTGTTTTCATTGTTTTATAACCCTTAATAAGAATTTTAGGCTCATCCCATGCTTTGAAATGTTTTTCAAAGGACTAAAAGATGAATATGGGAAAGGATGGGATCAAGGAAAAGTCATGTTGTCTAAAACATGGAACTAGGCATGGCTTGTTTTTCAAGAGTTTTTATTTTAAAAATGAAATTGAAACTTAGTAGAGGTATCTAATTTTTAATTTTTTAGATGTAATTCTATAAAACTCTAAACATGAAAAGCTCCTTAATGTGAATTATCCATTTAATTCAAGATTATGTAATGTTTTAAGGTTGGGTCCTTATAGGTGGTATCATACGTCAGTATAGACAACATTAGGAGTTAGAATATTATTTAATTAATGTCCATAAATTAATTTATGGTAAGATTGAAATGAAATATCATTTATAGATTACCATGTTCATTCTCTTAAGATATTTCTATTTTCAGACTTTTTTCCACAGAGGAAACAATGCAGCTATGATGGGATGACATCAAGAATAAGAAAAACATCAAAATTAGCAACCTGAGATGGTTGAAATCACAACATAACTGTTTGTTGCAGTGATGGAAGAGTTCACTTAGGATATAAAATGTGGTGGTATCCATGCATGAGATCATCCAGAACACCCACAGAGGAACATGTCACAAGTGGAAAATTTCATGAGGCAACATCCCCCATCATTCAAAGGATCAGCTAACCCTATGCTAGCAGAAGGGTGTATGAATGCACTAGAAAATATTTTTGATCTTAGGTGGTGTTCAGAACATGAAATGGTTAGTCTTATTGTTTACCTTTTTGTAGGTGAAGCTGATCAGTGGTGGTCGATAATGAAAAATATCATCGATGGTGAGGATATTGATGCTCTTGATTGGGATGAATTTAAAGGTATGTTTCCTGAGATATATTTTCCTAATGTGGTTTTTCATAGGATGGAAAAAGAATTCCTCGAATTGATGTAGGAGGATGACTCTATGGCTGCTTATAAATAAAAATTCACTCGATTGGAAAGGTATGCTACCATTTCATACGAGATCTTGATTGTAAAATAAACCATTTTACTCTGAATTAAAGCCAAAATATAAAAGTGCATTAGCTTCTCGCGAGGTCAAATGTTATGAAAAACATGTTTGATGTGCGGAGAATGTGGAAATGAATTTTTACATTGAATAGTTATTCATTTAAAAACAACAAAATAAGAGGTCGAGGTCGTAGATGAAAGGGATGAACTCTTCAAAAAAGTATGATGGTATGAAACTTATGTTTACATTTTGTGAAAATCGTGGTGACAAGCATGATGGGGAATGTCTTTTGAATTCTGGTAACTACCAACGATGAGGTAAAATGGGGCATAACGAACATAATTCCAATGAAGAATATCAGGTTAATGTTAAGAAAAAGTCTAATTTAATGTCATTGAAATTTTTTTAAGTGGAATGAAATGGGTCATTATGAAAATGAGTGTCCAACAAAGAACAAAAGTGAGGGAATGCAGCTGTACATCAAGCATAAATAGGTGGTAAAATCCATTGAAACTACTTCTACAGATGTTGGTCCATCAAATAATGTAGTATCAATTACACTATTTTTTGTTCAGATTATGCCAATATATTTTTTATTTAGGGTCTACACATTCATTCATTTTTGATATGTTTTCCGGAAAATTGGGAATTCGTTCTCAAGATATGAATCCTAAACATAGGTAAAAACTCCGGGGGGGATGTTTAAGACAAAAGGAAAATATAATAACCGTAATTTCTTTGTGTGCCAAATGAATCTACCTGAAAACCTTATAGTTTTTTCTCTATTAGGGTTTGATGTTATTTTTCTTATGGATTGGATTTCCATTTATCATGATAAGATTGACTGTAGAGGGAAAGTGGTTTATTTTCAGAAAGAATTTTATTTTGAGTACAAGAATGAACCCATACATTTGATAACACATCATAAAGCTGAGAAACATGTAAAAGATGGAAATGAATGTTACCTTGCACATATTGTTGAATAAAAAGGAATTATAAAGATTAATGATGTGAAAGTGGTAAATGAGTATATTGATGTTTTTTTTATGAGTCTATGGGTATAATACCTGATCGAGAAGTTGAATTTACTATTTATTTATTCTATGTTTCTAATCCAATTTAAAAACCCCTATATCAAATGGATCAAATTAAACTTTTGGAGATAATGAAACAATTGTAGGATTTATTAGATAATGGTTTCATTCGACCATGCACATCACTATGGTGTGATCCTATATTATTTTTCTCAAAGAAAGATGGTTCAATGAGACATTGCATTGAATATAGAGCATTGAATAACATTGCTGTTAAGAACAAGTATCATTTTCCTTGTATCGATGATTTGTTTGATCATCTCCATGGAGTTCAGTATTTTTCGAAGATTGATTTGAGGTCGGGGTACCATCAGTTGAAAGTAAATGAAGCCGAAATTCTAAAGACTGTGTTTCATAATATATATGGCCATTATGAATTTCTAATTATGCCTTTTGGGTTAACCAATGAACCTTATGTATTCATGGATCTTTTGAATATAATTTTCCATGTGTTCTTGGATAATTTTGGGGATGTGTTCATTGATGATATTTTGGTCTATTCCAAAATTTAAGAGGAACATGAAAGTCATTTAAGGGCTGTATTGAAAACCATAAAAGAAATAAAATTATTTGGGAAATTCAGCATGTGTGAGTTTTGGTTATAAAAAATTTCATTCATTGGTCACATTGTTTCCAAAAATGGCGTAACTATTAATCCTACTAAAACAAATGTTGTTGTTGATTGTCCAAGACCAAAAAAATATAACCAAGATCTATATTTTTATTGGTTTGCCAGATTATTACTGGAGTTTTGTTGATAATTTTGAACGGTTATATAGTTTAATGACTAAGTTAACCCGAAAAGGTGTTAAGATCATTTGGAAAAAAAATTATTGTTTTTTGGAATTGAAACGAAGATTGGTGAATTCTCCTGTTTTAGCACTGCCTTCTAGAAATGGTGAGTTTTTTATCTATAATGTTTCTTCGTTGAAAGGACTTGGTTGTGTCATTATGCTGAATGATCAGGTAATTTCTTATTCTCTACTTTAGTTGAAACCTCATGAGTTAAATTACCCTACACATGATTTTGAATTAGTTTCTGTTGTTTTTGAGTTAAAAATTTGGAGGCATAATTTGTATGGATTAAAATGTGTAATATATACTGACCACAAAGGTTTTTAGTATATATTCACCCAGAAATAATTGAACATGAGACAGAAGAGATGGTTCGTATGAACCAAGGATTATGATTTAACGATTCATTACCTTTTTGGAAAATAAAATAATGTGTATAATGCTTTGAATCAAAAATGTAATGCATCATTAACCATGATATGTTTGGAATGAGATCCCTTTGTTTTTTGATTTGATTAACTTTGGAATAGAAGTTTTTTGTGCAAGAAATTCTTTTTTTGTTTTAGTTTTTAGTGAAATAATATCTATCAGAAAGAATTATGCAAGCAAAGAAGGAAGATAATGACTCAGAGAAAAAGGCAGAGTTGGTTCAAAAGGGTATGTTTCCTGATTTTAAAATTGATAATAACTTTATTTTCAGATTTGGAAAGAGATTATGTGTGCCTTGTGATTCACAGTTGAAGAAAGAGTTATTATGTGAAGCTCAGGGTTCTCTAGTTTCAGTTCAACCTTGATGTACTAAGATGTACCGAGATATTTGAGAGTATTACTGGTGGGATGGAATGAAAACACATATTATTTAAAATATTGCGAAGTGTTTGACTTGATAATAGGTTAAAGCATAACAGAAGTTACAAAAAGGGATGCTTCAACTTCACTGGTGCCAGAGTAGAAATGGGAAAATATATCCATGGACTTCATTGTGGTATTACCAAAGACATCTCAAGGTAATAATGCAATCTGGGTTATTTTTGATCGATTGGCTAAATCTGCTCATTTCCTTCCTATTCGAGATACATGGTCTCTCGATAAATTTTATCGGTTGTATGATATAAAGATATCTTGGTTGCATGGAGTTACACTCTCTATTTTATCTGATCATGATCACATGTTTACTTTTAATTTTGGGAAAGGCCTTCAGAATTTGTTGGGAACTAAATTAAATTTTAGTATTGATTTTAATCCTCAATCAGATGGGATGTCACAATGAAAAATTCAGACCTTGGAGGATATGATATGTGCTTGTTCACAGGATTATCAGGAATGTTGGGACCAACATCTCCCATTGGATGAATTTATTTATAATAACAGTTTTTAATTTAGTATACAGATGGCTCCATTTGAGGCATTATATTCGAAGTGGTGTCAAACTCCAGATTTTGGGGTGAAGTAGGTGAAAGGAACTTGATGGGACCAGAATTGGTAGAAGAGATCGATGAAAAAGTTCAGTTGATTCAGAAGCAGATGAGAATAGCTCAGATCAAGCAGAAAAGTTATGCAGATAATTGGAGGAAGGATCTTTCTTTCAAGGTATTTGATCATTTTTTTCTCAAATATTATACATGGAAAAGTGTGATGTATTTTGGTAAGAACATAATGTTGAGTCTGAGGTTCATTAGACCTTATGAAATCTTAGAGAAAGTTTGATTAGTTGCGTACAGAGTGTCTTTACCTCCAAGTTTATATGAGGTACACAATGTTTTTCATTTTTTAATGTTGAGAAAGTATAGGCCGGATCCATATCATGTTTTGAGTCTAGAGGTAGTAATATTGGAAGATAAGATCTATTTTGAGGAACAACCAGTCCATATTCTTGACCAAAGAGAGCAAGTGTTGCGGAATAAGGTAATTCATCAGGTAATGATTTTGTTGAAAAACATAATGATTGATGAGGCAATGAGGGAATATGAATATTCAATGAGGGATTAATACCCCCCAATTATTTTATAAGTTAATAAAAATTGAGAGGACGCAATTTCCAAAAGGGTGGAAGGATATAACATCCCATGTAAATAAATAATAATACTTAATCATATTTATTTTTATTTATGAATTAAATATTATTTTTACTTTAAATGGGATTCTATATTCGATGGTGTACCTGATACACAACAATGAGTTTCTTTTAAATCTTACATTGCACACGACGTTGATTTATACTGAAAAATAATAATATAATATTATTATAAACGGTATTTAACACCTAGTCGTTGTATTAGAGGGAATGAACAGAAATTACTAAAATTTGAATACAAATGTATGTTAGAAGTTTTTTCATTTATCCAATAAATGTAAAGGGCTTAAAATTTGTATGAATCAAAATTTAACCATAAATACTCTAATATTATTTAAAAGGTTGATTTACTGCCTTTTGATGGTGAAACCTTTTTAAATCTAATCTTTTTCACATTTATATGTTCTATTTAACAAAATAAAAAACTTCTTTTTAATTGGGACAAAAAAATTTACTTTGGGTTATTTTTTGGTATTTTTCTGATTGAATTCATTTTTTAATGCATAGTGAAAAATATAGTAATTTAATTCAAAACTACATTTTAATATAATTTATTTATCCGGATAGATTATCATATTAATTGTTTTTATATTATAATTAGATTATATTTTTACCACTTAATCCAATATTGTTCATTGGAGGTAATTTCACTTTGAAATTGGATATAAACAAGTGTCAATCTTTTGATAGTTATTATTTTTTAAAAACAGGCTTATAGTTTTATCAACAGAAATAAATTTAAAATTAATAAATGATATATATATATTGAATTTGGTAAAATGGAAATAATTTTTTAATTATGAATTTCAAATATATCTTAGTCTTAATTGTTATGTATTTTTTCCAAACCCTTCAATTTTAATGAATAGTGAAAACACTAAGTTGTAGTTAAAAACATGATTTTTAATTTAAATGCAATTTTACAGCATCTGTGAATTGAATTTTCAAAATTCAACATATATGGTTGTTATTAGTATCTAAAATTTGGTTCAGTAATATGAGAATATTTTTTGGTAAATATTAACTTTTGACATTTATTTACCGTCGTTAAAGGAAAATAGGGTAATTCAAGGTAAAAATAATATTGTAATAATATTAAATTACCCTAAAATGTGTCTTAATTCTATTGGTTGATAGATTTACGACCATGGGAATCCTTGGGGAGATTTTGGGACCACATGGAGCAACTTATGAGTGATAATGACAATTGATGTTAATTAATTTAAAGTAAAGACAAAAATGATATAAACATATATCTTTTAGTAAATCATTTTTTACATACGGTTATATAAGTTATCAATTTGACTATAAATATTAATATTAAAGCTAAAATTATTTCCAACATCATGGTATTTCTTTTATAATTTTTATACATCAAATAAATAATGTTATTTGTGACACAATAAGGATGTTGTGTTTACCTCATTATTAAGTTATCTAAACAAATAAGATTATAAAAATTAAACCAATATTCAAAACCCGTCCAATTATTATTGGATGAATTTATTTCGGAAAATATTCATATTATATTATACTTTAATATAATTTGAACGTTTATAAACCTAAAGTCATTATATAATAAAATAAAATTCTCAAACATTCTTAAAGAGCCCTTCCACCCTCTTATAAAAAGCCATCACCTCTAACTCATTACTCACGCCGACCAAGCCCCTTGGAACATCAAAAAACTTCCCAATTGACCTCTCTACATCTCTATATTCCTCCTAGAAGCCTTAACTTTGGAAGAAGTCACTTCAATAAAGCCTTTTGGTTCAAACCAAAGAGAGTTTCCCGATTTAAAGTTAATGTCTTTCCTTAAGATATTTTGTTTTATTTTCATTATAAAACACCCTAAAGACTCTTTATTTATTTAATTTTTAACAAAAAAATTATATTAAATATACTAGGTTGTTTTTATGAGAAGTATTAGAAATAAATTTAGACACACCACCGTCTAATGGGTAATGATCAAATTGTTTCTTTGGTTGGCGAACTACAGCTTCACGAATCGATGATTGCTCAATATTTTCCTACCACCTCTTATAGTGACCATTATGATAGAACTATATTTATATCTGATATATATTATATTTATATTGTCTATATACTTATTTTCTTCTGTTATACAATACCATTATGGTATCCATAATGGGTAAATGTGATAATATTGTTTTTGAGAAAGTCTGGACTACCTCCCCCTCAAAGTGATATGACTGGTTCATTCCATACGTGGAAAGTAAAAAGGATGGAGTTACTAAAATTATATATATGATATTATACTATAATTATAATATAACTATGTATAATTATGATTTAATTACATTAAAAATGAAATATAAATGAAAGCAGCGTTCATGCATACGTACGGCTTACCGTCTCCATGAATGGTGCATTTCAATTCTTACCTCCAAATGTTATGTACTATTATAAATACATATATATAAATGATATATATGATATATATGATATCTAAATAATTAATATAATTCTTTAGATAATGTACTTTCACCACATGAACAACTTGTAATTATGCGATGTTCATTTTTTACTCAAGTACCAAATATCGACAAAAAGAACTTTATTAACATAAATGATTACGTAATGTTGATAACATGGCTATAAGTGATATAAAAGGAATAATAAACTTGAAAAATGTTCTTAATAAATTAGAAATTAACTTCAGTATATTATTATAAGGCCCTAGCCTTAATCATTACATAATCTTGAGTTATTACAAGATTACACATTGAGGATCTTTTCAGGTTTAGAGTTTTAGAGAATTAGATCATAAAACTTGCATTACATTCCACATTTAAACAAAGTGGTTACATAAAAGATAGTATTCATTTTTTCCCATCAATGGAAACATATTTAAAATAAAACATGGATTCTTTCTTGACACTTTTTTGACAATGTCATCATATCATGTACCCTTCCCTTGACCTGTGAAAAACATTTCAAAAACATGGGATGAGCATAAAAAGCTCAGTAAGGGATATAAAAATATGGAAAGGAAACATGAGTACATGTATAAATAATAATTAATGAAATCATAATCTAATCATAAAACATAATTACTTTAACGTACCTCATAAAATCATGAATAAATCATAGAAATCAGAAGACATAAAGGTAACTTGAGGAATTCATAACATTCTTACATATAGAGTAACCCTCTTGGTTATGTTTGGAATACCCATCACAGTATATTCCCTAAATATCTTCGGAGAAACCTTATCGTTTAACTCCTTCGCGTTACACAATGCATTTGAGAGCTATATCGGGCTCACGGACCCTTAGTTTATCACGGAACCACCCGTCTTCATATCAATGCCCAAGAACCATAACAAAATCGTATCACATAATAAATGCATAAAGGAAACATAAAATTTCCACACTTCAATCACAAGATATCAATACAACACATTGATATAAAAAAACATTATGAAAACCATTTTCAATACCAAAATAAAAGAAAAGTAAAACATGGTATTTATTTTTCTTTTAAAATAAACGGTATGGCTTGTAGAGGAAGGCGAAACTCAAATAATGGTCAAGGTGGTAGAGAAGTCGTTGTCACCGCATATGTATGAAAAAAACATTCCCTTTTGTCGTTTAATAAACGCTTATTATAAAAATATTCCTTTTGAATAAATGTAAAAGTCAAAGGGGTTTATACACCGTATAAAATAAAGTTGTGTATGAAACAAAATTTGCCTCAATGAATGGAGATTGAGACGAAGTCCCTTACCTTGGGTCCGACTTGACTCGAACGTTCTTTTAACCACCTAAATAATAAACTTTAGTTAATTTATACTTTCTTAAGAACCTTTTTCAAGTTCATTATTCCGTTTATATCACTTATTACCATGTCATTAACACTATGTAATTATTTAAGTTAATAACGTTCGTTTTAACGATCATTGGTACTTGAGTCAAAAATAAACTCTTTATAATTACAAGTTGTTCATGTATAAATTATATCCAGAGTTATACACATGATGTAGATATCATATATATCATATATATCCCATATATACATGCATTTATAATATTACATAACGTTTAGAGGTAAGAAATGAAATGCACCGTTCATGGAGACAGTAAGCCGTACGTACGCATGAACGCTACTTTCAATTCTATTTCGTATTTTATGGAATGGAATCATATTGATATAAAGGTATATTATAATTACAGTATAATATCATATATAATATCATTAATTACATCCTTTATACATCCCACATATGGCATGAACGAATCAATTCACTTTGAGGGGGCGGTAGTCCGCACTTCCTAAAATGAAGATATCACGTTTACCATTATGGAAACCGTAAAGGTATACCATAAATGAAAAATACAGAAGATAAAGTAAAACATAAAAATATTATATATCATATATAAATATATTGTCATTTTATGGCCACCTATCAAGGTGTTAAAATAATATTGAACAATCATCGTTTCGTGAGGCAGAAATTCGTCATCCACGGAAACTGTATATTCTTTAACCATTAGATTTTGGTGTGTGTAAGTGTAGCTAGAATACTTCTTATAACAAAATCCTAGTATATGGAAGATACTGGTGTTGTTACAAAATAAATGAATAAAAATATTTTAGGGGGTTGGAGAAGCAAAATAAAACATAAGAACACAAGAGAAAACAGTACCTTTAAAACGGGTAACTCTTTTTGATTTGAGCTCAAAGGCTTCCTTGGGAAGACTTATGCACAATGTGAGGCCTCAAGGAGTAATAGAGGGATTTGGACAGAAAAAATGGGCAGATATTGGACGAACAAAATGCTTTGGATGTGTGGGTAAGGTGGTAGAGGTGGGGGCCTTTTATAAGAGGAGAGGAGGGGCACTCTTGGAATGGTATAAAAGGATACTTTATTATAAAATGCTTTTCAGATTTTAAAGGTCCCAAAATTATATTTTTCTAGGATAAGGTTATAATAGTTCTAAATACACCCATATAATAGGTTTTTGACATGTGTAGGTCTTCGATTTTACATTATCTTTTCATTTTATTTAAATCGTTAAATAATAAGGTCATCACTGCATCATCATGGTGTCATAAATAATTTAATTAATTTAATGTAAAAAAATTATTCAAAAAATACTATGATGTAGGAAATCTTTTTAGATTTCTAATTACTATTTATAGTCAAAAGTATGTCTTGTGTAACTCCATGTAAACATTGTTTTTATAAAACAAAAATGTTTGTGACATTTTTACTTTTACATTAAATAAAAAAAATTAATGTCATTATCTTACCCAAGTGGCTCCATGGGGTCCCGAAAATCGACCCATGGGTTGTCTTGGTCGGCCATGACACATCCAATAAGTGTTGGACATGTTTCTAGGTCATTTAATATTATTAAAACATTATTTTTACCTTAAATTACACTAATTACCTCTAATCGCGATTAAAAATGTAAAAGTTACTATTCACCAATAAAATTATTTTAATCACATTGAACCACATTTTACTTCTTAATGACAACCATTTATGTCGGATTTTTGAAATTCAAAACCTAGAGGTGGTAAAATTTCGTTTAAATGGAAAATCAGTTTTTATAAGTACAACCTAGTGGTTTCACTATTAATCAAAAATTGATGTTTTTCAGAAAAATACCAAACCTCCACCCTAAGCTATATTTGATATTCTGAATTCAAAAATGATTAATATTTTACAAAATTAAAAACATATAATTTAAATTAATCAATTTAATAATTAATTCCCGCTGTCATAGCAAATAGCGTGTTTTTATGAAACAATAAGTATCAAAAGATTGACACTAGTTTAAGTCCACATTCAAAGTGAAATTAATTCCAACAACCCCTATTGGATTAAATGGTAAAAATATATTCTAGTTGAAATTTAAAACCAATTTAAAAGATAATCTAACCATATAATTAAATTAGATGGAAAAGCAGTTTTGATGTAAAATGCAGTATTTTTCACTATTCATTAAAAAATGAACATTGTTAGAAAAATACCAAAAAATTATCCAATGTAAATTTCAATGTCCCAATCATAAATAATAAGTTTATTTTTCCAAATAGAGATTATAAAATTGTCAATAGTTTTATTTAAAAATGGTTTGCCATCAGAAGTCAGTAAAACAATCTTTTAAAAATATTAGTGTATTCAATGCTTAAGATTGGATTTATTCTCATTTTAACCCTCTAAAACACTATCTAATTCATTAATAGACATAGATAAAAATATGAATTACTCATTACTTACTTGGGATGTTACATCCTTCCCCCCTTTAGAAAATTGTGTCCCCACAATTTATTTACTTATCGAATAAGTGGGGGTATTTAGTCCTCATTGCATTTTCAGATTCTCATGTTGCCTCTTAAACCATGTGGTTTTTCCAAAAAACCATTACCTGATGAATCACCATACTCTGTAACACTTGCTCCCTATGTTTAAGAGTCTGGACCGGTTATTCCTCATAAGATAGGTTCTCTTCCAGCTGAACTACCTCTGGACTCAAAACATGAGATGGATATAGCATATACTTTCTCAACATCGAAACATGAAAAACATTGTGTACCTGAGATAAACTCGGAGGTAAAGCCACTCGGTATTCAAATGATACAACTCTCTCCAGAATTTCATATTGTCCAATGAACCTTGCACTCAGATTTCCTTTCTTACCAAATCACATCACACTTTTCCATGGTGATACTTTGAGAAAAACATGATCAGCTACCTCAAAAGAGAGACCATTCCTCCTATTGTCCGCATAACTCTTCTGCCTACTATGAGCTGTTCTCATGTGTTTCTGTATCAGCTGAACATTTTCTGCCAACTCTTCTTCCAATTATGGTCCCATCAGCTTCCTTTCACCAACTTCATCCCAAAAAGATGGAGTTTGACACCACTTCCCATATAACGCATCAAATGGTGCCATCTGTATACTAGAATGAAAACTGTTATTATATGAAAATTCAACCAAGGAAAGATGTTGGTCCCAACTTCCCTAATAATCCATCGAACAAGCACGTATCATATCCTCCAATTTCTGAATTGTTCGTTCTAACTCCCCATCTGATTGTAGATGAAAAGATGTACTAAAAATTAATTCAGTACCCAACAACTTCTGAAGGACTTTCCAAAAGTTAGAAGTGAACCTCGGATCACGGTCAGATACAATGGAGAGAGGAACTCCATGTAACCCGACTATCTCTTTAATATACAAACGAGAAAGATGATCTAGGAAAAAGGATCTCGTATATCAAGGAAATGAGTAGATTTAGTCAACCGATCAACAATAACCTAGGATGCAATATTACCTCGAGGTTTCCTCGGAAAACCCACAACAAAGTCCATGGATATATTTTACCATTTCCACTATGGCACTGGTAATGGTTGAAGCATCCCTTTTGGTAACTGCTTCTCTGTTTTAACCTGCGGACAAGTCAAACACTTCACAGTAATATCAGCAATATCCATTTTCATTCCTTCCCACCAGTAATACTCCTGAATATCTCTATACATCATAGTACTGCCTGGATGAACTGAAAACGGGGGACTATTAGCCACACATAACAACTCATTCTTCAACTGTGAATCACTAGGCACACATAATCTCTTCCCAAACCTCAAAACACAATCATTGTCAATGTTAAATTCACGAAACATACGCTTTTGAACCAACTCTACCGTTTTCTTCAACTCATTGTCTTGCTTCTGTGCTTGCTTGATTCTGTCTGAGAGAGAAGATTTCACTGATGCCTGAACCAAAACAAAAGAACTTCCTGCACCAACAACTTCTATGAGAAAGTTCATCAAATAAAAAACCAAAGTTTCTCCTTCCAAACGTAGCATGGTTAATGAAGCATTACTTTTTCAACTCAGAACATCAGCCACTTTATTTCTTTTCCCGGATGGTAATGAATTGTACAATAATAATCCTTGATTAATTATAGACATCTCCTATGTCTCATGTTTAATTCATTCTGAGTGAATATATACTTTAAACTTTTCTGATCGGTATATAATTCACACTTTACTCCATACAAATGATGCCACCAAATGTTTAGAGAAAAAACTACAGCATCTAATTCCACGTCATGTGTAGGGTAATTTATCTCATGAGTTTTCAACTAACATGAAGCATATTAAATTACCTGATAATTCTGCATAAGGACACAACCAAGTCCCTTGAACGAAGCATCACTGTATATAACAAACTCACCATTCCTAGAAGGAAGTTCCAAATTGGAGCATTCACCAATCTTCTTTTCAACTCATGAAAACAATCATCAAATTATTTTGTCCAGATAAACTTAACACCCTTCCGAGTTAGCTTAGTCATTAGACTAGATAACCATGAAAAATTTTCAACAAACCTTCGGTAGTAACCTGATTCAACTGATCCATCAGTGCATTAAACTGCTCAATTCTGATTCCGACCATCTCTGGTTGCTGATTTGAAAGGTCCTTATACTCTGTATGCCTTCCTAGAAATGCTTCTATGTTTTTTCTATGGAAAACCATTATAATCACAGAAATATTGTAGGCAAAGCAACATGGTAATCATTAAATTCTATATCATTTCAATTTGACAATAAATTAATGTTTTTGGATAATAATTTAATAGAATTCTAACTCCTAAAGTTATCTAAACTGACCTCTGATACCAACTATAAGGCCACAGCCTTAAACATTACTTAATCTTGAGTTATTACACGATTACACAATTAGGATCTTTTCAGGTTTAGAGTTTTAGAGAATTAGATAATAAAACTTGCATTACATTCCACATTTAAATAAAGTGGTTACATAAAAGATAGTATTAATTTTTTCCCATCAATGGAAACATATTTAAAATAAAACATTGATTCTTTCTTGACACTTCCTTGACACTATCATCATATCATGTACCCTTCCCTTGACTTGTGAAAAACATTTCAATAACATGGGATGAGCATAAAAAGCTCAATAAGGGATACAAAAATATGGAAAGTAAACATGAGTACTTGTATACATAAGAATCAATGAAATCATACTCTACTCATAAAACATAAGCACTTTAACATACCTCATAAAATCATGAATAAATCATAGAAATCATAAGACATAAAGGTAACTTGAGACATTCATAACATTCTTACATAGTGAGTAACCCTCTTGGTTACATTTGGAATACCCATCATAGTATATTCCCTAAATATATTCGGAGAAACCTTAACGTTTAACTCCATCGCGTTACCCAATGCATTGGAGAGCTATATCGGGCTCACCCGCCCTTAGTTTATCACAGAACCACCCATCTTCATAACAATGCCCAAGAACCATAACATAATCGTACCACATAATACATACATAAAGGAAACATAACATTTCCACATTTCAATCACAAGATATCAATACAACACATTGATATAAAAAACATTATGAAAACCATTTTCAATACCAAAATAAAAGAAAAGTAAAACATGGTATTTATTTTTCTTTTAAAAAAAGGTATGGCTTGTAGAGGAAGCCGAAACTCAAATAATGGTCATAGTGGCGGAGAAGTCGTTGTCACCACATACGTATGACAAAAACATTCCCTTTTTTCGTTTAGTAAACGCTTCATATAAAAATATTCCTTTTGAATAAATGTAATCGTCAAAGGGGATATACACCTAATTAAAGAATGTTGTGTATAAAACAAAATATGCCTCAATGAATGGAGATTGAGACGAAGTCCCTTACCTCGAGTCCGACTTGACTCGATCATTCTTTTAACCTCCTGAATAATAAACTTGAGTTAATTTCTACTTTCTTAAGAACCTTTTTCAAGTTCATTATTCATTTTATATCACTTATTACCATGTCATTAACACTATGTAATTATTTAAGTTAATAATGTTCGTTATAACGATCATTAGTACTTGAGTCAAAAAAAACGTTTTATAATTACAATTTGTTCATGTATCCATTATATCCAGAGTTATACTCATGATTTAGATATCATATATATCATATATATCCAGTATATACATGCATTTATAATATTATATAACGTTTAGAGGTAAGAAATGAAATGCACCGTTCATGGAGATGGTAAGCCGTACGTACGCAGGAACGCTACTTTCATTTCTATTTCGTATTTTATGGAATGGAATCATAATGATATAAAGGTATATTATAATTACAGTATAATAACATATATAATATCATTAATTACATCCTTTATATGTCCCACATATGGCATTAACGAATCAAATCCTTTTGAGGGGGCGGTAGTCCGCACTTCCTACAATGAAGATATCACGTTTACCCTTAATGGAAACAATAAAGGTATTCCATAAATGAAAAATAAAGAAGCTTAAGTAAAAAATAAACATATTATATATCATATATAAATATATTTTCATCTTAATGGCCACCATTAATGGTGTTAAAAGAATATTGAACAATCATCGTTTCGTGAGGTAGAAATTCGTCATCCACAGAAACTATATGTTCTTTAACCATTAGATGTAGGTGTGTGTAAGTGTAGCTCGAATAATTCTTATAAAAGCATCATAGTATATGGAAGATACTGGTTTTGTTACAAAATAAATGAATAAAATGAGTGTAGGGGGTTGGAGAAGCAAAATAAAACATAAGAACACAAGAGAAAACAGTACCTTTAAAATGGGTAACTCTTTTTGAGTTGAGCTCAATGGCTTCCTTGGGAAGACATCTACCCAAAGTGAGGCATAAAGGAGTATGATAGGGATTCGTAGAGACAAAATGGGCAGATCTTGGCCTAACAAAAGGCTTTGGAATGTGGGTAAGGTAGTACATGTGGGGGCCTTTTATAAGAGGAGAGGAGGGGCACTCTTGGAAAGGTATAAAAGGATAATTTATTATAAAATGCTTTTCAGATTTTAAAGGTCCCAAAATTATATATTTCGAGGATAAGGTGATAATAGTTCTAAATACACCCATCCAATAGATTTTTGACATGTTTTGGTCTTAGATTTTACATTATCTTTTCATTTTATTTAAATCATTAAATACTGAGGCCATCGCTCCATCATCATGGTGTCATAAATAATTTAATTAATTTAATGTCTAAAAATTATAAAAATATACTATGATGTAGGAACTATTTTTATCTTTCCAATAACTATTTATAGTCAAAAATATTACTTGTGTAACCCCATGTAAAAATTGTTTTAGTAAAACAATACGTGTTTGTGACATTTTTAATTTTACATTAAATAAAAACCATTAATGTCATTATCTTACCCAAGTGGCTCCATGGGGTCCCTAAAACCGACCCATGGATTGTCTTTGTCGGTCATTACACATCAAATAAGGGTAGGACATGTTTCTAGGTAATTTAATATTATTAAAACATTATTTTTACCTTAAATTACACTAATTACCTCTAATTGCGATTAAAAACATAAAAGTTACTATTCACCAAAAAATTATTTTAATCCCATTGAACCACATTTTACTTCTTAATGACAACCATGTATGTCGGATTTTTTAAATTCAAAACCCAGAGGTGGTAAAATTTCATTTAAAAGGAAAATCAGTTTTTATAAGTACTACTTAGTGGTTTCACTATTCATCAAAAATTGAAGTTTTTCAGAAAAAACCAAAACATCACCCTAAGAAATATTTGATATTCTGAATTCAAAAATTATGTCTATTTTAAAAAATTCAAAACATATAAGTTACATTAATTAATTTAATAATTAATTTCCGCTGTCAGAGCAATTAGCGTGTTTTTATGAAACAATAAGTATCAAAATATTGACACTAGTTGAAGTCCAATCTCAAAGTTAAATTAATTCGAATGACCACTATGGGATTAAATGGTAAAAATATAATCTAATTGAACTTTAAAACCAATTCAAAAGATAATCTAACCATATAACTAAATTAGATCAAAAAGCAGTTTTGATGTAAAATGCAGTATTTTTCACTATTCATTAAAAAATGAACATTGTCAGAAAAATACCAAAAAATTATACAATGTAAATTTAAATGTCCCAATCATAAATAATAAGTTTATTTTGACAAATAGAGCTTATAAAATTTTCAAAATGTTGATTTAAAAATGGTTTTCCATCAAAAGGCAGCAAAACAATCTTTTGAAAATATTAGTGTATTCTATGCTTAAGATTTGATTTATTCTAATTTTAAGCCTCTAAAACACAATCTAATTCATTAATAGAAATAGATAAAAATATCTATTATTCATTACTTACTTGGGATGTTACAATTATTGGAGAGATTAATAGAACTAACGGGTCATGTCAGACATGTGGTAAGGGACTCCGTCTCAATCTCCTGTCATTGTGGCATATTTTGTTTTATACATGACATTACTGTATACATTGTATAAACACCTTTTAATTATCATTTCATTGAAATGGAATCTTTTTTTACTAAGAATTATACTAAACTACAAAAATGAATTTTTCTTTTAACGTACGCGGTGACAATGACCTTTTCGCCAACCCGGGTATTATTTGATCTATGGCTTCCTTAACAAACCATAATGTTTTTAAAATGGGAAATTAATAACATATACTCTTATATGTATTTTGGTATTGAAAATAGGTTTTATAATGTATTTTTTATGTCAATATATTTAAGTCATATATTGTGATTGAAATGTGGAAATGATATCTTTCCTTTATGT
Organism: Viscum album; assembly: GCA_963277665.1. NCBI lineage: Eukaryota > Viridiplantae > Streptophyta > Magnoliopsida > Santalales > Viscaceae > Viscum > Viscum album. The sequence continues at coordinate 301,151,504 of OY728136.1, forward strand.
TTGTTTTATATGTTTTGAATATTTTATGGTTCTTGGGAATTTTTTACGTATACTGGTGGTTCCATGATAAACCAAGGGTGGGTGATCCTACGATATCTCTCCAATGCATTGGGTAACATAAATGAGGTAAATGTGAATGTTTCTTCTAAGATATTTAAGAAATATACTCTGATCGGTATTCCAAATGTTACTCCCTATGTAGCTGTGAAAGCTACAACATAAGTATGTTATTTATGACACATGTTACCTTTATAATATGTGATTGTAATGTGTTATTCATAATTCTTATGATTTTGGGACGTATGTTAAAGAGCATAAGTTATGTATTTATTGATGATATAAGGTTTCCTTTCAATGTTTTATAACTCTTCCTGAGTTTTTTATGATCATCCCAAGTTTTGAAATGCTTTTTAGAGGACTTAAAAATTAATAGGTTCAATGATGTGATGAAGGAAAATTCATGTTTTCTAAAACATGGAACTAGACATGGCCCTTTTCAAGTGTTTATATTTTATAAAAGAAATGAAAACTGAGTAGAAGTGTCTACTTTGTAATTTTTGAGATGTAATGTAATATTTATGGCCAAATTATCTAAAACTCTAAGCTTGAAAATATCCTCAATGTGAATTATCCATTTAATTCAATATTAGGTAATGTTTTAAGGTTGGGTCTTTATAGATGGTATTAGAGGTCGGTTTAGACAACATTAGGAGTCATAATATTGTTAAATTAATGTCCCTAAATTAATTTACTGTAAGATTTAAATGATATAGCATTTACAGATTACCATGTTGCTTCACCTAATATATCTCTGTGTTCAGAATGGTTTTCCATATAAGAAACATGGCAGCTATGATGGGACGACATCATGAGGAAGGGAAACTTCTAAATCAGCAACATGATATGGTTGGAATCAGAACTGAGCAGTTTGATGCATTGATGGAACAGTTGACTTAGGATATAAATGGTGGTGGAATCTATGAATGAGATGATCAAGATCAACCATAGAGGAACATGTTAGTAGTAGAGAATTTTGTTGAGTCAATAAGATTTTCCTTATGACTTTTCCATTCCCTCTTGTTTTTAAAATCACAAACACCTTATCGTTAAAGAAAATTGCTTTTATAAGAAAAATTGATTTTATAAGGAAAATATCTTTTATAAGGAAAATCGCTTTTGTAAGAAAAATTATCCTTATCATGTTTTCATTCATATTTTTCCTAATTATAAGATTCGGATTCATTTCTATATTCTAGGAATTGTTTGAAACTTTGATATGATGTATTCTATTTTAGGATCCGAATTCTGGATAAGAACTGTAATAAAGTTTCACTCTGAAATCCAGATGAGAACTGTGATAAAGTTTCATTCCAAACTCCGGATACGAACTCTGATTAAGTTCTACTCCAGATTCAGGATACGAATCCTTATGATGTTCGACAACGAATTCTCATTATGAATTTTGATGAGGAATTCTCATTATGAATTCTGATGACGAATTCTCATTCCGAATTCTCATTCCGAATTCACCTATTAAACAGAATCTGATCATATTTGTTTTATACACTCCGTATTTGTCTAGACTCCAAAAAATTATTTTTGTTTACACTCTGAACATTCATTCCGAACTGTTGAGTTAGATTTTAAACGGTGTTGTACATTCTGTTACACATGTTTTGTTATAAAACGATGTCGTCTATTCTGTTATAAACTAACCGTTGGCTAACTGACACGTTTACAGGTCCCTCCGATTTTTAAGGAAAATATGACCGTTGGGAAGGAGGCCGACCTTACCTATAAATAGGATCTCATTTGAAAGAGCTAGAGAGAGGGAAGTTGATAAATCTAGAGACCACACGCTGCTTATGTGATTTCTAGATAAAGAAATATTTTCATTCCTTGTGCGTACTGAACCGCTCGTTTAGTTTTTTCTTCGTGCGACTCCGAATGTTGGTGATTACATTCTAGGACTTCCGAGGATAGGAAGACAGAGGTGTCAGCTACCTTGATGTTTGAGGGCTTCCTTGCTAAGGAAGACAGAGGTGACCAACTACCTTGAAGTTGAGGGCTTGCGGGGATAGCAAGATAGAGACTCAGATCTTCGTATCGAGGGATTACACTGGTGTGGGTAAGACAAACTTGCTGGAAAGTATAAATCAAGGGACCATTATCCAAGGTTGTTGGATACCCTTCTCTTTGGGTTAAAATACTTATATCTTGTTACTTGTAGTTTTACTACTTGTTTATTTCCACTTCATTTTGTATTATAAGGAATGTATAACTTTCTTATACTTCCTTACTTGTACTCTGTTTCATTTAGATTCTATATGATTTAAGGTAGAATCTCATATTGTAATCTTTTGTTAAGTTTCAATTTCCGGAACCATATTTCCGGAACCTACTTTCGGAATCTCTTTCCATGTTTTCATTTTTTATTAGAGGTGTTGTGAATTTGCTTAAGTTTTACTTTGTTAAACTTAACTCTTTCTTTTGCATAAGGAAAACACAGTTATTCTTAACTAACTTCAAAGGTTCCAAAGGAATTTTTAAAATATAAAATTCACCCCCCCCCCCTCTTGTAAATTGATCATCTACATCATTATTTTGATCCTACAATTGGTATCAGAGCAGGTCTCTGAAATACTTATGCTCACATATAAGTTTTTCTTGCTCACTTTATCATTTTTAACTTTCTCATTTCGTGCGTTATAATTCCATACTTTCCCATTCCGAACATTCCCATTCCAAACTTTGTTATTATGAATCTTTTCTACTAACAAGTTTCTGTGCCGAAGGTTATTATAAGTATGGCAGGAATTAATGTTGGTTCTATTGATAATCTAAATCCTACAAGATCACCAATCATTGATGGCAATGACTATGAGTACTGGAGAGATCAAATGAAGACTTTTGTTATCAATACTGGAGTAGACAATTTTGTTATGCTTACTAGAGATTATAAAATTCCTGACAAGGAAGTTAGACCTTTTACTAACCAGGAAAAGAAAGTGTATCAACTCAATTATAAGGTACACAATATTCTACTTTGTTCAATGACCAGAAATATATATAGCCAAATTTCTTCTTATAAAGCAGCTAATTGTATCTGGAAGAAGTTAGAGGTTACACAATTTGGAACTTCTAAAGTGATTGAGACTAGGAGAGATATGCTTAGAGCTGAATATCATGGCTTCAATTTTCCTTATGGAGAACCAATTTGTAAAGTTAGATAGAGATTTATGACTATCGTCAACAGTCTACAGTCTATGGGAGAAAAAGGCTTAGATGATGAAGCACTTGTGGATAAGATAATTGATATCATTCCCAATGAGTGGGAATCCAAAAGAACTGCTATAGATGAGAACAGGAAGGTCACTCAAATTTCTCTTGATGAGTTATTTGGAACTCTTCTCCAACATGAAACCAGAATGAAGAGAGATGCTGACAACATCAAAAAGAAAAATAGAAATGGTACTGTTTCTTTTACAACAACATCAAATCATATGAAAGCTAAGACTACTGAGAGAGTAACCAGATCCAAGTCTAAGTTGATGGTAGTTTGGTCAGATTCTAGTGAGAGTGAAATATCAGAAAAATGAATTACCAAATCTTGCTTGAAGGATGAACAAGATAACTAGCCAGAGAAATTTCCAATCCAAGTATAAGGAAAAGGAAAGGAAAGATAAAAAATATGGAGAAGTTACTTGTTATGAATGCAAGAGAGATAGATATATTAGACCAGATTGCCCTTTGCTTAAAAAAAAGAAAGGGAAGAAAGGCATTCAGACAGGAACAGAAATAAGTATTATAAAGACAAAGCTAAAAAAGTTTTGAAAGCTAATGATACCTGGAGTGCCAGTGGTGGTGATTCTTCAGATGAATCTTCTGATTATGAATCTTCAGGACAGAAGAATCTTGGTCTTATAGCCAGATTACGTATTGATAATCATTGTTTAATGGATAAGGTATGAAATGCTTAATCATTGACCAATGTTTCTTTAAATTCTAATGATTGTAAGTATTATAACTCTTCTAATGAGGAATCCTCTTCTGATGAAGAAAATACGTTACCTACTTATGAAGAAGTATCTAGGTTTGCTGAACTTCTTGAGATTGAGAATTCTAAACTCAATAAGAATCTTGATAAGGCAAACACTATGAATTCTATTCTTACAAAAGAAATATCTGATCTTTCTAAAGATCTTGATAGGAAAAATGTTGATTTTGAAATTATTTCAAAAAACCATAAGGAAGCATGTTCTGAGAAGAACAAACTTTCTAAAGAATTATAAAAAGTAATTTCTAAGAATAATGTTTTCGAGCCTAGCTCTAGTTCCAAAAATAATGATTTTGAGGATAAAAACTTGGTTATAAAACTCATATCCGAAATTTATTCCTTAAAGAAGTGATTATCAAACTTTACCCATGGTAAAGAAAATTTTGATAAAATGTATTCCCAAATACGACCTTTAAGAAATAAATCTGGATTTGGTTATACCCATGCAAAACAAATTTTCAGTAACAATTATTTCGTTCCTCAAAGTTCTCCATTTTGTACCATGTGTCAATGTGGTGGTCACTGGGCAAAGAATTGTTCCTTAAACAAAACCCAATCTCTTGGATTTCACAAAGCTTATTTTTCTAATAAGATGTGGGTACCTAAAATTTTATTATATGGAAATCTCGGATCCAAGCACGTTTGGATACCGAAAGTCTAATTCTCTTCTTGATTTCAGGAAAATAAAGAGAGTACCAGCAACAATACATGGTACATGGATAGTGGATGTTCCCGGCACATGACTGGTAACAAAAGCTATTTTGAAAATATTATCAAAACGAAAGGAGGAAAGGTAACTTTCGGAGATAATGCTAAGGGAGAGATTGTTGGTATTGGTAATACTGTTCTTCTTGGTAAAACCTTGATTTGAAATGTTCTTTTTGTTAAGGGTCTTAAGAACAACCTCATTAGCATAAGTGAATTATGTGATGAAGGTTACCTTGTGAATTTTATGAATGATAAGGGCTTAGTTCACAATTCCATGGAAGAATTTATTCTCTCATCCAATAGTCAAGAGAATGTTTACACCTTGAACCTAGAAGACCTTAGAAGCCTTCATTTACCTTGCCTACGTTCAATGGAAGATCATTCCTGATTATGGCATAGAAGACTAGGTCATTGTATCCTTAAGAACCTATGTAAACTCTCTAAGAAGAAACTAGTTAAGGATCTAACGGATCATAAATTTGATTCTTCTAAAGTTTTTGATCCTTGTCAATATGGAAAGAAACATAAATCTAGTTTTAAATCAATCAGTGAAGTCTCAACAATCGATGCATTACAGTTAGTGCACATGGATCTTTTCAGTCCAACACAAACTGGATGCATTGGAGGAAAATAGTATGTGTTTGTTCTAGTTGATGATTACACTAGATTTACTTGGGACTATTTTCTAGCAAAGAAGTCTAAAGCTTTTTCTTATTTCAAAAGTTTTAGAGCTCATGTAAAAAATGAGAAAAACCTTCTATTTAAAACTATTCATAGTGATCATGGAGGAGAATTCCAAAATTCTGATTTTGAAACTTTTTGTAGTAGAAAAGGTATTACTCACAATTTTTCAGCACCTAGAACTCCTCAACAAAATGGTGTAGTTGAGAGAAGAAATAGAATTCTTCAAGAGATAACTAGAACCATGTTGAGTGAATATTCTATAGCTAAACATTTCTGGGCTAAAGCTGTATGTACGGGTTGCTATACTATAAATCAAGTTTTGATTAGACCTTTTCTTAATAAAACTCCTTATGAGTTATGGAATGGTAGAAAACCAATACTATCTTACTTCAAGTTTTTTGGTTGCAAAGTATTCATTTTGAATACCAAAGATAACTTACATAAAATCGCACCAAAATATGATGAAGTAATTTTCTTAGGTTATTCCACAACTTCTAAGGCTTATAGAGTTTTTAATAAAAATACTTGTATAGTTGAAGAAATAGTACATGTAAAATTTGATGAGTCTAATCCTTTTTTTTAAACCATCCCAGCCTACATCCTCGGATGTGTTTTCAAAGACTGATTATCAACCTTTGATAGAAGGATCTTCTGATAAGGATAATGTTCAAGAAGATATTCTTGAAACATTTACCCCAGAAGACTTTCTACCCTATGTTGATGAACAGGTTTTTCAAAACCCAAATCATGTGTTTCTTAAGAACCATCCCAATGATAGTATCATTGGTTATGTAAATCAACCTGTAAGGACTAGAAGTTTCTTAAGAAATTAAGTAGAACATCTAGCATTTCTTTCCCAACTAGAACCTAAAATCACTGATGAAGCTTTAGGTGATGATGATTGGATCAAAACCATGCCAAATGAACTAAATGAATTCGAAAGGAATAAAGTCTGGACCTTGGTTGAAAGACATAAGGAAACTTCTGTTATTGGAGTAAAATGGGTTTTCAGAAATAAATGTGATGAAAATGGAGTCATAGTAATAAATAAAGCTAGACGTGTTGCTAAAGGCTATAATCAGCAAGAGGGAATAGACTATGAAGAAACCTATGCTCCAGTAGCTAGACTTGAATCTATCCATATTCTACTTGCCTTTACAGCATTCTTTAATTTCAAACTTTTCCAACTGGATGTGAAATGTGCTTTTCTTAACGGTTATGTTCAAGAGGAAGTTTTTGTTGAACAACCTCCTGGATTTGATGATACAAAACATCCTGATTATGTTTTTAGACTTACCAAAGCCCTGTATGGCCTTAAACATGCCCCACGAGCATGGTATGATAGACTCACTGGATCTTTGCTTCAAAATAACTATGTTAAGGGAAATGCAGATCCAATTCTTTTCATAAAGAAATATAAGAATATTGTTTTTATTGTTCAAATTAATGTTGATGACATCATATTTGGTTCAACTCAACAATATTTGACTGACTCTTTTGCAAGTCTAATGAAATCTGAGTTTGAAATGAGTATGATGGGTGAGTTAACATTTTTCCTATGTTTTCAAATTTCTCAAAAACCAGAAGGAACATACATATCTCAACATAAGTATATTAAAGATCTTCTTAAAAATTATGGTCATGACAACACTAAGAGTATAAGTACTCTTATTGGTACCTCAAACTCTTTAGATCTTGATGAAGCTGGGAAACCAGTAGATCAAACATCTTTTAGAGGTATGATAGGGAGCCTACTATACTTAACAGCTAGTCGACCAGACTTAATGTTTTCAGAATGCTTATGTGCAAGATATCAATCCAATCCTAAGGAATCTCACTTAAAGGCAGTAAAAATAATTTTTCTCTACCTTAAGGGAACCATGGATCTAGGATTATTTTATACTTCTGGAAATGATTTTATCCTAAAAAGCATTTCTGATGCTAACTTTGGTGGATGTCGAATGGATAGAAAAAGTACATCCGGAACTTGTCATTTCATAGGTGATTCATTAGTTTCTTGGTCCTACAAGAAGCAACATTCTGTAGCACTCTCCACTGCTGAAGCTGAATATGTAGCAGCTGGAAGTTGTTGTGCTCAAGTGTTGTAGATGCAACACACAGTCACAGACTATGGCTTGAGTTTTACTAAAACTCAAATTTTTTTTGATAACACAAGCACCATTTCCCTTCGTAAGAACCCTGCACATCACTCCCGTGCAAAACACATAGATATTAGGCATCACTTTCTTAGGGATCACACACTTAAAGGAGATATTATTCTTCAATTTATCAGAACACAAGATCAACTTGCTGATATTTTCACAAAATATTTTCCTTCTGATAGATTTGAATATATTAAACAGAAGTTAGGAATGATAACCGTAAGGTAATATTTTTTAATTAAACTTTCTGTTGAAAAAGTCTCCTTACAGCAATAAACTCCTTTTCATAGGGGGAGTACATTTGATTGTTAGATTAACAAAGTTTTTCAAAATTTGTTTTCAAACTTTTCGGAACTAAAATTTCGGAATGGAATTTCCGGAACTAAAACATTCCAGAATGGATATTTTCGTATAGAAAACATCTGGAATGGAAATATTCGTATTGGAAACATCCGGAATTGAAAATTTCGTACTAGTATTTTCATAATGGGATTTTCATACCAAATCTTTCATAATAAGTTTTTCATTTTCAAATTTTGTAATGACATTTTTGTAATGTGTTTTTCTTGTTGAGTTTGTTTTTCATAGTGAGTTTTCCCAATTTTGTCTTTTCGTAATAAAGATTTTTTCGTAGTTTTCGTAAGAATGTTACCAATTACGAATAATCTTCCTATGCCAATCCGAAAGGTATGATTTCCTTACTCAAGTTTTTGTAATCATACTTTACTTTCTGGCATTTTCTTATATTTTGTTTTCGGATTATAGTTTTCTTAATTCTTTGTTTTAATAAAAACCTCAAAAGATCGGATTCAAGAGAATTGGTTTTTGACCATCATAACTGATCTCAGCTTATCACAAATCTTCGATCAACCGTAGAATTTCAATCATTTTCTCATTGCCTATATAAATGGGACCCAAAACGGTTGTCCCATATCGGTTTTCAAGCTCCAGCCTTGCGAAGCTCTGCCTTTCTGTTTTAAGACCGTTCCAAACCTCAGCTTTTTTCGGTTCCGAACTTCTCAGATGGCTTCAGATCTGAATGTATGTGGAAGTAGCTTCTCAAGTCATGTCTTCCTCTAAGCCGATTTCAAAGTGGTTAGTATATAGAGAGAGGTTGGTTCATCCAAATTTCTTCAACAAGTATGACTCTCTTATTTCCAAGAATATTAAGCTTAATGGTTGGGAAGATGTTGTGGTGTCAAAACTCGGGAATCAAGATGAAGTGTATTCAGATTTGCTTATAGAGTTTTATGAAACAGTCTCCGTTCTTAAAGACGATCGAAAAGAGAAGTTGTCTTTTTTAAGTCTTATGGTAAGACTTATAAGCTTTCATATGCCAAGGCAGTCAGCTTGGTAGGGATGAATAATGATGGTGAATCTGAATTCATATCTCATATGTTGTCGGATTCAAAAGGTAGCTTCGACAAGGAAAAAGCTTTACAAACTCTCGGACTGGCAGATGACAAGGCTCCGAAGATTTCTTCTCTATCTACAAATTTTCGGATTATAGAGTTATGGGTACAAGGCATTATCGTAACGAGGAAGGGTGACAAAGATAGCTTAAAGAAGTGTGAGATCTACATCCTAGATTTTATGATAAATATGAGGAAGTTTAATTTGATGAAGCACATTCTTATCACTCTTGAGAGTGTGATGAAAGGACATCTGAGATCTCAGATTATAATGTATCCAGCAATCCTCTCAAAGTTGATAGTTCGGTACCTTGAGTCTTTCAAGAAGGCTTGAAAGTCTATGCCAAGAGTTTACAAGATTATGCTGGTGAGAGATGGTACACTTAAAAGAATGGATGTAGCTTTTGACAAGATGACTGGTCAGTTTGTTGATTCACCTCTTCAAGAAGAAACAGTTCTGAAAGTTACTGATCCAGAATCCTCTAAGCCGGTAAGGAAGAGATAGTTGAAATAAGTGCAAGTAGAAGCAGAGAATCCCAAGTCTAAGGAAGTTCATTCCGCACCTCCAAAACCAAAGAAGAAGAAAGCTTACCCAGATGAGGTAGTTGCTAAATGGAGGGAGATCAAAGAAAAAAGAGTGCAAGGGGAGCCTCAGTTTGGCTTGGACCCTGTGGAGGATAAGGCCTTAAAGGAAAGAACTGCGGATGACCTCGAAAAACAAGTGAAAGAAAAGAAGCTCAAGAAGAATATGTTTGAGGCTGATGTAGCTCAGGATTTGTTAATGTTTAATGAGATGGTTTCAGCAAACATTCCTATTCCGAGATCTTTTCAATTGGAATCTCTACTTGAGACTCCAGGAAGAGACTTTGTTGCTCCGAAAGTGGCAGTAGCTAAGCCTGTTGAGGAAATAGAGCAGATTGTGCAAGTAGAAGAAGAAAAAGCTGTTGCTGAAGGAAGTGGTGACACCGGAGAAGTTTTAAGACAAGTAGATGATTATAAGGGGACTCCTTCCGAATATTTTTCACTCCGAACCTTATAAGCTGAGTCTTCTAAACTAGTCACTCCGGCAATGGAAGAAGAGAAAGTAGAAGAAGAAGTAGCTTATCATGTAGAGGAAGAACAACTTCTACAAGATATCGCTCAAATGGAGAATGTTGAGGTTGGTGCTCAGAAAGTTCTTGATGAGAGGACAATATTGTTCAAGTTTCTGATAGTTAAAAGAGAACTCCGGAACATGATTCTATTCCAAAAAGAGACAAGGGAATGAAAATTCTTGCTGATACTCCGAGCTCAGTAGTGGTGAAGAGAAAGTAAGTTGGTAGTTCTTCAAAGAAGAAGATTGACCTAGTTGAAGAAGAAAATTCTCCAAGAAGAGTCTCGGATTCGGAGTCATCTTCGTTACGGCATGATTTTGTTGTTCAGTATTTAAAGAAGCTAGTGGGTTCCATTCCGACCATCTCGACTATAGATTCAAGATGCTAAATGCTCCAACATGATCTGAATCAGAAATCAGATTCTGTAACCCTGGTTATGGATAAGTGTGTCAAGATAGAAGCTGAATTCAAATCATTTCTTGTTGTCTATGAATCCCACAAAAGATCTTCCAAGAGGATGACTAGCTGGTCGAGGAAAACTGTAGATGACATGAGGCTATTTGATGAATTTAAAGACAATGTTAAAGATGCTTTTGAAACTAAGGATATGAAGATAAATGAGCTGACTTCTTCCTTTGAAGACAAGCTGACAGATGAAAAGAACTTCCGGATTCAAGAAGTCAGAGATCTGAATGGGAAGCTGAATTCTGTCTCTCAAAACTGGAAGTTTGAAAGGGATCATCAGATTGAGTTTGAAGAGAAATTAAAGGCTCAGGAAGAAAATATTAAAGCTCAGGAAGATAATATTCAAGCCCATGAAGAAAAGATTGAAGCCCAAAATGCAAGAATTGTTGTGTTAGAGAAGCAAGCTGAAAAAGATCATAAAGACTTAAAGAAGATAAAGACTATTCTTAAGGGTCTCATGGCGAAAGAAAAAGATCCAAAATAGACAGATCTGATCATTTGTTGTATCTAAATTTCATTGTTGTTGAGCCTTTCAAACCTAATGAAAATTTCTTCTTTCTCGTTTCTTTTCTTGTTGCTACTAATTTTTCAGGTACTTTTTTATATTTTCCATTACCTCGAATTCTTTTTGAAAATCACAAAGGGGGAGAAGGAAAAGATCCTTAAGGAAAAATAACTCTAATAAGAGCTTATCTAAGGGGGAGTTTTCATCAAAGAAGACTTTCTTATTAATAATAAAATGTCACTCCAGAAATCTAGAATACGATCCATAGAGTTTCAAAGACTAAGGGGAGTTGGTCGTATTCATCAATATCCTTAAAGAAAAAGGAGATAATCCTTAATGTTTTTCTTTCTTCTTAAAATTTCTTTTTCGTAAGGATTTTTGTGCTTTCCAAAAAGGGGGATATTGTTGAGTCAATAAGGTTTTCCTTATGACTTTTTCATTCCTTCTTGTTTTGAAAATAACAAACACCTTATCTTTAAGGAAAATTGCTTTTATAAGAAAAATTGCTTTTATAAGAAAGATTGCTTTTATAAGGAAAATTGCTTTTATAAGGAAAATCGCTTTTATAAGGAAAATCGCTTTTGTAAGAAAAATTATCCTTATCATATTTTCATTCATATTTTTCCTAAGTATAAGATTCGGATTCATTTATATATTCTCGGAATTGTTTGAAACTTTGATATGATGTATTCTGTTTTAGGATCTGAATTATGGATAAGAACTGTAATAAAGTTTCACTCGGAAATCCAGATGAGAACTGTGATAAAGTTTCATTCCGAACTCTGGATATGAACTCTGATTAAGTTTTACTCCAGATTCAGGATATGAATCCTTATGAAGTTTGACAACGAATTCTCATTATGAATTCTGATGAGGAATTCTCATTACTAATTCTGATGAAGAATTCTCATTCCGAATTCTCATTCCAAATTCACCTATTAAACAGAATCTGATCATCTTTGTTTTATACACTCCGTATTTTTCTAGACACCAAAAAAATAATTTTTGTTTACACTCCGAACATTCATTCCGAACTTTTGAGTTAAATTTTAAACGGTGTCGTACATTTTGTTACACTTGTTTTGTTATAAAATGATGTTGTCTATTCTGTTATAAACTAATCGTTGTCTAAGTGACACGTGTACAGGTCCCTCTGATTTTTAAGGAAAATATGACCGTTGGGAAGGATTCTGACCTTACCTATAAATAGGAGATCATCTGAAAGAGATCGAGAGAGGGAAGTTGAGCAATCTAGAGACAACACGCTACTAAGGTGATTTCTAGATAGAGAAAGCATTTTATACCTTGTGCGTACTGAACGGCACGTTCAGTTTTTGCTTCGTGTGACTCCGAATGTTGGTGATTACATTCGAGGACTTCCGGGTATAGGAAGACAGAGGTGTCAGCTACCTTGAAGTTCGAGGGGTTCCTTGCTGAGGAAGACAGAGGTAACCAACTACCATGAAGTTGAGGGCTTGCGAGGATATCAAGACAGAGACTCTGATCGTCGTGTCGAGGGCTTACCCTGGTGTTGGTAAGACGGACTTGCTTGAAAGTATAAATCAAGGGACCTTTATCCAAGGTTTTTGGGTACCCTTCTCTTTGGGTTAAAAGACTTATATCTTGTTACTTGTAGTTTTACTACTTGTTTATTTCCGGTGCATTTTGTATTATAAGGAAATTATAACTTTATTATACTTCCTTACTTGTACTCTGTTTCATTTAGATTATATACTCTTTAAGGTAGAATCTCATATTGTAATCTTTTGTTATGTTTTAATTTCTAGAACCATATTTATGGAACCTATTTTCGGAATATCTTTCCATGTTTTCATTTGGTATTAGAGGTGTTGTGAATTTGCTTAAGTTTAAATTTATTAAACATAGCTCTTTCTTTGGCTTAAGGAAAACACAGTTATTCTTAACTAACTTTAATGATTCCGAAGGAATTTTTAAATTATACAATTCACCCCCCCCCCCCCCTCTTGTAAATGGAGCATCTATATCATTATTTCGATCCTACAAATTTTATGGGGAAAAATCCCCCATCATTTATAGGATCATCTAACCATGTTCTAGCAGAAGGGTGGATTAAAGCACTGTAAAATATTTTTGAGGTCATGGGGTGTTCTGAACATTAAAATGTTAGGCTTTTTTTTATCGTTTTGAAGGTGAATCCGATCAGTGGTGGTCGATGGTGAAAAATGTCATGGATAATGAAGAGATTGATGCTCTTGATTAGGATGAATTTAAAAGGTATGTTTGTTGAGAAATATTTTCCTATGGTGGTTAGTCTTAGGAGGGGAAAACAATTCATAGAGTTGAGGAAGGAGGATGAATTAGTGGATACTTATGATGAAAAATTCACTCAAATGGAATGGTCTGCTCTAAATTTCAAATGAGATCTTGATAGTTAAATAAACTATTTTTACTCAGGATTAAAGCCAACATATCAAAGGGATTACCTTCTCATGAGTTCAAAAGTTATGAAAAACATGTTCAATGTGCCGAGAAGGTGGGAATGGAGTTTTCCAATGGCCATTAACTCTTTGACGAACAAGAAAATAATAAGTAGAGGTGGAAAACGAAAGGGAATAACTCATCAAAAAATTCTGATGGTAAGAAACATAAGATTATAGTGTGTAAAAATTTTGGTAAATAGCATACTGGGGAATGTCTTTTGAATTCTGGTAAGTGCTATCAATGTGGTAAAATCGGACACAAGGCTCATAATTGCACCGAAAAATATTAGGTTAATTTTATGAAAAAATATGATTTACATTCAATAAAATGTTTTAAGTGAAATGAAATAGGTCATTATGCAAAAGAGTGTCCAATGAATAACCCAACTGAGGGAAATCAGCCAGACTACAAGAATAAAGGGGTGGTGAAATCCATTACAACTACTTCAATAGATTTTGGGCCATCAAAAGAAGTAGTATCAGGTACACTATATGTTTATTCAGAGTAATCTAATGTGTTATTTGATTCAAGTTCAACACATTTGTACATTTTTGAGAAGTTTTCTAGTAAATTGTTAATTTCATATAAAGATATGAATCCTAACTTATTGTAACAATAACGGAAGGAAATTTTGAGTTAAAAATAAGTTATAACAACCTTCACATCCTTGTGTGTGTAAATAATCGACCTTCAAACCTTATAGTTTTGCCTCTAGTAGAGTTTGATGTTATTTTGGGTATGGATTGGATTTCTGTTTATCATGATAAGATTGATAGTATAGATAATGTGTTTTATTTTCAGAAAGAATTTTAGTTTGTGTACAAGAATGAACCCTTACATTTTGATAACATATCAGGAAGCTAAGAAACTAATAAAAGATGGAAATGAATGTTACCTTGAACAAATTGATGAAAACAAAGGAATTGTACATATTAATGATCTTCTAGTGGTAAATGAGTATCATGATATTTTTTATGTTGATTTTCCTGGAATAATACCTGATTAGAAAGTTTAATTTACCATTTACTTAGTTCCTGATACGATGACAATATCAAAACCCCCTTATTGAATAGATCAATTTGATATTTTAGAGTTATGGAAGAAATTGTAAGATTTAGTAGATAATGTTTTCATTTGACGTAGAACAAAAACATGGGGTGATCTTATCTAGTTTGTTAAAAATAAATATGTTTTAATGAGACTTTGCATTGATTATAGAGCATTTAATAACATTATGTTTAAGAACAAGTATACTTTTCCTTATATCGATGATTTTTTTGATCATCTCCAAGGAGCCTAGTATTTTTTGATGATTTATTTGAGGTCGGGGTACCATCAGTTGAAAGTAGAGGAAGCAGACATTCCGAAAATGTGTTTTTTAAACGATATGGTCATTATGAATTTGTAGTTATGACTTTTGGGTTAACCAATGCACCTACTATATTCATGGATCTTATGATTAGAATTTTCTGTGAGTTCTTGGATAAATTTGTGGTTGTGTACATATATGATATTTTGGTTTATTCCAAAACTAAATAGGAACATGAAAGTAATTTAATGGTTGTATTGAAAAACATAAATGAAAAGAAACTGTTTGGAAAATTCATCATGTGTGAGTTTTGGTTACAAAAATTTCATTCCTTGGTCAAATTGTTTCCAAAAAGCATTACTGTTGATCCTGCTAAAACAAAAGTAGTTGAAGAATGGCCAAGACCTACAAATATAACCAAGATCCGTATTTTTTCTGGTTTGGAAGGTTATTACTAGAGAATTTTTGAGAATTTTTCATGGTTATCTAGACCAATGACTAAGTCAACTAAAAAAGTGTTAAGTTCATCTAGACAGAAGAATGGGAATATTATTTTCAGGAATTGAAAAGAATCCAGTTTTGGATCTGCCCTCCAGAAATGGTGATTTTATTATCTAAAGTGATGCTTAGTTGAAAGGACCTGGTTGTGTCCTTATGCAGAATGATCAGGTAATTGATTATGCTTCATGTCAGTTGAAACTTCGTGAGTTAAATTACCCTACACATAATTTATAATTAGGTGTTGTTGTTTTTTATTTAAAAATATGGAGCCATCATTATTATGGAGTAAAGTGTGAAATATATACTGGCCAAAATAGTTTGAAGTATATATTAACTCAGAAAGAATTGAACACGAGACAATGGAAATGGATGGAATTAATCAAGTACAATGATTTCACGATCCATTACCATCCAGGAAAATATAATAAATTGGTCGATGCTTTGAGTTTAATAAGTAATAATTATTTAACCATGGTACATTTGGAATGACATCCATTGGTTTTTTATTTGATGAACTTTTTAATCAAAGTTGTTGGTGTAAAAAAATCATCTATTTTGTTTCACGTGTCTATGAAATCATCTCTACCAGACAGAATTAAGTAATTGCATAAGGAAGCAGTGAGTTACATAAAATGGAAGAGTTGGTTCAGAAGGGTAAGTTTCCTAATTTTAACACTGATAATGATTGTATTTTGATATTTGGAAATATATTATGTGTTCCTTGTGATTCATAGATAAAGAAAGAGTTATTATGTAAGTCACATAGTACTTTATTTTCAGTCCATCCTTGAAGTACTAAGATGTATAGAGATCTTTAGGAGCATTACTGGTGTGATGGATTGAAAAGAGATATTTCTGACATTATTGTGATGTTTTTGACTTGTCAATAGGTTATAGTAGAGTGGCTGTTACTGAAAGGGATGCTTAAGTCTTTACCAGTTCCAGAGTTGGAATAGTAAAATATATCCATTGACTTTTTTGAGGGATTACCAAATACATCTTAAGGTAATAATGCAATATGGTTTGTTGTTGATCGATTGACTAAATCTTCTCATTTCATTCCTAATCATGATACTTTGTCTCCTGATCAAATTTATCAGTTGTATGATATAATGATTTTCAGGTTTCATGGAGTTCCCCTATCCATTTTATTTGATTGTGATCCCAAGTTTAAATAAAATTTTTGGAAAGGCCTTCATAATTCATTGGGTACAGAATTAAATTTTAGTACAACATTTCATCCTCAATCAGATGGGCAGTCTGAACAAACAATTTAGACATTGGAAAGATATGCTATGTGTTTGTTCACTAGATTACCAGGGAAGTTGGGACCAACATCATTCATTGGTTGAATTTCATATAATAACATTTTTCATTCTAGTATACAGATGGCTCCATTTGAGGTCTTATATGGGAAGTGGTGTGGAACACCAGCTTTTGGGGATTAAGTAGGTGAAAGGAAGTTTATGGGATAGATAATTGGTATAAGATATGGAAGAAAAGGTTCATTTGATTCAGAAGAACATGGAAATAGCTCTGAGATGGTAGTAATGTTATGTGGATAACTGGAGGAAGGATCATTCTTTCAAGGTAGGTGATCATATCTTTTTCAAAGTTTCTACATGGAAAAGTGTAATGCATTTTGGTAAGAAGGGAAAGTTGAGTCTGAGGTTCATTAGACCTTATGAAATCCTAGAGAATGTTGGATCAGTTGTGTACAGAGTGAATTTACATCCAATTTTATTCCAGGTACATAATGTTTTTTATGTTTCAATGTAGAGAAAATATATGCCAGATCCATCTCATGTTTTTATTCAAGAGGTAGTTATTTTGGAAGAGAATCTCTCTTTTGAGAAACAACTACACCAGATTCTTGACCAAAGAGAGAAAGTGTTTTGGAATAATTTAGTTCATAATGTAACGGTTTTGTAAAAAAATCATGTGGTTGAAAAGGCAACTTACGAATCTGAAAATTCAATGAGGGATAAATTCCCCCACTTATTTGATAAGTGAATAAAAATTTCGAGGACACAATTTTCAAAAGGGGGGAAGGATGTAACATCACAAGTAAATAAAGAATAATAAATTTTCATATTTAATAATATTTTTGATTTAAATATTAATTTTAATTTAAAGGGGATGATATGTTCAATGGAATACTTGATATGCAACAGTGTTTTTCTTGGAAATATTTCGTTGCACATAATGTTGAGTTATACTGAAAAATAATAATATAATGTTATTATTTTAAGTGGTTGTTAATTCCTAGATGTTGTATTTGTGGGAATGAACATAACTAACTACAATATTAATATACATTTTTGTTAAGTGTTTTTCATTTATCCAATAAAATTTAGAGGCTTGAAATTTGAATGAATCTAATTTTAAGCATAAATATTTTAATATTCATTAGAAGGACAATTTATCACCATTTGATGGAGAACCCTTTTTAAATATAGTTCTAGTCACTTATATATGTTTTATTTGACAAATTAAAATTCTTCTTTAGAATCGGGACATCAAAATTTACTTTGGGTAAATTTTTGGTATTTTTCTGATAAAATTCATTTTTAAATGAATAGTGAATAATACTGTATTTTAATTCAAAATTGTCTTTTAATATATTTTATTTATATGGATATATTATATTTTTAATTTGATTTAAACTATAACTATATTATATTTTTTACATTTAATCCAATGTTGGTCATTGGATGTAATTTCACTTTGAAATTATATATAAAAAAGTGTCAATCTTTTGATGGATATTATTTCTTAAAAATAGAGTTATAGAATTGACAAAGGGAAATAATTTTAATTTAATTAATGATAGTTATATGTAATGAATTTGGTAAAACAAACATCATTTTTTAATTAATAATTTAAAATATATATTAGGCTGAATGGTTTGTGTTATTCGGAAAATCATTAATTTTTTATGAATAGTGAAAACACTGAGTAGTAGTTCAAAAACCAAATTTTACATTTAAATGAAATTTTACTGCTTCTGTTAATTGAATTTTTAAAATCCTACATACATGGTTGTTATTAGTAAGTAAAATTTGTTTCAATAAGATGAAAATATTCTTTGGTAAATAGTAACTTTTGACTTTTATTTACCGAAGTTAATGGTAAATAGAGTAATTCAAGGAAAAAATAATATTATAATAATATTAAATTACCCTAACATGTGTCTTAATCCTATTAGTTGATACATTTCTCATCATGGTCATCCTTGGGTCTATTTTGAGACCCCATGGTGCCACTTAAGATTGATAATGACACTTTATATTAATTAATTCAAAGTAAAGACAAAAATGACATAAACATATATCTTCTTGTAAATCAATTTTTAGATGGGTTTATTTAAGTAATATATTTGACTATAAATATTCATTTTAAATCTAAAAATATTTCCTACATTATTTTATTTTTTATGTAATTTTTAGACATCATATAAATAAAATTATTTATGAGAAATTAATGATGCAGTGCTTACGTCATTAATGAATGATTTAATTAAATAAGGTTATAAAAATTAAAACAATATCCGAAACCTGTCCAATTATTATTTTATGATTTTATTTCATATAAGACTCATGTTATATTCTACATTAATATGTTTTGGACCTTTATAAACCGAAAATCATTTTATAATAAAATAATAGTTTCAAACATTCTTAAAGAGCCCATCCTCCCCCTTATAAAAATCCATCACCTCTAACTCATTACTCACACCTATAAAGCCCCTTGACTCATACCACCTCTACCAAATAAATCTCTAGAAATAGCTCTATTCCTATGAGAAGCTTTACCTTAGTCAAAATTGACATCAAGAAAGCCTTTTTGGTTCAAACCAAAGAGAGTTGCCCGATTTAAAGGTAACGTCTTCTCTTAAGATCTTTTGTTTTATTTTCCATATCCAACCCAATAAAATATATTTATTTATTTATTTTATAACAAAACCAGTATCCAAAATATTCTAGGTTGTTTTCTTGAGAAGGATTTGAACTAAACTTACAAACAACTCTGTTTAATGGGTAAAGAACATATTGTTTCTGTATAAGGCGAACTACTACCTCACAAAACGATGATTGTTCAATCTTCTCCTACCACGTCTTATGGTGGCCATTATGATGGAACTATATTTATATATGATATATATTATAATTATATTGTATATGTACCTCTGTATTTTCATTTATATCATACCTTTATGGTTTCCATATTGGGTAAACATGATAATTTAATTTGAGGAAGTGCAGACTACCGCCCCCTCAAAGTGGTATGACTCGTTAATACCATACATAGAACATATAAAGGATGGAGTTATTGAAAGTATATATATATATATATGTGTGTGATATTATAATTGAATTATAATATACCTATGTATCACTAATTTCTCATTCCATTAAATATTATGTAGAAATGAAAGTAGCGTTCATTAGTACGTACCACTTAACGTCTCCATGAACGATGCATTTCATTTCATACCTCCAAATGTTATGTACTATTATAAACACATATATATAATGGATATATATTATATATATTATATTTAAATAATTAATATCATTCTCGTAGATAATGGACTTTTTAACACATGAACAACTTGTAATTATATGAAATTAATTTTTAACTCAAGTACCAAATATTGACAAAACGAGTGTTATTAACATAAATGATTACATAATGTTTATAACATGTTTATAACTAATATAAAAGTAATAATAAATTTCAAACAGGTTTTTACGAAAGTTGAAATTAACATTAGTTAATTATTCAGGACATTAAAAAAACGAACGGGTCAAGTGAGACACGAGGTAAGGGACATTGTCTCAATCTCCATTCATTGAGGCATATTTTGTTTTATACATGACATTATTTTATATGGTGTATAAACACCTTTGACATTTCATTTCATTAAAAGTAAATTTTTTTCTATGAAGCATTCTAAAAAATGAAAAAACTTAATGTTTCTATTAACAAACACGGTGACAATGAATATTCCTCCGCCGCGAGTATTATTTGATATATGGCTTCCTTGACAAGCCGTAATATTTTTTAAAAGGAAAATAAATACCATATACTCTTTTATGTATTTGGTACATAAAATGGTTTTGATAATGGGTATTTTATGTCAATATATTTAAATCATATATTGTGATTGAAATGTGGAAATGTTATCTTTACTTTATGTTTTCTTTATCTGTTATGAATATGTTATCGTTCTTGGGAATTGTTTACCTATACGGGTGGTTTTGTGATAAAACCAGGGAGGGAAAGACTGAGATAGCTCTCTAATGTAGTGGGTAATGTGATGGAGGTAATCATTAATTTTTCTCCTAAGATATTTATGGAATATATTGTGATGGGTATTCCAAATTTTACCCACTATGTAGTTGTGAAAGCTACAATGTAAGTATGTTATTGATGCCACAATTTAGCTTTATGATTTGTGATTACAATGTGTTATTAATGAATCTTTTTATTTCATGAGGTATGTTAAAGAGGTTATTTAATGTATTATTTGATGAACTAATGTTTTCTTTCTTTTTTTTTATAACCCTACTGAGCCTTTTATGCTCTTCCAAAGTTTTGAAATGTTTTTTAAATGACTTAAAGATGAATAGGGCAAGGATGGGATTAAGGAAAAGTCATGCTATCTAAAACATTGAACTATAAAAGGATATTTTTTTCAAGAGTTTTCATTTTATAAATGAAATGTAAACTGAGTAGAAGTTTCTACCTTCTAATTTTAGAGATGTAATGTAATAGTTTTGTCCTAATTCTCTAAAACTCTAATCCTGAAAATATATTCAATGTGAATTATCCATTTAATTTAATATTATGTAATGTTTTAAGGTTGAATCATTTTAATTATGACATATGATATGTAGGGTATTGTTTTAAAATTTTAAACTCATATTCCCATACCCCATTTCTCAACTTCTGTTTATGTTATCATTGATATCTCCATCATTTACCCTTACAGAGAATATTATCTCACTGATTCCTATGTTTCCTCCCCCCAGATTATACATAATATTATTATGTATGATATTGATAAGAATGGTTATAATTATGATTAACATATTTCGAAATGATGTATTTCACATGTGAACGATTTTTTTGTGTAACAAATATTTCAATTACACTATACCTATATGATTCTAGTCTATATTATCATGTTATGTAACAGATATTAATATAATAATATGTGATATATATATATATATATGAAAATATAGATTCAATTTATTTATTAACCTAGAAAGGTTGAGTTACCTTTGGAAACTATGATGAGAGAAACTTAGTGAGAACCCTTGGGATAATCCAGAGTATAAGAGAATGTCCTAAGTTATGTTAAGGAAATGATTGTGGTTTAGTAAGAAATATGTCATTGTATTGATACTATATGAGGAAGTTTTTTGGGAATAAATGAATATAGGGTTAATAACCATTAAAATATATGGACAAGTATTAGTAATCCATCATTTTGATTCATATTGATCTTTCTATACTATACACCATGTTTGATACTCTCTAAGTATATGCATAGATAAATTAGATTTTCCTCAAAAGCCATTATGAATTATTTTAATGGATGAATAACCTAACGTAAATAGGCTAATACTATGTTGTTAATGATTGAAAAATGGTGTCATGATGTAGATATCCTATAATTTATTTTCTATTGTTTTGTTTCTCATTATGATTATTTTTTCACACTATTTTTTTCATTGGATAGATCCTAAATTAACGGTGTTAATTTTTAATGTAAAGGAAAATAAAAGGATTGTCCAATTGAGAAACAAAATTTTATGGGATATAGATTGATAAATCTCATTATTATACTTATATAACATTATCAAGATATGAATAATGTTGAGCTTCCAAAATATGAAAAAAAATAGAACAATATTTTGTTCCTTCCTTTATTAGTAAACATCCACATTCATTTAGTGGGTTGGTTTATCCACTAGTTTCTAAAAATTTATTACGACAATTTAAAAGATATTTTCTACTATATAGTGTTTCATGAATGGAAAATTCATATTTTCAAGTATCATTTATAAGGATAATAAGATTAGTAGTGGACTCTTATTATGAATATGAGGAAACATGATCCAATTGACTCCATGGAGTGGAATTAGTGGAAGATATTATTTTTAAATATGTATTTTCCTAGTATTCTTCATGTGAAAATAGAAAATGAATTACAAGTATTAATGTTGCATGATGATTAGTCTCTTAGCCCCAATGAAGAAACATTTATATGAATTATGAGGTCAGCTTCTGGTGTAATCAGCCAGCCTTAATATACGATTCAATGATTATTTTGTGGATCAAAACCAAATCTTCAATGGGTGTTTTCTAGAAGGAGATTTCGTTTCTATGAAGAAGTCATTTGATGAGCTATAAAGGTTTAAATGATGATTAAATTTACCCATAATTATCATGTTTTTTTATAAGAAATGATCTATGGAATTCAAATTAGATAATAAAAATCATAGAGAGAGGAATATTATCATTCATTTAGGGTTTATGTATGGAAGGATACAAATAAGAAATTTTCCTAAGAGGACTGGTAAAAGTTTTAGTTGTATAAAGGATTTTTTTCGGACAATAAAATTTATATGTGATAGGAAGAAATTAGATAATTAAATTAACAGCGAGAAAACACCCCAAAATAACCCACCCAGACTCTAATGTTCAAATTTAATGAATATTGGAAATATTCTATTAATTTATCAAATTGGAAGGTTAATGATGATGATTAATATTAAAAATTTAATAATATATGAGAAAAATGAAAATCTGTTATGATCACTATTTTAGATGAGTATTGTTATAATGATGTGTTGGAAGGTACACATATCATCCACTTTGGAAGTATTATTTTCTAATTTGACTCAATATCTTCCCACCTTTTTATATCGTAAGAATTTATAGTCGTTTCAATATTCCAAAAAAACATTTAGATGTCTAATTAATAGTGAAAACTCATAATGGTTTAATTATGTAATCCCATGTGCATGATTCTATTTATGTTGATTTTTTAAGAATATTCTTCCTGAAAATATTTTTATTCACCATATGCTTAAAGATGATGCTTTATTATGAATGGATTATATTTCTCAATATAAATTCCACATAAATTTTTGAATAATTAAAGTTGTTTTTTATATATCTAACCAAACCATTATCATAAAACAATTAGATAATAAATATGGCCATCTAATGGATACCACGCCCATTTTATGGGTATTGATTCATATTCAAAAGGGGTGTCTATATTTGATTGATGGAGAGAAAATCAATTAGGAATATGTTCCTATTATGTGGGAGTTTTATAATATCTTTTAAAAAGTGTTTCCTTGTCTTCCACTAAATTATTATCTTGAGTTCTAAATAGATATCAGACATGGTTCTACACCTATTTCCAAGACTCCCTATTGAGTGGAACCAATTGAGTAGTTACAATTAAATACGATACTTTAGGAGAAAATTTAAAAGTGATTCATTTATGAAATTTTGTTACTTTGGGTTGTACATGATCTTTTTTATGAATAAATATTGATTTATGTGATTCTTCCTTGATTATTATGAACCGAATATGAACAAAATCATGAAAATGTATCGTCTACCACATATTGATGACTGGTTTGGTTAACTACATGCAGATAAATAAATTTTGAAGTTTAATTTCATTCTGTATATCATCAATGGTGGGTGAAAAAGTTGACAAATCAAATAAACATTCTATACAATGAGTGGAAACTATGATTATATAGTGATTCTATTTGGTCTTATTAATTGACCCACGATCTTCATTCATTTAATGTATATGTTCTATAGATAATGACTTGATTTGTTTATGGTATTTCTTTGATTGTATTATTATATATTCAATGATCATGGAAGACTATGAAAATATTTTTTATGACTACATTAACGAACCTAAGGATAAGATGTATAAATGTTTTACAAATTTTTAGATTTGGCTAAAAGAAAAATAAATTTATTGGTCATATTATCTCAATAATTGGAAGATTAGTTGATTCATCAATAATATTTGCTATTTTATATTGGCATATACCGACCATAGGGACTTATAGTAATAGATATTTTTGGTTTGACTAGATATTATTAACACTCTATACAAGAATTCACATGGTTATCCAATTCACTCACTATGTTAACTCAGATATGATCCATGTTCATTTTTATATATGATTGTGAGGAAATGTTTAAGGAACTTAAGTTAAGGATTGTTAGTGCACCTATTCATAGATTATAGTATTGTATAGAATGACTTTTCACCTTTATTAATGCATCTAATTAGGGAATGGTATGTGTTCTCCTGTAAAACTAGATAGAGATAGACTACGCATTATGGAAGTTGCTGGTACATGAGAGAAATTACCAAAATCATGATATTGAATTATCTATGGTAAAAATTTCATTAAATATATCGAGGAATTATAATTATAGAGAATGGTGTGATAAATATACTAATCATAAAATTTTAATGTATATATTCATAATGAGAGAGTTTAATAATCATTATAGAAGATTATTGGAACTTGTTAATGGTTATACCATCTCAATACATTATAAAAATAAGAATATTAAAAAAGATGGATGATTCTTTGAGTCAGAGGGATTATGATAACATATCTATAATGAGGATAAAAAATGATATATTTTTTCAATATTTTCTATATATTTATTTGGAAAAATTAACAAAAGAGGATAACTAGTATCATTCCAAATTTAGGTTTCTACCAACATTCAATGTAAATATTAAAGAGGCACATATGGAAAATTTGGAATTATGGAAGAAGATTTAAAATGTTCTTCTATTCTAAATTGATTATAATGTAATGATAGGGTCTAAGAACTTTTTCTAGGTTTAATCCAAACAATATTTAAAGAAGTAGATTTTAGAATATCCCCATAGTTATTCATAATATATTCATCATGTAATTATAAATATGTATATTGTTCTAAAAAGTTATTACTAGTTCGAAGTAAGGATGAGATATGTTTTAGAGTTTTAATCAAGGTTCTTGGTATTGTATAAAGTTATGGATGACAGATAAAACTATAATGTGAAATTAAAACCATTACCTATACAAAATTGGTAATGGGAAATAATATCTAAATATTTTTTCATGGGACTCACCAAATAATCAAAAGGATATACTTTTATTTGGGTTATAGTCAACCAACTTACTATATTAGATGAAATAATATTTGTCATAGTATATTTCTAGTTTCATACACTTTTAAAGAAATACATGATTGAATTTTTAATGTTTTAGGGAGTGAAAAATTATATTATATCTTGTTAAGATATGAGATTTTCCACGATGTGATAGAGTCGAGTTCCAGCACATAATATCATCCTTATAAAGATGGTCTTCATAAAAGAACCATTTAGACCCTACACAATATTATGATATCACATTATATATATCTAAATAGTTCTAAAAGAAACAACTTTTTCTAGATGATTTTTATTATAATAATATCTATTAATATAATATTCATATGGCTCATTATGTAGCTCTATATAGAGAGTATTATTGAACTCCGACATGTTGGGTTGATGTCTGGGAATGATAACCATTGGGAAAAGACCAATCTGAGAAAATGAAAGATAATATTACATCTATTCATCATGTCATAAAGACTTCTTAGTTTTTAATGAACTGTTTTAATGAAAATCGTCAGTATGATCTAACATATGATGTTTCTGAGAAGGTGTTTCTATTAATTTCTCACATGATAATGTTTATGAGATTCATGAAGAAAGAAAAGATAATCCTTACATATATTATCTGATTTGAGATTTTTGATCAATTAGGGGTGGTTTAATATTAATTTGAACTCCCACTAAACCTCTCTCATGTCCATGATGTTTTTGATGTAGTAATTAAAAAGATGTACATGCATGATCTATATCAGGTACTAAAAAAAGACATTATACATTAGAGCATGATTATTCCAATGAAGATAAACCATTACAAATCATATATATTAGAGAAAAAGTGATATGGAATAAGAAAACATGTATACATAATTTCCTATGGAATAATTATATGTTAAATAAATATACATGTGAACCAGAGTATGTGATGAGGAAGAAGTAACAAAAATATTTTAATGGAGTAATAGAATTTCAATGGAGAAATCCATTTTAAGATGTGTACAATGGAACACCTCGATATTTAATGATTTATTTAAAAACCAATTTATGATATTTGATGAATTTTGATACATGAAATACTGATTATAAATAAATATTAATATTTTTTAAAAACCCTAATATTTTACAAAATATTTCTCTTTAAATAATTTCCTTACATTGATGGTTTGTGTTACACGCAACAACGAGTTTAAAAGAATAGCAGTACGCTATAACAATATTATTATTTAATATGATAGTTATAAACTAGTATTTGATTCATAATTTATCATTATTATTAATATTAATTATATAAAAATTCTCTAATCAATATAAATAATTCGTAATTAAAAACTCGATTTTTATAAGTCAAAATTTTCTTCAAAAATATGTTTTCATCAAAAAAAAATTTTATTTATTTTTTGAAAAAATTTAATAAATAATATTTGTATATTTTTTAAAATATATTTGATAAAATTATCTATATTTTTTTGAAATCAATATATCAAAATTATCATTTGGTGAAATTTTGGTATTTTTCTAAAAATAATTATTTTTATGTGAACAGTGAAACTATCAATTTTTATAAAACTATAATTTTATATACATATAACCTTTACATATGATATTAATTTTATCCTAATATAAAATAAGTTTTATTTGATTATATATAATCTAATTAACTTCATTTTAAACATAATTATTCATGATTTTAGTATAAGTATATTTTTAGGCTCAAGAAAAAAATTTCAAAAAACAATTTTCATAATGTATGTTTAACTTTTACTAAAGGTAATTTATGTAAATTATATAAATTGTATATTGAAAAATGGGTTCAATTTTTTAATAAATGGGATATGTTTTTCCCAAAATTAATCCATATTATTTTTTTTAAATAAAAAATAATCGTGGTCATATTTATCACCACAGTAAAGGGTAAATTTATTAATATATGCTAAAAATAAAATGATAAAGACTATTAAATAACTCCAAATCATGCATAAATTTTATGGGATGGGTTAATTTCTTCCATATACATAACATTTTTGGTTATATGATCTTTTCTCAACATTTAAATTTGTTTTTTATGATTATAGTAGTTTTGTTCATGAAAAGTTAAACATGTCACACTATTGTCTTTAATATTTATATTATATTAATATAAGTTTATAAATAGTATATGGTAGAATATAAATACTATTTTGAAATATAACCATTTTTCATCTTCATAGAAAATTATTTTTTATTTTGAAGGGATAAATTATTACCTTAAATGCTTACACAATGTTGATGCATTAATTATTCAACTATTGGAAAAAAAATAAATGATCTTAAAAATACTAAAAGTTTTATAAGGTGTTATATTTAAGGAGATCCATGAACTTTATACATTAAACCGACATTTTAACGATATGTTAAATGATTTTTTATAACTATAATTTATTTTTTTAAGTTATTAAAGTCAAACTAATGAATAGTGTTAACATTGACAATAATGTCATTTTATGAAATACTATTTTATTAAATTATTTAAAATTAATATATATATATATGATAAGGAAAAATATGTCATTATATGGTCTATAATAACATAACCAATTCATTTATATTCCATTTGTAATCATTGGGTTTTAGAATAGTATTATTATATTTTAATCTTTTGAGAAATTTCAAAAGTATCCCACACATCAATTGTAAATGGAAACATAGTCCCTCACTATTATAAAACAAATTGAGCCCCATATATTGGGAATTACCTAGAAAATTATCTTATAAACATGTTTATTCAAATTTTTTAGATTCTATTCCTTCCAAAATACTAATCCTACATCCCTTTAGAAGGGATCTATAGGTGTAGTTTTGAAGAATATGTGATCTCCCAGATTGGGAACATTCATTTTTGTGCCATTATTTACCTCTTAAAAATTAATGATATTTATAATAAAATAATAATTTTAGTAACCCATATTTTATTAAATATTATTATTATTATTAAAAAAAATTTACACCCTCTTTACATCGAACAATAAGAGGAAATATCACTTGGTCCTATATACAACATACTATCTCTTGGAATGTTGTAATTAATTTTTCTATATATAATATTTATAAATGATTATAATTGTGTATTTAATGAATATGTATTGTTTTAATAATTTGATTAACTTTTGGTAAATGATGGGACTGTGATCAATGTATAATTATGGGCATTGAAGAAACAAAACATGCTTAGATAAGAACTATTATGAAGTGTTTTAATAGATGATAACCGTGGATAATGTAGGTTAAACATATGTTGTCATAGTTTTAAAAGAAGGTGTCATTATTTATACATCCTATAAATTATTTTTTGGATTCCACCTATGATTATGGTTTATCACATGATGATTTTGGTTTTATATCATGGTTGTAAAAAGGAAGATTCATGTAAATAGTTATTGTAATGGAGAAATGATTGACTTTTCTCTTGAGGAATAAAATTAAAAAGGATATGGAATAAGAAAATATTTCCTTATTTCAAATCGTCAATATCATATTATAATCAACAATATCAACATAGGTTAGTTTATTGAAACACCTAATAATAGGGTATATGATATTCCTAGAGACCATAAAGGAATGAAAGTTCAATTTTCATCATGGTAGTAATCAAGAAATAATCCTTGTTAATAATGCCTCCATTGATCATGATGGTATTTTGTGTAAGAAACAATAAGGACAGATAGAATGTAATTAATGAGTAATAGTGAGTAGTCTGGTTAACACAATGTATGAGAATAAGGATTTTAATAAGGTATAAGCTATATTTAAATGGTTCAAATATTCAATGTATGGGAATTATGAAATTAATGTCCTAAGGGTAGATATGGAGAAAAGGATCTCCAAGTTTGTTTGAGTAATGGTTTTGTCATTGATAAAGAAGAGTCCATGAATTTTATATAAAAATAAAAAAGTGTTGAGGAATAAGATCAAGAATTTTTGTTAATGGATCATGGAGGATGTTCAATTTCATTACCCCATCCATCCAATGATGTCACTCTTAAACTGGTAGTGATAGAAGAGAGGTAATGACCCCTGAGTCCCACCTTCATTGGGCCCTACGGTGGAAAAAAGCACTAATGGTATAGAATCTCACAAAATGGAAGGAAATACCACTTTTATAAGAAAACAAGATTACTAGATAAGATGGCCCTTCCCAAAACACCTCCATGAAATATATAAAAGGGAATCAAATCCATCACACTAGAATGTTTAAAGTTAAAATACTCATAGTAAAAGGAAAAGGTCCAAAGTAAATACCCAAAAGTAAATCTAAATAGCGATGCAACAACTATCCCTATGTCCAAGCTAGTAATGCCCAACACGGTCCCCATTGTCATCATGGAATCCTTAAAGAAATTATATATATGTAGGGTGAGAATACAAGCATTATCAGTAGGAAAAACCATGTTCTCTCAGCCACAAGAGGAAGAAACCTACAAAATCTCCTATAAAAAATAGAAGAACCAATATCACCTAATAATGTATCTTAGACATCCCATCATCACCAAGGAATGGTAACCAAATAATTCAACTTTAATCAAGTAATATAATAATAAAATTGGTTTTTAGGAACCCTACACTACTTTCCCACTGATTAACTACTCTCACACCATAACATAAAACGGTGTGGCACTCCCACATCTTCTGAAAGTGCCACTTCACAACCTACCTTCACACTCCTGGGCCAAACATCTAGTCCCACAACCTCGGAAAACAACATACCACAGATGCTTGGTCCTCACAACCACATATCTCATTCATACACATGAGCCACATACCATGTCACATCCCAAAAAAACCTAGAAAAGAAGAACACATCTCATTCCAAAGACACCAAGGAAAATAAAACTCACCCGCACACACCTAGGTCTCACAAACCACTAATTGTCTAATGAATCATAGGATATCACCACCTATAAGATAGAGTGGGTAAGAGCTTGTGTCCAGCTATCCAACCTCCAACTAGGATTAATGGGAAATACACCCTCCTCGTGATAATGGTGGTGTTCGACACAAAGTGTTCAACTAGGTTAGGGTGTTTATTTAAAACACAAGGGAAAATAAAGGAACTTATATATAGTATCAAAAACTCAAGACCAACATATGGGTTCATAATCAAACAATCAACTTCCCTTTGAAACATAAAACTCTACTACTATCACTAAATGAATTTTTTAACACCAACAACAATCTCATCATGAGTTGATAAATTAAATCTTTCCACACCAAGGCACAACTCAAAAATTCCCCCAACCTACTCATTTATCAAATTATGATTCTTTATTAACGAAATCATTTATTCATTCCATATGAACCTAGTAAACTACCAAAAATAGCACACATCAAGCCACATAGCATAAAACGCAAAAGAAAGAAGAACCATGTTGAAAAAACCATTGAATCTTTCCTACCAACTTAACATGTAACACCCCACACTTCCCTGGTACGTTTCCATTTGAATAATACAATAGATTTCATTGTACACAACTTGGAATTTTAACACTCCATAACCAATCAAACTAGCTATTATGAATAGTAATACCCACTTTTTAAAATTTTAAATATATATTTTTTTTATAATTGACCTCATTTTTGAATTCTGAATATCGAATTTATATTGGGGTGGATTTTTCGTATTTTTCAGAAAACATTCAAATTTTTATGAATAGTGAAAAATGCAGCATTATTGTTGAAAACTGAATTTTGATTTAAATAATTCTTTATCATATTTAAATTTATTTTAGGTAAAAATAGATACATAATACCTATTTATGTTCAATGTAATTCATTGGTGTCATTTTATAATAATATTAGATATATAAAATTTTATTGAACTTTTTACCGTCTTTTACCCACCTTCTAGGCGCATTTGAAAAATTTGTATTAAACTTAATTTTACTGCTTATATTAATTTAATTACAAAAATCCAATAGACATGGTTGACATCAATTGGAAAATTGTCGTTTAATAGGATGCAAATATTTTTTGTTGAATAGTAACTTTTAACTTTTATTTACAACGGTTAAAAGTAAATAGGGTAATTAGAGGTAAAAAAGTATATTATAATTAACCTAAAACATGTCCTATTTCTATTGGATATGTGTATTTAGACCAGAACATACCATAGGAATAAAATATGTTCCTTTAGATCCACTTGGATTAGATTAGGACATTTATTATTATTTAATTTAAAGAAGAGTTAACAGTGATAAATTCAATGTTTAATAACTAAAATATTTTTAATATAGTGTTATACATAAGAAAATTTAGACTATAAATATTATTTAGAAAGATAAAAAAAATTAACTACATTATTTTATTTTATTTTCTAATTTTTAGACATTAATTGATTAAATTTATTGATGACACAATGATGACAAAGTAATTACCATATTACTGAATGATTGAAATAATTGATATTATAAATATAAAAATAGATGTATATTGATACTTTTGATGCACTCCACTAATTTAATAGATTAATAATACAATTTAGGGCTGATTCAATGAATTGTTTTCTATGTAATCATGTAATTATGACTTCTAGAAAAACAAAATACCAAATAGTGTCAAAATTGTCATAAATGAGTTTTTAAAACAAATACTATATTATTAATTGATATAATATTCCTAAAAATCTACAGTTCCCCCAAAAGACATAGATAAGTTTATATATATTAATAATTAACTAGATGGTATTCTCTTGGATTTTTATAGTATGATTATTAAAAATTTATTATAATAGTACAAGAATACATGGTAAAAGTTAAACTATTTAACTAAGAGTTAAATCTAAAAGATAAGGTTAATACGGCATCCTAAACCGGTCTAAAACCTATTGGTTGAGAGTTTTTTACCCATTACAACCATATACACTAAATAAATTATTTTGGAACCATTATAAACAGAATATGATTGTATAATAAAATAATATTTCAAGCTTTTCTAAAAGTGGCCCTCACCTATATTAAAAAAGGGAACTTCCCCTTCTCTCAAAATGACACCTCCAGATCCCTTTGGCTCAAAAATACCATACCCAAATATCCTCCCAAATACCCTCAATTTGACCTTGATTCTTTACTTAGATCAGAAAGTAGGCCTATGGATCCATTTTGATCAACTCATAAGGAAACACCCGTAGAAGAGGTAATAATTGCCCCACTTTTTTCAATGTTTTTTTCTTCTTCCACTTCCTCTTTATTTATTGTTTCCACAAAAAAATAACAACTCCAGTACCTTATATATAATTTTATTTTATTATAAATATGGTTTAACCATATTCATTATTCTATCCATCCTATGAATGACATGTCACCATACGTGTCTACGTACAACTTACTGTCTCCACGTCGTGGTGTAGTTTGTTATTCAAACACTTTGTCATTTGGATGGGTATAATAATGAGTAAAACAGATATAAATAATAAATATATAATTTTAACGATTCATTATAAATGATATAAAATACAATTATATATGATTTCTCCATCAATATAATGTTATTGTCGCTCGTGCGTATGTACGGATTACCGCATCCACGAACGCGATGAGATTCATTCCCCATCATAACCATTTAAGAATTATTTTTATTTTATGATTAAAAATAAGGGTTAGGAACTTAATATCATTCTAGATATGAATCAAATACATTCTATCCATAACAAACATGTCTTACAAAATCAATCATATAAAGGCATATGAATCAGTTAACACCCAAAACAATGATACTACTCAAATATTATTAATAATGAAATATTAGAAGAACATATATGATATCATATTTATGTATGTGGTTCTTAAATAATTTAATAACAATTATTGAACTATTATATAGGAGTTTAATGTACCCTCGACCAAGGAAAAGTACAAGGTAAGAGTTAATTCTACAATCTCGTCATTATCCGAGATTGTTTATACAAGAGTATCCACTGGGACCTCTTTATCATCCACATATGTGTTTTTTAAAACTGTATTTCAATACATTTTTACTATTTCCTAGACTACGGGTTAATTTCATTTATACCCCTGATTTACTTTTTATAAAAAAAAATATAAGGGAATATTTCCATCATTTTTCAAACAATGTCCTTTATGACCATTTTGACAAAATAAGGAAATAATATATTTTTAACTTATATGGTGTGTGTAGATATTATACAGGTCTTTAACACCATCTAAGCTTCCCATACAATATTATATGATTATTTTCAAAATTAATTTTCTATTTTATAATTACATTACTTTTAAATGGTTTCAAAATAAAAAGAGGTATATCTCTCAAATAGTTTTGATTTCGTCTATGTCAACATCATTTGATGGATTTAATACTTATTTGAAGTTTATATATTATGATACAATCTTCCAAATTGTATTGATGTTTTTGTGATATTTTTTCCTATGGATGTGTTATTTTTATAAATTTCATGGTTTATTGTTAATGTATTAACATTTTATATCCTAGTTTTAATATGAATGTTTATGTTATATATTAACCTTTTTATATTAAGAATGGTTCATACTTAATATGTGATTGGGGGAGCCCGCTATAGCTTCTCGATGCATTAGTATGTCCCATGAGACAATCTAGGGTATTGGAATAAGGCCATGAAAAGATGTTATTTGTAGTCTTGGCATGAGACATCAATATTTGGTTATGATGTCTCACATTATGCATTCTATCATTATGAAATTGGTTATTGATATTGCATGAGATTACTCAATTAGTAGAATATCCATGTTAATAATTAACTGGAATTTTTTTATTTATATTTTCAATATTATGCTGAATTTTAGGTTTAAAATTCTTATGTTTTAGTAATATACATTGAATTAAATGTTTATGATTATTTATGAAAGTTTCCCCAATATTGTTATCCTTACTGAGCATATTAAGATCACCCCTTTAAATATTTTATTTTTCCTTGGATGTAAAGAATTATATTATAACTGACCTGCCAGGATATTATAAGGGATATGAATGTGGTCAATGGAGATAATGTTGTTGTTTTTTTCATTTTATAATGTAATGTAAAACTTATGAATGTATCTAGTACTTCAAAGGATACTAAACGGATCGGTCTTTCAGGATTTGATCCCTTGTGATCATGCCACTGTTAAGTAATAATACACCTACTCTAGGTAACTAGGGTTGGGGGGTTTTAGTTTGTATCGGAGAATGTTTATTTTAGACCATGGAAACTAGAATTTGAAGAAATATCATTAGAGAAAATTACCCTAAGATAGACATTGAGGATTAGTATATAAGAACTTCCTAGAATTTGTTTAATTTTGATATTTTGTGAGTTTTACAAGAATTACATCCCTGTCTGGATATGAGCAGGTAGAGGCGGCTCTGGCACATATGTACCTATGAGTGAAAACTCTAACAAGGTGTCTCAGGCTTGACTCAGGATATCCTGGTATGTGAAAATGGGGCTTGCACTCTTGGTTATGACACTCTTGTGGGATATTC
Source organism: Viscum album (assembly GCA_963277665.1). Classification (NCBI taxonomy): domain Eukaryota; kingdom Viridiplantae; phylum Streptophyta; class Magnoliopsida; order Santalales; family Viscaceae; genus Viscum; species Viscum album. Next base: position 301,186,578 of record OY728136.1, read on the forward strand.
TTAAGACAATTCATATTTTTCTTACAAACAATTATAAATGATTAATGAGTATATACCTCCTCAAAGAAATCATTTTTATGATTATAGATCAAATTGATAAACTGTTCAATTTATGTTAAGTGTTTTACATATTTGTAATTATGTATTTTGATTCATAATCTTATGTAGTGTATTCTATTGTTTTGAAATTGTGATTTAGGAATGGAAACTGTATCAACGCACGTAATCCATGTAGGGATTTCCCTCCCACTCAAGATAACTATATTGTAGCAGGTGTTTCAACTTGTGCAGATCAGTTTATCACCATACTGGGACAACTCAATCAGTTATTGAATAATAACCTTACCCGTATGGAGAACCCTAATCCACAATGAATAGGACCAATGTTAGACCGATTCAAGAGGAAACAACCACCAATGTTCAATGGGACTATAAATCCATTTGTAGTTGAGAAATGGATAAGTTCCTTAGAGAAAATATTTCATGCTTTGGGTATTAGAGAAAGGGAAAAAGTTTTCATGGCAGTTTATCGCCTCATAGGAGATCTAGATCAATGGTGATCATTAATTCAAAACAAAAAGGAGGATGGATAAGGGTAAAATATGGAATAGAGGGAGTTTAAAGAGATTTTCATAGAAAAATACTTTTCTCGTGACCATCGAGGAGATATGGAAGGACATTTTCTTAGTCTGAGGAAAAATAGAGGACGATAATGTCACAATGTATGAGTAAAACTTTTCAAGGTTAGCAAGGCGTGCGGAAGATTATATACATAACCCATGGAGTAAGGTTGAATGATTCTTTCATTATTTAAAACCATTTCTCCATTGAGAATTAGTCTTACAATCCTTCTCCTCATACGATGATATAGTTTCATGTGCTATCAAGAATGAAAAATAATTCTATCATTATAATGACATTAAATAAAATAAAGATAAGAAGAGATCTGTTAAAGACTATGTAAATTGAAATAATTGGAAGAATGGAAAAGTTGAATATCCATCTTGCAGTAAATGTTGGAGGAAACACCCTGATACTTGACTGAAGGGAATTGTAGTCCATTAAAAGTGTGGTGAAAAAGGCCACAAAATTTGTGATTGTAATGGAAAGAAAGCGGTTGTCAATGTTGAAAACTACAACTGTTGAGAAATGCAGAATTATGCAAATGAATGTCCTAAGCTGCAATGAAACATACCTATGAAAATTCCATGGTAGAAAGGCAAAGCTAATGTGATCACTACTACTAAGGTTAAGGCTCTTAAAGATGTAGTGGTAGGTAATTTTATGGTTTACTCAACTTTATCCAATAATTTATTTGATTCCCGATCATCGCATTGTTTCATATCTTCCCAGTTTTCTATGAAAATTAGATATTTCCAATTTGATTTAACAAGGGGTTTTTCTGTCAATACTCTTAAGGGAAGTATCATTGAAATAGTATTTTGAGAATGAGTTCCCATTAGGGTATATAAATATTCTTTATTTGCTGATATCATCATCATACCCATGATTGAATTTGATATAATCCTCCAAATGGACTGGCTTTCGGACCATGATGCGAATATTTATTGTAAAAAGAAGGATGTTACAATTTTTGATGATGACAAGGAGTATTGTATCTTTAGAGTAGAAATGTCACCACCTGATTTCTATCTAGATCCACCCCTAGTAACTTATCTAAGTTCAATTATTGGGGAGGAAGAGATGAAATAACTACGAGTGAGAAAAATATTGTTAAAATATTGGATGTACCTTTTGTGCAAGAATATGTTGATGTGTTTCCAAAGGACTTACCCGGACATCCTCTATAACGATAAATTGAGTTTTCCATTGATTTAATTCTTGGTTCATGGCCCATATTGAAGACCTTTTATAGAATGGACACTATGGAATTAGTGGAACTAAAGAAACAACTAGAGGAACTGAGTAATAAAGGATTTATTCTCCCTAGTGTTTCTCCATGGGGATCCCATTTCCTTTTTCATAAGAAGAAATATGGATATATGAGGTTGTGCATTGACTACAGGGAGATCAATGATATAAAAATAAATAAAAATTATCCCCTACCTAGCATTGATGATTTATTCAACCAACTTCATAGAGCTCAATATTTTTCAAAGATTGACCTTCGATCTGGATATCATCAGTTATGTGTGATGAAGGAAGGCATTCTGAAAACAACATTTTGAACTAGGTAAGGGCATTATGAGTTTACAGTAATGCCTTTTGGATTGACTAATGCATCCGTTTTTTTCAAAAATCTAATTAATATAGTTTTCATGGAATATATTGATGACTTTGTAGTGGTATTTATTGATCATATCTTGGTATACTCAAAATGCTATGAAGATCATGGAAACCATTTGCGTATTATTCTGAAAACCCTCAGAAGAAACGAATTATATGGGATGTTTAAAAAGTGTGAATTCTGGCTTCAGAAAATTTATATTCTTGGCCACATTTTCTCTATGGGTTGAATCTATTTTGATAATTCAAAGACCAATGAAATCCTAAAATGTCCAGAACCGATGATCATAATTGAGGTAACCCGTTTTATTGGTTTAGCATGTTATTTTTTTCATTTCACCTAGAATTTTTCCTAATTAGAAAACCCCTAAACCAAGATTTCATGTAATGGGGTTAATTGTTTTTGGAAAAATGAGTGTGACGAATGTTTTGGAGAACTAAAGAGAATATTATTCAATGATTATATCATGACTTTACTATCGTGGAATGATGGGTTTGTTATTTATAGTGATGCATCAAATAAAGGACATGGTTGTGTGCTTATGTTGAATTATTGGGTTATTTACTATGCATCATGATAGTAAAAAAATCATGAGTAAAACTATACAACTCTTGATCTTGACTTAGCAGCTACAATCTATACTCAGAATATATAGAGACACTATCTCAATGCTGAAAAATGTGAGATTTATACTGATCACAAGAGTTTAAATTATATTTTATCACAGTAATAACTCAACATGAGTAAAATATGATGTCTATAACTACTCAAGTATTATGATTAGAATATACACTACCAACCAGGGAATGAAAATAAGGTGGAAGATGCTTTGAGTAGAATGGATCATGGAGTATCGAACAACATGAGATTTGAAAGGGATTCTATTTTCATGGATCTAGTAAAGATTGTTATGGGAATAACCATTGAAGGTGAAACATCAATACTTTTTCAAATAGTTTCCAAACCATCATTACTGGAAAGGATAAAGAGTTCTTAGACTGATTATGAGGATTTTCAAAAGATGATTAATGATGTGAATGATGAGAGATTGTCTGTCCTCGTATTTGAAGATGGAATTTTGATATTTGGGAAGAGACATTGTGTTCCTAATATACCTGATCTAAAAAGGGAATTGTTGGATGATTCTCACAGCTCCAGTTTCTTTATACACCCTTGTAGCACTAAGATGTATAAATATTGGAAAGAACATTTTTTGTGGGACAAAATGAAGAGGGTGATTGTTGATTATGAGTCAATATGTATGGTTTGTCAACATGTGAATGCTATAAGACAACATCCTAGAGAAGTCATTCAACCTATTCCCATACCTGAGTGGAAATGGGATGATATTACAATGGAATTTGTCATAGGGATACCAAAGACTTTTTGATGGAATGATGAAATATGTGTCATTGTGGATTGTCTTACCAAGTAGGCACATTTTTTTCTAAAAGATAATATTCACCACAAGAATGTATAGAAAGACTATATATTTATGATGTTTTAGGACTTCATGGAGTACCCCTATCGATTGTTTCTGATCATGATCCATGTTTTACATTAAGATTATGGAAAAGTTTTCAGAAGGCCGTGGATACCGAAATTCTCTTGAGCAATGCCTACCACCCTCAAACTGATGGATAATCATAACGGACTATCCAAACCAAAGAAGACATGTTGATATCTTTCTCAAATGACTGTCAAGGAATGTGGGATCAAAATTTTCCTTTGGTAAAATTTTCCTATAAAAATAGTTTCCATTCACGTATTCAGAAGGCACCATATGAAGTGTTATATGGAAAGAGATGTCGCACACCAAATTGTTGGGATGATGTTGGTGAAATAAAACTCGTAGGTCCAGAACATGTTGAGGAAACAATTGAAAAGGTTAAGATTATCCAAACCCACATCAAAGTATATCAATGTAGGAAAAAGGGATATGCTGATAATCGAAGGAAGGATTTGGAATTTAAGGTAGGAGATCATGTTTTTTGAAGGTATCTACATGGAATGGTGTTATATGTTTTGTTAAGAAAGTTAAATTATGTCTCATGAACATAAACCCTTTTGAAATTCTTGAATGAATTGGAGTTGTATCATATCATTTAAAAATGCCTCCAAGTCTCTCCAAAGTTCGTGATGTGTTCCAAGTATCACTGTTGAGAAAATATCTGTCTGACCCAACACATGTACTCATCTATGAGAAATTGAACCGGAACATGATCTATCTTATTGTGAAGTGCCTGTCAACATTCTTGATACATGAGATCAAGTGTTGTGAAACCAGATGACTCGTCTGGTAAAATTTCTATTGAGAAATCATAATATGGAAGATCAAAATAGGAACCCGAGGAATTATTGATGAAGAACCATCAGAATATTTTTATACAGTAACAATCTAGATATTTCGAGGACAAAATTATTTGAAGTAGACGAGAATGTAACACCCCAAGCTTCTACATTAGATTTCCATTTGTATTAAAAAAATAGCTTGCGTTATATTAAACTTGGAGTTTTAACACACCACTACCAATAAAACTGGCCATTATGAATACTAACACCCACTTTTAGAAATTATATAAATTTTATTTTTAAAAATGGACTTTATTTTTGAATTCGGAATATCGAAATTAGATTACGGTTAATTTTTTTTTATTTTTCAGAAAACATTCAATTTTTAATGAATAGTGAAAAACAATATGTTATTGTTTATAACAGACTTTTTATTTAAATAATTAGTTATATTATTTAAATTTATATTAAGTAAAAATAGATACATAATACCTATTATTTCTCAATGTAATTCATTAGAGTCATTTTATAATAATATTAGACATATAAAATTTAATTGAACTTTTTACCGTTTTTTACCCTCCTTCTATGCGCATTTGAATATTTTCATAAAACATAATTTTACCACTTATGTTAATTGAATTTCAAAAATCCCAGAGACACGGTTGAAATCATTATCTAAAATGTAGTTGAATAAGTTGAAAATTAATTTTTGGTGAATAGTAACTTTTGACTTTTAGTTACCACGGTTAAAAGTAAATAGGGTAATTAAAGGTAAGACATGATTTTATAATAACCCTTACACATGTCCGAATTCTATTGGATAAGTCTATTTCGACCAAAACTAACCATAGGAATAAAATATGATCCTCTAGGTCCACTTGGATTAGATTAGGACATTTATTATTATTTTATTTAAAGAAGAGTTAAAGGTGTTAAATTCAATGTTTAATAACAAAACCATTTTTAATATAGTTTTATACATAAAATAATTTCAACTATAAATATTATTTATAAAGATAAATATATTTCCTATAAAATTGTATTTTATTTCTATCTTCTAAATATTAAATAATTAAATTTATTTATGACACAATGATATTGCAGTATTTACCATATTAATGAATGATTAAAATAATTGATATCTTAAATATCAAAATAAATTTAAATTGATAATTTTGATTCTTTCAAGAATTTATTTGATTAATATGACATGATAGAGTTGATTCAATGAATTGTTTTCAAATTAATCATGTTGTTATGACTTTTACAAAAACAAAATACCAAATAGTGTCAAAATTGAAATAAATGAGTTTTTAAAACAAATACTATATTATTAATTGATATATTATTTCTAAAAATCTAATGTTATACTAAAGGACTTAGATAATGTTATATATATTAATAATGAACCACTTTGTGTTCACTTGGAATTTTATAGTTTGTTTATTAACAATTTATTAAAATGGTACAAGAATACATGGTAAAAGTTAAAATATTTAACTAAAACATATCGGTTGAGAGTTTTTAGACCCATTCCCACCTTATGCTAGAAATAAATTCTTTTGGATCCATTACAAACTGAATAAGCTTATATAATAAAATAATATTTCTGGTTTTTCCTAAAGTGGCCCTCGCATCTCTTATAAAAGGGTATTTCCCCTTCCCTCAAAACCACATATCCAAATCCATTTGGATCAGCCTAACCCTACCCAAATATCCTCCCAAATACCCTCACTTATACCTAGTGGCCTTACATTCATCATAAATCTAACTTATGGGGCCCTTTTGATCAACTGAAAATGAAACACCCGAAGAAGAGGTAATAATTTCCTTACCTTTTTTCAAAGTGCTTTTCTTCTCACACTTCCTCTTTATTTATTATTTTTATAAAAAAATAGTAACTGAAGTACCTTATACATACTATTTTTTTATTATAAATATGGTACAACCATAATCATTATTCTATCCATCTTATAAATGACATGTCACCATATGTGTTTACGTACAACTTACCGTCTCCACGTCCTGGTGTAGTTTGTTATTCAAAAACATCATTATTTTGATGCGTATAATAATGAGTATAAATGATCTAAATAATAAATATAACATGTTAATTATTATTTATATATGATATAACATCCAATTATATACGATTTCAATATCAATATAATGATATTTTAACTCGTGCGTACTTACAGATTACTGTCTCCACGAAGGCGATGAGATTCATTCCCCATCATAATCATTCAAGAATAATTTTCATATTATGATTAAAAATAAATTTTAAGAACATAATATCATTATATATATGAGTAAAATACATTCTATAGATAAAAAACATGGCTTATTTAACCAATCATATAAATGAATTTGAATGAGTTAACACCTGAAACAATGATACTACTAAAATATTATTAATAATGAAATATTAGAAGATCATATTTGTTATAATATTTATGTATGTGGTTCTTGTATAATTTAATAAAAATGATCTAACTATTATACAGGAGGTTAACATACCCTCAACAAAGGAAAAGTACAATGTAAGGGTTAATTGTACTATCTCTTCATTATTCAAGGTTGTTTATACATGAGTACCCACTAAGACCTATTTATCATCCACATCTATGTTTTTTTAAAATTTATTTAAATTTTTTTTACTATTACCTATACTATGGTTTAATGTCACTTATAAACTTGATTGAATTTTTATAAAAATTTATAATGGAATCTTTCTGTTGTTTTCCAAACAAGCTCCTTTACGACCATATCGACAAAATTAAGGAAGGAAAGTTTTTTAAATTATACGGTGTGTGAGGATATTTTCCGCCATTATAATGCCTTCTAAGCTACCCTTATAAGCTTATAAGAATATTTTCAAAATTAATGTTCCCTTTTGTAACAACAAGACTTTTAAATGATTTCAAAATAGAACAATTTATTTTTCTTAAATAATATTGATTTCATATATGTATACATCCTTTGAAGGATTTTACACTTATAGGATGTTGATGTTTTATGATAAAATCATCCATATTGTATTGATGGTTTTGTGTTATTTTTGACTGTTGATGTGTTATTTTTATACCATTCATGGTTTATGGTTAATGTATTAACATTTAATATTCCAGATTTAATATGAATATTTATGTTTTGTTTCAACCTTTTCATATAAAGTATGCATTGGACTTAGTATGTGATGGGTGAAACCCACCATAGATCCTCAATGCATCGGTAGGTCTCATGAGCCAAAGTAGTTTCTTGGCACAAGGCATTGAAAAAATCGTATTTTTACTCTTGGAACAAGGCCTTGAATATGTGGTTATGAAGCCTATCATTATGAATTTTATCATTATGAAATTGGATATTTATATTTCATGAGATTATTCGACTAGTAGAATATCCATGTGAATAATTAAATATAATTATTTGAATTATATTTTCCATATTATATTTGATTTTATTTTTAAATGGATTTTTTTCATCTTATACATTGACTTAAATGTTTGTGATTATTTAAGAAAGTTTTCAAAATTTTATTATCCTTACTGGGCATCTCAGCTCACCCCTTTCTATGTTTTATTTTTCCCAGGATGTGAAAAGGTATATTATAACTAACCTGTAGGGATAGTCTAAGGGATATGAATGTGTTCAATGGAGACAATTTGGTTGTTTTGTTTTATTATATAATGTAATGTAAAACTTATTAATATATCTAGTACTTACAAGGCTACTAAACTGATCGATCTTTTGGGATTTGATCCCTTTTGATAATTCCAATGTAATGTAATAATGCACCGACTTTGGGTAACTAGGGTCAGGGCATTGTAGTTGGTATCAGAGAATGTTTAGTACAACCCATGGAAACTAGATTTAGAAAAACTATGATTATACAACATTACCCTAAGATAGACTTTGAGTATTAGTATATAACAACATCCTTGAATTTTGGTAATGTATATATTTTGTAAGTTTTACAAGAAATTCATCCCTGTCTAGATATGAGTAGGTAGAGGTGGCTATATAACAGATATACCTAGGATTGAAAACCCTGAAAATGTGTTTTGGGATTCACTTGGGGTATCCTAGTACACAAAAATTGTCCTTGTTGCACTCTTGGTTATGACACTCCCAGGAGATATGCTCCGGATAATTGATATTTTCCATACTAACAATTATGAATAATTTATTAGTATATTCCTCCTCAATGAAAACATTTTTATGGTTATGGATTATATTAATAAACTTTTCAATTTATTTTAAGTGTTTTACAAGTTTGGAATTATGTATTTCGATTTATAAACTAATATAGTGTATTTATTTGTTTAGAAATGGCGCCTAGTGGAATGAATGGAAACTGTATCAATGCACGTAATCCATGTAGGAATTTACCTCTTACTCAAGATAATTATATTGGAGCTGGTGATACAACGGATGCTGATCAGATTATCACCATACTGGGAAAACTCACTCAGGTAATGAATAATAACCATACCCGTATGGTGCACCCTAATCTACAACGCATAGGGTCAATGCTAGACCTATTTATGAGGAAACAACCAAAATCGTTCAGTGGGACTAAAAATACATTTGTAGCTGAGAAATGGATAAATTCGATAGAGAAAATATTTCATGCTTTGGCGAGTAGCGAAAGGGAAAAAGTTGTCATGGAAGTTTATTGCCTCATAGGAGATGTAGATAAATGGTGGTCATTAATTCAAAACACAAATGAGGATGAAAATTATAAAATATGGAATGGAGGGAGATTAATGATATTGTCATAGAAAAATACCTTCCTCGTGGCCATCGACCAGATATGGAAACAAAATTTTTGAGTCTGAGACAAAAGGAGGAAGAGAATGTCCAAAGTATGAGGCTAAATTAACATGGTTAGAAAAGCATGCATTAGATTATATACATACCCCAAGAAATAGTATTGATCGATTCTTTGATTGATTAAATCCATTTCTCCATCGAAAAAACACCCTGATACATCCTTAAAACGAATTTAAGTTAGTTACATGTGTAGAGAAAAATGCCACCATGCTAGTAATTGTAAGGGAATGAAAGAGGCTGTCAATTTTGAATGATACTATTGTAGAGAAATAGGGCATTATGAAAATGAATTTCATAAACACCAAGGAAACATATGTCAGAAAAGGAAAATGGAGAAAGTCCAAGTTTATGCGATCACTACTGCTGAGGTTAAAGGTCTGAAAGGCGTGGTGGCAGGTAATTTAATGGTTTCCTCATGTTTAGACAATGCTTTATTTTATTCTGGATCATCGCATTGTTTCATATCTTCCCTATTTGGTATGAAAATTAGATATTTCAAATTTAATTTAAAAAGGGAGTTGTCTATGAAAACTCCTAAGGAAAGTATCATTGCAAAAAAAGTTTTGTGAATCAGTTCTTCTTAGGGAATATAAATGTTCTTAATCTGCTGATCTCATCCTCATACCCAAGATTGAATTGGATATTTTCCTCAGAATGGATTCACATCTGAAACATGATGCAAAAATTTATTGTATGAAGAAGGAGGTTACAATTTTCTATGATGATAAGGAGTACCTTATCTTTAGAGAAAAAACGTCACCACATATTTCATATCTAGATCCTCCCCCAGTGACTAAACTAAATTCAATTATTGAGGAAGAAGAGAATAAATAACTATGGGTGAGGAAAAGAATGTTCAAATAGAGGATATATCTTTTGTGAAATAATATGTTGATGTGTTTCAAGAGTATTTACCTAGATATCCTATATAATGAGAAATTGAGTTTTCAATTGATTTAATTCTGAGTTCAAGGCCCATATCAAAGACACCATACAGAATGGACACTCTGAAATTAGTAGAACTAAATAAAAAACTAGAGGAATTGAGTAATAAGGGATTTATTAACCATAGTGTTTCTCTATGGGGAGCCCCGTTCCTTTTTGTTAAAAGTAACGATGGATCTATGATGTTATGCATTGACTACAGGAAGATCAATGCTATAACAATAAAGAACAAGTATCCCCTACCCCGTATTAATTATTTATTCAACCAAATTCATGGAGCTCAATATTTTTCAAATATTGACCTTCGATCTGGATATCATCATTTGTGTGTAAAGAAGGAAGACATCACGAAAACATTATTTTGAACCAGGCAGAGGGATTATGAGTTTACAGTAATGCCTTTTGAATGGACTAATACACCCTCTTCTTTCATGGTTATAATTAATAGAGTTTTCAAGGAATATCATGATGACTTTATAGTGGTATTTATTAAATAAATGTTGGTATACTCCAAATGCTATGAACATCATGAAAATCACAAGCGTACTATTCTGAAAAAACCCCAGATGAAATGAATTATATGGGAAGCGTAGAAATTGTGAATTCTAGATTTAGAAAATTTCTTTTCTTGGCCATATTGTCTCTGAGGATGGAATCTCTACCGATCCATCAAAGACCAAGTCAATCAAATAATGTCCATCACTGACAAGTATAACTAAGGTACTCAGTTTTGTTGGCTTAGCTGGTTATTGTCGGCATTTCATCTAGAATATTGCTTGATTGGAAAACCCATTAACCAAGCTCACACGTAAAGTGGATATTTTTTTGGAAATATGATTGTGAGGAATTTATTGAAGAACTAAATAAAGATTATTGAATGCTTATATCTTCACTCTATTATCGGGGAATGATGGGTTTGTTATTTATAGTGATGCATCAAAGAAAGGTCATGGTGGTGTCCTTATGCAAAATGATATGGTTATTGCATATCCATCACGAAAGATAAAACTTCATGAGAAAAACTAAACCACACATGATATTGAGTTATCACCAATAATCTTTACTCCAAAAATATGGAGGCAATATCTCTATGGTAAAGATTTTGAGATATATACTGATCACAAGGTTTTGAAGTATATTTTCTCACAAAAATAACTCAACATGAGGTAAATATGATGGCTTGAACTACTCAAGTATTATAATTATATGATACACTACCACCCGAGTAAGGAAAATAAGGTGGAAGATGCATTGAGCAGAAAGGATAATATAGTTTTGAAGAAGATGAGAGTTGAAAGGTGTCATGTTTTCATGGATATAGAAAATATTGTTATGGTAATAACCATAGATGGTGAAACATCAATAATTTTTCAAATGGTTTCCAAACCATCCTTACTATAATGGATAAACAGTTCTCATACTGATGATGAGGAATTTCAAATGAAGATTAAAGATGTGAATGATGGGAGATTTAGTGACTTTGTATATGAAGGTGGAATGATGTATGGTTTGTTAACAAGTGAATACTTGAAGACAACATCCTAGTGTAGTGATGCAAACTCTTCCCATACCTGAGTGGAAATGGGATTATATTACGATGGATATTTTCATGGGCCCACCAAAGACTCCATGAAGGAATGATAAAATATGGGTCACTGTTGATTGTCCTACCAAGGAAGCACATTTTCACACTATAAGAAAAGATTTTTCACTTGAACGTCTAGAAAGACTACATATTAATGTAGTTGTAAGACATTCTGGAGTACTCTTTTTGATTTTTTCTGATCATTATCCCCATTTTACATCAAGATTCTGGAAATGTATTCAGAAATCCCTAGATACTGAACATCGTTTGAGCAATACCTACCACCCTCAAACTGATGGACAATCAGAATAGATTATCCAAACCTTAGAAGAGAGGTTGAGATCTTTATCACTTTACGTTCAAGGTATATGGGATAAATATTTACCTTTGGTAGAATTTTCTTTTCACAATAGCTTCGATTAATGTATTCAGATGACACCATATGAAGAATTATATGGAAAGAGATGTATCATAACAACTTGTAGGGAAGATGTTGGTGAATGAAAACTCATAGGCCTAGAACATGTTGTGGAATAAATGGAATAGGTGAAGATTATCCACACCGACTTCAATGCAAATAAATTTAGGAAAAGAGTTATGGCTATAACCAAAGGAAGGATTTTGAATTTCAAGTAGGAGATCATGTTTCCTTAAATTTATCTCCATGGAAGGGTGTTATATGTATTGGTATGAAGGGTAAATTAAGTCCCAAGAACATCAGACCTTTTAAAATTCTAGAATGAATTTGAGTTGTATCTTATCGTTTGGAAATTCTTCCAATTCTCTCCAATGTTCATGATGTGTTCCATGTATCACTATTGAGAAAATACATGTCTGAACCAACGAATGTACTCACCTATGAGGAAATTGAACTGGTACCTTATCTCTCTTATTTTGAAGAGACTATCATGATTTTTGATACAAGAGAACAATTATTGAAAACCGGACGACTCGTCTAGTAAATGTTCTATGGATAAATCATAAGATAGAATAGGAAATGTGGGAACTAGAGGAACTTATGATGAAGAACCATCTGAATACATTTATGCAACAATATTCTAGAAATTTCTATGAATAAATTATTTGAAGGAGAGGACAATGTGACACCCCAATCTACAATGGTATGTTTCCCTTTGAATAATAAAATATATTGCATTGTACGCAACTTACAGTTTTAACACCCCACGACCAATCAAAAAAGTTGTTATGAATAGTATTACCCACTTTTTGAAATTTTATAAATTCTATTTTTTAAAATGGACATCATTTTTGAATTCGTAATATCGAAATTAGCATAGGGTCAATTTTTGGTATTTTTCTGAACATTTCAATTTTTGATGAATAGTGAAAAACACTACATTATTGTTTAAAACTGACTTTTTATTTAAATAATTAGTTATCTTATTTGAATTTATATTAGGTAAAAATAGATACATAATAACTATTTATATTTAATGTAATTCATTGGAGTCATTCTATAATAATAATAGATATATAAAATGTTATTGAAATTTTTACCGTCTTTTAAACACCTTCTAGGCGCATTTGAAAATTCCCATAAAATGTAATTTTACTGATTCAATGAATTTAATAATAAAAATACAAGAAACATGGTTGAAATATGTGAATAAATTTGGTTCAATAAGAAGAACGTAATTTTTGGGGAATAGTAACTTTTGACTTTTATTTACCATGGTTAAAAGTAAATAGGGTAATTAATGATAGAAAATGATATTATAATTACCCTAACACATGTCCTAATTCTATTAGATAAGTATATTTTTTATAAAACCGAAAATAGGAATAAAATATGATCTTTTAGGTCCACTTGGATTAGATTAGGATATTTTTTATTATTTTATTTAAAGAAGAGTTAAAAGTGTTAAATTCAATGTTTAATAAATAAACCATTTTTAATATAAGGCTATACATAAGATAATTTATAATATAAATATTTATTATAAATATAAAGTGATTTCTTACAAAATTATATTTTATTTATAATTTTTAGACATTAAATAATTAAATTTATTTATGACACAATGATGATGCAGTAATTAGATTATAAATGAAATATTAAAATAATTGATATTATAAATAACAAAAAAAATGTAAATTGATACTTTTGATGCATTATAAGAATTTTTTAGATTAATATAAAATTCTAGGGTTGATCCAATGAATTTTTTCAATGTAATGATGCTTTTATGAATTTCACAAAAACAAAATACCAAATACTGTCAAAATTGACATAAATTAGTTTAAAAAAAATACATATTGATAATTGATATAATATTCCTTATAATATAAGGATTATGTAAAAAACATAGATAATGATATATATATTAATAATTAACCACTTCGGGTTCTATTGGCTATTTTTAGTCTGTTTATTAACCATTTATTATAATAGTATAAGAATACAAGGTAAAAGTTAAACTATTTAACTAAGAGTTTAATCTAAACAATAAGGTTAATATGGTGAACTAAACTAGTCTAAAACCTATTTTTTGAGATGTTTTCGACCCATAACAACTTTAGCTTTGAAATAAATCATTTTTTAGACATTAGAAATACAACATGAGTGTATAATAAGATAATATTTCAAGATTTTCCTAAAGTGACCCCTCTCCTTTATAAAAGAGGACTCCCCCTTATCTCAAAGTTACACCTCCAAATCCATTTGGGTCAGCCAACCCATTCCCAATTATCCTCTTGTATACCCTCACTTCGACCTAGTGGCCTTACATTGACCAGAAATCCAACCTTAGGATCCCATTTGATCAACTCAAAAGGAAACACCTGAAGAAGAGGTAATAATTTCAGAACATTTTATCGAAGTTCTTTTCGGCTTCCACTTCCTCTTTCTTTGTTGTTTCCATAAAAAAAATAATAACTGAAATACCTTATACATACTGTGATGTTATTATAATTATGGTACTTCCATATTCATTATTTTATCCATCATATGAATGACATGCCACCATATGTACATACGTACGGCTAACCATCTCCACGGTGTGGTGTGGTTTGTTATTCAAACACTTAATTATTTATATGGGTATAATAATGAGTATAACTGATTTACATAATATAAATACCATTTTAATGATTCTCTATATATGATATACCATCCAATTACATACTATTTCACAATCAATATAATGATATTGTCGCTCGTGCGTTCGTACGAATTTCTGTCTCCACAAACGTGACAAGATTCGTTCCCCATCGTAATCATTCAAGAATAATTTTCATTTTATAAATAAAAATAATTTTTAAGAACATAAAATAATTCTAGATATGAATTAGATACATTCTATGCATAAAAAACATGGATTATGTAACCAAGCATATAACATAATACAAATCATTTAATACCTGAAATAATGATACTACTCAAATATTATTAAAAATGCAATATTACAAGATCATATATGATATCATATTTATGTATGTGGTTGTTTTATATTTTAATAAAATTTATTTAACTATTATACAGGATTTTAATGTACCCTTTACCAAGGAAATGTACAAGGTAAGGGTTAATTCCACAATCTCTTCATTATCTGAGGTTATTTATACATGAGTATCCACTGGGACCTCTTTATCCTCGACATCAATGTTTTTTAAAAAAGTATTACAATTTTTTTTAATATTTCATATACTATGGGCTAAAGTCATTTATAACATTGTATTAATTTTTATAAAAATTTTATAAGATAATCTTTCTGTTCTTTTCCAAACAATGTCATTTACGACATTTTTTAAAAAATTATTGAATGAATGATTCTTTAACATATATGGCGGGCGCAACTATTTTGCACTATTATAACACCATCGAAGCTTCCCGTAAGAGCTAATAGGAATATTTCAAAATTAATGTTTTCTTTTATAATTACATGACCATTAAATGATTTCAAAAAAGTGAAATTTATTTCTCTCAAACAATTTTTTTTCATCTATGTCAACATCCTTGGATGGATTTTAAAATTGTTTGAAGATGATTTATTATGATACAATCATCCATATTTTATTGATGGTTTATGATATGTTTGACTAGGGATGTGTTATTTTTGTACTATTCATGGTTTATTGGTAATATATTAACATTTCATATTCTAGTTTTAATACTAGGGTTTACGTTATGTATCAACATTTTCATATGAAGAAGGAAATGGAATTAGTATGTGATTGGTGGAGCCTACTATATCTCTCCTATGCATCGGTAGGTCACAGTGTAAAAACTAGTTTCTTAGCATAAGGCCTTGAAAAAATCGTATTTGTAGACTTGGGAAGAGGCCTTGACTGTGTGGTTAGGAAGTCTTGTATTTTGAATTCCTTCATTATGAAATTGGCTATTGATTTTGCATGAGATTATTTGACTAGTAGAATATCAATGTGAATAAATAAACGAATTATTTTATTTATATTTTCCATATTATGATTACGATTAATTTTTAAAGGCATATGTTTTAGTCTAATGCATTTCTATAAATCTTTATGCTTATTTATGAAAGTTTCGGTTATAGTGTTAACCTTAATGAGCATCTGAGCTCACCCCTTTATATGTTTTATTCTTCCCAGGATGAGAATAAGTATATTATGAATGACCTTTAGGGATAGTCTAAGGGACATGAATGTGGTCTATGGAGTCAATGTTGTTGTTGTTTTTCATAGTACAATGGAATGTAAAACATATGAATGTGTTTAATACATCCATGGATACTGAACATATCTATCTTTTGGGATTTTACCCATTGTGAGCATGCCAATGTTGTGTAATAATACACCAACTATGGGTAACTAGGGTTGGGGCGTTACATTACACCCAGACCAACCACTTCCATTTTCATTCTTTAAAGTCCTTCCTAGCAATCCATCCTCTAAAAAAGAAACATTGAACACACAGAAAAACCCTGAAACACATGTCGTCACAACCAAACCTGACAGCCCTAGTGTATAACAACACCACACCCATCACACCCAGTTACTTAAACACAACACAACCTGAACCTATAGCCCCACTACTCAAACACTTCCCATCCATTCCACAGTCTGTCAATGTCTCAACCTGTGATTCCATTTCACCACATGTATCATCTCACCTTACAACCAATCTCTTAACATTATCACCACAAAACCACACACAGAATACGATCGAACAAAACCACATAAAACACATAGCAACATCAAACAAGGTGGGGTGTATTCATATTTAGAAAACAATAATTATTGAATTCCACTTTCATAATTACAGGTTATCAAAGAACAAGTTTCATCATAGGGAATCCATTTATTTATCCTAATATACATAGTTAATCAATTGCATATTTACATCCATTAAAATCATGATCAACAACAAGCCATCACAAGTCATCCCAAGTGCATAAAAAAATTCCAACAATGACCTTTATTTTTAAAATTTATATAGAACATATAGATCATAATATAAATAAATAATGAAATAAAATCATGCGTCAATTTTCCCCCATCCCCTATTTATTGGATAAAGATGAATCGATTATCTTTATTAAAATTGGATTTAACTTCCTTCACATGGGAAACATTCATACACCAACCTCGCATGATACACAAATAAGATTGATGATGGGATCCCTACCTCAATAAACAGATGATCAGAACCTCATCCTTGTTCCAAATAGGGTGTCTGCAAGGCTACATGGAATCATAGTCCATGGATGTGACACAGATGCATGGATCCTTGGGTAAGAATGTTTTTGGAATGCCCAAGTAATAAGAGAAAAGTGGAAGAAGGGGTGAAGGAATTGTGTCCGACATTGAAGGATTAGATCTGAGACTCATGTGGTTTAAAACCATTTTGACCTCCCCGTTAGAAGGAGATATTTACCATGTGTTTTGACTAACTTAATTCCTACTAAGTATTCATAAATAAAATATGTATTTTTACACCATTTTAAATGTAATAAAAACATTTAAACATGGTTTGAAACACATTTTAAATAAAATAAAATGTTAATGTGGTGAATCTAAAAAAACTAGGAAGAATCTAGAAATTTGGAGAAACTATCGAAATGAAACAATGTTGGGTGAGTCACTATCATGAGTAACGAGTTGGTGACTCAATGGTAGATGAATCACTATTCGATGAATAACTAGTGTGATCTTCTGGTGATGAGATATCGATGTTGAGTTACCATTCAGTGAGTGACTGTTTGATGAGTCATTGTTCAGCGAGTCACTATTCGGTGAGTCATCATTCGATGAGTCATTATTCAGTGGGTAACCATTAGATGAGCTACCATCATGACTCACCATCAGAACCCACCATCAACGAGTCACCGATGCGACTCACCATTAGTGAGAAATTGTTGTGACTCACTATTAGTGAGTCACTAACACGACATACGATTTGGGGACCAACTGTTGGAAAAATCAGCATTGGACGAGTCACTGTTGGACGACTCACCATCGCGAGTCACCGATGGATGATCTACAGATTGATGAGTCACCATTGGGTGACTCACAATTGGCATCCTAAAATTTGAAAAAGTATATTTTTTCAAAGCGCTTCAAATGAGTCACTATTATCTCTAGAATTTCTCCAAGAGTAGATTTCAACAATATAATGGACTTTGGAGTTCTAGAAAATTACATTAGACACCTCTCCAACTATTCTCATACCTTAGAATTCAAAACTAACCTAGAAAAAACTAGATGTTCAAACAACCACCCTATAAGATTCCTCTAAATGGTATTTCAATACTTGAAACACTGCTACCGACATCAATGGTCAATGATGAAGCACCTCATGTTGTTCAAAAGATAGAGTGAAACCTCATCTTCCAATAACACCTCTGACATCGTCCAACTCATTTGAATAAAGACACACGAAATAGGTACAACAACCACACAGTCTTAAACACGTGAATTAGGGAATTCCTCCATCCATGTCAAGATACTATCTACTCTAGGTAGCACTGACTCGCATGCATGGGTTTAATCACATCTCAATTAAGAATCATCCCCCCTTACAAATTTTATGACAACATCACATATTACAGAACAAGGAGAAAACATATCTCACATAAAACAAGGTTCCATAATTATATTAAAATGTGAAAAAAAGTAAAAACACTGAAAAAATCAGGGTACTAGGCAAACATATATGTCTCCCTTATTCATATACTCTCCTCTCAGCCACTGAGACTCTACAACATAGGAACCAATATAATGGTCTACTAAAACAACACATTCTCCTGATGATATTGGATCTCTACCAACTACTCCACGGAAGTCATGTTCTCTTTGATATCCATATTTCCTGAGTCGATGACATGAGATTCGTCGTGATGATATCTAGGAATCTAAGAGATGTAAAATTCATTAGGGATCCTCACCAATTGTAGTGGAAATGACAACTATTATTCCTCCTCTCCAACTCATCCCAACACCTAAAAGGGTCCAATTAACTTGGGAGAAATCTCACTCTCTTTGGCGAACCTCTAATTCCCAAGTTGAGGGGATACCTTCAAGAACACTTGGTCGCTCTCCCCAAAATCCTGGGGCCTCAAACTATTATCGTCATATGAATTTTACGGATCATGTGTTGGGTTCATCAGATCATGGAAAAGATGAAACTTCTCTACTGTGATCTACATCACTTAGGGAGAAAGAACATTTGTCTCCCCAACCTCTTTTTATCACAAAGGTTAACAACTTGAACTTCCATAAAATCCTTCAAACAGAGCCATGAAAATGGATGAGTGATAGCGATTATTGTAATAAAACTCTACCCAAGGTAGATTTTATACCCAAGAACCAACAAAGTCCAAAATGTCTGCTCAAAAATTTCCCTCCAATGTCTGGATAGTCTGTTCTATATTCCAATAAATCTAAGGGTGGAAAGTAGTTCTGAGGAGGAAATGAGTTCCAATGTCATGCTACAATGACCTCTAAATTTGTGAGGTAAAACAGGTCTCCTGATCTTGGAAATTGGATCTCGAAACTCCATGCAGCTGCACCACCTCATCCACATACCTCTTTTCCAAGGCGTCCATTGTTCCCAACTACTTTATCGATAATTAGTGGGCTAATTTCATTAGTTTATCCACTATTACCAATATTAAATCTTATCATAAATGATCCCTAGGTAATCCTTTCACACGATCTATCATGATTTCATCCCACTTCCACTCTGAGACATATGATGGATTCAACAAACCACCAAGTACATGGTGCTCAGCCATCACGTACTGTTACAATAAGAACCTCACCAAAAAAACTCCTCAACTTTCCATTTAATCTCAGTGATTATGATGAATGTATCTCTACTAGGGTATCAAAACATTAAACATTGTATCCTTACATAGTCATTTGGTAACCTCGGAGTCCATGCATCGAATCATAGGGGTCCATAAAATTTGTGTTCCAAGCTAGTCTTCCCTATCTTATGTCACGCACCAAGATCACCTAACACAATTTTCCTACCAACCCTTGCATTACTCACAATGCTTAACTCCAAACTCTGTCTATCTCTCAACCACCATGTGGTACCGTTATTTCATGACCCCATTCAACCATATATTCCACTCCTGAGATAGAAATGAAGAAAGGGAGATAATGACTATTGAGACCCACCTTCAGTTGGCCCTGGGGTGGAAACCAACACCAAGGACATAGAATCTCACTAAATGGATGGAATTAACTTTTTATTAAGAAAAAAAATGATCGAGAGATATGATTTTCCAAAAAAAAACTCCAATAAATATATAAATGGGAAAAAATTCCATCCCATATGAATGGTTAAAGTACAACTAAAAAACATATGAGGAAAGTCTCAAAAGTAAATACCCAAAAGTAAAGCTAAGAAGCGATGAAGCAACTGTTCCGAATTCAGTAATAGTAAAACCCAGCATGGTCCTTGTAGTCCAATTGGGAACCTTAAATGAGTTTTATATATGTAGGGTGAGCATAGAAGTATAATAAGTAGAAAAATATAGTGTCACTCATGCACAAGTGGGAGAATCATATTAATGCCCCTTTGAGAAAAAAGAATAACCCACAGCACCTATCTAGGATTCCTGACCATTCCAAACTCACCAAGGCATGCTCACCAAATAACACAAGTCGAGTGAGTAATCTAATATGCACATCAATGTTTTGTTACACCGCACCACATTACCTCTTATTAGATGCTCTCACACCCTAACATCAAACATCTGGGTGCTCCCACCTCTTCTGAATGCACCACATTTCAACCCACCCTCACACACATGGGCATTATATCTAGTCTCACAACATGTTGAAATAATGCTAATGGCATCTCTCCAACACAATCATAGGCTTCACAACCATGTCCCTCCCACAGACACTTGGTCCACATACTATGTTACACCCCAAAAATAGCTGGAAAAGCACAACACATCTCATCCTGAATACACTTGGGAAAATAAAACTCTCACGTACACACTTGGGCCTCCCAAACCAATACTGTAACAGCCGAGACTTTTATGTTATATAAATCATCAAAGGAATCTTTTTCTACACAACACTTGCTTGGCTTGCTTTGCACGCAATCGCGACCTTCCTCGATAGCTTGCGTCGTACGCAATACCGAGTTTCACTAAACAACAATATGCTATTAAAACTAGCCGTTATGAATAGTAATAACCACTTTTTAAAATTTTATAAATTTTATTTTTCAAAATGGACTTCATTTTTGGACTCAGAATATCGAAATTAGCCTAGGGTGAAATTTTGGTATTTTTCTGAAAACTTTCAATTTTTGATGAATAGTGAAACCACTAAGTGGTAGGTTAAAAACTGAATTTTGCATAAAACTTAATTTTACCGCTTCTGTGAATGGAATTTCAAAAATCCGAGAGACACGGTTAATATCAAGGACTAAAATGTGGTTCAATGAGATGAAAATAATTTTTTGGTGAATAGTAACTTTTTACTTTTTTTACCGCGGTTAATAGTAAATAGGGTAACTAAGGGTAAATATGATATTAATATTACCCTAACACATGTCCTAATTCTATTGGACAAGTTTATCTCGACCAAAAACAAACTTAGGAATAAAATATGACCATTTAGGCCCACTTGGATTAGATTAGGACATTTATTATTAATTTATTTAAAGAAGGGTTAAAAGAGTTAAAATCAAAGTATATTTACTAAAACATTTTTAATATGGGGTTATACATAAGATAAATTCGATTGTAAATATTCATTAGAAAGCTAAAACGATTTCCTACATGATGGTATTTTATTTGTAATTTTTAGACATTAAATAATTTAATTTATTTATGACACAATGATGATGCAGTAATTATCTTATTAATGAAATATTGACATAATTGATGTTATAAACACCAAAATAAATGTAATTTGAGACTTTTTATGAATTACACTAATTTTCTAGGTTACTATGATATATTAATGTTGATTTAATCAACTTGGTTCGAACATTCAATTCTGTTATGACTTTCCCAAAAATCATATATCAAATAGTGTCAAAATTGACACAAAATAGTTTTTAAATCAAATATTATATTATTAATTGTTATTGTATTCCTAAAAATCTAAGGTTCGGCCAAATGATTTAGATAAAGATATATATATTAATAATAAACAATTTTGGGTTCGTTTGGCATGTTATTGTAAGTGTATTAACCATATAGTGAAAGAAAACAAAAAGACATGATAAAAGTTAAATTATTTAACTTAGAGTTAAATCTAAATGATAAGGTTAAAATAATATCCTAAACTTGTCTAAATTCTATTGGTTGATAGGATTTCGACCCCTCCCCACCTTATCTTCGAAATAAGACCCTTTGGAACCATTATAAACCGATTTTGACTTTAATATAAAATAATATTTTGAGATATTCCTAAGGTGCCCCTCTCCTCCCTTATAAAAGGGCACCTCCTCCCCCTCCTCCTCACACCAAATTGAGCACTCAAGCTCGGCCAACCCCTGCCATTTTCCCCTCTCCACTTCCCTAGAATAGTCCTAGAGGTCCTGGTCTTCTCCAAAGACCACTCTTAGTTCCCTAAGTGGAGGATTCAAAGAGGCGTTCCAAAGAAGAGGTAATATCCATTACCGATCTTTTCAATTTCTTTCGTCTTCAACTTCTTCTTATTTAGTTGTTTCATGATAAAGTAATAACATCAGTATTACTTACATACTGATATGTTATTATAAATATGAAACATCCCTAATTCACCTTCTATCCATCCTACGGAAAAATGAAATCACCGCGCGTGCGTACGTACGGAATACCGTCTCCACGCCGTGGTGTAATCTATTTTCCACCATCACCTTACAAGGATGGGTATAATGGTGTAATGAGTAACTATATATGATTATTATTAAGTAATATTGATACTGAAATAATATATATATATACTCCAATACAATTCCACGATCATAGGAACGATATCATCACTCGTGCGTACGTACGGAATACCGTCTCCACGATGTGATGCGACTCGTTCTACATGATCTTCATTTCATAATGATTGTATAAATGAATTGAATGAATGAATATGGTATATAATACACTAATACCATTCTGGAAATGAATTATCTATAACCTAAAGATAAGAATAAGAATTTATTCGACAAAACACGCATAAGAACAAAAAGTTATAAAGACCCGAGTAACAAGTAACAATGAAATATTACTAACAAGAAGCTAATAATATGACCATATATGATCTCATATCAATATGTATGATTCTGGAATAAGTCAATAACATTATTTAAACCATTATACAGGAGCTTCGGACACGAACAAAGCAAATCGGACCTAAGGTAAGGGAAATATC
This sequence comes from Viscum album, assembly GCA_963277665.1. Taxonomy (NCBI): domain Eukaryota; kingdom Viridiplantae; phylum Streptophyta; class Magnoliopsida; order Santalales; family Viscaceae; genus Viscum; species Viscum album. The sequence continues at coordinate 301,210,307 of OY728136.1, forward strand.
ACAATCTCATTTTTATCTGAGATTGTTTATTCGTAAGTATTTACTGGGGTGTATTTTATCATCCACATCCATGTTCCCTCAATATGTAATATTGTTTCCATCCACTTGAAATAGTTTAAATCCAATTTTACCCTTAGGTGAGTTTTTAGTAAAGAATATGAAAGGAATCTTTTGTCGTTTTTCCGTACGAGGTACTTTTTGACTTTTCCGACAAAAGTACGAAGAATGTTTTTTTTAACTTATACGGCATGAATGGATTTTTAAAACATTACTTCAAAGAAGCTTCCTTTACAAGTTTTCAAGTTTATTTTTAATCAACTTCTTTTATTTTAAAGTTGTATGACATGTTATGAAAGGAAAAATGTTTTTGAAGAAGAAAGGATATTTTCCTCAAGAATTCAATTCAAGTGTTTTATCAAAATTATTTTCCATCTAAGATAATAAAGGGTTCTTTTTCTATCCATATTTTTACATTGGTTTGACTATGTTGTGATGGAATTGTGTTTATGAATTCCTTTATCATATATGAATTGATTTATGATGTCATGATGTTTCAAGAATCCCATTTTTGTTATATGTGTTATGCGATGATGTATGTTTTATGATTATGTGGCACACATAAGAAAGGATTCATTATAAGATGGGTGGGACCTATATCTCCCTCCAATGCATTGGGTAATGATTTTATATCTCATGAGATAGACATGGCTGGAACGGAAGGTTATTTCGGTTCAGTGATACAGGACTGAAACGAGGAGTGAACTCGGTTCAGAAAGGGACTTTGTCCACTAAGATAGTCTTGGCAATGAGTCATGACTAACAAGAAATGATTTTCCATGATTATGTGTGCATGCCACAAAGTTTCAAGTTTTATGTTATGATTATGGGGATCTCATTTTCACTTCTATGATTTATTCCATGTTAAGATATTATGATCTCTTTTGCAGGTTTTGATTTTCAAAAAGATATGATATGATTTTTATTTCCTTTATTTGCCCTTGCTGAGCATTTGAGCTCACCCTTTTATGTTTTCTTTTCCCCAGGTCAGGAAGATGGATATTAAGTAGAATATGCTAAAAGGGACCCTAGATATGATGAAATAAATGGGAGACACTGTAGAAGATTTATGAACCAGTTGTTTATGTTTCCCAGTTTCTAAAGAAACTATACCTATACGGTCCTTTGTGGTTTTGTCATATGTTGTAATAAGAGTGCTTCAATTTTGAAGTATTAACAATGTATGTAAAGTATGGGTCGTTATAGTTGGTATCAGAGGAAAGGTATAGTCAACCTTTGGAAACTAGGATGTGAAAGCCTTAGTAAGAACCCTAAGGATAAGTCTAAGCATAGAACACAATCTTAGTGTTTTAGAAATGGCCTTGAATAACCTAGGATAAGACCTTAAGCATGAAAATTTTACTCTTGAATTATGTGGTTTCCTATTATAATTAGTGTTGCTCACACTATTCTTCTTGGTTTTAGTCAATGGCTGGAACCCGAAGGAACCGTGTTAATGCGGAATGCGATGGGCAATGCAATGATTGTCCCCCTGAGCAACCAAACGATATGGGAGCTGGAATGAAAAATCTTGTAGCCATGCTCACACAACTTTCTCAAGCTATGAATCATGCAGGATTTCCAAACGAACAAAGGAGGGAGCAACATTCTGTTGAATCCTTCATGAGGCAGCGTCCACCATCTTTCAGCGGGTCTACTGATCCATTAGTTGCTGAACAATGGATTAGTACTACTGAAAAGATATTTTCAGTTCTTCAATGTTCTGAGCATGATAAAGTCATCCTAGCAGTGTATCGTTTGGAAGGAGATGCGGATCAATGGTGGAATCTTGTTAAGAATACGAGGCAAAGGGATGAAATTGAGTCTATGGAATGGGACGAGTTCAAGAACTTATTTTTCAATAAGTACTTCCCTCGTATTCTCCAAACAAAGATGGAGAAAGAGTTCCTTGAACTGAAGCAAAGGGATGATGAATCTGTTAGTACCTATGAAGCAAATTTTACAAGACTTGCAAGGTACGCTTCTGGTATTATTATCCAACCTGAGAGTAAGATCGATCGATTCTTTAGTAGCCTAAAACCAAGTCTTCGAAGGGCGTTAGCCATAAGGGACTTCAATAGCTACGAAGAAATCGTTCGATGTGCTCTCAAAGTCGAGATGGAGATTGGAGTAACCCATCAGTCACATGGGTTTGATAAGAAGAGGAAGATGGAATTCAAAGAAAAATCTAAAGAGCACACGGAAAAGAAGATGAACTTTCCCTTATGCTCAAAGTGTGGAAAGAAACATGGAGGGAGTTGTCTTAAAGGGACAAGTAAATGTTTTAAATGTGGAAAGGAAGGTCATCGGGCATTTGAATGCCGTGATAATGGGAAGAAGATGTCTAATGATGCAAACAAAGGAAGGGATACACAGAATGAACCTGCTACACTTCAATGTTTCAAGTGCAAGGAGATGGGGCATTATGCCAATCAATGCCCAAATCCAAGGGTTGATGATGATGGTCGACGTCAACAAACTCTTAAGGCTAAAGACAAAGGAAAGTCACATGCAATTTCTATCAGCGATGTGGAGTACGATAACGATGTGGTGAAAGGTACACTTACCATCCACTCTAAAGTAGCAAATGTTTTATTTGATTCTGGATCCACCCACTCTTTTATTTATGAAAAATTTTCTAAGGGTATCACCGTATTACCTCAACAATTAGATGTTGAGTTAGCTGTGACAACACCTAATGGCACATCAATCGCATCAGAAGTTTATAATTCTTCTCCGATCGAAGTTTGTGGGAAAGTGCTTCCTGCAAATCTTGTGATCCTTCCTTTAGTGGAATTTGATGTGATTCTTGGCATGGATTGGCTTTCTCTACATGGAGCTCATATCAATTGCCAAAGAAGGGAAGTCACATTTCATATTCCAGATCAACCTACGATCGTCTATCAATGCAAGGATGAACATAACCTTCCAGTGGAAATTTCTTCCATCTTATGGGTATTGATTCCACTAAATGAAGGTTATTTATCTCAAATGGTTGGTGAGAAACTCACGATTAAGAATATGCCCATTGTACGGGAGTTTGATGATGTCTTCCCGGAGGAATTGCCGGGTCTTCCACCAAATCGTGAAGTTGAGTTTTCAATAGAACTCGTACCGGGTGCTTTGCCTATTTCAAAGACACCTTATAGAATGGCCCCAATTGAGTTGCAGGAATTGAAGAAGCAACTCCAAGAGAATCTTGATAAGGGATTCATACGCCCTAGTGCGTCACCTTGGGGAGAACCTGTTCTATTTGTTAAGAAGAAAGATGGATCAATGAGACTCTGCATTGATTATCGAGAACTTAACAAGATCACTATCAAGAACAAATATCCTCTCCCACGCATTGATGACTTATTTGACCAACTACGCGGAGCTCAATACTTTTCCAAGATTGATCTTCGTTCAGGGTATCATCAATTAAGGGTCAAAAGGGAGGATATACCAAAGACGGCTTTCCGTACAAGGTATGGACACTATGAATTTATAGTGATGCCATTTGGTCTTACTAATGCCCCTGCTATCTTCATGGATCTAATGAATAGAGTCTTTAGAGACTATCTTGATCAATTTGTGGTAGTCTTTATAGATGATATTCTTGTCTATTCAAAGAGCAAGGAAGAGCATGAAGATCACTTGAGAATTATATTAAAGACCCTGAGAAAAGAGAAGCTTTATGCCAAATTTACCAAGTGTGAATTTTGGCTTCAAAAAGTTGCATTTTTGGGTCATATAATCTCAAAAGAGGGGATATCTGTGGATCCAGCAAAAACAGAGGTTATCGAAAGATGGTCAAGACCAACAACAGTAACTGAGATCCGAAGTTTTCTTGGTTTGGCTGGATATTATCGACGTTTTGTAAAAGATTTTTCACGGTTATCTAATCCAATCACCAAGTTGACTCGGAAAGGAGTTAAGTTTGTCTGGACAGAGGAATGTGAAGAGAATTTCAAGGAGTTGAAAAGAAGGTTATCCAGTGCACCTGTGCTCACACTGCCTTGTAGTGGAGAAAGGTTTGTGATCTATAGTGATGCATCCAAGAAGGGATTGGGGTGTGTTCTTATGCAAAATGATATGGTGATAGCTTATGCCTCACGACAGTTGAAAATCCATGAGCAAAATTACCCAACACATGATTTGGAGTTGGCTGCGGTAATCTTTGCATTAAAGATTTGGAGGCATTACCTTTATGGTGAAAGGTGTGATATTTATACTGATCATAAAAGTTTAAAGTATATTTTCACACAAAAGGAGCTGAATATGCGCCAAAGAAGATGGTTGGAGCTGATTAAGGATTATGACTGCTCAATCCATTACCACCCTGGGAAAGCAAACAAGGTGGCAGATGCATTAAGTCGACAAGACCATGCTAGTTTATTCATGATGAGGATCACAAAAGATCCAATATTTATGGATTTACAAAGGATGGATCTTGGAATTATAATGGAAGGGGAAAAATCTTATCTTTCTCAAATGAATGTTCAACCATCTATACATGTGAAGATTAAAGAGGCACAGAAAGAAGATGTCGAGTTACAAAAGAAGGTGAGAAATGTTCCTGAATTCAACCTTGATTGTGATGGGATAATAATGTTCAGGAATCGGGTTTGTGTTCCTCCCATCCCCGAATTAAAGAAAGAGCTGCTGGATGAGGCTCATAGTTCTTCATTCTCTATTCATCCTGGAAGCACGAAGATGTATAGGGACCTGAAAGAGTACTTCTGGTGGGATGGCATGAAAAGAGATGTTGCTGAATATGTCTCTCGATGCTTGGTTTGTCAACAAGTTAAAGCTGAGAGACAGAAGTCTAAGGGGATGTTACAACCATTACCCATACCCGAATGGAAATGGGAAAACATCACTATGGACTTTGTCACAGGACTTCCTAAAACATCCAAAGGCAATAATGCTATCTGGGTCATAGTTGATCGTCTTACAAAGTCTGCACACTTCATTGCTATTAGAGAGGATTTCTCTCTAGATCAGCTTGCCAGAATATATGTAAAGGAAGTGGTAAGATTGCATGGAGTACCACTTTCTATTGTATCTGATCGAGATCCGAGATTTACCTCGAAGTTCTGGCGAAGTCTTCAGCATACTCTGGATACAGAGTTGAGTTTCAGCACTGCTTATCATCCCCAGACAGACGGTCAGTCTGAGAGAACAATTCAAACCCTAGAAGATATGTTGAGAGCTTGCTCTATGGATTTCAAAGGAGGTTGGGATCAACACCTACCTTTGGTGGAATTTTCTTATAATAATAGCTTTCACTCCAGTATTCAGATGGCTCCTTATGAAGCTCTCTATGGAAAAAAAATGCAGGACTCCAACTTGCTGGGATGAAGTTGGGGAAAGAAAGCTATTAGGACCTGATCTCGTTGATGAAATGGCAGAAAAAGTCAGATCTATTCAACAACACATAAGAGCAGCTCAGAGTCGACAGAAAAGTTATGCCGACAACCGAAGAAAAGACCTAGAGTTTGAAGTGGGCGATAAAGTGTTCTTACGAATATCTCCCTGGAAGAGGGTTATGAGATTTGGAAAGAAGGGGAAGTTGAGCCCTAGATATATCGGTCCTTTTGAAATACTGGATCGTGTTGGGAAGGTAGCTTACCGATTGGCGCTTCCACCGAATCTCTCTCAAGTTCACGATGTGTTCCATGTATCTCTCCTGAGAAAGTACATACCAGATCCTTCACATGTACTCAGCTCAGAAGTTGTACCACTGGAGCAAGATCTTTCTTATGAAGAACAGCCGATAGAGATTCTGGATCGTAGCGAAAAAGTCCTACGAAACAAGACCACTCGCTTGGTGAAAGTTTTATGGAGAAACCACCAACTTGAAGAAGCTACATGGGAGCTTGAGGATATGATGAGGGAGAAGTATCCTCATTTGTTTGTTGCAAAGTGACGAATTTCGAGGGCGAAATTCTTTTTAAGGGGGGTAGAATGTAACACCCGAGACTTTTATGTTATATAAATCATCAAAGGAATCTTTTTCTACACAACACTTGCTTGGCTTGCTTTGCACGCAATCGCGACCTTCCTCGATAGCTTGCGTCGTACGCAATACCGAGTTTCACTAAACAACAATATGCTATTAAAACTAGCCGTTATGAATAGTAATAACCACTTTTTAAAATTTTATAAATTTTATTTTTCAAAATGGACTTCATTTTTGGACTCAGAATATCGAAATTAGCCTAGGGTGAAATTTTGGTATTTTTCTGAAAACTTTCAATTTTTGATGAATAGTGAAACCACTAAGTGGTAGGTTAAAAACTGAATTTTGCATAAAACTTAATTTTACCGCTTCTGTGAATGGAATTTCAAAAATCCGAGAGACACGGTTAATATCAAGGACTAAAATGTGGTTCAATGAGATGAAAATAATTTTTTGGTGAATAGTAACTTTTTACTTTTTTTACCGCGGTTAATAGTAAATAGGGTAACTAAGGGTAAATATGATATTAATATTACCCTAACACATGTCCTAATTCTATTGGACAAGTTTATCTCGACCAAAAACAAACTTAGGAATAAAATATGACCATTTAGGCCCACTTGGATTAGATTAGGACATTTATTATTAATTTATTTAAAGAAGGGTTAAAAGAGTTAAAATCAAAGTATATTTACTAAAACATTTTTAATATGGGGTTATACATAAGATAAATTCGATTGTAAATATTCATTAAAAAGCTAAAACGATTTCCTACATGATGGTATTTTATTTGTAATTTTTAGACATTAAATAATTTAATTTATTTATGACACAATGATGATGCAGTAATTATCTTATTAATGAAATATTGACATAATTGATGTTATAAACACCAAAATAAATGTAATTTGAGACTTTTTATGAATTACACTAATTTTCTAGGTTACTATGATATATTAATGTTGATTTAATCAACTTGGTTCGAACATTCAATTCTGTTATGACTTTCCCAAAAATCATATATCAAATAGTGTCAAAATTGACACAAAATAGTTTTTAAATCAAATATTATATTATTAATTGTTATTGTATTCCTAAAAATCTAAGGTTCGGCCAAATGATTTAGATAAGGATATATATATTAATAATAAACAATTTTGGGTTCGTTTGGCATGTTATTGTAAGTGTATTAACCATATAGTGAAAGAAAACAAAAAGACATGATAAAAGTTAAATTATTTAACTTAGAGTTAAATCTAAATGATAAGGTTAAAATAATATCCTAAACTTGTCTAAATTCTATTGGTTGATAGGATTTCGACCCCTCCCCACCTTATCTTCGAAATAAGACCCTTTGGAACCATTATAAACCGATTTTGACTTTAATATAAAATAATATTTTGAGATATTCCTAAGGTGCCCCTCTCCTCCCTTATAAAAGGGCACCTCCTCCCCCTCCTCCTCACACCAAATTGAGCACTCAAGCTCGGCCAACCCCTGCCATTTTCCCCTCTCCACTTCCCTAGAATAGTCCTAGAGGTCCTGGTCTTCTCCAAAGACCACTCTTAGTTCCCTAAGTGGAGGATTCAAAGAGGCGTTCCAAAGAAGAGGTAATATCCATTACCGATCTTTTCAATTTCTTTCGTCTTAAACTTCTTCTTATTTAGTTGTTTCATGATAAAGTAATAACATCAGTATTACTTACATACTGATATGTTATTATAAATATGAAACATCCCTAATTCACCTTCTATCCATCCTACGGAAAAATGAAATCACCGCGCGTGCGTACGTACGGAATACCGTCTCCACGCCGTGGTGTAATCTATTTTCCACCATCACCTTACAAGGATGGGTATAATGGTGTAATGAGTAACTATATATGATTATTATTAAGTAATATTGATACTGAAATAATATATATATATACTCCAATACAATTCCACGATCATAGGAACGATATCATCACTCGTGCGTACGTACGGAATACCGTCTCCACGATGTGATGCGACTCGTTCTACATGATCTTCATTTCATAATGATTGTATAAATGAATTGAATGAATGAATATGGTATATAATACACTAATACCATTCTGGAAATGAATTATCTATAACCTAAAGATAAGAATAAGAATTTATTCGACAAAACACGCATAAGAACAAAAAGTTATAAAGACCCGAGTAACAAGTAACAATGAAATATTACTAACAAGAAGCTAATAATATGACCATATATGATCTCATATCAATATGTATGATTCTGGAATAAGTCAATAACATTATTTAAACCATTATACAGGAGCTTCGGACACGAACAAAGCAAATCGGACCTAAGGTAAGGGAAATATCACAATCTCATTTTTATCTGAGATTGTTTATTCGTAAGTATTTACTGGGGTGTATTTTATCATCCACATCCATGTTCCCTCAATATGTAATATTGTTTCCATCCACTTGAAATAGTTTAAATCCAATTTTACCCTTAGGTGAGTTTTTAGTAAAGAATATGAAAGGAATCTTTTGTTGTTTTTCCGTACGAGGTACTTTTTGACTTTTCCGACAAAAGTACGAAGAATGTTTTTTTTAACTTATACGGCATGAATGGATTTTTAAAACATTACTTCAAAGAAGCTTCCTTTACAAGTTTTCAAGTTTATTTTTAATCAACTTCTTTTATTTTAAAGTTGTATGACATGTTATGAAAGGAAAAATGTTTTTGAAGAAGAAAGGATATTTTCCTCAAGAATTCAATTCAAGTGTTTTATCAAAATTATTTTCCATCTAAGATAATAAAGGGTTCTGTTTCTATCCATATTTTTACATTGGTTTGACTATGTTGTGATGGAATTGTGTTTATGAATTCCTTTATCATATATGAATTGATTTATGATGTCATGATGTTTCAAGAATCCCATTTTTGTTATATGTGTTATGCGATGATGTATGTTTTATGATTATGTGGCACACATAAGAAAGGATTCATTATAAGATGGGTGGGACCTATATCTCCCTCCAATGCATTGGGTAATGATTTTATATCTCATGAGATAGACATGGCTGGAACGGAAGGTTATTTCGGTTCAGTGATACAGGACTGAAACGAGGAGTGAACTCGGTTCAGAAAGGGACTTTGTCCACTAAGATAGTCTTGGCAATGAGTCATGACTAACAAGAAATGATTTTCCATGATTATGTGTGCATGCCACAAAGTTTCAAGTTTTATGTTATGATTATGGGGATCTCATTTTCACTTCTATGATTTATTCCATGTTAAGATATTATGATCTCTTTTGCAGGTTTTGATTTTCAAAAAGATATGATATGATTTTTATTTCCTTTATTTGCCCTTGCTGAGCATTTGAGCTCACCCTTTTATGTTTTCTTTTCCCCAGGTCAGGAAGATGGATATTAAGTAGAATATGCTAAAAGGGACCCTAGATATGATGAAATAAATGGGAGACACTGTAGAAGATTTATGAACCAGTTGTTTATGTTTCCCAGTTTCTAAAGACACTATACCTATACGGTCCTTTGTGGTTTTGTCATATGTTGTAATAAGAGTGCTTCAATTTTGAAGTATTAACAATGTATGTAAAGTATGGGTCGTTATAAATACCTTCCCGTAGAATCCTGGGATATCTCCACTAGGAATATGGAGTAGGGAAAAGAAGGTCCCCATCCATATATTCTCCCAATGGAATTATTTTTAAGGAAACCCTCCCTCGTGATAATGGGGGTGTTCGACACAGAGTGCTCAACTAGGTTAGGGTGTGTATGGAAAACACAAGAACAAATACAAGCACATATATATAGTATCAAACACTCAAGAACGACCTATGGGTTCTCAATAAAACAATAAACCAACCTTTGAAATTTCCATATGTACTTCAACAACAAAATGAATTTATTAACACTAGAAACAGCCACATCAGAAGTTGATAAATGCAAGCCATCCACAGCAAGACACAACTAAAACATACCCCCAACCAACTCATTAAACCAATTATAATTATTTATTATAGAAAACATTTATTGATTGTTTCCATACCTGATAAACATCCAATGATAGAAAGGAACAAGAACACATCAAAAAACATGTAATGAAGAAGAACTATTATGAAAAAACCCATTGCACGTGTCCTACCCACTTAACACTCATACATGCCACTACCATTATCATTCATCAAATTCATTCCTCCCCATCCATCATATCAAAAAGTTACTACCAATAAAAAGCCAAACCCATCAACACATATCATCATAACAAATCCTGACATCCTCATTATATAATAACACCACACCCATCACACCTTATGACATTAACATAGAACAACCTGAACTTGTAGTCCTGTTGCTCAAACACTACCCATCCTTTCCACAATCTATCAATCTCCCAACCTGATATTGCCTTACACCAATCATACCACCTCAACTTACATCTTAGATGACAACCCCATTACCACAAACCCACTCACGGAATAAGATAAATAAAACCACACATAGCACATAGCCACAACAAACAAGGAGTGGTTTATTCAGATTTATCAAACAATCATTCTTTAATTCCATTTTGATAATTCAGGGTTCTCACATAACAAATTTGATCATGGTGCATCATTTTATTTAATAGAATATACGTTATTAAAAAGATTCACATATATATTAATTAAAGACCTGATCAACAAAAAGCCATCACAAGTCATCCTAACTGTATAAAAAAATGGAACCAATAACCATGATTTTCAGTAGGCATTTAGCCCAAATAGATCACAATATCACAAATAATGAAACAGAGGAATGTGTCACTTTTCCCATATCCTCTTTTTATTTGATTAATGATGATTATATTATATTTATTAAATTTGTATTCAACTGAATTCACATGGGAAACATCCGTACACCCACCCCACTTGGTATACAAATAAGTAGGATGAACGTATCGTTACATTAAGAAAATAACAATCAACAACTCCTCCTTGCACCAAACTGGGGGTGTTCAAGACTCCATTGAAACATAATACAAGAGTAATAAAGAGACCCTAGATTCATGTGGAATAATGGTTCTGGGATTCTAGGTTATCATGAGAAAAGAGGATGAAGGAATGAAGAAAAGGTGTTTAGCTTTGAAGGACTAGATTCGAGATTCAAGGGGTATGAAACTTTTTTGAACTCACTATTAAAAGTGGATACTTACAGAATTGTTTGACTAACCTAAAACCTCCTAAGTGTTAGTAAATAAAATATATATATTTCATCCTTTTAGATTGCTTCAAAAAAAATAAACCCAATTTTAAACTCATCTTATGTCAAATAAAAAGATAAAGGAGGGAATTTGGAAAAACATGGAAATGTGGGAAATTTTGGCAAACTATCAAAATCAATCACCTTTGGGGTTTTCACCATCACGAGTCACCGATGGGTGATTCACCAGTGGATGAATCTCAAGTGGATGATTCAATAGTATGAGATACTAGTGACGAGTTACCGATGGCAAGTCACAATTCGGTGAGTCACCATTCGGCGAGCCATCAGTCGCCATGTCACTACTCTTTGATCTACCATCATGACTCACCATCACAAAACAATTTCAGTGAGTCACCGACATGACTCGCTGTCAGTGAGTCATCATTGGTACTCACCATTAGCGATTAACCAGTACAACTCACCATCCGTGAGTCCCCAATGTGACTCACCATTAGGTGACGTACCGTTGGACGACTCACCATTAAATGAGTCACCGTTGGACAACTCACCCTTGTACAAGTCATTGTTGGATGAATCACCATAGCCAGTAACCAGTGGATGATCTACTAATGCATGAGTCACCATAGGGACTCATCATTCAGTGTATACCTTTGGAAAATCAATATTTTTGGAAAACTCCTAAATTGAGTAACTCATATCTCCAAAACAACTCCAAAACTGGATTTTGAAAATGTAATGGATCGGGGTGGTCTGACCCATTACATTAAATGGATTAAATTCAAATGCCTTATGATCTTAGAATTATAATATTAATTTTTTAAATTAATAATATTAAAAATTATAATAACAATGAAACATCTATGGATGTTTCTGAAGTTGTTTTACTTTAAGGAATTGAAATTATTGATTTAATGGTACCAATAACCTAGAAAATTATTTTGTAGTAAGATGCTATTTATCTAACAAACAAGATTAATGTAAATACAACCCTAAATATGTTTCCAATGTGGTGATATTGTTGTTTAGTTGAGATAAATAGATGATTGACACTAATGAGATACTATTGGTAATCTTCAAATTGGTTAATGATTTCATTAAAATATTATATAAGTCGTCCTTGATTATTTTTATGGAATTTTTTTATTATAGAATAAATTCCATATTCACTGGATTTTTAGGAATTGAGATATTTCTAACTTTTGGATGAAATATTGTTTTCATTGAGATTTTAGGGTAATTTATGACATAACCATGTTTCTTGAGAATATATGGCCATGGTATTCACATATAAAGTATGTGACATTAAGAGGTACTTATTGGGTTTAATGTTATGTTGATATTAGAATACTAGTGACTTTTTTTGTATCAAAAATTTAGTCACATATATTTTGATGGATTTTTATTCTTAGATAATTATGGATTGGATAAAGATAAACCTTTGTGATTTTTTCTCATTTTTATAAATTAATGAAATCATCAATATTTGATAACATATAATAATATTTTTGGTTTTGGATATTATATAATTATAGGAGGTTTATATGTTTATCCTTTTATAGATAATATTATTTGTTATATGTTTTTATTAGTGCTTGAGACATGAAATATTCATTTGAATCATTTGTTTGAGAAAATAATGATATTGTGGAAATTGATTAAATGATTAATTTATGCATTTCATGTACGTATATTTCTTTACAATCCTATTATAGATGGTAAATAAATACATAAATGATATTAATGTTATATTCAAAAAAAATATTTTCCTATAATGTTCAACTCTAAAGAATTGATGCTCTTTTCCCCATCATTGGTTTATGTTTCTCTCGCTGTTAATATTATCTTGATCATTCAATTTATTTTGATAAATGATACCTCGAAATTAATTTTGTTTTATAGTCATATATTAAAATTACACTAAAGATATTCTATTTTGAAACATAATATGTGTAATCCCATATGACCTTCATACTCCCCATTCCCTCTATTAAAGTAAATGTTTTATTAACCCTTTTTATGATGTGGGTTTCCATAATGAATTTTTAAATTAAGAAACATTAACAACTGAGTTAAAATTACAAGTATTCCATTTATTAAGTTTAGGGGAATTTAACAAACTAATTTTATATGAAATATTTTTCTCTAACTTATATTATTTCTTCGATGGACTTTGTTACACGTAATAGAAATTTTGAACGAGCTACAATCCACTGTTAACATATTATTTTTTAATGTGGTCTTTATAAACTAGTGATTATTTTCATGTGTGTGAATATTATTAATTAATTTATTATTTTTATTCATATTACATAATAAATTAAAATATTTACTAATTAAAAACTAAAATTTTTGTAAGTTCATTTGATTCTTTCAAAACAATTTCTTCAAAAATGAAATTTTATTTCTTTTTGTGAGAAAATATAATAACTATTTTTTAAAATTTTAGATAAATTAATTGATAAAATTGTATTTATTTTTCAAAAAAAAATATCAAAAGATATTTTTGGGTGAAATTTTGGAATGTATCTAAAGAAATTGTTTTTTTCACTAAACAGTAAAAAATTCCACTTTTATAAAACTATAATTTTGGTATCACCTAAATTATAATTATTATTTTAATTTTATCTCTACATAACATATGTATTTTTTAACATGGTATATCACAATTAAAATAAATTAAATCATCATTATACATGATTATGGTATAAGAAAAACTTTAGGCATAAAAACACATTTTTCAAACAAATAGTTTTTCATTGCGTTTTCTGAATTTCAATTAAAACTAATTTATTAGAGATTTATAAATTGATTCATGAAAATTTCATTCATTATTTATAATCTGCTGGTTCAAATTTTGAATTTATACCACTTTTATTTTTTCAATATGAACAATAACCGTTGTAAAATTTATATCCTCGGTAGAGGGTAATTTAGCAAACATATGTTGAAAATAAATTCATAAGGACTATTAAATAACCCAACAAAATTACTGAATATTTTTGTGAGTAAATTTGTTCCACAAGAATCCTAATTTATGATAAATTAATCTTTTTTAGTAGTTTTGATGACATTATGAAATTTATAGTATTTTATTTTAAGAAAAGTCAAAAATGCCACACTATTGTTTTAAATAACTATTATAAGGTAATATAGGGTTACTCCTAATATATGTTGGACTATAAAGATTATTTTTAAATTTTGAATATTAAAATTCAACATCATAATTTATTTTTACGTTTTTATGGATGAAATAATTATTTTAAATGCCTATACATCACTAATTCAAAAATTATTTAAATAATAGAATATTATAATAAATGAAACTAAATATATAAAATAAGTTTTATAATTTGAGATAATTATGTTTAATAATTAAATTTATTGACTGAAACTTTAATTTAGGGATTTATTAATTTATTTTATATTAATTTTAATATTCTTCTTCCTATTCTTAATGTCAAAATAATAAATAGTGTTACAAATGATAATAATGACAATTTATGAAAATATATTTATTATTAAATTATCAAAAAATCATTGAAATATTAAATAGGGAAAATGGGATAATATTTGGTCTAAAATTTAATTTATTTTGAATGTATTATCTATTTGGACGAATTTTAATCCTGGAATAGTCTTATAAAATTATAGTCTTTTGAAAATTCTGATTGTTACCCTCAACTAAATTATAGAAGGACAGAAACTACCCCACTAATTTACACAATATAAAGTCTTCATGATGAAAAATTACCTAAAATTTCTTATATCAACATCCATAGTCACATTTTGGATCTTATTTTCTTTAAAAAAGATAATCCCTAGTTCCCTTCAATAGAGATCTTTTGAAGTCGTTTCAATGAAGAGGTAATCGAAAAAATTGATGTCTTTTCATCTACTCATATTTTCCATTTATAAATCGATGATATTTATCATAAAAAAATAAATAAATAATTTTAAATATTATTAAATATTAATATTATTATGTAAACACAATTACACACCCAATTTTCCATCAAACAAAAAGTGAATGTATCGCTCGTCCGTAAGTACGACCTAACATCTCCATTAATGATGTATTTAAATTTATAACTCTATTTTTAATAAATGGTTATAATTATTTTTATAATTAATATATATAATTTTTATACCAGACCTAAATTCAGATACATTTTATGACCATGATCAATGTATAAATCCCAGGATTGCTGAACCAAAAAATTCTTGTATTACAAAGCCGTAATTATTCAAAATAGTGATTTTAATAACAATTTATTAATAAATGTGTAATAAGATGTTATGAATAAATCATAAATTGTATGATAGATATATTTTTATGTAATAAATGTACAATAAATAAAATTTTATTAATCATTATGTTTGAACATGAATGAGGAAATGATAGACTTGAGGTAAGATATTTTAATCTCAATTTTATTCCAGTGAGACACATGTTTTATACACTACATGATTCATCTGTGTAGTGTATATACTACCCATGTATGTTATTTTATGATTATTATAATTTAAATTATTGGATACGCATATCCATCTAAATTCCAACCATTCAAATGGAATATAATTCAAATGACGGAAAAGCGGTAATATTTTATTCCACAATAACTGCATTATTTGAGATTTTTTATCTCTCCAGTGGGAATTATTTCTCTTCCTGTCCACTTTTTCTAATCATCTTCCAAAATAATTTTTATAATTCCCTAAAAAAATTAAAATTCATTTTTACCTATTTTTCAATTTTTACAAAATGGTTTGAATGTAATTTTTTATCATTTTCTAAATAAGGATATTTTTTTCATTTCTAAAAAAATATTAAAGAAATGTTTTTAAAACATATATTAAATTAGTGTATTTTATTAACTTCATGACACTTCAAATATTTGAGGCCTACTTTATAGGATTTTTTTAAATAAAATGTTTTCATTTATAAGTATATTGTTTTCTTAAAAGAAGAGATCTAATTTTGAAATGGATTGGTTATTTTACAAAAGAGTTATTCCAAGTGGTCTCTAAAAATAATTTTTAATATATGATAAAATATTTAGATGTTACATAAACTTTAATGGGGATATCATGATTGGTAACAATCCTTATTCATTCTGGATGGTTTATTTTAAGGGTGAAATTGTTATTTTAAATCTATTACCTTTCCATTGGTTATGATTTGATGTAATGATGAAACTTTTATGAAATCCATTTCATTTCCATGGTTTATGTTGTGATGGAATATTTATAAAGATCTGTTATTTTCATGTGTACTGATTTTATAAATTTTTTATAAAAAAAATCACGCGTAATTATGGTTTTCATTATTTTCATGTGGTTACGTTATAACAAAGGATGTTTGTTATATTATTACCCTAGATGGTGGTTATGTTATAAACATCAATGGTGGGACTAATAAAACCCTCAAATTAATTGGATAATTTACTCTCACTCATGATATAGTTTCATGAAATAAGTTTATGTGCTTGATCCACTATTTAAAGAATGTATAAGTTATTTATATGTTGTAGGGAACTATTATTATTTCATGATCTATCAAACGAAAGAAGTTGAACTGCATGATCTGTTATGAGAAATGGTTCGATATGCTGGATCCATTGTGGAAAACATGTTATAATTCATGATTTGGTGGTCCTAGTTGTTTAACTTGACATATGATATGGTATCTATATATATGATGACTCCCCAAATGATTATGAAATGATATTATGGTTCATGAATGAGTTATGATGAATACTCATTCTTATGATTCTTTCCTTTTGAAATTTTAGTGTTTTATTCAATAATTCATGTTTATGATATTTTTCATATAGGGAAAAACATTGTATGTTATTATAAAGATCTAATTTCTTTATTCTCATCAAATTCATTCATATAATCATCGATTGATATATCTTACTCTTACCATTACTGTGTATCAGAGCTCTCATTTAATATGATTCCTTTCCATGGGTTATAAATAAGAATTTTAGTGGGTTATTCCTATGAAGAGTACCCTAATATAATAACTTTATAAGATATTTTATTGAAATTTTACAAAATAATGATATTCATATCTAATTTACATTTACACTACTCTTATATAGTCCTTGAGAATGTTTATTGTAAAATATATGGAATGATTGGTATTATATAAATGTAAACCTTATATATTAAATATTAAATTATTAGTTATGATTGAGAAAATATAAATGATGAAAATAATGTTATTTACATGTAAATTATTTAGTTATTAATTGATTATAAATGAAAATAATGTTAATTTGATAGTAACAGAAAGGGTTTTGTAATAAATGGTTTCCACAAGTTCAAATTTTTGATATTAAAAAATTAAATTAATCACTATAAAAGACTTCTCCCAATGATATATAAATATTATTCATCAAAAAAAGTTTTTATTATTCTTATAATATTTTTTTAATGTCGTGAGATAATAATTAGATGGGTTTTATGCCCAAAAGCCCATTTTTATAAAAGAAGGTTGTATCATGTCTTTAAAACTTAATTGAATATTAGTTTCATCTAATTGATGAAAAATTATTTTAAAAAATGAACATAATATTTTGATTCATAATTTTGAGTTTATCTTGGTGCAAATATTTGAGAATTTTCTGAAAATAGTAATTCTACAATGAATAGTGAAAAAATTATATTTATGGAAAACCTTCAAGTCAATTAAAGCATTTCCAAACATCTATTTAGTTAAGAATATGTATTGAAAGTAAAATTACTAAAATTATATTATTATATATCCATTTTTATCATTTTAATTAAATTTTTGTTGATTGTTGATTTAAAAAACTTATAATTTAGAAAAAATTATTTTTAAACCTCGTTATTGTCATGCTTGCAGGTTTAAATTTAAAATAAATTATGTTTCTTCTATGAATTAAATTTCCAAAATCTAATTCCACATATTGATTCATAATAATTAATATTTTCTAATAATTTCTACTTAATTTATGAGCATAATTAATAGAAAAAAGTATAAATAAATTCCTTCAATTAAACTTAAAATGGGGTTGTTGTGAGGTTAGTGATCGCATTGTCGAGCGCGTCAAATTAGTTGTTTAGTTTTAACTAGAATTTTGGACGTATATTAGAAACCCTAGGTCATCTCACGAAGGAGACATAGGACATGAATTTCCAATTGATCTTCTAATTAGGAAACTAAAAGGGGAATGGGGTTTTATGAAACTTGGGTTTTGATGATTAAAGAGAATAAATTTAATGTATATTACTACTTATAGAAACTTGTTGGAGAAATCGTGATCAACCGGGGTAAGTGTCCCATGATGCTCAATCCATCATCGATCTCAATAAAAATGGAAGGATAATTGATTCCTTGATTTCATACATACTAAAACTAGTAATGGTATTTAAGTTCTTACTATGTTAAAACCTATGATTTGACAGATCAACGATATTGATTATCGGCAACCGCTCAAAATCAACAAAATGAATCGATATAAAAATAGAACTCAATCAAGGCATCAAATCAACAACGTGATGAGATGACCAAATTGGTGTCGTTGATAATAATATTCCACAAGATAAGAGAATTCATATTTATAGGTTCATGCTCATGGATTTTATCAACCGATGCAATCCATTTTCACACTCATGAAAGGGGGGTGTGAGAAAAGAGGCAACAACACTCAAATCATCACAAGATCCAGGTTATGCATGGAAGCATATGGATTATTGTTCCTTTTATTTTTATTCAATCATACCTGATAAACAAAAATTAGAACATAGTAATGAAGAACAATTTACAACAAACCTGGAAATAAATTACCTTATGAAGATTAGAAGTGTAGAGCTCGAGATTACAACAAAGGACACTCCCCAAATTGATCACAAAGAGGTTTAGAAGTACATGATGGAGAAGAGAAACAAAATGTACGAAAAGAGATCTCCAATTAGACTTTCCTTCACCCCTGGTCATGCAACACAGATAATGAGGGAAATAAGTTATTTTATAGGCAATTTACATTGATATTTTCACATAAAGTGGTCAAGTATCTAAAGGGCTAGGTGATTATTCAAGAAAGATTTTTTACTCCATCTTCATCTGGATGGTTGACTGAAAAAAACAAGTTAAAATAACTAGAACATCGGTGGCGAGTCATGGATTTGTGTTTTCTGTCCAAATGAGGTGGAAACATCCCATTTGGATCTTCGAGGTCTGAGTTATGGCCCAAATACAGAAGGGTGGTTCAATTTGGCCCGCCCAAAATTTCTTCACATTGTGGGTCTATTTTGGGCCTTCAAATGCACGAATTAGGATTCGTGATCTTATAGAGAAATGTATCCCACATTTTTTTGCACTAATACACCAATTTCTATCCCAATTGGATGCACATATTATCCAATGTACAAATAAGTGTTCATATGCATGCTTGGGATCTCGCGCAGTTTGGCCCATTTTTCTTGAATTCCATCACAAGATCTCCAAATCACCTCCTCCTACAATGTAAACACCAAAACAAGTAAAATTTCCCTATTAAATAGTGATAAAAATTATTTCATTTATTGTAAAATAATGTTCAATTAACTTTTATATTTGGAATATTCAATACAAAACCATTTTAAAACAGCTGTGTAATTGTGGATTTTAAAAGTGAATCGTTATGAGATCACATCCCCACACCTAATCATTTGCACTCCTAGTCAAAAACACGTATCCAAAAAAATGAGGCAAGAATATATTCCCAACATCATGAATATTTAACATTTCAATATATTTAAATTCATTAAAGTAATGTGATCAATGAACAAACTATACCAAGGAGTTCTTCCTAGTAAAAATGGAAAAGGATGTCTCATAAATAATATCAAATTGGAATTAAAAGATATTCATGATACCAAATTGAGAAATGAATTCAAAAATAAACCATTCCACTAACATTACATTTGTGTGTGTGTGTGAAAACCATTCCTTCCTATTCTTTCCAATTTTTGTCCAATAAATATAGGTTTTTTTAACATTATTCAACTTAAATGATTTTTTCCACTAAACCTTCCCTACATCCTTTGCAATAAAATTTCATGAACCACTCATATAATCATTCTCATAAGTCAAACCATAATATCCCGACCTATATATCACCATATGTTTCACATTTCATAACTTCCATCATTTATTATTTTGGTTTTTTGCAGAATTTTCATTTGGAGAAAATCTCACACTCATCTCTTAACCCTTGTTTGATATCTTCAAAAAACTAATTTTAATAGTTATACCAAGATCAAAAGTCGTGTAGGATTGGTTTTTTACATGCCCAAGACACAACTCAAATTTTTTTTAAAGCGTGCAATAGTCGGATATCAGGTACACATGCATAGGTCAATCCGGTAGAGTAATGAAACAGATCTGATAAAGAACAAACACATGTAAATATCATTTTAAGATGAAAATTATTAACCTAACATAAATATAATTTGTAGTAAGTAAGAAATATTCACAATTTGTGGTTTAGTGAAATAATGTGTGGACATATTTGTGATACATTTTTCCAAAAACTACTCACACAAGGGAAATCAATCATCTCAAAATTTTCACATAGATACAACCATTTATTTCATTGACAGAAAACAAATTCCCTAAAAATAACTCCCTAATGTTAAATTTAAACAAATATTATTTTTCTTCATCATTATGGTATTTTTACTTTCCCCCCTTATAGTCACCAAATGCATGTTGAAATTTTTGATGGGTAAAAATGAAAACACCATAAAGAAAGAAAACAAAACAAAGAAGAAATACAAGGGAAATATAATGAACCCAGGAAAAAAGAAGAATAAATACAATGGAAATCCTAATGAACCCAAGGATGTATCCAACACCCCCCCCCCCACACACACACAAACACCTAGAATGTGCAGTTTCTTAACTGAAATTATTGATAATGTGAGAAGTAAGGATAAAAACTGGTTTCTTTTACTAATATGTTGCATCTAGAAGGTGTATTTACTCCACCGAATTCTTTAGAAAATCCTAATATAAGTGTTTAAGTTGCTTCCCATTGACGGTAAGACTTTTTTCATTCTGATCATGAAAAATCTGTATTTCACCAAAAGGGTATACATTAGTAACATTATAAGGACCAAGCCATCGAGAACGAAGCATACCTGGGTGGAGATTTAGTCTAGAATTGTACATGAGGGCCTTCTCACCAATATGGAACTTCTTCTGATGAATTATGTTATCATGGATATCCTTTGTCTTCTATTTATAGATCTGGTAGTTCTCATATGCATCGTGTCTAATTTTTTCCAACTGTTAAATCTATAGGTTCATATTCTCACCTACATCTGAAAGGTTCATATTACATTGTTTAAGAGCACAATATACACGATGTTCTACCTCCACGTGAGGTGACAAGCCATTAAAAACTCAATACTATATGTTGACATTCTTATTGGGGTTTTAAAAGTTTTACGATATTCCCAAAGTATATCATCCAAGTGCAAAGTCCAATCTTTCCTATTGGGTTGTACTGTTTTTTTTTCACGATTCGTTTAACTACCTAATTTGAGATTTTTGCTTGTCCATTAGTTTGGGGGTGATATGCAGTGGAGACTTTATGATCAACCCCATACATATGAAGAAAACTTTTCATATTGCGATTCAAAAATTGTGAACCCTAATCACTAATGATGAATCCCGATAAACCAAACCTACTAAAAATATGAGACCTCACACAATCAATAACCACACGAGAGTCATCGGTCCTCATGGCCTTTTCTTCCAACCATTTAGATACACAGTCAACATAAAATAAGATGTATAAAAAGCCAAATAAATTTAGAATATTCCCCATGAAGTCAATGCCCCATGCATCAAAAATTTCACAGAATAACATGCATTATTGGGGAATTTCATTCCTCTTGGTGATATTCCCTTTGAATTGACAATGACTACATGACTTGAAAAATCTATGGGAATCCCTATAAAAGTTTGGCAAATAATGTCATGAGTCAAGTACCTTTCAAGATATTCATTGAGAGCCAAAGTGGCCCCCACAGGCCAAAGTGTGGCAGAAGGTCAAAACAGAGGTGAACTCATGGTCAGGGACACACCGACGAACTACTTGGTCATCAAAAATTATCCCCAAGTATGGATCATCCCAAATGTACCACTTAGAATCATGATTAAATATCTAGGATTATGAAGTGATGAAATATAGGGTGACCCTAGATGTTTCTATAAAATTCACAGTGTCAGCATTCCATGGGGTAAGGTCCACAACCTCACAAAGGTTCCCTTGAGGGAAGACTTCGCCAATGGGGAGGGATGATTCAACATGGTTGTCCAGTAGTGAAGAAATCCTACTAATATGGTCAGCTACAACAATTTATACTACCCTATTTTCTCTAATCTCAAGGTCAAACTCCCTGAGGAAGAGAATCCACTGAATGAGGCGGGGCTTGTCTTCAGGTTTCTTTTGGAGGAAACGAAGGGCAGCATGATCAGATAAAACAATGGTTTTTCACCCAATAAGATATGAATGGAATTTTTCCAAGGAAAGAATAATAGAATGAATTTTATTTTCAGTTTTTTTTTGTATTTTACATGGGTAGGGGAAAGGGTACGCAAGGAATATGCAATGACATGAAGAGAATTCTCAACCCTTTGTGATAAAACTACCCCAACTGCAAAGTTAGAGGCATCACACATAAGCTAAAAGGGGATATCCTACCATGGTGGTTAGATGATGGGAGGTGATGTGAGGCTCCTTCTCAGTGAATTGAATGAATCATCACAATTTTTATCTAAAACAAATTCAGAATATTTTTGTAATAACTGATACAATAGAAGTGAAATATTACTAAAATATTTAATAAATCAGTGGTAAATACCATCATGACCCAAGAATGATGGTACCGCACGAAACAATTTTGGATATAGAAGGGATGGAATTAATTATATTTTAGATTTATCAACTTGAATTCCCTTATTTGAAATGGCATTATCGAGAACTATCCCTCACTCAACTATGAAACAACATTTCTTATACTTTAAAACAAGATCCTTTTCAATGTAGTGTCAAAAAACAAAACCTAGGCATTCCAAACAGTCATCAAAATAAGAAACATATACCTTGAAATCATCCATAATGACGTCCATACACTCTTTCAAGGTTCTCAAAAAAATACGCAAGATACATCCCTTAAAAGTACTAGGAGCATTATATAGACCGAATGGCATCCTTCTGTGTGAAAATCATCTGAATGGACAGGTAAATGTTGTCTTTTCTTGATCCAAGGGGGCTATATGGATTTGGAAATAACCCAAATAGAAATAAAGGAAACAATAAGGGTACTTACCATCCTATTTTTATAACATTTTTTCAATGAAATGTAAAATAATGTGGTCCTCTCGTGTGGCTTGATTCAGTCGACGGTATTCAATACAGACTCGCCAACTATTTTGCACACGTGTTGGAACAAATTCACTTCTTTCATTTGAAAAAACGATTATTCCTATTTTTTAGGCACAATTTTCAGTAGATTAACCCATTTACTATCAGATGTATGGTAAATGATTCCCGCGGAATGTAATTTACTGACTTCCAATTTAAGCAATTCAAGGACTGTGGGATTCAACCAGCGTTGAGATTGTCTTACGGGGTTATCATCATCATCCAAAAGTATATGGTGTATACAAATAGAAGGAATAATCTTATTAATATCAGTAAATGTCCATCCAATTTATTTTTTACACACTCTCAAATGGTTGATCATTTTCGATTCCTTTTTTGGAGAGAGGTTATTGGTAATAATGATAGGTAATGGGTCAATACCCTCATGATATGCATATTTTAAATTAAAAGGAATTTTTTTAAGTTCTAATGCCATTGGTTTCTGTATTGAGGGAGGGTATTTAGGGGGAGTGAGGTCCATTAAACTATCTATCTTCTCATTTTTATTCCTTAAATATAGTGAATCTTTCTAAATGAGATTTGCATAATCATTGATGGTCATGGGTACCTCATAATGAACACACTCATCAATTAAATTTTTTTACACTTTCCATAACCCACAGAACACTCAAAAAATGAATTAAAACTGAAATAATTTAGGGGTGATGAAAAGGAAAATGAATCATAATTTGGGTTGAGGGGAGAATTGTGTGTGTGTGCATTGTTTGAGATCACTTCCATCGAATAGACATGAATAGTGGAGTGATCTTCAGTAGGGTGTTTCATGGTCTCATGGATATTAAAACTGACCTTTTCTCCTCCGAACTCCATGGAATGTGTACCACTATGAACGTTGATGATTTTCATTACTATTTTGTGCAATGTCCTTGCAATTATGAGGGGATCATGTCCTTGGGTTCACGTATCTTCTATCTCACGAATATAGAAATCAGAGGGGAAGATGATATTGTTCAATCTTACAAGCACATCCTCAATCACTCATGTTGGATGCATAGTACTCTGGTTTTCAAGTTGCACTATAATGCATGTTGGTTGAAGCTCTCCCATCTATAGATAAGTATAAATGGAGAGAGGCATTATATTAATGGATGCACCCAAATCTAACATACCATATGAAAATAATTTCTCCCCTATGGTACACGGTATTGTGAATGTCCCCGAATCTTTTCATTTGGTTGGATTTTCTGGTTGAATAATGGTTGAGAAATTTCTTCCCATGTTGACTCTCTCATTCCCCTTTATCCTCCTTATATGGGTGAAAATCTCTTTAAGAAATTTGGAATAGTGGGGAATTTCATTGACTGCATCTAGTAAAGGAATATTAACATGAAAGGTAATAAATATATCCATTATTTCTCTATCAATTTCATTATTAGAATTTTTATTATATTTAGATAGACTTTAGATAAAGGAAGAGGAATATATTATTCATTTGAATCATCAATGATAACCCGATTACCTTTTTGACTCGTTTTTCATTACCTAACATTTTAGAGGGTTGGAAAAGAGAGTTTTCAAGAGGGGGACATACCTGTTGTGCAGAATTACTAGAAGGAGAGACCTTTTTACCACTACGAAGTGTAACTACACATACATTACCTTTTTCCTTTAGATTGGAAATGGGTTGGGATTGTAGTTGTCCATAACATGGAATATTAAGCTCACCGATGGTGTTTGCTAATTTCAACACTTGAGTACTAGGTCTTGAATAACTGATTGTGTGGTTTATTTGAATTTTAGGTTATTGGTTCCCATTGGATTCCCCATATCCTCAAGGCATAGTTCATATTTTGGAGGAGGAGGAGGATTGTTTTTAGAAGCTGAAGGATAATAAGGTTGCATACCTTGTCATTGTTGATACCAATTATGCTTGGGGTAGCTTCAGTTTCCTCGTTATCGGTATTGGGGTTGTGATTGCCACCCTAGATTTGGATTTGTTCTTATGTTTTCTTACTTGAAGGTAGTTTCTTGTTGGAATGGATGCCCTGGGAACAAACTGCAAAAGACTCAAGTGAATCTTGAAGTTGTGGGCACTGGTCAGAAAAATGAGCATTATCAGAAAAAATGCCACAATTTGATGGAATAGAAGTAGAGTGCAAGTTACCATGTGCTTGAGATAATTTCCCTAGAAATGTATGCATCTCATCAGGTTTAGAATATACCTTTTGTTATAGGGATGAATGACTTACCTCGTGAACTCTTTGGGATGGTGCAATTGCTCGTGTACCAAATTGTTGTGCATTTCAAGCCATGTTGGCTATTAAGTCACGAGCGGATGAAGTAGTTTTGTCAACTAAGGAACCACCAGCTATTGCATCAACAATTCCATGATCCATAGGTATAAGTACCTCATAGAATTATTGGATTAATAGTTTTTCACTAATCTAGTGGTGGGGGAAGCTTTAGTAGAGTCGTTTGAATCTCTCCAAGTATTCAGGATGGGTCTCTCTTTGTGAATGCCTAATGCCACAAATTTCTTTCCTAATTGATGTTTTTCATGAAGAATCGAAGAATTTATCTAAAAATAGTCTTTTCAGGTCATTCCATCCCCCAATTATGGTGGATAAATAGTATATTCAATCATTGGATACACCATCATGGGAGAAAGGGAAGGCCCTAAACATGATTAAGTCCTCAGAGACATTTAGGTGTTTCATAGTGGAGTAGAGTATATGAAACTCTTTGAGATGTCTGTGATGGTCCTTGCTAGGAAGACCATGAAAATTAGGAAGTAGGTGGATGAGTTCTGACCTCATCTAAAATTTGCATGCTTCCTCGGGATATTGGATGTATGCAGGTTGGTACTCCACATCCGAGGTGATTAGTTCTTTTAAGGTTCTATTATTTAAAGCCATGTTTTCCTGGATAAGATTGGGTTCAATTTTTGATTGGTTTATGAACACTTGAAGATTCACAAGGGTTTTCTTAGTGTTACTTGATTGACATTCTCTATAGGCCTTTATTTGTGTGTGAAGTGTCTTTTCAATTTTAGGGTCAAAATCAAATAGTTTTTCTTTTTCTATTCGGGTCAAGAAAATAAGTTGTGAAGTTTTTTTCCTTTTTGTTATTGAATATGGATAATATAACTTAATAATGGTGAAAAGATAATAAAATGTTATAATAAATTATTATAGAGACTTTTATGGAGAAGAAGAAGAAGAAGAGAGATATATATATATAAAGAGAGAGAGAGAGAGAGGAAGAACACCCAAAAACAACCAAATATAAAGACAAAAACCCAAAACAAAAACATTCAAATGGGGGAGAGGTATTGAATGGAGTAATAATTAATAATTAAAATAAATAAATAAAAGGAAACAAAGAAAAAAAATGATCTTGTCTCCTTAGCAACGACTCCAAAATTTTATCTTGTTGTTGAGTGCGTCAAATTAGAATTTTTTTAACTAGAATTTCTGTAGTATAACAGAAACCTTGTGCCGTCTCTCGAAGGAGACATAGAACATTAATTACAAAATTTGGTTCTTATTATGAAACTAAAAGTGGAATGGGGTTTTATAAAAATTTTGTTTTGATTATTAAGGAACAAAAAATGAATGTATATTACTACTTAGAGAAACTGGATGGAGAAATCGTGATCAACCATGGAAAGTGTCTCTTGATGCTCAATCCGTCATCAATCTGAAGGGAAATGAAAGGATAATTGATTCTGTGATTTAACAAATACTGAAACCAGTAATGTAATGAAAGTTATTATTAGGTTACCATATAGTATTTTATCAATCAACGATATTGATTATCGGCAACCACTGAAAATCAACAAAATGATTCGATGTAAAAACGAAACTCAATCATGGCAACAAATAAACAACATGATGAGATGACCATATTTTTGTCATTGATAAAAATATTCAACAATAAAATAACATTCATATTCATAGGTTCAAGCACCTTTATTTTATCAACCGACGTAATCCATTTGCACACTCATGGAAGGGGGGGGGGTGAGAAAAGAGGCAACCACACTCAATTCATCACAAGATCTAGGTTATGCATGAAATCATGTGGTTTCTTGTTCCATTGATTTGTATTTGATAATACCAGAATAATCACAAATCTATAAGGTAGTAATGGAGAAAAATTGACCACAAACCTAGAAATCAATTACCTTATAAGGATTACAATTGTGGATCTCGGTATTACAACAAAGGATACTCACCAAATTGATCACTATGAGTTTTAGAAGTACATGAGGGAGAAGAGAAATAAAATGAGTGAATAGAGCTCTCCAATTAGACTTAACATCACCCATGGTCTTCAAACATAGATAATGTGGGGGTGGTGTGATTTTATGGGAAATTTACATCCATATTTACACATAAAGTGGTCTTGTATCTAAAGGGCTAGGTCACTATTCAAGGAATATTTTTTACTCCATCTTAATCTGGCTGGTTGACTGACCAAAACGTGTAAAAATGACTTGAAGGTTAGTGGAGAGTTGGGGCTTCTATTTATCTGTCCCTGGAAGGTGGAATCAGCCCATTTGGATCCTCGAGACGTAAGTTATCCCAAATACAGATGGGTGGTCCAATATGGAACGCCCAGAATTTCTTCACATTGTGGGTATATTTTTCCCTCCAAATGGACGAATTGGGTTTCATGATATTCTAGAGAAATTTATCCCATATTTTTTTAACTTTACAGACATATTTATCCCAATTTGATGCATGGATTATCCACATTACAAATAAGTTTCAACATGCATCCTTGGGCTCTCGGTCAGTTTGGCCCATTTTACTTGAATTCCATCATGAGCTCTCCAAATCACCTCCTCCTACAACGTAAACATAGAAAAAGTAAAATTACCCTATTAAATTGTGATAAAAATTTATTCATTAATTAAAAAACTAAGTTAAATTATTTATTATATTTATAATATTCATAACAAAATGAGTTTAAACAACGTTGTAAGGGTGGATTTGAATATTGAATCCTTATGCGATCAGTTAGACAATAACATAATGGTATGTTTTCTAATTAAACAAGTAAAATACTATTTTTATAATTATTTTATCCTTATACTATCCCTACTTCAAATATATGTAATTTGTTTTGTATTTCTGAAGAAAATTACTTTATCGTTTTTTATTATTATAGGACATTTCCATGCAGGACCCCTCTAGCACATATAAAAGGACACATCCTATCCTCTTCAATTCAAACTTCATGATCCTTTTTTAATCAAATAACTACCCAAACACATTTAAAAAACCCTCCACACAACCTAGAGGAATTTTGTTTCACAAAAATTTCCTATGAATGAATTTTTTTCGATCCTTAAGAGGTTTTCAAAATAATAGGTATTATTCCTAACTGAGTGTTATTATATTATTTCTTCTTACAGCAACAAAAAATTTATTAAAAAAATATAATAGGATAAAATAAGTATATCCATAAATATGTCATTTTATTATATAAATGTAATTACCTATATTCTCTTCATTTTCCTTGAAATGGTACATGGAACAAGCAATCGTGTCTATGGAAGATGACTGACTGATGATGAGATGTAATTCATTTCCCAAAGCCTCCTCACACGGGTTGATATAATTATGTATTTAATATATATATATTTATATGATATTTAGCAACTAATTATACTTCTAAATTAAAATATCATTCTTAAATTCTTTTCTTCTACCATGTTGGAAAACGATAACGTCGCTCGTGTGTATATGTAGACTACCACCTCCAGGAAGTGATGGTATTCAATTTTCATTTTATTTTTACATGGGTTGTAATATATTTATTGTAACTATATAATAAAAATTATATAATAATAGTTATAAAAATTTTAATTAATATTTACCGTTTTAAATTTTCATTAAACAAAAAATTGAAAAAGTGTTCACGCGTACATAACACCACCCATTTCCATCAATGGTGTAATTCAATTTACTATATATAAAATTTTTAGTTGACTATAATTTTGAATATAATGGATATATATGATATAAATATCATTATTGAAATAATTTATATGATATACCCATGATCAATGTATAATTACCAATTTTACAGAACAAAAACATTCCTGAAAAACAAAATAGTTAATACGGAAAACAGTTATTTAAATATAGAATTGTTAATAAGTGGGTGATAAATGTTACAAATAAATCATATATGGAATGATATATATTATTATGGTTGTTTAATTTAATTATTCTAAACCTACATTTATTATATTACATTATTAAATTTTACAAAGGAAGTGAAGACATAAATAAAACAATTCATCCCACTTTTTCTTCAACGAACACATGAAATATTCAGAACATGAATCATCTATGTCGGGAATATTCTAAACATGAAAATATGTTATTATTAATATGATTAAAATTATATTATATAAAAATCTATCTATGTTACTTTCTTTCATAGGGCTTATTATTCAAAAGTTCCAAATGTTTAAAGGGTTTTAGTTACCATCTTATTTTGTATCGAGATTGTTTTCTATTATAGATATAATGATGATATTTCACCATATATCTCAAAATAAAAACATAAAATTTACTCTACTATGGTAATTTATAGAGATCATATTTTTTATGATCCTGGCCTTTTATGGATCCATCATTAGTGTGTTTTCCGGTACTTTTTTGGATTTTATGTACCATTGTTTTAGAGTAGTGGCATGGGGCTCGTTTGTGTGAATTTTTTAGCAAACATAATGGATTTTTGGTTGTGCATGGTCTGAACATAGTTTGACAAATAGTGAGACTAAACTATTCCAACAGTGAAAACTTGTATAGATGGGTTGGTATGGTTGGTTCACGGTTTTCCCCTACCAAGTGCCTCTTCCCGAGATACTGTGCATGTGAGATTAATTATCCAAAAATCTATTTTTAAAAACAAAATAACCCCCGAGACCCCCATGTTTTGACCTTGGATCGGTCTTGAAAAATTCTAGTTGATCCTAGAGCCTTAGAAATGGATTCCAAGGTGATTCAAAAATAGTTCATTAAGATCGAATGCCGAGATTGAATATCCTCTCTATTCCTGGTAAGTGGATTTCATCATGTTGATTAGCTCGTTCATTCTGCTATCATTACTTTATCTATTGATGATGTATCTCAACAACTTCCATAGATCAAAAGCTATGAGTTGGGATATAGATCTAGGATTGAGGATATATATCTAGATTTTCAAGAGCTTTAGGTATTTTATCTTAATTTTGGTTTAGGGATTTAGATCTGGTGCATGATCGATGATGTTGTGCTGCTCAAATTTTGGTTATTTCTATTAGGCTAACATCCAACAATAAACCAAGGTAGGTCGTATAAATAAAACTTTTATAGTCATGGATTTGATATTTGAATGTGGTTTTCTGAATTTTCTATATTCACATGATAATTGATTTCCAAAATTGTAGTAATTAGGAATATAGAATTGACTTGGGATTGCCTTGGTGGTTAAATGATAATTGAACCGTAAAACAAAAAATGGAGGGTTGGAAAAATGGATATATGTATTGGATATTGATTATGGGTTGAGATTTAGTAATTGATATATTGAATTGATTGTGGTAAGATAATTAATTGGGATAAATTAATTATAGAAAGATATTTTTGTTTATTGATTAATTGATTCATGAATTAATTAATGGGATATGTGATTATATATTTGTTAAGATAGCTAATGGTATTTGAAATATTGAACTAATAATTGGATTAGTAAGGGAATGATTTGTCTAATTCGTGTGAATTAAATAATGATTAAATGGATGAAACTTTTTTGGTTCTAGACATGGAGTTCTCGAGTGATTAGATGTTTGTACTTGGACATGGTGTTCCTCCCCAATAGTTATCCAAGCTTGAAATTTTGGGGTGTTATGAATGACGACCTACACCGAAGGAGATATGGAGTGTTAGGCATGGAGACCTACACTAAATAACATTTGGGGTGATTGAAATTATGTTCAACACTAAATCAATGATGATTTAAATAGAAAACATGTATTGAAACAGTGACTAATGTAATGAGTAAAGATTAAATGACAATGTGATAACTATTTAATTATGCATTGTATTTATTACTACATAAAACTTCATAGACTATATTTATACTGTACTTGTTTTAAACACCGTTGTTGGTCGCCTAATGATTAGTGATCACACCCTATTCAGGCCGCCTGATCGACACCCGAGTTGAATTTTTTGTTGCAGGACAGTATAAGGGAAAGGCACTGGGATATGTTGTTGTTTCTTATTGGATCATGATATAGGGAACTCGACCTAGTTTGAAACCTTCTTTGGAGTTGTTGTGTCTTTTCAATTAGTTTAATTTTAGACACTTGAAATTCACATTCACATTGAATATTTTACCTTCCAATTTATAATTGTATTTTATTGTTTTTAATAACATATGACATGGTATTGTTCTGGTTATTTATACACTTATGAACTTGGATATTTTTTTTTCTTCCGTTGGTGTTTTATTCTTAAAAAAGTGGGTATAACCTCCCAAATATTGACTTTCTGAGACCTCACTACTAGTTCGTTCCCTATGG
Organism: Viscum album; assembly: GCA_963277665.1. NCBI lineage: Eukaryota > Viridiplantae > Streptophyta > Magnoliopsida > Santalales > Viscaceae > Viscum > Viscum album. The sequence continues at coordinate 301,242,512 of OY728136.1, forward strand.
CATAAGGGGAGGCACGTTTGAGCTTATGTGTCCTGCTGACTCGAGGCACCGTTTATTAGCCCCAGGTTGGGACGTCACACCGTGGTATCATATTAGTTTTCTTTTCATTCTTTTTCTTTTTTATTACTAATTTGGTAAAGGTATAAAGTAGACATGGTAGAGTCTAGGTTTGGTAATGGGATCATTCATGGGAGTTACAAACCCATGTGTGGGGGAAAATCTGAATACTCAAGGTGGGGTTGTTGTGATTTATGTTTGTCGTTACAGTTGGGTTTTATTTCACCTTGGGTGATGCACTTGTGGTGTTAGGGGATATTTGTTTTGAAAGTTTTTTATTTTATTTTATGGCCTAAAGAATAATGATACTTGGATCTTCATGCATCATTCTAGGCACTCCAGGTTTTTGTGACATGCATCATTCTAGGAACTCAATGAAAACAGTTTATGGGTATGTTGTTGAAATTGAACTATTATTCCTTGTTGTAAGATTAAAATAATGATGAAAATGTGAATAAATAGGTGTATATTAAGAATCTTGATTGATTAATTGAGTATGACTAATTAATTAATTATTGAATTAATTAATTTGAGAGAATGTGATTAATTAAAGGTTGAATTATTTAATGAGAATATTTGTACCCTAGTAAACCAATACCATGGAGTATAATGGTTATGGGTAGAGATGAGGCCTCAGTGTTGACCGCGTGGCTAGAAAAAGGGGTAAAGGACATGTCAATGTGTGTTGTGTTATTTTCTTATTCTTAGTAATAGATATATAGTTTTGTTATGAGACCAAGGATGTGTATTCAGATTTGTAGATATATGCTTCCATAATTCCAGTTTAGGGAGAGACTGAGGGGTATGGCCCAGAACGAATTTCCAGATAGGGAACTTGAGGCACCAATGGTGCAATCTAAGTTGTAAGGGGGATAGTTCTACGAGAACATTTCTTGTTTCATGCAATTTATGGATAGAAACCTAGGGCGGGTTCGAAAAATCATGTCTGACTTGACAAGGGATTTTTAGCTGCATCACCCTCATAATTTTGTTGGAAAAGGTAGACCTAAGGGAGCTGAATTCTGGATTGAATCCATAAGGGTGAAACATTAACATTTGGAGACTATGACTGTGAGGAGGGTTAAGTTGGTTTCATTAATGCTATGTTGGTCAGTGAAGTGTTGGTGGGACATTTACGTATGATCATGATAGACTGATGATATGTTATGGAAGGACTTTTCAGAGAGGTTCCTAGAGAAATTCTATCCAGACACACTTAGACAAGATAAGGATTTAGAGTTTATGCATCTTCCCCAAGGAAGCATGTCAATAATTTAGTACAGTAGATGCTTCACAGACTTACAGTGTTTTGCTACATATTTAGCGGCAAATGAGGCTTCTTTGGAAAATCATTTCAGGACGTAATTAGGTGTGAAATTAAGTCCTAGGTAAATATCATTAGGCAAAAGAAATTCTCATAAGTGGTTAATAAGGATCTCATTTCAAAGAGGATTCTGAATGATGCTTCAAGTACTGTACAAGTATCTTTCACTGGATGATCAAGAAGTATGCCCTCCAAGAGTAGGAAGCACCATTATGAGAACCATAGTCAGGACAACAGAAATCATAGTGGACATCCCTGAGGAATAGTTGCACCAGATCTTATTCAATTTCTTTTCCGTCATTATGGTATGGAGGGACAATATCATACACATTGTACTAAACCACCATTGGAGTTCCAGTTTTGTGGCAAGATGGGGAACCTATAGATGTTATGCAGGAAGTAGCAACAAGCTGGTGCTGAGGGAGCAGCTGCTTAGAGTCAGAGTGTGGAAAGGGGGTCTTCTACACCAGATAGCTTTGGTAGTTGGAACTCTATGTGAAGAGGTGGTAGAGGTATTGGACGTGGTGATTCAGGGTATGAGAGCCCATATCATCAGAGTGGTGCTACTCAATGGATTCGGATGACACCATAGGTAAGAGGGGAAGGACAATTACAAGTAGTACATCTGACACTTGTAGGGAGTGAGGCTGGTCCATCAACAGTTAGAGGTTCTATTCTATTTTCTTCTACTTTATCTATTTCTTTGATTGATACGAGTGCCTATCACTTCTTTTATATATTCAATTCTTGTTAATTGTTTGATCTTGGAGGTGGATTCCATTTGCAGGGTGATTAAAATCGATTCACTATTGGGAACACTGACTAGGGATATTTCTTTATGCACGGAATGTTGGCTAGAGATTAGTGAGTATTTTTTTCTTTTGGATATCAATATCCTTGATATAACAGGCACCAACCTGATTATGGGTTTTTAATTTCTAGTCACATACTGATCCCACATAGATTGTTACCACAGGAGAGTGACCATTGTATCTCTTAAGGGCGACTAGTATGTTTATTATGGAGAATGGGATTTCCTTGGAGGCCGAGCAAGGACAATTACTAAATTACTAGGAGAGCTCACAACCCATGTTTCTAGTATTTTTCTAGATTATGGGAGTTCTAGGAAAGATGTCCTTCCACCAATAGTATAACTATTTCATGATTTCATTCCTAAACAATTTTTTGGGATTCCACATGGGAGAGATGTGGAATTCACTATTGATCTCATTTCGGGGGATGATCCAATATCTATTCCACCTTCCAGAAAGGCACTGACTGAGCTTGAGTATCTCAAAATGCAGTTAGAGGACTTGGAATATAAATGGTTTATCCTTCAATGTATGTTTCCTTAGAGATCACCTGTTTTGTTTGCAATGAATGTTGATGGGAGTTTATGATTTTGTTTCAATTACCAGATGATGAATAAAATTACCATGAAAATTTGATATCATATTCTTCTGTATTGATGATCTCATTGAACAACTGAAGGGGTATTGTGTGTTTTAAAAGATATATCCGAGATTAGGGTATCATCATGCGAGAGTTCGAAACTCTAATATACCAAGAACTTCTTTCAGAAGCAGGTATGACCTTTATGAGTTTGTTGTAATTCTGTTTGGGTTGAAAAAGTATCTAGAAGTATTTATAAACTTGATGAACATGATATTGTATCAGCACATAGATCAGTTTGTGGTGGTGTGTGTGGATGAAATCTTTGTGTAATATAAGACTCACGATGATCATGCCCAATATGTTGACATTGTCTTGGATATACTGATAGAACATCTTCTATATGAAAATATATCTAATTTCCATTTTTGGATTTACACGGAACACTATTTGAAACATATCACCACAAAAGAATGTGTGGTAATGGTCCTGGAAGAATTTAATGTAGGGATTTCAGGGGAGAATCCCAATAATGTTTTTGATATATGGAGATATTTGGGATTAGCTGGTAATTATAGGAGGTTCATCCATGACGTTTCCCTATTATCAATTATTCTTTCAGGTTTGACAAAGAAAGGGATAAAGTTTGATTGGATAGATGTATTCGAGAATGAAATCCATGATTTTAAAAAGTTCGTGACATCGGCACAAATTTTGATCTTACCTAAGTCAGGTGATGACTACACTGTGTATTGTAATTCTTCTGGGATCAGACTCAGAGTTATGTTGATGTCAGGGGATTGATTCATTGCATATAGGTCTTGGTTGTTGAGGCCACATGAATAGAATTATCATTTTGATGACCTAGAGTGATCAGTACTGGTTTATGCTCTAATGTGTTGGTCACACTATAATTTGGGTAAAAAAATTAAAGATTTTATAGATAAAAATATCTAAAAGTATATCTTTTCTAAGCCAAAATAGAATCTTCGGTAGTGAAGATGGGTAGAGTATATGCAGTGCATTGATTTTGAACTCGTTCATACCCCTGGGAATGGGAATAGTGTGAATGATTCCTTGAGTAAGAAAACTCATTCTCAGTTGGTATATTATTCGAGTGTATAGTGGAAGATGATGAGTTTACTTGCGGAAATGCATGTGGTAGTTTAGGAGAGTCAGGAGAGGATGACTCTGGTTTCTGTAGCAGTGGAGTCATCACTATTAATATGGATCAGGTACATGTAGTATGAGGATATGGAATGTTTACCCATAAGGTAAATCAATAATGTTGGAGAGATACCTTCATACTGAATAATATATGTGGATGAGATCATCTATGTGAACACTCAGGTTGTTGTGCCTATGAGTATGATAGAGGAACTCATGTGAGAATTTCATTCCTCAATGTGGGCGGTACATTCTTGGGTGAAAAAAAATTATCATGAACTATGATGACCTTATTGGTTTCCAAGAATGAAATAGGGGATAACAGATATCATAACAACATGTTTCACTGATCATCAGGTTAAGGCATAACATCAACGACCTAGAGGCTTGTTGCAACCGTTGCCTATTTCAGAATGGAAGTGGGATTAAGTGACTATGTATTTCGTGGTAGGACATCCAAAGACACTTAGGAATAAAGATTCTATTTGGGTCATGGGAGATTAACAAACGAACGTAGCACATTTCTTGCCTATCAGAGAAAATTTACATTAAAACAGTTGGGAGAACTATATTTTTTGGGTGTAGTTCTTTTCCATGGTGTGCCTAGGACTATAGTTTGAGATCATGATTTTCACTTTAGATAACACTTCTAGAAGGGAATACAGATGATCCTTGGCACATAGGTTTTGTTTTTTACAGCCTTCCACCCATAGATAGATGGTTTGTTGAAGCATACCATATATGTGTTAGAGGATATGTTTCAAACATGTGTTCTCGACGTTGGTGGTTCATGGGAGAAGCACATGTCTTTAGTGGATTTTACCTATATCAATAGTTATCATGAATCTATACATATGGAAACATATGAGGAACTTTATGGTAGACATTTTAGAACACAACTATGTTTTTTAGAGGATGGTGAGTCAGACTTTTTGGGACCATGACTTTTTTAGGAGACATTAGAGCAAGTACAGTTGATTCGGAAATGTATGGCTATAGCTCAGAGTAGGTGGAAGTTGTATGTTGATAAATGGAGATTACCCCTAGAGATTAATAAGTATGATCGTGTATTCATTATGTTGTTTCCTAAACGTGGTCACCATATGATACAGAGGTAGGGAATGTGGGCGCCCAGGTCTATAGGACCGTTTGAGGTGATGGTGTGAATCAGGCCAATGGTGTTTAGATTATCCCTTCCACATAAATTCAGATACGTGACTGCTTTGTTTCATCTGTCACAATTATAGAGGTATCACCCTGACCCTTATCATGTTATTTATGTGGAATAGGTGGACCAAAAGATAGATGTTTCCTTTGAGGAGAATCTGACACATGTGTTGGGTTATACAAAAAAAATTTAACAGGGAAAGATCATTCCTTTAGTTCATGTGTAACGGAACCATGGAAGTGTTCAAGAGGAAATGTGGTAATAGGAAGCAGAAATGAGGTCTCAATGGCCTAATATATTTGGTGCAAAATCTTATAGAGTTTTGGGAGTGCATCTCGAGGATGAGTTGTTATAAGGTGGGGAGATTGTAAGATCCCAACCTTTTCTGGAGTCTACTCAGGCCCGTTTTTAGGTACTTTTGAATGTTTCTAAGGACCTTTGTTTTGGAGTAGTGGATTTGGGTGTGTTTGGGAGATTTTTTAAGAAAAAAAAACACATAGTAATATGTTAAAATTTTTCGTAGGGTTTGAATTATTTTGTGACCAAACTATTCGAACTGTGTAAACTTGGATAGAGAGGTCCGCACGGTTGGCACACAGTTTTCCCTAACCATGTGCCCAGGCCTAGGAAACCATGCACACTGGATTAATTATCCAAAAAACTATTTTTTGAAACCACCCAAACCCCCATGACCCGCATCATTCGACCTTGGCTCGGGGTTCAGAAATTATAGGTGATCTCAAAAACTTTTGGAGGGATTCCAAGGTGATTCGAACATCGTTCATCAAAAACAAAATCCCATATTGAAGATACACTCTCTTCCTAGTAAGTGGAATTCATCCCATTTTTTCTCCCATTAATTCCTCTATAGTTCCTTGATCTATTCATAGAATATCTCCACTGTTTCAATATATCTAAACCAATGAGTTGAAATTATGATCTAGGATTGTGGATCTAGATCAATATTTGCAAGATCTTGCGGCCTTTGATCATAATTTTGGTTTAGGTATTTAGATTTGGAGCTTGGTCGATGACATTTATCCACTATAATTATATGTATTTCCATTGGGATTACATCCATCAATAAAATGAGGTAGCTGGACTAAATCGAAATCTTATAGTAGTGGATTTGATATGTGAATGTGAGTTTATGGATTTTCTAAATTCAATTGATAATTGATTTCATAAATTGGAGTAATTAGGAATTTGGAATTGACTTGTGATTCCCTTAGTGATTAATTGTTAATAGAGTCTTGGAAAAAAATAAGGTGGTTTGACCAAATAGATATTTGATTTGGATATTTCTTTTGGGATGAGATATTTTAATTGAATGATTGAATTTATTAGGTTAAGATAATTAATTGGGGAAAATTAATTATAAAATAATGTTTGGCTATATAACATAATTAATTGTTAGAATTAACTATGATCCATGATGTTGATCAAATATAATTAACATTTATAATTAATTATGAAAGGTTGAGATTTGATATGGTCAATTAATAATGATGAATTAATTATGGAAAGAGAATTGTGTAGATTGATTAAGTAATTGATGAACTAATTAATGGGTTATGTTCTTAGTTAATTCCTGAGTAAATTAATGTCCATTTAAATGTATAACTAATCATTGAATTAGTAATGGAATGATGTGGATAATTCGTTTTAATTAGAGACTGATTAAATTGCTATGATTTTTGTGGTACTATACGTGGCATTCATGACTGATTGGATGTTGGGACATGGACATGGCGTTCCTCCCCAATAGTTATCGAATCTTGAGATTTTAGGGTACTATGAATGATGTCATACACTGAATTAGATATGGAGTGTTTGGAATGGCGACCCACACTGAATGAGATTCAGGGTGCTTACTATAACGTTCAAAACCAAATGAATGATAATGTTGAATGATGATTCAAATGGAAAACAAGAATTGAAACTGTGTGTAATTTATTGAGTAACGATTGATTGACAATGTGATCAATATTTAATTATGCATTGAATTTATTACTTCATAAAACTGAATACACTATCATGTGACTAGACTTTTTTTAGACACTGTTGTTGGTGGCCTACTGTAACAGCCCGAGATTTTATGAAAAATGTTCCTTTTAATTTTATTTGTGTCTTGTGTTGTACGCTACACCAAAAGGAGCTTGCACAACACACATCCTTGACTTTCCTTGCATTACACGCAATCGCGACCTTCCTCGATAGTGTGTGTTGTACGCAACACCAAATTTCTCTAAACAACGATATGCTATTAAGATATTATTAAAACTAGCTCTTGTGAATAGTAATAACCACTTTTTGAAATTTTGTAAATTTTATTTTTCAAAATGGACTTCATTTATGGATTCGGAGTATCGAATTTAGCCTAAGGTGAAATTTTGGTACTTTTCGGATAACTTTCATATTCTGATGAATAGTGAAAATTACTAAATTATAATTAAAAACAACTTTTTTAATCGAAATAATTAATAGTGATAAATCATTAATTTGGGTGGTTTTAAAGTATATTTAGAATATATTTTTACAATTTAATACAATGTTGGTAATTGGATGTAATTTCACATTTAAACCAGACATAATCAAGTGTCAATCTTTTGATAGATATTGTTCCTTAAAAACACGCTATTTGTTTTAACAGCGGGATTTAATTATAAAATTAATTAATGCAATTTCTATGTTATGAATTTGGTAAAATATACTTCATTTTTGAATTTTTAATATTAAATATATCTTAGGATGAAATTTTGGCATTTTTCTGAAAACTTTCAATTTTTGATGAATAGTGAAACCACTAAGTGGTAGGTTAAAAACTGAATTTTGCATAAAACTTAATTTTACCGCTTCTGTGAATGGAATTTCAAAAATCCGAGAGACACGGTTGATGTCATTAAGTAAAATGTGGTTCAATGAGATGAAAATAATTTTTGGTGAATAGTAACTTTTTACTTTTATTTACCACGGTTAAAAGTAAATAGGGTAATTAAGGGTAACAATGATATTAATATTACCCTAACACATGTCCTAATCCTATTGGACAAGTGTACCTCGACCAAAACAACCTTAAGTGGAAAATATTATCATTTAGGCCCACTTGGATTAGATTAGGACATTTATTATTATTTAATTCAAAGAAGAGTTAAAAGAGTTAAAATCATAGTTTATTTACTAAAACATTTTTAATATAGGGTTATACATAAGATAAATTCAATTGTAAATATTCATTAGAAATATAAAAAGATTTCCTACATAATGGTATTTTATTTATAATTTTTAAACATTAAATAATTTAATTTATTTATGACACAATGATGATGCAGTAGTTATCTTATTAATGAAATATTGACATAATTGATGTTATAAACACCAAAATAAATGTAATTTGAGACTTTTTATGAATTTCACTAATTTTATAGGTTACTATGATATATTAGTGTTGATTTAATAAACTTTGTTCGAACATATAATTCTGTTATGACTTTCACAAAAATCATATATCAAATAGTGTCAAAATTGACACAAAATAGTTTTTAAATCAAATATTATATTATTAATTGTTATTTTATTCCTAAAAATCTAAGGTTCGGCCAAATTACTTATATAAGGATATATGTATTAATAATAAACAATTTGGGGTTCGTTTGGCATGTTATAGTATGTGTATTAACCATATAGTGTAAGCAAACAAAAAGACACGGTAAAAGTTAAATTATTTAACTTAGAGTTAAATCTAA